>JAJPGS010000082.1:3014000-3631000 GCA_028654335.1 Alnus rubra
CCAATAAGCAGAAAAATAAAATAAAATAATAATAATAATAAATCATACGGCACCTCGAAGCAATGTACCACGTGGTCCGCGACTCTTTTTGTTCAAACACGAAAAAGGCAAGAAGAAGGGGCTTGTCGGAGTCAGCAAAGTTGACACGCCTTGCACTCTTCGCATAGTCTTTTGGCTGTATTCATATAATAAAAAGTATAATATTGTACTTGTTTGGCTTATTTTGCCCTAGACTTTTTTTTTTTTTTTTTTACCAAATGTATTTAATTCAAGAGCACTTTGTGGAATTGAATATCTTGGGACGGAAGATTTGATCCTAGATATTCATTAAGAGTAATGCTACATATCATCTCTTTATCCCCTAAAATTTATGTGGCTCTTAAAATTAGTAAATTACTATTGGATCAAAATATAATAATGATCTATCATAAATTCAATGGTAATTTTAAGAGCCACATCAATTTTAAGGGGACAAAATGATAACAAATAGATGATATGTACCGTTACTCATTCATTAAACACGACTTTTTGATTTTCAAATTTGTCGTAATTCAAATATCAAAATCGGTCAAATAAGAAGGTTCCATCTTTAACCAGCGCTCACTAATCAATGCACACCGCTACCGTTTGTTTTGAAATAATGTATATATTACTACACGGTGAATATGTTATGGTGTCGTTTAAGAATAGATCGAAGATAATTATTTAAAAATATTGGTTAGTATTTTGTGACAGGGCTCATTAGTTTTTAATTTTTAAAATAATGACTGATATAAATTTTTTATGGACACTGCTATATCAACCCGATAAATTGGCAGCGTGTAATATTTACCATCTAGGATTACTCGTAGATAAAACTTGCTTATGGAATGAATGTATGTATTGGTAAACTATTAATAAGATTAGGCTTGACCTAAATGAAGGTCAAGGCCCCAAAATGGTCTTTTTACCTAAATTTTCGCCAATCCAGCTCATTGCTTAGATGGAAAGGAAAGAAAAATTTGCTGGGAATGCTCTTTTGTTTTCCATATATATATATATATATATATATATATATTATATTAGAAAGTCCACATATCTTCCTTATAGTAGAATGCACAAGATTTTTTCCGTCTCAAATGAAATTTTAAAATTAAAAATTAATACATTTAACGGTATATATAATTTTACATTAATTAATTTTTTTAAAAGACGTGTCAATGATAATTTTTAAAAAAATTGAGAGGATTTTTGTCCCCTCAACTACATCTTGATTGCTAATGTCATTCTTAAACTTTGAATTGCCACAATGTCTATCCAATTTATTTTTTATTTTTTTTAAAAAATTTGTCAATATTTTTTAATGAAAAAAATACCCTTAATAAAAATTTAATTTAATTTATTTTTTTTTTTAATCTTTCCTTTGGGACTTTTTTAAAAACCATATGAAATTGCAGAGGAGATGAGGAAGGGGAGGTGAACTCGTTTGATTAAGTGGTAGGTAAAATAACTACAGAATTTATGAGAGAGGGATATAACGGTGGCGGCCAAACGACGTCGTTCACAGAACTCTCGGGTCAGAGTTTTTCATCGAAGAAAGTGATAGAGAGCGAGAGATGTGTTGGCGAAAGAAATTCACTCAAGTCAGACGTCAAAGAGGGGAGGGGATTCAGCCCAAGGCACCACAAAGGCACAAACTATTATAGGCAAGGGTCAAGAGTTAAAAAAAAAAAAAAAAAAAAAAAAAAAGGAAAAAATCTTATTTAATTCTTAGATTTTTATTTTATTTGAATTTAGTCCTTGAGTATTTTTTTTATTATTAATTTTAATATTATTATTCTTAGGTTTTGGCACAAATTTTAAATAAGCCCCTTTATCACTTTTTTTCCTGATCAAGATTAATAATTTATCATATTTTATGTGTGTCTCAATTGACATATCAACGTCCATATTAGCACCTAATATCAATGTCACATCATTAAGTGCCAAGTCATCCATAGAAGAAAAAAAAAAAAAAAAAAAAGAGAAAAGAAAAGAAGAAGACTCAACTCTAGAAACAAAAACCATCTTCTTCGTCATCTTAATCTTCTATATTTGCAACATTAGATGGAAAACCGTTAAATTTGATGCTGACATGGACATTGATATTATATTGGGTGCTAACATGAACCCTAGAGTGTCAAATGAAACACATGTAACAAATGAAAAATCGTTAACTTTGACATTAAATTAATATAAGGATCAATTTAAAATTTGGACAAAACCTGAGGACCTTATTTTTTAAATTGATGACCTAATGACTAAATTCAAATCATATGAAAACTTAGGGACTAAATATGATTTTTCTCAAAATAATAATAATAATAATAATTGTATTATTGGTTTTTGTAGTTGACTTAAATTATAAATCGTTATTTGTAGTATCAAAATTAATTTAGAAATCTCTGTGTCCCCACATGTGGTAACAATCAAAATTACAAATCCCTCCATATGGTAACAATCAAAATTTCTATTTTTTTTATTAAGATCGACATATGTTGCCATCTTATTGGCGCTTGTGTGGCACCTAACGGAATATGTCAAAAATTTTAACGAAATTTGACTCTATTGAGCGATTTATAATTTAGGTCAACAACAATAAATAATGGTGCAATTTTCTCAAAAAAAAAAAAAAAATTGTTCTAATGAACTAGCGGGCATAGCCTATACCAGTCCCCCCTCCTCCATCCTTGCGCGATACCACACCCCGGTAGTGCGGGATGCGGATCTTGGATTCCCTTCAAGTTATTTGATTATAAAATTACGTGAATTTATGTAGTTTCTTATATCAAAAGACTTGTAAAATATATCTATTAAAAGTGTGGCATGTTATTGAGACAGTCAAATAATTTTCTCGTATGTATCATTTTTCAAGCCGTTCGATGCAAGGAACTTCGTGGATTTACATAATTTTTCAGAATTTACAATTTCTTTGAAACGATAAGGGATTTTGATATGGCATTGCGTGGGTCTTTAATTTATTTTTTTTCCTTCTTTCAAATTCTTCTAAAGTTCGAGAAACATTGATAATCATGTGATCGTTTAAATAAGATATGTGACTTTTTTCTTATATATAGTATTTAGCATTACTCTCTCTCTCTCTCACACACACATATATATTAGGGTAATTATACTATCGGCCATTATTAATATGCCATCATGAACTGACTTCCTCGCTAGAAGAGAGCATTGCACTACCATTTATATACCAAAACTTCAATTCCGTTAGGAAATCTCGTTAAATTAGACGAAATATTATATTTTTAGATGTTAAATTTCGTTTAAAAACAGAAATACCCACAAACAATAATTTAATAAAAAATATTAAACTTTATAATACAAATATATATATATATAAAATAAATTAAAAATAGAGGGGGTGGCCTGCGAGCATTGAACAATGGACCGTAATGAACCTATTACTAGCTTCAAGTGGAGGAATTTTCAGACCAGAAAAAAGGTTGAGGAAGTTTTGGGCCTATTAGACTTTGCTTCGAAGCTAAAAGGTTAACCAGAGGTTGGGCTTAAGAACAGAGAAAATTCAATTTGATTCAAAATCAAAAGGCCCCCTCCTCATCACCTCAGAAAATATTTCGGAACTCTTATGGGCTTTTTGGGAATTTGTCTTTTCCATCACAGTTTTTTATTTCACCAATTTAAGAATATTTTTAAATTTTTAATATAAAACTTTTGCCAATTTTTTCCACGAATAAATTATAAAAATGACATAAAAATATTATTATGCTCTTCCTATTAAAAAAAAAAATACAGATGAGGTAGCCACTAGGGTTGTAATTCGGGTTCAAGGGTCGGGTTCGTATCATGTCAAATTAGATCAATCCAAAACTGACATATTTAATTAAACGGTTTAAACTCATTAACCCTGATACCACCCGTTTAAATAAATGGGTATCACGACACGAGCCGCATAGCCCATTTAATAAACAGATCGTGTTGACTTAACTCGAACACGACCCATTTCAATATGCTTAATATAAACGAGTTAAACTGACCCAAATACTCTGTATGATCTAATTAACACAAATTTCTTATCTTATAAGCATAAATTATAATAGTTATATACGTTCACAACTAGATTCATCACAATCAATATCCAATTAACCATAACCATAATTAATAAACACAACTCAACTTCGCAGTGTAATATCCAATTAGAATAATAATACAGCCAAATAAAATTCATCTACATAAACGAACGCATAACAATAAAAAAAAAAATATCACATGCATAATTGGATTTACAATTTAGGGTTTTAATTTTTTAATTGGGGGCGACCACAAGGGTTAGAGAGAGTGGCTTGCCACCCCTCTTCATGAGTTTATGAGTTTATCTTCGTAAACTCATGTCCCAAGTTTCTTTTTAATATTAAAGATAAATGTTATTTTGTATTCTTTTAATATATTCAGTCGATATGGTATGCTCAATCCACATTTAAATTAATCTTAATTAAAAATAATAATAATAGTGAATTGAGCGCGACATGTCAGCTAAGTATGCCCAAAAAAAAATGTTAAAAAAATAGTCTCTTTAAGGTCAATTGTTGTTTTCTAGGTAGTTCATGACCAAATGGGATTATTGTTCACCAATATAATCCAACTAAATGGAAGATAGCATGGTTGGTTGGTGCACCTTCCTTTGAACTGCATCTTCCCCACAAACACACCCGCAGAAGAATTTAATGACTATAAGGACATTAAGGAATCACATGCCAAAAACAGAGAAATTAAGCCTACAGGCTACACACCCTGATATTATATATATATATATATATAATTATAAGATATATTGTATTTTATTTTTAAGTTTTTAAGTAAAGATCCAAATCCATAATTATAATAGTGTAGGTTATGAAATGAAAAACAAAGAACCATACGCCAAAGAAAAAACTGAACATGGAATAACTTCAAACATTTGGTTCCTTCTGCTCTACCTAATAATAAATTAATGTTCTATTTGTTTCGACGTAAAACATTTTCAACGAAATTATTTTTTAGAAAATATTTTATAGGGTTTGGCATGTACGAAAAATCACCAATGACGTAAAACGGAATCCGGTGACATCCGACCGTCGTTGCTGGATTTCGTTGAACTAGATTCTGGCCGGATTTCGACAATTGGATACCAAAATTTGAAGATATTCGGCGATAGAGTCGGGCTACCAATAAACTCCAATGCCTGGCAGTGGCGGATTTCTACAAACATGCGTACAAGAATGAAGAATTTAAATTCAGAAAACGATTTACGATTTCGCGTAAATCGTTTTCCAAAAATTAAAGAGGTTTTTACGGTCAAATTAAAAATGATTTATGTTAGATCATTATTTTCACCCCCACCAAACACCAAAAAATACCTAAACAAATGGAGCATAAGCATACCATTTACCAATGAATTTAGAAGCACGTGATGTTTTAACAAACTTGATTTTTTTGTCTTATGAAGTTTTTATTTTTATTATTATTTTAATAATTGAACTTTTCGTATGCAGCTTTTAAAACAGTGTCAATTTCCAACTATTTAGATTAATAATTAAACATGTCATAGTTTTTGTCCATTCTAATGTTGTTTATAAATTTTGAGGCAAAGGGAAGGAGGATGTGTCAAGATAATCAATTAAATTAGGACAATTTTTCTTCTTCTTCTAGAGGTTTGTTTTTATTATTTATTTATTTTTTGAATGATTTGAAAATAGTTGACTTTTTATCCTTTTGATAGTTTTTATTTTTTTATTTTCTAGTCCAGGGCATCACGGCAACTCAATAACTAATCCATATAGGAGAATAACATCTTTTGTATAATGAATATAGCTGATGCAACGGTAGTTGAAACATATGCAGTCTGGAAGGTTGCGGAGATTACTATAAATGTTAAAGTATTCCACATCGTTAAGATTTTTTTCACCTGAACACTTTATAAGCTATGATGTTCCCTCCTCTCTCAAGCGTTTTTTGATGGTGAGTAAGGCCCATAAACTTTTACATGGTATCAGAGCCACAGGTTTCTTGCGATGATGGGTCTTTCCCTCCCGTTGTTGTCCACGTGTTTGGCCGGAGTGTTAAAGTGTTCCACATCGCTAAGATTTCCTTCACCTTGACACTTTATAAGCCATGGTGTCCCCTCCTCTCTCAATGCATCTTTTAAGGATGAGTAAGGCTCATGGACTTTTACAATAAATGTGGGTCTCCAAAATGTCATAATAAAAATGAATGCTCGGGACGTTGTTCATACTTTGCGAAAGGAATGCCGTTGTTGGAGTCAATATAGACAGTTGATAGATAATGCGATTTGCGAAGACGATACTCAATAGTCTGCAATCATGGCATCTGAAACACACTTAAAGAGATGCAAACATAACTGTTCATCGTTTAGCGAAAGCGGCAATCTAACAGTCTTTAGATAATGTTTGGATGAAATATTATCCTATTTTTCTACGTAATGCTGTAATTGGTGATAGAGATGCTTTGTCTCAGTTTTATTGAATGATTTGAAATTTTATCCAAAATAAAATAAAATCAGTTGTATTATTTTATTTCATTAATTTTCAGCAACGTCTGAATATTGAAATGAGTTGATGCTAATAGGCCATAACATTATTATTATTATTATTATTATTAAAATAAGGCAAATTTTCTCTTTATATTAATTTTTTTATTTTTTATTTTTTATTTTGTGAATAATATACCTTCAAGAAACATTTTGGAGTACACGGTATGGCAACAATGTTATGAAGTTATGTTAAAATAATAATTAAATTACAATACTCTGAGTACGGATATACTATTTTCTTCTTTATTTGAATAGAAAAAACAAAATAAATAGAAACATTATGTTATTATATATAGTCAACTATCCTTCCATTCTATCTAAAATTTAGATATAAACTCTCCAGAACATCTAAAAATAAATAAAAAAAACTCCCCAGAACGACACCACCCCAATTATGAACCCCAATTTTATTTATTTATTTATTATTTTTATTATTATTAAAAAAAAAACAATCAAATCGAACTATATATGCATTTTTTTGAATAGGTATTCCAAAGAATAGACCCCTACCAAACAAAAAAATGACTATTCCATAGGAATAGTTATTCCATTCTAGGGTCTATTTCGCGAACCAAACAAGGCCTAACATTATAAGTATAGATGGCTTTTAGTAATTCTTTCGGTTGTCACGGGCAACAAGCTTGGTGGCACTGGTGACGAGAGGTGCATGCGGAATAAGAGTGTACATGCAGACAAATATTAATTACTCATATTTGCTATCCGTACATGTAGATGAGAATGTCAAAAATTAATGTCTACAAGTACACATGAGGATAACAATTTTAAGACATGCGGATGTTGACGTAGATAATAACTAGCATTTGAATACCCTTTTTAATTTATACTAATATATATTTGTTATATTTTTATTTATATTTCACTTATGAATGTGTAATATTTAGACAATTTTTTTTTTTTCAATCTTATGAATTTTTTAATTTTAATTTTTATGTTGGATTTGTAATTTATGTTTTTTGTTTTTTATGTTTTTTGACTTTATTGTTATGTTCATTGAATCATAGATAAAAAAATATAAGGGCGTTTCTTGTGAGCATTGATTATAATGAATATTTTGAGGTCGTATTCATCAATTTTTTTTTTCCCCTTGGGTCTATATATTTTCGGTGTTGCACTGTATTTTCAAAACAAGTCTAAAAAATTAATAATCTATCAAACTTATTTTTAAAAGCGTTTAAAATAAGCTCATTACCTATTTGGGAATAACGGATAATAATTGCAACACCCCGTAGATACTGATAGTAAAAAATGATATAAATACAGATAATAATATGTAAATATGATATCCGTATTTTACGAATACAAATATAAATATTACAAATAACCGTATAAATATAAATATTCACTTCCAAAAAAGATTTTTGGGTCAAGTAAGAAATAGGAAAAAGAAATTAAAAATAAAACTGACAATTTTAAAGGAATCCCATGTTATTAATGGTGTTTCAATATTCTTACACGTGCGAGGGATATGCTGCCTGATGACTGGTCTTGTATGAGTGGGATGGGATGCTGTTCTGTTATAAACTCTGAGACAGTACGGAGCTCTGATCCAATATCCCACTGACACTCACCCAACAACTTCCTCACTCTCCTCTGATGACGTGTCAAGGGAACCAAAAAAAAAAAATATCGAAATTAATTTATTACATAAACATTTTTTTGGGTATTTTAGAAGCATTGAATTTCTTCCAGAAAATAAAAAAGGGGGAAAAAAAAAGAAAATGAATTAATATAATTTTCGGGATTATTAATCTTCTATGTTATAAATTGAGATGAAAACTATTATGCAGACTTCAAAATTGATGTGAAAGTTTATATGACATGCAACGTTATTCGAGAGTGGGTCCAATTTTCTACCATCATTTTGCTGAGTGGTCCCTTTAAGAGCATTATTAGCAGTCTCATCAAAATAATTTTTTATCTATTTTGGTGAGGTAATTTGGTAAAAATACACAAAAACTACTCTTAGCAGCTTCACTACTATCAAAATACGGAGATTTTCTCTCGCCGTATATCACGGTAGTACTATGATTTAGCGGCTTCGGTCTCGCTACTTATATTTTCCTCCTTGTTGTGGTTCTCAAGTTTACTTGTTATTGTAATATGTGTTATTTTAGAGAGATCCGCTTTTACACTATTTCTAAAAATTGCCGTTTCAAACGAGCTTTATTTTTGGACCCGTGAGCCAAGAATTTCATGGGTTGGGTCATTCACAACAAATTTAGAGTTTTTTTTGCACTTGAATTACTTGTATAGAAATCATTGGGTTTTTTTTTTTTTTTTTTTTTTTTTTTTTTTTAAGCTTTTAGAATTGTAGAATTCCTATCATCATAACACAAAAAACCAAAAAAAAAAAAAAAAAAAAACTCCAAATTCTTAGTGTTGAAACTGAAACTTAGGAGTTTTATTTTTGAGTTTTTATTTATTTTGCTCTAAATGAGAACATAAACAAATGAAAATTCAAGCTGGGCAACCTATTTCATGTTTGTTAAAAATAAAAAGAAAGAGAAATTAGGAAACCAAAACGTCCGAAGTCCTTATTCACGAATTAGGATCATCTACAATTTCAAAAAAAATTGAGACTATCAAATTTATTTAAAATCAAGCCATTTTTTACATCGAAATGATGTGAAAAATGCTTCATATTAAAGATATGACATATTAACAATGAAAAAAAAAAAATCATTTCAAAAGACTTTTTCTTCACTTTTAGAAAGACGTTTTTTTTTATACTATATCGAAAGACTTTCTTTTGCTTAAAACTTTAAAACGACATAAAATATAAGAAAAAATATTTTGAAATGAATTTTTTTTTTTTTTAATTTCATTGCTAACATATTATATCTTTAATATAATATGCATCGTTTTTCACATCATTTCGATATAAAAAATGACTTGATTTCTCCCAAATTTCTTTGAAATGGTAGGGATTCCTCATCCATTTCTTTCATCCTTCCCATTGAAGACTTTTATAGCAGCTTGGACTTAACAGACAAGTTTTTGGCAAAAACTCAAGAAAACGCAAAAAGAAAAAAGAAGCAGCAACGCAGATTCCATGTCTGCTCTCCAAATATTTGACGCCCGAGACACACTGAGAGGATGTCATTGTCGCAGAGGGTCATGATGAATAGGTCGCAGTTGGTAGCTTTCCAAAGAATAACCATGATTAATCATCTTCCTCTCTCTCTCTCTCTTTCTCGCTACAGCTAGCTGTGCCCAAAATAAAAAAGCCAAAAAGGAATTCAAACCCATATAATCAAATGCCATTGCCGAGCCATATTCACAACCACGCAGCCTAACCCGCCCATGGTATCATTTTTACGCTCTCCATTAGTACACCCTCACGCCTGCTAAACAGTTGCGAGGTAGACACAAGAAAGACAAGCGCACAAACAGAGTCTCAGACAGAGAGAGAGAGAGAAATGGCTGTCGGAGAAGGAGGAGGAGGAGGAGGAGGAGGAGGTAATGAGTTTCAGCCACACCCAGTGAAGGAACAGCTTCCGGGCGTTGATTTCTGTGTCTCAAGCTCTCCCGCTTGGCGTAACTCTCTCTCTCTCTCTGTTTTTTTTTTTTGCATTTCTTCCATGCTCTGTTTTTTGTTTGCTTTTGTCAACTTCTCTGTTGGTCGGTCTGTTTTCCTTATACTATTTTTTTTTTGCTTTTATACGACCCAATGTCGCTTTCTCACTCGCCGTTTCACCGTTCATGGCTTTTCGCGCGCCTTTTTCTTTCTTGGTATCTGTCCTGCTTGGTTCCCGAGAAAACTGATGGAAACGAAAATAAAGGAGAAGGAGAAGGAAAAGGAAAAAAGTATTAGTGAAAAAATGGGTGCTGAGATTGGTAAGAGAAAGAAACAGAAAAGAAAATTCTGAAAGTTCGGTTTCTAAAATGCTCGGTCGCCACTTCCCACGTCGAATCCTACATTTTTTTTCTTCGTATTTTTCTATTCATAAAACTAGAGAATCCATTTGAACTGAACCATTTATTTTTCCCAATCTCAGTTTCTTCCTCGAGTCTTAAAATGACAAATATTCTCCTGCAGTTTCCGAGCAACCAAACAGAGCTTTTATATACTCTGATTTTCATTGAACTTTACATACAAAACGATTGCCAAAATGGGTTTCATTGTATGCAGCTGAAGCCATACTTCTGGGATTCCAGCACTACTTGGTGATGATTGGTACAGTTGTTATCATCTCAACCATTATTGTCCCTCTAATGGGTGGTGGCAATGTAAGAATTTCTCTCGAATTTCCCACACACCTATTTCTCATTCATTTTCCTATCTTTTCTACAGATCAAATAACACATTCTATTGTTGCTATAGGTGGAGAAGGCTGAGGTGATAAACACTTTCCTCTTTGTTGCTGGTATAAACACACTCTTGCAGTCTTTGTTCGGGACTCGGCTTCCGGTGGTGATGGGGGCTTCTTATGCTTTCATTATCCCCATCATATCTATTACCTTGTCGAGGAGGTTCAATACATACACAGATCCCCATCAGGTTGGTTTTCACATTTTGTGATTCCCCTTCTCCAGTTCTCAGATTTCTGTGTCGTTCTAGGACAGATTGAGTGGATACTAAAAGATAATGCTCGGAAATGCTTTGTTTCTTTGGAAGGATGAGAGAAGGAACGAGTTCATAAAACTTTTTTGGGTTATAAATTTTGCGTGCTTACTGTATTTCTGATGTGTTTGCGAGTACTTTCAGAGGTTTAAACATACCATGAGAGCCGTGCAAGGAGCACTCATTCTTTCATCTCTCCTCCAAATGACTATTGGGTTTTTTGGCTTTTGGAGAATCCTTATTAGGTAGGGTACTGGAAAAGAGCTTTATTGAATTTGAGGATAATCTTTATTCATTATTGATTGAGGAGCTAAGTTTCAATGTCTTATGGTCCAGGTTTCTCAGCCCTCTTTCTGCAGTTCCCCTTGTAACTCTAACCGGACTGGGTCTATTTGTGCATGGTTTCCCACTGGTAAGACTGCTGAACTCTTCATCCTGTATTTTTCAATACACATAATTGTTATACACGCCACTGCTTCTGCTTTTATATTTTAAACACCCTTATCCTTGCCAAAACAATGTGTTTTCAGGTCGATACTGTTTGGAATATCTCATTTGGATTTTCTGTCTGATACTCAAGAAACTGGAAACTGAGTTTGCTATCGTTGTAATACATACATTTGCTAATTAGAAAACAAATCAGAAAAACCTAAAATTGAAATTCTCTGACTAGGTCAAGCTTTGTCTAGATTAGTTGACTTCGTTTTGTTTGTCCAATTGGAGTTTTTAACAGCCCAAAAGTGACATTCTCTGACAGGCCTTAACTAATTCAAGATTTATTTATAAACTGGATATGTGGTTCCTACACTACATATTGGTATATTCTATACAAGCGTTTATCATAATGCATCAGTTTCATTTTTACGTGTAAATTCATTATTAAAATAACCTTGCTTATTCATTTATGCTTGTTGCTGGAAAAATGTGTTGAACTTAGACTCCAGAATTGATGATTCATTTGAACATATATTAAATTTATAATGAAAATAACCTTTCCTTTTCCATTGATGCTCATAGCTGGCAAACTGCATTGAAGTCGGACTCCCAGAGCTGATTATATTGATTATTTTATCTCAGGTGGGCATCTCCCTTAAGCCTTCTGTTGACAAACGCATTTTGTTGCTTTGTCATCTAATTTTTTTTTTTTCATTAAAATGTTTGATCATTCTTGATATTCGTGCATTCCTGCTTGATGGAGAGGAAATTACAATTATGTCTGCTTCTGCTTGACACTTCTATTTGCACCCGTACTCTGCTTTGGTATTATGATAAATAAAAATCTAGTGAGGACCATGTAATGGTACCTATGACAATTCTTGGGTAGGAGGCAGATCAATTGGCTGATTATCACTTTCCAGCCTTGCGACCTCATGGTGCACCCTAATGAAGGGAAGGAAACTTAGAATTCCTCAACTTTCTTAAATCTGCAAAGAGAAAAAGCATGTTGTATTAAGCACATATACATTAGGGAACTCTAGTCTTTTTTCCTTTTTAATCTCTCCTATTTTGAGACAATTCTTTGAATATTTTGTGCTATTCTCTTATGTTTAGCTAATGTGATATTTGATTGATTTGCAGTACATACCCTCCTTGATAAAATCAGACAAAGTCTTATGGGACCGATTTGCAGTGATACTCTCAGTTGCGATTGTATGGGCATACGCAGAAATTTTGACTGTAGCTGGTGCATATGATAAGCGACCTTTAAAAACGCAAATAAGTTGTCGCACTGACCGTTCTGGGCTCCTTAATGCCTCCTCTTGGTGAGCTCATTTGTGAAAACTCAGTTGTGAAATATTATAGTTCATCTATCATACTAAGCATTTGTATTCACATGTTTAATCACTTACAAACTATCCTATTTTGACTGTTTTGATTTCTTTGGTATAATATTTTTCTCAAGGAACAATTCTAATATGTCATGTTCTTCTGGCTGTAATGTGGATCATACACAGTTTTTGGGGAGATCAGAAATACCACATTATCTGGAGTCATAGCTCTGATTACTTTCTCTGTAAAAGAACCCAAATATTTCCATTATGCAAATAAGTATTACTACCACATAAATGAGCACTCTTTTAGAATGTAATATTTGTCTAAAATATTGAACTATATACAGTAGCAAAAAGATGAACCAGTAACATGGTAGTCATCTAAATGATCTTTTATATGTTTTGCTTTGTGATGTTTCGTGGCCATAGAATGGCTATGATACAGGAAACCCAAAAACTTACTTGAAATACGTTGGTGCTTCTAAGGTTTCTTTGCTTGGCGTAGGAGCATTACTGTCAATTATAGATCACTTGACAAAAGCCGTTGCAGTTCGTAATGATAGGGGCAGTTTTGGTTGATCCATTTGTAATTTTTGGATTATGACAAAGTAATATTTGACCCTCTGCTGTATGGCTTAATTTGATGAGCATGTTAACAATTTTATACTAGGCTAATTGAACCCTAGTTTGGAAGTGATGATGATTTCTTCTTTAAACCTCTCAAGTATGTAGAATAGCTTTTGCTATTCTTTGAGTAAATCATAAAATCATCTGACTTTTATTTTTTATATTTATTTATTTATTTATTTTTTTTTTTGGGGGGGGGGGGGGGGGGGGGGAATGTACCCTAATTCACTACTATGGGTATGACAACTTAGATTACTATGAACTCCAAAACCATTACTCCCCCAATTTGCTTACTCATACTTCAAGGCTTTAGTTTCAACTTACATTTAACTCCTTTCCAGTCTTAGTGCCATCCTAGTTCCCAAAGTTTGTCCAGGTCAAGGTTAAAAGAAGCCTGGATATTGTTGTGAGGACGCATTAGGTAAAACTGTGTTTATTGAGAATTGTGAGTTAGCAAGTTGCTGCTTTGATCATATAAGATTCCAGTCAATATGTTCTTGGCCATTGTAAATGATTAAATCAAATTTATGCTTCAGTTCTTGTGTGAAATCAAATAATTTTACATTGCCATATGCAGGATTAGGGTTCCGTATCCATTTCAATGGGGGAGCCCTACATTTAATGCTGGAGATGCTTTTGCAATGATGGCTGCTTCTTTGGTTGCTATTGTAGAGGTTTGATTTATTCAAAGCATTCTTTGACGTGTTTTTCATATAGATAGCAACATGATGATTTGCCTATTCTTGTGACGATAACGAAAAATGCAACAGAAGTTAAATTATGCATACATCAGACATATGTTTGTCAGTAGATTCAGTTTTTGTTATAAAATAAGCTTACTTGTGAAGATCTGTACACTAGTCAATAGGCATGTAAAAATGATTAACATTAGGTGGATTACTTGTACATTAGATCATACTCTGCTCATCTTCCTTCCTTAAAACTTGTGCTATGATGCATGTGATGAGAATTCATATTACTTTTATCTGCTTTAATTATAATATCTTCTTTCATTTTTTGGGGCAGTCCACTGGTACGTATATTGCTGCATCAAGATATGGGAGTGCCACGCATATCCCTCCTTCTGTAATCAGTCGTGGTGTTGGCTGGCAGGTAGCAAATGATACTCTGATGTCTCATTCTTATCCTTGTTATTGATATGTAGTGTTTGGTTCACAGAATCAGTTATTGGAATGGAATGACTATTCCATTGGAATAACTATTCCTTTATTTGGTAGGGTCATATTTCTAGGAATAGCTATTCCCTTAGGAAGAAGAATAGCTATTCCTGAGGGAATAGACAACATTTTTTTAAAAAAATCATATATATATATTTTTTTTAATTTTTTCAAACTAAACTTTTTTTTAAATAAAAATAAAAAATTGGTTCCACCCACAGCAAACCCCGGAGGTGGCCAAGACCACCCCTGATGCAGATCGGGGGTGGCCTGGCCACCACCGAAACGCATCGGGGTGGCCGCGACACCCCCGGATCCCTTCGGGGGTGGTTGCGGCCACCCCTAAGCTTCATCGAGCACGGCCACCCCCAATGGCACCGGGGGTGACCGCACCACCCTCGGGCTTCGTTTTGGGTGGTCGGCCACCCATAGATTGAACATTTTCAATTTTTTTTAAAAATGATTTTGAATTTTTTAGAAAAATAATAAATTATGTTGGTTTTTTTAGTAATTTTGGTTCAATTCCAATTGCGGTATATCTGTTGTCACCAAACTAAAGAATTGGAATAATTATTCTATTCCACCATGCTTCAATCCTAGTAATAACTATTCATTTTCCTAATAGAATAGCCATTTTGCGTACCAAACAATGCCTAATTGTTCATTCTTTAACTTGTTTAATTTTAATAAATTCAGGGAATAGGAACTCTTCTGGATGGCATTTTTGGCACAGGAACTGGCTCCACTGCATCAGTGTGAGTATTTAACTTCTAAAATTTCTTCATCACTCTTTTCGGAGAATCCTTAGATTAGGACTTGAGTTAGTTCTATTAAGGAGATAAACACATTGATTAGTCTCCATGTGAGGCCTTGATATATATATATATATGTTTTTGGATGCCACTTTAACCCAAAAGCACAAGTTTATAGGTTTAGATTCAATTATGTTTATGATTAGATGTGGGATTTCACCACTCACTCTCACGTGTGTACTCCAACAAGTTTGGCTCTTGCATCACTTAATTATAGTGTATGCACAATCAACTTGTGAAATTGGATCCAAATGTAGCTTTTAATATGACATAATTTTCTGTAGAGTGCTTTCGAAGATCTATTGATTATTGGTTTATGATAAATCTTAGTCTGTTAGATATTTCACGATTTACTCTCTCTCTCTCTCTCTCTCTCTCTCTCTCTAATATATATACACACATATATATAAAATAATATGCGATCTAATTATGTACTATTTATTCCTTTCAAAGTGAAAATGCAGGTCTTTTGGGATTAACCCGGATTGGAAGTAGAAGAGTCATTCAAATATCGGCAGCATTCATGCTTTTCTTCTCTGTTTTAGGTGTGGTATAAATAAATTAGTAGCGTAGTTGGTCATTCTTACTCGATGTGTTTTTGAGATATCTTTTTTGTTTAAGCAATAATGGGAATAGGGGCTATGCATTTTTATTTGATATTGTTCAGAAAATTAGCTTATTTAACTTAATGAATGGTCTTAATTTTGTCCTTAATTCATGTCCAGGAAAATTTGGGGCCATCCTTGCTTCTATTCCATTACCAATTGTGGCAGCATTATACTGTGTTCTCTTTGCCTATATGGGTACGTATTACATGTCTACGGTGATCAAGATCATTGAAATTTGTGTTTGAGTTATTTATTTTATGGAAACTATACTTGCCTTCTCAAATTACCACGCAATTTGCAATGTCCCTCCAATGTTTCAATTTTTGCAATGTACCCTACCAATCTACCACTCAATATATAATTTCTTCCATCCATTAGGATTTTCTGTTAACTTAGACGGTAAGCACGTCACGTGACATAAAATGTCTACTATACCCCTATGAAATTAAAAAAAAAAACAACTATACCTTAATATATATAATTTTATTTATTTATTTTAAAAAAACCTCATTGGGAGGGGACCCACAGGGTGGCCTTGGGTCTGGCATGACCCACGGCCAGCTGTGGGAGGTTTTTTGCCTTTTTTTTTTCATTATCTTTGGAGCTTTTTTTTTTTAAAAAAAAAAAAATCTTCTATAGGGTATTTTGGTCATTTTGAGTAACGTGAAATGTCCATTATACCCCTGCCCCAGCCATTAGGATTTTCCTAATGGGAGGGAGACATTGAAAATTGTGTGGTAGATTGGTAGGGCACATTGCAAAAATTGAATTATTTTGGGACATTGCAAATTGCATGGTAGTTAGAGGGGGTAGTGTAGTTTCTTTCCCCTTTATTTTACTTCTGTCTAAGCAATATAGTATATGGTCATATTAGAGTTAGAAAGTAAGCTTGCATTGTACATAAGACATGAGTGATGAAGATGAAAATTTGAGAAATTATAATTTAGTGACCACAAAATGCGGAGAAAGGAATTATGAGATAGATGCATATGTGTTAGAATATTAATTCAAATGATTAAGTCTACCATTTTTTATGAGCTTCAGTTTTTAGGACAACTGGTTTAAATCACCAATTATTCCAAAAACTTAATCTGATGTGAAATGATTAATTTAAGGACACAAATTTCCTAGATTCCTACAAACTAGCCTCTAAAAGTGACGTGTCCTTAGCATGTGAGAAACACATGTTTTTTTTATTAGTATGCGCTTCTCACATGCTTTTTAAAATAGCTTAAAAGATACATGTCGCTTTTAGAGAGAGGTTTGTAAGATATTTTTGTCCTTTAATTAATATTCTAACATTTTTTCTCACGTATAGGCTCAAAATCCCCCTTATTATTAATAAGTGAGGACTAACATATGAAATAATTAAATGAAATGGAAGGTGAATGACTAAGACAAAGTTTGAATTTATCCTAAAAGTTTAAGTTAATAGGATATGGTGAATTTAATCATTTAATTAATACTCTAATATACTCCCACAACAAGTGAGGCTCAATACGTTGAATATTTCACTAAAATTGTGTGTAAATGTGGAGTGAAAGTTTAAATTCAGGATCTTTGTTTTGATACCATGTTAAATCACTAATTATTTCAAAAGCTTAAGCCGATAGAAAATAATTAATTTTATAATTTAATTAATATCCTATAATAAAGGTAGAATATGAAAACTTGATTTTGCTCTTCTTTCCTTTGGGACAAGTTGTATCCTGTTGATACATGAATAATTAAACTATTTGTAAAAGAAAAATGTAATGAAAGACCATGATGACATAGTTCACAATCATTAGGGATCTTCCACTTATAAAGTTTCCATCTTTTGTTTAGTTAATCAGCCTGATCAGCATCTGTCAAGATTCACTTGCAAGTTTCAGCTATAGTTATATGACAGATTTGGCCATTTTTCTTCTGCTGGCAGTCTCAATGGCATTTAGACATGTCTAAAACCACAAATATCAAATTATTCAACTATGCCAAGCTAATAGAAGTCATCTCTCATCATGTTCATGAGCCATACGTCTAAATTTCTTCGTTTGTGTTTTCCCTAAAACTTCCAGTTTTCTTAGGTTAAAGTGCTAGCCAAGAAGTAGTTTTTGTTGGTGCTGTTATTGTTGTTTCGTTGTCCTTTTTTTCTTTTGGTTTTCTTTTTTTGACCTAGTGGCAAGATAAACTCTTTGGATGTCATGAAGGATTTGACATTCTGTACGGTCATATTTAGCCAACCATTCAGTTACCTCAACACCCCACAACCACCCCCCCCCCTCTTTCCCCTTTTGCATCTCCACTGTACTCAAAAGAAAAAGAGAACCATAAAATTTTGTTCACAAGTTTTACCTTGTTCATGATCCTGTAGCATCCGCCATCCAATAGTAGTAATATGAAGCCTTAGAATGAGTAGATGCTTGCCTCTATTTGTCCAGCTGGTAATGAGATTCTGATCAGAAAGGAGGAAATCAACCTACTTTTATGCTTTGATTTTATCCAATTGAAATTTTCATTCTCAACTCTCCTTACTGTACAAATGACATACCTTCATTATTGTGTAACTGTATAATAGACTTAGCCCAAAAATTATGTCTAAAAATTCATTTCAAACTCAAGTCATCTGGAACTTTGTTAAACACATAAATCGGTTGATGTTTAAGTACTGGAAATTTCTTAACTAGGACATATGATTCATTCCCACTTGCTGTAGCAAAAGTAAAGCTAGTATTTTATTGACATAAACACAATGATTCTTCGTTTTGTATTGCAATAAAAAGAAGACTGCTATGTTCCATGAACAACATTGTTAATTGAGATGGAAATGGTCATGCAACTGATTGATTACTTGAAGAGATGTTACTTAGAAATAAAGAACAAACAACACTAAACATCTTTCTTAAATATTTTGAATACGAGTTCTAGTTCTACTGTTTAATTTCTTAAATATTTGTTTTCGCACAACATTAAAAATCTGTTTTTGGGTTGAGCAGTTTCAGCTGGCCTTGCTCTTCTTCAATTCTGCAACCTAAATAGCTTCAGAACAAAATTCATTCTAGGCTTTGCTCTCTTCATGGGTCTTAGCGTGCCTCAATATTTCAATGAATACCTATTGATATCCAGTCGGGGTCCTGTCCACACTGGTGCCACATGGGTGCGTATGTTTACTTTTGTCATTTGCTCATCAGTCATCATTGTTTAATTTTCTTATGGTAATCTGAAATTATTTTGGTCGGCATTTCTTGCAGTTCAACAACATCGTGCAAGTGATTTTTTCTTCTCCGGCAACTGTGGCTATTATAGTCGCTTTCTTGTTGGATACCACTCTCAGCCGTGGCCAAAGCTCAACCCGTCGAGATAGTGGGAGGCATTGGTGGGCGAAGTTCAGGTACTTTAATCAGGATACTAGGAGCGAGGAGTTCTATGCATTGCCTTATAACCTCAATAGGTTCTTCCCTTCATTCTGACTTTTGAGTTCTCGCTTGCCATTGTTGACCAGAAATGGAGAAATACTAGTGAATTTGTTAGAATTTGCTGTGCCTATGGCGTTCTTTCATTCTGTCATAGTCCTTGAGTGCAAAATACAAGAGGGTCAGAAATTATATAGCAGTATAGTTGAGCACAAGAAACTGACTTGGTGTTGCATACTTGGTTAATCTCGTATATATCTATCTTGTTATAGATGAAAATATGCTATTACAGGTTTCAGTAATGAATCTTAGGTACCTTTATTTCATGCCTGCCCTTGCACAACCAAAGTATTCTTGTTGCTTTCTTTTGTGAAGGAATGACAATTTAAAATGTGATGCAAATTGCAAAGTGGTGGTGTGTATTCAAACTTTTGAATAGATCACCCATGTGTTGCTGTATTATGAAGAATACCAAATAGAAAGAAAGAAAGAAAGAAAGAAAGAAAAAAAGATGAAAATATTTGGTTTTGAAGTTAGACATTTTCTCTAATAGGAATTTATTCAGCTGCAAAAATTGGAAAGGAGGGTCAAGCCTAATTGCTTATACAATGGGCCTCTCAATGAGAGGGTGAGGTCTGATTTGGAAAAGCAAATAGATTTTCAAACTCTAAGACAGTTTCAAGCTTTTTGCCTTAAATTTGAGGGGATGTTAGAGTACTAGTAATACTATATTGTGCTATGCTTGTATTATATTGTACTACATAGGGGTGGCATAATGAAAACTGAGGCCTTAGGCAAAAAGTTAAATAGGGTCTTTTTGATTTCAAAATATTAATACAATAATTTTTTATACTAAAGATTAAAAATAATAATTTAAAAATCATTTTTCTAGCTTTTTGAGATGTAAAATTACTAATTAAATTTTCATGTTCAAGTTTTGTAATATATTATTCTCAATAGATAATACTTATCTTTCTAGTAAGATAGTCGATTGTAATTAGGATTTAATTAGTTTTATGCTAAAATAAACTGCACAATGATAATAAGCGATCAGAACTTGTAAAGTTGTAATAATGATCAACTAAAATTAACAGCTGAAGTAAGTATAAACAAGCTACATCATATATATATATTTTTTTAAACAAAAAAAAAAAAACTTGTTTTTCCAGACAAATTCAATATAAAAGGTCTATTTTTGGGGGACTTTTATAAATTAGGGTGCCTTAAGCGAAGGCTTAATCTGCCTTACCATTGAACCGGTCGTGGAACTATGATGAAATTCTTACCTTCTTTTATTATTAAAAAGATATAAATTCATGTGTTAATTTTTTTTTTTTTTTTTTTTTGAATAAATAGCATGTGCTATTATTGATACTGAAAAGTTCGAAAGCACACAACTTGAAAATTAAGGGACAGACCCCCAACACTCTAAGCTAGAAGAATCTCACTAAAATTACATTTAAGCCTCCCTTACAATAAAAATTTCAATAAAATTTGAGTCATACATAAGCAGACTGTACATATAAACAAAGGAATACACAAACACATCCAACAAAAAAATCACCCAAGCCGATAGTAGGGGCACTGTCATCGCCGGAGACCGGCGCGTGTAAGGCACGCGCCTCCCCCAAGCTACCCAGTAGTAGATCGACCTCCCTGTCTCCTGTTCCACCTTTGCATAGTAAAAAAGGCGGAGCGTGACCGTCACGCGCGGCGCAAGAAGGAAACCTCCTTGGCATGTGACGGTCACGCGCCGGTTACCGATAACCCACATAGCTGAAGCAAACGACGGCAGGACCAGAAGTCGAGGGTGGACCCATCTGAGGGGTGCATGTCTCTCAGAAGCCGGTGGAGAAGCGAAGATTTGGCATCAAAAAATAGAGGAAAGGATGAAGTCCAGCCATACGCTCCACCGGCGACACGAATGATAACAATAACTCCCTATCGGATGTCTCAAGATGAACCTTCCTATCAGAGAACGAGAAGAAGAAAAAACAAAGCAAAATAAACAAACTCCATAGCATTAAAAACTAGGAGAACCACATCCACTACCGGATTTAGTCGGGAGAACAAAAAACCTTATTTGTTGGGAGAAATCTGTCCTCACTGGAACAAGCCAGGGGTAACAAAAAACCACACCTGACTCACGAGGAGCCAGAGGGAAAATTACCACCGGGAGGAGGGAGGCGTGAGGCCACTCCCTCCCGGTGAAAGTCAAACTCACATGGGGGCTTTCAAGGAAGAAAATATCACATAGAGAGAGAGAGAGATAGATAGATAGAGATATGTGTTAATTCTTATTATAAACCAAAAGGCAAAAAGTCAAATATTAAAAAAAAAAAAAAAAAAAAGAAGAAAAAGAAGAAAGAAAGAAAGAAAGAGATTTGTTGCATTTTACTTTGGAAAAATGCAAAATTAGTCCCTGAGTTTCACTAAATTGCAAATAACTCTCTCGGGTACCAAAAAAGGACTAAAATCTCTGTGTGGTAAGCAAAAAGGGAGGGGAAGAGGCTTTGGTGTAAATTATGTGTGGATAGTTTAAAAAATTTGAGACAAAATTAAAAAAAATTAGATAAAACTTAAATAAAATTTAAATTTAACAACACAACCCAAACATATATTTGAAAAATAATAAAATATAATAAAAATATGTGTTATCCAAACATGACCTTAGATTTTCGGTTGATTTAATTTTTCTTCTTGGGTTTTTAAACTCGGATTCTAGCTCCTTAAGTATTTTTTTTTTTTTTCATGTTTATCATTTCACTCATTTCCTAAAAAATTGTTAGTTTTGCCACATGAAATGGCACATGTTAACAATTTTTTTTTTTTTTTTTTTGATTATATTTACAAAGAAAAAAAAAGAGCAAAAAAACATATGGTGGTGGAAGGGTCTCCAGACTCTCCAAGTTAATGCCACGTAAGCAATTTTACCATATTTCATGCCATTTGTAAAATAAAACTGGGAAAAAAAAAATTGGTGAAAAGGCCACGTGTCCACACCCGCCGGCCACCAAGAAAGGAGGGGCTTGCTTTGCCATCACAACAAAGGAGTTGAACAATAAATATATATTTATGGGCAAATTTTTTTATGCTTTGCCGATATATATATTATTAAATCTGTAGAATTCATACGTGAATTCACATATCTAACGGTAGATTTGGAAAAAAGTTGAACAAGAGTTTGGGAGAATAACATGTCTCCTTTTTCTTTGGTGAGAAAAAGCAATTTTTCAACATATCAGGATCGTCTACAGTTATTTATTCAAGGAATAGACGGTGATTGCAAGAGACCAATTATTTATTTGATTGAGTAAGTAGTTGGACAAATTATGTACATTTCAAACAATTAATTGATTACCATACCATTATTTTCCATCAATATTACATTCTACATATTAACAGCCGTAAAGAATTGACCACCATTCAATTTATTATGCTTGCCCTAAAGATTCCTACTCTTAAATGCATATCCCCACAATGAAATGGGACATGATTCTTGCACAACAGTTGTGTAATCGTTGTGCAAGATTCAAGAGACATGGATGGGTCCCACGTGAGATCCACTCTATGTCTCTTGTTTCTTGTACAACAATTGCACAACTGTTGTGCAAGACACATTTCTCCACTGATTTTACTAGCAAGGAATTTTACTTTTGTTTCGGATTAAAGTAATGCTTCATATTATACTTCTATCTTATTAAACTGCTATGACAGTGCTTATGGATCTTTGAATCAGTCGTTGTTAAAAAAAAAAAAATTAAAAAATTAAATTACGTGTTGAGCATTACCATATTGGCCCAAGATGATGTGGTTGAATATGAATATAATATTTAGTATTACTCTTTTCGTAAACAAGCATAGAAATATTACTATTACAAATTGAGTAATGCTATATATTACATTTTTATTTCATAATTATTGTGCAATATTGATGTAGCAGTCCCAATTAATATATATAAATATATTTTTTTTAACAATAATTAATTCAGTAATTTATTGAGATTGTGACGTCAGCATTATAAAATACTTATAACATAAAAATGTAATTTTTAACATCACTTTTATTTATTTCCTTCTTTTTTTATTTTTTTGGCGAAAAAAAAGGATGGACAATCATAATACCTCTGCTCCACGTGACATCTCCTCGTTTGTCAATACCACCACCAATAGCTTGTCACCTTTCATACAAACGGAGTTTGGATTTTGTGGGGGAGAGGATTTATTTTATGATTTATTGATTTTAAATATTTAATATTGTACATATTGTTATACAGCGAATATATAGTGCTATTTACACCATTAAATATAATTAAATATATATATAATTTCTTATCTATATTTTACTGTTTAAATTTTATTTAATGCTGTAAATAGCACTATATATATATATATATTCATACGATAATTATACAAAAACCATGTTATGGTAATGCTTGAATCCTTGAGAATTGTATTTCGTTCAAATATTAAAACACTTAAAAATTCAAACCTAGATGAATAATATATCAAGACCATATTTAGGGTACGTTTGGGATTGCGATTTCGTAGACAATAAGTACGATTTTAAATCAAATCGCAGAATATAAATCGTTTGGGAACTGTGTTTTTAAAAATTGCGATTTGAAAACGTAGAAAATCTGTTTTTTCAAATCCTAGGTGAGATGATGCTTTTTTGAAAACGCAAAATTTTAAAGACTAATTTGTAATTTTGCCAAACGCTTCACTACGTTTTTAAAAATCACTTTTTTCAAATCGCATATTTTAAATCACACTTTTTGAAATCACAAATCTAAACGACCATTAGTTATAAGTTAAAAGTTAGAAGTTAAAACGACACAATGAACAGAACTATGTGAGCTATTTACAAAGTAAAAAATTATCCAAAAAAAATAAAAAAAATAGTAATTAAATAAAAAAGAGAAAATTTTTGAGGGTGAGAGAGTGAGAGTGAGAGTGGGAGTGGGAGTGGGAGTGAGAGAGAGAGAGAGCCAATAAAGACTATGCTATACCCAAACACAAGCGAGCCATGAGCAAACCCACCAGAACTCCAACCAGTCACAGCCGTCTCCGTCACACCGCCGGAACCAATGCTGTGGCCTCAGTCAACACTCCGCTAGTCTTTTACTCTCTCCGTGCCAATGTCTCGCTCGCCGGACTACTCTGCCGGTGATAGCCTATGCTGCGGCGAAGACGCCGGCGAAGTGGCCTCCTGGGTAGCCGACACGTGGATCTCCCACCGCCCTCCGTCGTCCCTCTTCGCCTATGCTCCGCCGTCCGATGAGTCCACCGTTTCCATGCTCATCGACTCGGAGCCCCAACACGTGCCCCACCCGGACTACCTCAGGCGCTGCCGTGACCGCTCGATCGACATCACCGCTCGCCAGGACTCCATCAACTGGATCTTAAAGGTACGCACTTTATCACCCACATACCAAAATACGTACATGTATACGTATCGGTATTGATTTTCTGGATTGGTTTTCGTACGTGTGACACAGGTGCACGCGTACTATCGCTTCAGACCAGTAACGGCGTTCCTCTCGGTGAACTACTTGGACCGTTTTCTCTCGTCGCATTCTCTTCGGGTATGATAATTTTCCAGGAAAGGTTTCAGATTTTCCGAGAAAATGTGGGGGTTTCCGTGAGAGAATCTAATAGTGTCAGCTATGCTCGTTTTTGTTCTCTTTTCCTTTTCAGCAACCAAATGGGTGGCCGTTTCAGCTGCTATCGGTGGCGTGCTTGTCTTTGGCGGCGAAAATGGAGGAGCTCCATGTCCCACTGCTTCTGGACCTCCAAGTATTCTGCCCAGATTTCGTGTTCGCCCCGAGAACAGTCCAGCGAATGGAGCTCTGGGTTATGACCATTCTCAATTGGAGATTGCGCTCCGTCACGCCTTTCGATTTCCTCGATTATTTCATCTCCAAGCTTCCATCTTCTTCTTCTTCCACTCCTTCACCCGAGCTCTTCAACAGGGTCTTCTCCGCTTCTTCGGATCTCATTCTCAGCACCACCCGTGGTAATCCAAAATCCAAACCCGAACCCAATTCCATTTTCAAGTCGCATTCTTTATTTTTTCCTTCAAAACATATTACAATATATTGCTAATAGTTTAAATTTTATTTGATTAATATTTCAGCGATCGATTTCTTGGGTTTCGCGCCATCGACAGTAGCAGCAGCGGCCGTGCTTTGTGCCAGTGCCACTGCTGAAGGTTCTGATTCGCCGGTGGTGGATAGCAAAATGCCAGTGGTTTTCCACGAGAGAGTAAACAAAGTATTATTCTGTGGCCTGAGTATAGTTTTATCATTTTACTTGGGTCGTTTTGTGAATAAATGTTTGTTTTTTTTTCTTTGAGAGAAAAATTCCAAGGGAGAGCATAGAAAGCTGTGTAATATATTTTTTGGGGGGCTTTTTTGGCCTTTTTTGTTTTTGGGTACAGGAAATGGTGAGAAGCTGTCTCCAACTAATGCAGGAGTATCTGATCGACACGTGTCCCGCAGCCCGCCTTAAAGAGCAGACAGTCGAGCCGGCGCCGCCTCCGAGCCCCATAGGCGTGCTCGACGCCGCTGCGTGTGGGAGCTGCGACACGCGTTCCGAGTACCCCGGCCCCACTGGCTTAGCGGAAGCCGAGCCGTCCTTCAAGCGGCTGCGATCCCCTGCCCCGGATGTACAGCAGCAGTAGATAAGCCCCATCCAGCCGTATTTCTCTCTCTTTTCACATCTTTTGTCAGAGAAAGAGAGGTCTCTTTTTCTTTTTTCTTTTTTTCTTTTTTTAAATGTAATCGTCATTAAAGTTTTCTTTTTGTCGTTTCGAGTATAAGATGGACGGTCAAGATTGCAGGGAGGTCTTAGGGAAGAGGGATTTTTCTTAATTTTATTTCATATATATTTACCCATCATATATATTATATAAAATACTTGAGGTCCAGGCTGGGGGCATTAGCCATTACCTACTTTGTTATGGGCATTTTGGTCAATGAAAAAGATGTAGTTTAAGAGTACGCACACTCTTGTCTCTATTGTGACGGTCTAATGATGTCTCAATTATTCCCAAAACCGCTTTTATTCAATTATCTCTCTCTGCATGGAGCCGAACTCATTTTTATTTACCAAGCTCTCCAAAATACCCTTGTAGTTGTAGGTATTTGTGATTGATGTGTGAGGGTAATTTCGGGATAGGAATTTATGATGTTTTATTAATGGCCCAGTGGGTCTGTGCCACGTGCCCGACAGGAAGTACGGTGAGTGGGTTGCAGTACATCTAGTCTCAAATCCGTAGATGTCGAACGAGGATCTGAACTATTTAAACGGCACATTTGTTTGTCTTTTTATTGCACAGTTTCTTTCAGATACGATGCGATGGAATTGATAGTACATAATAATTAAAAAAAAAACAAAAAAATAAAAATATGGGGTAGTGAAATAAATAACATTTGTTTAGAAGGAGCTAATTATAAAATTGGACAAATTACTATTTTTCATTTTCCCTAGGTTGTCCCTGGAGTTCATGAAATTACACCAATGTGGTAGATTACTAAGATTAGTATGGTTGGGGACCCACGTGTTGATTAGACAATGCGTATTTTGGGGGGGAGGGGGGGGGGGAGAGAAGTCTTGTGAGCGTGACGTGGGCATGACGGGTAGAAGCCACGTAAGAGGAAGTGAGAAGGCAGAGAGAGAGAGAGGATTTGGAGGGAAAGGATCTGAGTGGAGGGGTGATGGGAGACAGAGAGGTAGAATCAATCGGAGCCGTCCAGCTGTAAAGAGGCTGGAGCAGTGGTACTACTTGGACTGAGGCAAAGATTTGGATTTGATGGGTGTGGGGGCCTCTACACGTCAAATCACCTTGGAGCTTGTACGGATATAAGAAACCAAAAAGATCTGCGCCTTAGAAAAAGACTGTTTGGTAGTTGTTTGTGGTTCCTTCTAGTTGTGGCCGTTGGATCTTATGACAGCCTTGCTCCTGTTATGACCTAAACAAACAAAAAAAAAGAGATATATTGTTATTTAAAAGATTGTAATATAGTTGCTATATAATTAAAATAATGTAATAGTAAAAGTGATTTTTTTTTTTAATTTTATATTATTAAGTTGTTTGACAGTAATATAACAGTCTAATGAGTTGTGCGTAAGCATTGTGGACGGTATTTTTTGTTTTTGTAATTTTAGAAGCGTTTTGTGTTTAAGTTATTTGTTAATATTTTTGTTCCGAGGATATAATTTTTGATAAAATGTGAATCGGGGGCATAAAAAGAAATTGATGCTACTAATCCTCAAATTGGAAATATTTTTAAAACATAATCTAATAGTGTTTATATTGATTGGACTTCATCCTTCCAAATATATAGGATGATTTTTTCTTTTTTAATGTGCAAAAGGGGTTTCATGGAAACTCCTTTTTGAAACATACCCTAAGGTTGGATTGGGCACTCTCCAAGCCCCTCATCTCAATCCTTAATGAGAGTCATTTTCTCATTTTTGTTGTTCCTTTTGATGAGCCATTCAACATTCATCAGGTGCTCTCTCCCATGCACCTTTTCTTATGTGTTGTTACATCAGGATTTTCTCTTTTACACCTTTACTAATGTTGTATTCGCAATTGTGAGAGTTTGTGTAGGGTGCTTTGGGTATTGTCCCGTTTTAAAATATTAGTTAAATAATTAAATTTTATAGTTGGACAGTTCAAAATTTATTTGGGCAATTAATTTCTACATGAATTCGATCTCTCTCACATTATCTACCTATAGGGCTCAACTGTTCGGGTAGATGGCCGGTGTTGGAATATTAGTTAAATAATTAAATTTATAATTTTCTAGAAGCTTAAACTTTTGGGATTGATAGTGATTTAACAGCTGGACAAGTCAATTTATTTGGGCAAATGAGTTCTACACGAATTCTCTCTCATAATATTTGCCTGTAGGGCTCAACTATCGGGGTAGGTGGCCAGTATTAGAATATTAGTTAAATAATTAAATTTACACTTTCCTATAAGCTTATGCTTTTGAAATAGTTGATGATTTAATAGCTAGGCAATTCAAAATTTATTTGGGCAATCTACATGAACTCTCTCTCTCCCACAATATCTGTCTATAAGGTTCAACTGTTTAGGTAGGTGGCCGGTGTTAGAAAATTAGTTAAATAATTAAATTTACCATTTCCTATAAGATTAAGCTTCTGGAATTGATCATGATAGTGATTTAACAGCCGGACATTTGAATTCTACGTGAACTCTTTCACAATAACTACCCAAATTACTGGATATTCTCGTCTTTTTTCACGCTTTCTTTTGAGAGCCAATGCATGAAAATTTTATTCATATACGCCCCGTGGAGCTTTCTATTATTGTAGTACTTATGGCTTCAAGCGGGGAAAAATGGGGCCACAAAGTTGTGGCTGCCATTTTGTATAAAAGATTGGTCAAGGTTGGGCCCCATTTCCAGGCTGTATATATCATATATGAAGTGGGAACAGGGTATAAATATTAAGTATTTGTATCTTTTGTAAGCATTTTCTTTTTTACTTGGACATATATAATGCACCATGCATATATTAAGATTTTCAACAATTTTTCATTAGCAATTTGGGTATTAAATGTAAGAGAGAGCCTACATAAAACCCACATGCATGTCCGAATAGGTAGTCGGTCGAACAACTTAAAATTTATTTGGACGAGCGAGGATGTGTAGTGTGTACATGTGAAGGGTGGGGTGAGTAAGGGCAGAAATGGACCCCTCCATGCCCACAAGGGGACATGTTCACAAACAGCCTTTTAGTGATGGTACTAAAAGTCCCCCACGGGCTTTTATAGAGTGAGAAAAAGGGTGGTCTGACCGTGTAGCTAGCTAGGACAGGACTCAAACAGAAAGGGGCGAATGGATGAGACAAACCAGCATTAACAACCTTTACGAGCACCACCAAACCCCCTTCCCCCTCCCTCCTCTAATAAGTACTTAAACCTTCGTGCCCAATCCGCATCTCTTTGTCCTATGATCCACCAACGTGGCTTCCAGGTTTTCAAGTTTGTTTTGGTCGTATTTTTCTTCCTCTTACCAGTTTTAGCTGTGTGAGAATTTTCATCCTTGTGTCCCTTGCTTTGGTCTTTTGAGGAAGAAACCACATGCAACATTTTGGCCTTTTGTTTTTTTTTTTCTTTTCTCCTATACCTAAAGCATCTCTCTTGGACTGGCATTGTTAATCTCTAATAGGATTGTTATGAGCTTGAGTTAAATCTAGTTTTAAGACATGGCTTCGATCAGCCAGATTGATCTCCTTAGAATCATTAGTCACTTACATCCTATCTGATAGAACGTGCATTATAGAAAAAAATTAACCTAGTAACGAGCTCAAAGCACTAGTTTCAAATTTTTATGGTTTGGTTAACACACTAATCAATCAAAGGTATTGTGGGGGTTACAGTAAGGCTTACGGGTCCTCGATCGGAGGGCTCATCCATCGAAAAGCTTGGTTGACCTCCCACAATATTAAGGATCGCAGGCTACTGAGGGCCTGACTGCCCATAAGCCAAATTAGCTACCAGGATTCGAGTGTACGTACCTTCACTAAAATGATGCCAATTCCCCCTCTGCTAGTTCAGCTGACCGAACACTCATGCCATGCTATATCACTCCTACAAAATTGAGCACGTCTGGTAATAAAACTTATGGCATGCAGGAGTACTGTCACAAATCATAAGTGGGCGTCGGTCCATATAAAGAACCTGGGAAACCTCACATATTTGCACTAAAGAGTCTTGGCTTTGTGTCACGGGAAATGAATGCATCAGAGAGTCGTGGCTTTGTTCATGGGATTGAAATTTAGGCAACTCACCATGACCTCTTTGTGAAATAAGTAGGGTTTTTGGCATTTGAACCCAGGTAGGAGCTAAAGAATAGCTATCCCCGGCCAATTAGAAAAACTCAAAAGTAGCTAGGAACAAAAATAGACAACAAAGTTGGACATAGTGTATATATCAAAATTAATGGGACTCTAAGAAAACTATATGGATCCCACAAAGATCGACTAGAAAAATCAATCAAAAAATTAGATTTTCTGAACTTACACTTAAAGTAGATAAATCCAAAAGTCCAACCACAAAGGATTTGACATCGATCTGATATATATATCAGATCTATCCTCTCTCTCTCATTATTTCTACAGTATGCATGCTTGACTGAGACAAGGAATTTACATAGAAATTAAATGAAAGAAGTACGTACAAATTTCTCTGTCCTCATTAAAATACAGAGGTCACCTTCAGCAGTTGAAATCTTGGGGTTTTCTTGTTTCCTCAAGGACAACCTCCCGCTTTTCTGGCTCAAGAAGAAGAGGAAGAAGAAATAAATAAAAATACAGAGGGGCCGCAGACAAAGACTTTCACTGATCATGTGAAAACGAGTCGACTCAACTGTTTGAGAACATTTATATGATTCGTCACAACAGTTGGGGCAGTTAGCAGTCATGAAAGAAAATAATATTCCACCAAAAATGAAATTTTCAAAAGCCATCTGCAGACTTTAATCTTATTAGCTATGCTATTATGCTATACAGTTGTCAAATAGTTTTTTTTTTTTTTTTTTTTTTTTCTTTTTCTTTCAATTTTGGAGCATGAAAATAGCATATATTGTAATTCTTAATAATTTATAATTTTAAAAGTTACATGAATTTTGAAAGGATACAATAGAAATATGAGTCTTCCTTTTAATATTTTCATGTTGTGGTTAAGGTTAATGAGATTATTTCGGATAGCCCATCTCTTAACAGCTACATGCACTTCATTGAAGGTATCAAAAAAGATTTATGTCTTTTTCGGTCTTTTCGTGTAGTTCATGTGCGGCGCGAGGCAAATTTAACAGCTCATGTTTTGGCACGAGCGGCTGTTACTCATGTTATAGAATATTCCATATGGTTGAAAGAAATTTCACCTAATATCTATGATATTGTAAGTCGGGAACGAAATGTCGCTCTGGTCAGACCTTTCAGTCTTTTTCTCTCTCAATAGGATTTGGAATTTTGTTCAAAAAAAAAAAAAAAAACAAAAGAAAAAGAAAAATTGACTCTAGAAACGCCTGTTTGAATTCTAGGATGTCTCATTGCTTTAGTTGTTTGGTGAGTTGTTTTAGCTTAGTGGGCTGCTTAGTTATTGGCCTGTTGTGCAATATGGGCCAAATTAGTAGGATCACTAAGCTCAGTGAGTTGGGCCTATTTAATGATTTTTTTTTTTATAAAAAAAAATATTTTTTGCTTTTACTTGTTTGATAATAAAAAAGAAAAAAAATCAGCAATTGTCAAATTATGGCCCCCATATGAGCTGGATGGGACATGGGAACCTTAATGCTTCAGTCGATTTGGAGAGAAAGAAACAATTTTGATGATAGAGAGAATCCCAATTTGGATGGGTTTGATGGTAACACTCTTTGCCCTATTTGACCCGTTTGGATGGCTATTAATAATGAGTTGTCCGAGGGGAATTTCACATGGGTATTTATTTATTGGTGGATCTTGGGGAGTTTTAGATCAATTTTGAGACCCTTTTTTATATATATATATATATATATATATATATTTTAGAGGAATATTTGATTCCATAGAAAATAATTGCATTCCATTATATATAGTGATATACATGTGAAGATGATTAATGATTTAAGGATAAGCTTCGTTTGCCTACTTGCTCCTTTTCTTGACTTCACATGCTTAAAAGACTTTTTTAATTTTTAGTTTTATTGAATCGAAAAGCCAAGATCTTGATCTTTTGCCATTTGTGCACCTCTAGCATAGGTGTGCTGAATTCAGAAGCGGTTAATCTAATTATTATTTATATAATACAGAAGAAGAGAAAGGAAATTCAAACGAAATTTTGTTAAAATAAACAACTTATTAAGTAAATTTGCAACTTAAGTATCACATGGTGCGACCTTAATTCTGATCAAATAAATTACAATATTCTATAATTATTTGTCAGAATTTGAAAAAATTTGAGCAGGTGATTGTGAGAGACCACTTATAGGACCCACCTGACCAGAATTCTTTCAAATTCAGATAAATAATTGTAGAGAATCTTAATATGATCTTGATGAAATGCAATGAATGTTGACTAGGATGAGGAGGCCATTTATGAAAAAAGATATCCGATTGTGGTGCAATATCCCTCAATGAGTGCCAAATGTCTAAATAATGCGGTTATAAATTTCTTCACCCTTCGTATATATATATATATATATATATATATAGTATTATGAAGATTAAGGGTGAAGCAAGGTACCATTTTTTTAAAAAAAAAAAAAAAAAACTTAAAGAGATACAATTTGTCAGAGAAGATGTTTGGGGAATGAACAATGCTTTTTTTTTTTTAAAAAAAAATGGGTCGGAAATTTTTTTCTTTCAACTCAATTTATTAAACTGATGTGTTTAAAGTATATATAAGAATCACATGCATTTTAAACACGTGTTAATTTAATAATTAAGAGTACTATTTGGGATTATTGCTTAGCACAACCGTTTAAGTATTAAAAATACTTTTTAAGCTTGTTAAACCAATTCCAAATATGTTCTAATTGAATTGGGAAAATTTCTTGCAACCCAATTTAAACAAAAAAAAAAAACTTTATCCTTTAAACATATTAATCATTTTTATACTTAAGGCCTAAAATAACAAAAAGAAAAGCATTGTAATTGCATGAGAAGAGGATTTTTTTTTTTTTTTAAAAAAAAAAAATACAATAATAATAAATAAAAAAACAAAGAGGAGGAATTTGACATTGGTAGTAGTACCAAAGGATGAGCAAGTGACAATTTTAAAAGCAAAATTTAGTGGAGCAATTTAAAGTTGAAGTGCGTGTGCACGTGCAAACATGTGTGTGAATATGTGGGATGCCGCACATACATATATATATGCACACGTGCCCACATGCCTTGTGTGAGTTCTCAGAGGCAGAGCCTGAGTAATTTCTGCACAGATTTTATGAATGCGATGGCATGCATGTGGATTCATAAAAACCCCATTCAACTGCATCCCCCTTCCACACTCCTTTCCCCAAGAAAAATTTCTACAGTTTCCACTCATGCTGTCGTGCCTAAAACTTCTTTTTAAAGGCCTCTTCCTAAATATTATAGCTAGCTAGTGGGAGAGATGTGGAGAGAAGAGATCCTCCTCCAATCACAGGGCATGCATGATATGACAATAACATAAAAATTAGGTCAATCACTTAAATTTTTTGAATGACGTGTTAACATATTTATTACATGACATTATCTGTATCGTTAGATACAACAACATTATATTCTGACCGTGAGATGATAAAGATCCTACTTCAAGGTAAAAATGCGAAAAATGAAAATACAGGAAAGCATCCGCTCTTGGCTTCGAAGAAACATTATTATAACTCTGTATTTGTAAATGATCTTATGAATTCCCTACTTGTTAGTACGGTTGACCGCACGCGGTCGCTCAACCAAGGAGGCCTGTAAAGGGACATAAAACAAATACGGGTGACTTGTTGAGGGTTCTAGCAAGGGATACTTTCATGTCTAATGCAGTAGGAAATTTTCGAATAATAGAAAGTAGGGCACAAAAAAAAGGCTCGGAAAACATACCTAATAGTGTGATTGCCTATTTATAGAGGTAGAGGTATAACCACCTAGGTCACGGGGTATCATAGGATTGGGGAGCATCGTGTAAGTATGAATTTCCTTGCATGGACGTGGCGCAGAAGTGATGAACGAGAAATAGGGAGTGGCCGACAAATATTCCCTTCTGTAAGTGTGCGTCATAGTTCTCTCGTTGTTGGCTGTTATGGTGACATGACAAGGGCTTGGATTCCCTGCGGAGCACTTATCGGGAGCAATTGAGAGACCGTTGGCCCTCGGGTTGCGATTCATAGGCTTTCCGGTTATCCTTCATTAATTCGGCCGTGAGTGGGGGAGGCCTACAGATGGCTATTGATCCCCACCTTCGGACGGCCCATCGAGCTCAAGGACCAAGTGGGCCTTCGGTAAATTGGTTCACCAGTTGCCCACCAATTCTCATGCTCGGTTAGTGATTCGATCCAAGCCGTGTGAATCTTAAATGGTCTGTCACCCCTACTTGTTATTTGTCTTTCTGCAGATCTCCTTGACTAAGCAATCGGGGTGCGATCAAATATGTACTAACACCACTCCGGACCACATTTACTTAGTACATAATATTTTAGATGCCGATTTAATAAGTCCAACTAGAAACAACCATATTAATCAAATGAAATCAAATGTTGTCCCACACAAGAGAAGATAAGAGTGTCATTTGTGTGCATGTATGTGCATGTATGTGCTGATGGAAGATAGAGAAAGGCACATTACTGCTGGAGGGGATAGGTGTCCGTTATGTACCGTGGAAGGGGAAATAGACGTGTACACGGTTTTGTTAAAAGAGTACACAGTGCCTCGCTGTCCAGCATGTGAAGAAGTTGTGGCTTTCCCTTCTCTCTCTCTTACATGCACCCACTATAACCCACGCAACTGGCAATTTTGATTCATTCACATTGAGAGCCGAACAGGGGAGAAACAGGACAAAACTAGTCTAGGATTTGAGTCTGATTCTCTTTGTTTTTTTCCACCCCTCCACTCTTCTATTTTACCTTACTTCTTGAACACCAAAAACAGAGAGACACATTCCATCTCAAAGTCCTTGTAAGAGTGACAGAATCTCTCTCTTTCTTGATACCAGAAAACCCATTTGGGATTTCTCTTTAGAAAAAAAGCAGAGGAAAATGGATGTGTTGGCTTCAGAATGCACTAGCGGGTGTGACTCCGGTTGGACTTTGTACTTGGAACAATCTTTTCTTTCTCCAAATAGTGGGTTTATTAATGGAAAAAATGGTTTTTGTGATGACTGTAAAGACAAAAGATCTGTAGAAGATGCTGAAGAAGAAGAAGAGGACTTGTCGATGGTTTCCGATGCATCCTCTGGGCCTCCACATCTCCCTGAAGACCAAGGTTACTTCAATGATGATAATGGGTGCTTTTATTCGGCATCCAAGTCAGCCACATTGGCGAAGAACGTTGGGAAAAGGCAGAAAATCAAAGAACACCGACGCCGTGAAGATCAAGAACCGACTGCTTTTCTTGATGACACAGCTAGTTCTCCTGTCATCAATTTATCCGGGGTAAGTTCACATAAATAGCACCCATAAACAGTGTTATATCAGTTTCTTGTTCATGCGATTAAATGTTTTCTTGAATATTTACCAGAACAATTTCACTCTGATCAATAATCAAGCTTCAATGGATAGTGGCTTGGATTTTTCACAAGGCTTCTCAGCAACTCATTTCGAGGTACTTGGTCTAATCAAGCTTCTGGGTTTGATTAAAAATTTTTAGTTCACTTTTGTAGCAAAGCATGTTTACAGTTTACTATTGATGAATTCTCGCAGGGGACAACAGCATTCCAAGACCACTTTGGTTTCTTGAAGTCCTCCCTATCTGCAAACCAACTTCAGAACAACCAGTTGAGTAATGGTTATATATTCATTTACTTCTTAATTTAAATTCTAGTAAGGCAGTAGTCTTGAAAGCTTCAATGCTTAAGATTCATCGCTTAATCTAAACTGGGTCGGAGGAATTTCTTCTAATCTAATCCATATAATTCTCACAAGTGAGAAATACGTACTTTCTTAATTACAGTAAAAAAAATTTACTTTATAATTTCTCCCATAGTTTGGAAGAAAACTCTGTTCATAATAAGTGAATACCATGCTAATGATTCTTTATGATTACTTAACTGAGTTTCCTTCTTCTTTACAGGTGGTTTGGAGGGAAGAGGTTGGGGATGAGATGAGGTGATTTCCCTGGTTCTACTGCTGATGTGTTGTTACTAAAGAGGTTGCTCTGAATGAAATGGTGGGATGGTTGTCAAAGTAAAAAAGGAACTGGATCTAAAAAGCGATCTTGTTCCTGTTCTTTTTCTTTTCTTTCCTTTAACCTGTCAATGCAGTGGGAAACAATATGAGAGGAGAAGTTGGAAATAAAGTTGTTTGCAAAATCAATTTCCTTGTCAATGAATAGTGGAAACGAATCAGTTTTGTCTTTTAGGCCGTCCCTATGCTACCTTGCCAGCTCTTGTTTTTCATGGAGCCCCATGCACTCATTATATCATCTTTAAAATGTATTAGCTAACCATGCATGTTTCAAACAATAATGAGAGAAAGAAACAGTTGGGAGATGATTACCTATGACTAAAGTTGCAATCCGTTACAGCAAATTTTAAAATTCTGCTGCCAAAACTTGCAGGAAAATTTGTCTATAAATGTAAGGAAGCTTATCCTGCAAATAAATTCTAAAGAAATCTCAGTCATTCTCAAGAGTAATGTTAAAAACCACACTCTTATCCTACTGCTATCTCACTGGCTAATGGCCACTGAATTTTTTTTCAAAGACCGATTACAATGCCAATGGGATTTGAGGGTGTGGTTTCTAGCATTTTTTATTTACAAATTAAAATAAAGTAAAAGGTGAGAGAGAGAGAGAGAGAGAGAGAGAGCTACCAAAGACTATCATGCACTTCTAGTAATTAATAAATTTGAAACTGTTAGATGCTTTTGATATTTTTTAAGCCATAAATCTTACTTTTCAACAAAGCAGGACAAAATGACCTAACTCTCTCATATGCTGAATAAAAATATGATCCAAATACATGCAAAATTATCATGCTTTGATTAGGTTGGATTTTTTCAAAAAACTAATAAGTAGAAACCATATCTTAGAATAGGATTGGGCACTAATAAGGACAAGAAACTCATGTCTCTGAGAGTCCAGACAAGGTTCCATGAATCTATCCTTATAGTTCTCTCTTTTTTTTTTTTCATAATAACACAAAAATTTAAGAATAATATGAAAATGAGACAGGAAGCTGAAAAGTGCAAATGGGTGATGGGCAGTCAGTACAGAATACAGAGATGAGGTGGAAATGCCAAACTTAATGTGGGAATATTTCATATGCAGCTCCATGACCCTTTTACAAGTCCAGCAGATCCTGCCTGCGATCTTCGTGACCTAATGGAACATGCCCCATTTTGTTTAATATGTCATCTTTATCTCATTTGGAAGGATCTTGTTTTCTTTTTTTATTATCTTTGATCCCTTCAAGCCTGTCTGCTTTGAAGCTGTCATTGGACTTGATGTCATGCACAATTATGTGTCTTTCCTTGATTTCTTTATTCCTTAAACTATTCCCCACCAAGTTCCTGTTCAAATAAAAAATTTGGGTTTCTGCTAAAAAGTTTAGAAAGGATTGCACCTGGAAAATTTAGGATGTCAAAATTCTAAGCTTTGCCCACATGTTCTTTTTTTTTTTTTTTTTTTGTTTTTCATATTTAATTCTCAGGCTCAGTAACGGGAGTCTCCATGTAGTCAACAAAATGCAAAAGAAAAAAAGGAAATTATTTAAAAAAAAAAAGAGAGAAGAATGTGGAAGCAATGCTAAAGACAAATTAAACAAATAAATTAAAAGTTGATTGTCAGTGTTTGCCTCACTGCATTCCACCAGCATATTGGATAAGAATCGATGAGGCATGGGAGAAACTTCTTCTGTTCTTCCAACCACCGCCAAAACAAAACCTTCAATCTCCTGTACGTATATGGAGGGGAAGGGAGGTGGCTTTGTTGTTTCTTGCATTTGCCTACTATCTTCTTCTATCTCCATTACAGTTTTAACTTCCAGTGTTCCCGTTTCTTGAGACAGCAGTCTTCATATCCCTTATCATCTCTGCCATGGAAATGAATATGTCATGAATCAGCAAGCATGATCAGTCCACTGTATCCACCAACGGATACATATTGAATCTACTGTTTCTGTCGCCCCAATACAATATTAAAAGACTCATAACTTTGACACGATTCAAACTCGACACGTGAACGTACACAAATTGCCACCCTTAAAACGGTTTTCGCTAGCTTGCAATTCAATTGTTTATAATTAAACCTATGATGCATGTATCTCGTGACAGGACTAGAAAGTTGACTTTAAGATGAATTTTGTGCTGTAACACCATTGCAAAGCTTATAGGAACATAATACACTGTGTGTGTATATATATATATATCCTACGTTAACTACATAGACAAAATTGATAGTTTGTTGTCCCTGTCCTCTTGCCTTGTCTGCAAAAATTTAACCTGCCACGTCCAATATGTATGATCAACATGTCAAGCTAGGGTGTGGAACATGTATTCCAATTCTTTCCACTAAAAGATGGGCACCTTAAAGTAGGGTTGTCAATTTATAACATCACCGTGAATTCGACATGAATCCAACATGAAATTAAAAAGTTTAGGTTCATAAGTCTGACCCGTTTAATTAAATGGGTCGGATTAAGGTTGACCTATATAGTCTTATACAATTACAAGGGAGGTAATTTGCGTTTGCGTGTCGGATTTGAGTCGTGTCGAAGCATGAATATAAGACTATATAAGTCAATCATATTTAATTAAAAGTGTCAAACCCCTTAATTCTAACATTTTAATTTTGTATTGAGTTTGTATCAGGTTTGCGGGTCATGTTAAAATTTGCCTACCACTATGTCGTGAGTTGAGTTCGGGTCGTGTCAAAACATGTATATAAGACTATATAAGTTAACATTAATCAGACTCCTTAACCTTAATCCTTTAATTTCATTTTGAATTTGTATCGAGTTCACCAATTATATAAAAAATTATCGGCTAAAACGCGAGGAAAATATGTGGACACTAGAACTTCACGTGGCTGTCTATTGTCAAGAATTTGCAATTACTGTTTGCACGGTTCTAGAACAGGATGTGATGAATCTCGTAAGTATAGATGTGACATTTCAGTCAATTAGTGGATTATAAAAGTACACATATAATTTGCACTTCACCAGTAAACCCGTCAATAAATAAGTTTTAAGTATGAAGAATTCCTTTAATTTTATGGGTGTATTCGTAGTTTGGGATTTAGTGATATAATTACAGAAGTTAAGCACAAGTTGGATATTCAAGAATGGTGATAGAGATTGTCCAAAGCACAAGCAAAAGATAGACATTGGACACAGGCACATATTGGAGATGGGCTGGGTCTATGCATATACAGAGACAGTAGTCATAGAGCTCACGTTTATGATTTGATGGTGGTGAGGAGCACAATCTGCAAACACATTATGAGGTCATGTGAAGAGTGAGTACCCTTTCTAAACCCACATGTGACATTCCACCAATCAAGGAATTATACGGAAAATACCTAGTTGACTTTGGAGTACTCAACTTTATCCTTAATAATTGCTAAAAAAAAAAAAAAAAAAAAAAAACTCTTAAAGTGATTAAGTATGTAAAAGTTCATGGGCTTAATCTACTCTCAAAAGATGCTTTGAGAGAGGAGGGGTGCCTATAACTTATAAAGTCTCCAAGTCATGTATATTTTGGTGATGTGTGACACTTTAACACGCCTCCTCACGTGTGGTAATTTTGGCCAAACACGTGTTCAATTTCGGGAGGAAAATGCCCATCATCGTCCAAGGAACCGGCTTAAATGCCATGTAAAAGTCTATACACCTAACTCACTCTTAAAAGACGCATTAAGAGAGGAGGAGTGTCTATAGCTTATAAAGTCCACATGCCATGTATCTCTTGACGATATGAGACACTTTAACAAAGTATAAATTAGAGCATGATCAGTTTGAATCTTGTAATGAGAAATTTTATGCCTAAGCGGTGTAATTCACTTTGGTTCTCATTGATGACTTGTTGTGGCTGCTTTACGCTTTGGCTTAGTCAGATTTGAGGGAGTGCATGCGATTCTCATCGTCTAGGCATCTCCTGTGTAGCTCTCAGCGGGTAGATATGGTCATGTCCAAATAGAATAATCATAGTTGGTTTACCCCACATTTTGAATAGAAAAATTAAACAAAAAAAAAAAAGGAGGAAGAAGCAATGCATATGAACTAGGGCTACAATTTTTGATCGAACTCAACACAAAATGAGTGTGTTAGAGTTGATGGTTTGAACCGTTTAATCAAATAGGTCGGATTATGGTTGACTTATATAATTTTATACTTATGCATCGACACAACTTGAACCCGACACGCTATATTATGATTGACAATTTTTTATACGACCTGCAAACATGAATTAAATGCAAAATTAGCTGGTTAGGTTATGGTGTAGAAGTCTGATCTATTTGATTAAATGAGTCTAGTTAGAATTTACTTATATAGCCTTATTCTCATATCTCGATATGACTCGAACCTAACACGCGAACGCGAACTACACCCTATTATCAACCACGTAGAATGAGTTATATATATAATCTGTTACTTAGCCAGGAATCTTTGAAGAACCTTTAATCTTCTTCTCCCTTTCGATCAATTTGCTTGTGAGCTAGGGTGGGATGGAAAGATATTTTGGTATTTTGTCAGGAGCTAGCCCATCATTGTTCACGATTCAACATCATGGTACCCAATGAAGAGCCAATTCAATTTTTATTTTTTCTGTCTGTTTGTTTGTGGGTGGCTACAAGGATCTGCCCCCAACTTGGTTATCATTTTTCTTGTCTTTATATTACTCATTTTAAAATATGTATATAGATACACATATTTATACATGTAGATTGCATCTAGATGAATACATTTCAGTCTTTGAGGAGTTCCTGAGGCATTAAATAAGTTTAAATGTTAGTTTTTTTATCAGTTTTAGCATTGGAAAATCCATCCCTCCACGCCATCTTTCACACCAATATGAATTAACAAAATATACTTTGTTGTACGTCCTGGCAACTTCTTAGAATAATAGGAAGAAATTGTTATTTTACATGCAATTGCATAAAGCACTACTACCGCTCGCTTACCTGACATTCGGATTTATATTTTATAGAATAATCTTATTGTACGGGATTATGCATATTCGATTTGTTTAACTACCCGGCCCATTATAGATCCTTGTTAAGAACACGTTTTTTTTTTCTCTCTCTCTCAAACTTTATCATATTCATGGTTTGGTTATTCAGCAAATGCAGGGAATATAGATCTCAAAAATTATCAACATTTAGCAGAAATACCATTGTCTGGAACTAGAATCATGATACTCTTAAGTTAGGTCTAGGGGTGGGCAAATTATCCGCCTACCGACCGCTTACCGAACCGAACCGAACCGCTATCGACCGCCTACCGACTAATTTTCGGTTCGATAGTCGGTATAAAATTTTATTCCGAAAGCTGGTTTGGTAACCAAGCCGAACCGAACCGTCTTTTAAGCGGTAACCGAACCGTTGTTTAAGCGGTAACCAAACCGAACCGCCTTTGATTTCGAACTAATTAACCGAACCGACATAAAACGAAACGACGTCGTTTTAGTAAAAACGAAACGTTTGATCCTATTTTTTTCATTTTAAAAAATTAAAACGACGTCGTTTCATTACCCATGTTAACCGAATATTAACCGACTTAACCAACCACCTATTAACCGTTTTACCGACTTAACCGACCGCCTATTAACCGCTTAACCGACTTAAACCGACCACCTATTAACCGCTTAACCGAAATAAATTCACCGACTGCATTCCGACAAAAGTCGGTTAACCGACTTAACTGCCTACCAAACCGATGGCCACCCCTAGTTAGGCCAATGCAAACAATTTTAATCAAAATCAAACACTGAGCTATAGGAAGAGAAAGGCAGAAAATTGCAATATACAGTGGCAAAAACTTGATACGTAGACTCATTCAAAATGGATAAAAATAATCTCAATTGGAACCATTGCAAAAAAAAAAAGAAAATAGAAAAAAAAAAAAGAAAAGAAGAAGAGAGTAACATTTTCGATGGGGTGCTTTTTATTTCTGCCAGGGGCTTTGATGGGCTTGTTAGAAGAGGACTCATCCTTTCCGTAAAAGTAGGAGTCTCCAAGTAAATGGGCTTTAGTTCAAATGACGTTTTTCCATATAAATATTAAAAAAATAGAGTTGAATAATTTTTTATTATTATATTTTTTTTTATTTTTTTTTTATCAAATTGCTCTTTAGATTTTTGAAAGTGACAGAAATGGTCATTGGGCTTTTTACTGTTTCGTTTTACTCTTTCTATCCATATTTTTATTAAAAAAAGTAAACAAATTTAGTACCAAGTGTTCAGGGTGTCACGTACGAACAATAACACTGCTATTTGTCCATTCTTGTTAGGGGTGTACAAACGGTTATTAAATTTTAACAATTGCAATCGCCTACGCATAAGCGGTTAGCGATTATTATGTTTATAACCGGCGATTTAAAAACCACTTTTTAATTTGAGCTTTTAGCAGGTTTTTGGGCAAGTTTTTATTTTTTCAAATAATAATAATAATAATAATTTTTGAACATTTTGGTACAAAATTAACATATCTAAATACAAATCCAAATAACCAAATACAAACAAATTTTTAATATATATATATGTAAGGGTAGGCAGTTAGAAGTTTCTAACTGCCTCCACCTACCCAAAAAACTGTTAACTGCCTCCGCCTAGGAGGTTAGTGATTATTTATAACTGCTTTTAAAAGAGGTTATGCGGTTAGCGGTCCGGAGCGGTTATAATCGTCCCGTTCGTATATGCCTAATTTTTGCTACATTATATCGCTTAAAAAAGTATAGAAAAAAGGATGGTGATGACTATAACAGAAACACCTATGCGGGTGGGGGTAGTGATTGGGAGGAGGCACTTGACCGGCTTTCTCCTCCCACTTTTGAATAAACAAACCTACTTTATTGAAAAAGAAAACATAAAATAAGAAAAAAAAAAAATCAGTGTTGGAATAAAATGGATTTATTTATTCAAAAGTGGGGGGAAAAAGCCGGTCAAGTGCCTCCCCCAATCATTACCCATATGGGTGGTGGGTTTCTGACGACCTAGCCCCACCCTTAAAAAGGTGGCTCACGGGAGACTCATACCTCTTGTGGAAGTGGTCATGGGGTGGGAAAGTCCTCCGCGACCCACCCCAAAGAGCATAACCCACTTTCTGAGGTGGGTCGCGGGAGACTTCCCTACCCTACAACCACCTCCTTTTGTCATGCGGAGGTGGTTGCAAGGATGGGTCCTCCGCGACCCGTCCTCAAGGTGGGAGATGTCCACTGCTTTGGAATAAAATACATGTCATTCTCATGTGTATTTCGAAAAATACATAAAAGAATCACAAGCTCTATTGTCACATATCAATTTGGAAGAAAATTTTGTTGCTAAAGCTATTTCTCCCCCTATGATAAACAAAGCATTTCACAAGAGAAAGTTTGATCACTATCATAGAAGGCCCTACATTGATATGTTAATTGTCCATAGTTTAAATAAGCTTTAAACAACAAATGATTACTCATTCAACATGTACTCGAGCTATACCCAAACAATTTGATTTGGATTTTCATGTAAACTTTTATGCTTTTCTCAATTCAACCAAGCAGGAGTTACTGAACATTTTTCAACTATTGGCACTTGGAAGTACTCACATATATATATAATTCGAATGTGAGCCAAATAATATTGGAACCAGATCAACTTGACAATGGCATACCACGAACCCAAGATAAAATTCTATCCCATCAGCCATCACATTGGTCTAATAAAAGATGCAGTAAAGTTCAATTGCTGTCACCAAGAACATCTTTTAAGCAGCTTATAATAGTTTCATTTGTTATTTTGAAGCCAATCATGAATACCCTTTTCTGATTCTGAAAGCTCCTCTTTCCCCTTCAAAGATCCTTCCACGAACTCAAAGTAGTCCTTGTAATTCCGCTTGTAATAACTCTCCAGCCTCTACAAAAAATGAAGAAAAAACAAAATTCCAGGACATGTTTTGCTCAAAATATGCATTTAAAAATTGCCCCATGAAATAGAATGGTTCAATTCTGCTTGAAAAAGGATATCTCGTGCTTCAGGTTTTACCCAACCTCAAATAATTTTCTTCCATGATAACTATGTAAAAAGCACAGCAGTTTCAGCAGGAAATGTTTACCTCCTTGTCATTTTTGGCCTTGTTTTCCTCTGTCTTCTTCAGATACTCTGAAAAGATTATCAGTTGCTAATTAATCCAAACAAAAGGGTGGAAATTAAAAGAGATAAGCACAATAGAAGCTTATAAATATGTAATACTTTGAAGAAGCTCAGTCCTGGAGGCACTGTCTTGGGGAACAGCAGCCACTGTGGATAAGAGGAGGAGGCCTCTCCTTCCTATATCTGAGGTGGTGGTGGCAGTTGGTCTTTTCCTTTCTCTTCTATGGACTGCCTGGACGTTTGATGAAGCAAACCTGTTCACTGTAACAGTCAGTGCCATCAATATGCTTTGCCCTAATGAACTCATTACAGAGCTACCATTACAACAACTCTTTCCCTCTCTTTTTCTGTCTCACTTTTTGGTACGAGGACAACCACCAGTTCTGTAGAGTTTTATGGATGACGATAAGGTTTCCTTCGTCACTCTTTAACTTTCTGTAACTTTCACTTGTATGCCTCAAATTACTGAATAATATCTTCTAAAACTCGATTACACATTAATGCATATGTAAAAAGAATTTTACAGTCTATTTTCACGAATGGATGCGGCAGTTTCTATTTTACAGTCTATCCCATGTAATGTTATGTGGGGTAGTTTGTTCAAATTCTTAGAGGGAGTGGAGTGGAGTGGAGTGGAGTGATGCTAGGCAGGGGCGGAGCCAGCCCCCCCAAGTTGGGGGGGCCAAATTGAAAAAAAAAATTTGGAGGGGCCAAAATTTGAAAAAATAATAAATTTTGGAGTAAAATTTTAATTTTTTTTTTTTTTGGGGGAGAACCTTGAGGCTAAGCCTCAAGGTGGCTCCGCCCCTGATGCTAGGGTTGGGCAATTTGTGTTCACATAGCAGGTTTGAAACTATATAGGTCAACTATAATTTAACCCATTTAATTAAACGGGTCAAACTTCTCAACCATAACACACTAATTTCGTATTGGGTTTGCAGACTGTGTCGAAAATTACAAGTTATAAATGTCACGTGTCGGGTTTAAATGGTGTTGAAACATAGGTAAAAGACTATAGATGTCAACCCCTAACCTGACTCATTTAATTAAATGGGTCAAAGCCTTCAATCATAACTTGCTAATTTCGTATTGAGTTCATATCGAATTTGTAGATGGTGTAAAAAATTGCCAGCTTTAAATATTGCTAGGAATACTACAACTTTTACTATAAGTTCCTACTTACAAATTGATGTGCAGTCTACATCAACTGCGTAACAGTCCACGTGACATTTATCATGTTGGCCACCAAAATGTGAATTACCCATGACACTCATTTTTATAAAATGTAGACTGCTACATGAGTTTGTAAAGGAGTTGCAGTAAAGGAAAATGCTATATGCATTTCCAAGTCCACTCCTTAACGTGACAGTAAAAATCACCATCGAATCTAATGATAATTTTCACTTTCACGTCAACAAACGTTCACTTAAAACTTAGAAGTTCATGTATTATTTCCCTATAATAAAAACTGTAATACCCTAACAGTTTCCGAGGGAATGTAGTGAGTGGCATAGGTAATCCAATAGCCTAAATTAGAACGTCAGTTCGTTAAAAAATTATAATGAGCTTAAGAATTGTAATAGCTTTTCATGGCGCTATTCGAAACACATGTTGATACAAGTAGACAAGTTGAAATTGTTTAACACATTAATTTTACAGCAATCAAAGCGTATGACTGGTAGTGACCCAGTACAGTTTCGATGAATAAAAAGTTGTGTTTGTCTCCAGAAAATACATCCAGCGCAGATACACAACAGCCGCTAGCATTCAAAGGCCTCTTCACTACTCTAGTAAGCGCTTGTGCTTACACCAGGCGATAGCAACCACGTATAAAAATACACTGCCAGTTGCACCACCCCCAACAGTCCACAGGAACTGCGGCATCCCAGCTTTCGTCTCATCGAACAGCTCAATATGGACATTCATGCCAAAAATACCGGCAACCACGACAAAGGCACTCAAAACCAAGGTTGCTGTTGTCAACATGACCCCCATTTGCAGGAGATGATTCTGTTTGTCATCCAGCATTATGTTAATGTAGTCCTCTGTGTCGTCGACGTACTCCCTCAGCTTTGAAGCCACAACCACCAAAAATGATTAGACTGTTAAATTATAAATTTTAATAGCATCCTAAACTACAATAAATGAGCTTCAGAACTATATATAACAAACTTATCAAATTTTAAGTGGAATTGGTGTATTACTTATAGGAGTAGAAACATATATGAATGCATTAAGATCCCCAAAAAACCCAATTTTTCTTTAGCTAAAAGTTCCTTCCCATATCAAATGAAGGAAGAATGGGGTATGCAACACAAATTCATTTCCTACCAAAATAAAAGTGCAATAAACATCAAAATGTGAAAATTATCTGCCTTCAACCAAGCAACACCTTGAAAGGGAGCACAACTTGACTTGGAAATCTAAACTATACTGTGCCTTTGATGGCATGTCAAAAAGAACACTTACCAAAACTCCCCCTGGAATTTAGGAAGCATATGTTTGACCAACTCGTCCTTGCATTTGAGAGGTAACAAAGACCAAAGGAAAATCTTTCTGAATTATCTAACAAATAGTTTAGAAGTTAGTTTTGTTACATCTCAATTTTTTTTAATAATATATTAAAAAAAACCTCCCTAAAACTTTGACTTTATTGGCACTGTCTAATAATAAAAAAAAAGGTGTATTTTCAATTAAGTCAGTCAGTCATTATGCCAAACCAGGCAGGCCTCTTAGAGACAGAGAGTATTGTCTTCTGTTCACAAGGGTAGACCAAAGGTCATAGGTAGATAAAGTCTTTGATGGTGAATCCAAAAGTAGATAGTGCAGCACTTGCATTTAAGAATATGACCGACTGCTTTGGCGACCATCATCATCGTTGTCATCAACATCATTATTAGACAAACTCATTATGTTGAATTATGTTGTTAAGTGAAACTGATATATTTGATGAGGTGAACTTCAACTAGGTGGACTAACTTATCACTTTCCAGTTCCCACATCATAAGGCTCAAAGGACAAAAGTACATCAAGGTTTCCTTGGATGATTATTTTTATTTTCTTTTAAGTCTGTTCCACCTATACTGGTATTAGGGTATGGGTTCAGGAGTTGGTCTGTCCACAATTTGGAAAGCAGACATCATGTGAAGTGTCAACCTAGGTATGGCAGGGTGAAGGACGAGGCAGCATACGGTGAGAGAAAGAGAAAGTTCATAGATGCAGTTCCATACCGTGGATAGTTTGTTTAGCGTGCCATCAATTTGCACAAAGTATGCCTCCAATAGCATTTCAAGCTCCTCCACATCAAGGTTTTTGCCTGTAGCACTGTGAGTAGTAGTACTAGTACGGGTCCCATGGCTGTCTCTACTAAGTGCATTACGTGCACCAAAAACTTGCTCTTGGGAGTTGTCAATGTTTCGAAGTTCACCTTTGTAACTAGCAGAAACCCCACCTGCTTCTGGTGAGATTTCAGCAGGTGTCCTAACAAAAATAACATGGGGCATCTTTAGCATGGCAGATAAAAACGAAGTATTCGAAAATAGGCATGGCTATGACTACAATGATACTGAGATCATTACGTGCCTATCATCCTTGTCTGATTGAAGAACTTCATCATCCATTTCGTCATTCTCACTCAGAGAGGAACCAGAAGAATTTTCAAGCTGTTGAATCATCTTTTCAGTAAGATACATCTCAGCCATATCTTCATCATCATCTAGCAAGTGTTCTAGTTCATCCCTAACCTGGAAATCAGCATGAGAGCACCATAAATCAGAAGCACCTCAAAGGAACTCATTCATGTGTGCTTTTTGACTAAATGGATGAATGATGTCATCTCAACTATACATATGCAAGCACAGGTTCATAAAATCATGCCAACCCACTACAACCATAGAGTAATAATAAATATTCCTAGTGATTCACAATCTTAAAACTGCTCAACCTTTTGAACACGTCCGGTAATTGCGACCAAACGGCTTTTAATTTGGCGGACGCGCTCCAAATTGAGAGTACTAATCTTTGAAGTCAGCTTGTCTAAGGCTGGATGAGCCTCCTGCTCCAATGTCTTTGCCTGATTTTGAAACACATATGATAAAGAAATAAGAAATAGTAAACAAGACTGAACAAGACAAGAGCAAAAGAGAAAGAATTTTTTTTGATAAGTAAGAGCAAAAGAGAAAGAATAATCCATTGGACTAGAAAGAAGATGCTTACTTCACTTTCCAAGCAACTGCATGCAGCCTCAAGGCATGCTTCCAGTGCAACAAACTCAAATGGAAGAACCTTCAATCCGTCTTGATTGTCGAGGCCTTGTTTCCCCTCTGCCTTGTCTTCCTCATCCTGATCCTGATCCTGAAACTGTGGAAACCCTCCAGAGAAATCTTGAGGACTACCAGTCCTTGATTGTGGCTCTCCCAAATCATACAAATTTGACCAGTTTGGATCATCACCACCGTTCTCCTATACATAACATACACCAGCAAACCCAAAACATAAAAAAAAAAGAAAAAAAAAAGCAAACTGATTTAATACAAATTATACACGTTTTACTGGCTTGGTAATTCGATTCCTATTAAGCAGAATCACTGTCCCTCAAATCACCGCAATTAGCCACCCACACACAAAATTGAGGCAAAAAAAAAAAAAAACTAACACAAATGCCAAACCAAAACATATAAAACCCAATAATTACACAACCAGACAAACAACCCATACACAAGAGCAACATACAAACCGAAAAACATAGAGAATTTGGGGTTAACTATCGGAACATACACACACAACATTACATTACGCAACAAGAGCAAAAACCCATGTACAGAATCAACATAAGATTGAAAAAAGAACGAGAATTCAAGGCCCGAACCTGCGCAGTGGTGGCGTTGTAGTGACGCATAAGCCGCCGCTGGAGCTCCGCAACAAAAGGGGTCACAGATGGGTCCCGAGAGTTGAGCAACAGCACCTCCTGGGCGGTGATGATGGCCTTGATGTGCTCCAGGTTGATCACGATGGCTCGCTCTCGACCCAGCACAGTCGACGGGTACGAGAGAAGCGGGTCCAGGATCCGAAGGTCCCGCGCTGGCAGCCCCGTACGCCTCATGATGGCGTGCTTGCCGGCCTCGATCACCTGTGCTTGCCCCATCGCGTCCACCACCAGCCAGGCCCGCACGCCCGTGCCCTTCTTTCGGTGGCCTCCGCTGGCCGGAAGGGTCGAGGCCATCCGGGACGGGTCATGCTCTTCCTCGGACTGGGGGAGACCCGACCTGGATGGGTGCGATAAATGACCACCCGGTCCGTTCCTCATGGCTCGCCCCAAACTCTCAGTTGCTGCGACGCTACGACGCTACGAGCGTGACTCAGGCCGCGTTTGTTTCTCACCGGATAATGCAAATCACACTATATATATATGCCCATGGCCAACAGTTAGGAAAATAATTTTTTTTTTTTAAAGGAAAATTTTAATTATAACTTTTGCTCATTCATAACTTTTACAATGAAGCATTAAAACCTTAAAAAATATCAATTTAAGATATTTATTTTTTAATTTTTAATTTTATTTTAATACTTTAGAATTTTCTGTTAGATCATGTAAATTTTTTAAAATATCCATTTTTTTTTTAGGAAAAATAAAATAAAATTGCAAGGATGTAAGTGTTTGTTAGAATTTAACGAAATTTGTAAAAATGCTCGTGCTTGAATCTTTTAAAACTTTTACAATTTTATTTTTTATTTTTTAAAAAAATAGGGGTACGAAGCTTATCCAAATGATTTTTTATTTGCATTCACGACTTCTGGAAAGAGCCGCTAAATCAAGTTCTCATTTAGGTAAAGGAAGTATAACTACTTTACCAATAGTTGAGACCCAATGGGAGATGTTTCGGCTTATATTTCTACTAATGTAATTTCGATTAGGACAAATATTCTTATATCTATTCAAATCAAGATTGTGTAACGCTTACTCTCAAACTATTTATTTACACAATAGTGATATTCTTTGTTTCTCTCTTTATTTTTGGATTCCAACAAAAAAACGTCTTCTACAACTACAAAAAGAAAGAATATTTCTATATTGCATTTATCTCAAATTATAATAATTAAGTAAGATTATAATGTAGAATAAGATTCTAATCTAATTAGAATTATTAAAAAAAAATCCCCTTAGTTAGAATTGTGATAGGATTTAACGAAAAATTCTAACTGAGGCTTGAAATTGAAAAAAAAAATTAAAAAATAAATACTCTAAATTGACATTTATTAAAATTACTGTCATAGTCATATCTACTTGAAAAAGAAGTTATAAAAGAACAATATTAAACAGTGTTATCATGTTATAATAATGGACATTGTTTCTTTTTTTAAAAAAATTTGGAGCATTATAATATTTTGAAGCATGAATATGCATGTAGTGTGTGCATTGTGGAGGTGGGAAGATTAATTTGTCTAAGTAATCCTAGCCCACTCAAGTTGCAGACCTGCTCCACCTTCCAAGTTGTCCTTAGCTTTATAATTATGTATTTGTAATTAGCTTTGCTTCAATTACCTTCTATATATATATATATATATATATATATATATATGTCCGTAACATCATGGCTCATGAGGGATGATTTTCTAGAATTAATTAAAGAACTTTAAGGTGAGTGAGTTTTGGAGTCATGGCCTATCCAAATATTTAAAAATGGAGTCTAGGCATCACGAAGGTGGTTTAAGTCTAGATTAGTTTGGTCAGAAAAAGAAAAAGAAAAAGATTAGTTGATAAATTATTTATTTACATGCACGAAGAGTAATGCTTTATATCATATTTTTTACCACAAAGTTAACGTGACAGTTTTAATTAATCTTTGATTATTATTATTATTATTATTTAATTTTTTATTTTTCTAATAAAGACCGGCTCAAGAATTGGTTATGACTATCACGTTAGTATTGTGAGATAAAAATATAGTAATGCTACATACAACATAAACGTACATTTCACAAATATCTTATAATTAAAGCTGATGTAGCAGGGTCTAGTAGCTATTAGATCAGCCTTTGGTAAGAAAAAAAAAATTGAAAATTCCAAGGACTACTAAACCTTGTTTCATCAGCTTTGTGGGATATTTGTAGAATGTTTGTATGTATGCAATATAGTTTTTAGCATTATTCTTGCATGATTAATTATGGAAAGAGTAATGTTATATATCACACTAATATCTAACAAATATTTTATTATGCTGAGGTGACAAGGTCTAGTAGCCATTAGATATATATATACGTATATATATATATATTAACAAGAATTGATTCAATAGTTCATAGACCCTGTTACGTCAGCATAGTGAAACTGGTTTGAACTCCTACATACCAGTTTGCAGGAAATTTGTGTAACTTTAACATAAAGTAATGCTAGAAAACATACTTTATCTCCCCTATCTCACGTTCTTGACATGACAGTGCCAATCATCCGACGGTCCATCAAATCTGCCATGGATTTACATATATATGTCTAAACCTTCCCATTTTAACCTGACCAAAAAAAAAAAAAACTGTATAGCGTTATTAACCAGCACCGGAATTAAGCATTTCAGATTGATGTCCATGAATGATCATGATATTGATGATAATAACAAGCAGAAGTAGCAATCGATCAATGGGCTCTATCTCTCCGGCCGGCGTTCGATCACTAATAATATTATAGCAATTTCTTGCGTTTATAGTAGGCAATAGCAAAGACATAAAAGAATATCATCCCGGCGGTGTCGCCCCCGACGGTCCACAAGAAATTTTTCATGTCCGTCGTCATATTTGGATTTTTGAAGAGCGGGATACGGATGTTCATGCCCAGAACGCCTGCTATTACAATAAACGTACTTATCACGAGGGTTGCTGCCGTTAACATGACCCCCATTTGCAGGAGCTGGTTCTGTTTGTCGTCCAGCATTATGTTGATGTAGTCCTCTGTGTCGTCTACGTACTCCCTCAGCTTCCAACAGACAGCCACCCAAACAGAGTTTATATATACATATAGGATGAAGCTTGAAATAAAAGAAAACCAATTTTATGCTTTATTAAGAATATATATAATAAACATATCAAATTTTAGGTGGAATTTTGTAATATATATATATACATAGTTACATTACTTTGAACAAATTTTTAATGATCATATAAGGATGTGCCACATTTAGGTCTCACAGATTTAAACGGTAATTACATTTTTTTCATGAACTACTGACCATTGTCAATATGTCATTACGAATTAACTGATACCCTCACCAAAAGATAGCATTGAACTATCATTTACATACCAAGACCTCCTTCCGTTAAGAAATCTCGTTAAATCGGACGGAATATTCTATTTTTCAAAGTTAAATTTTGTTTAAAGATAGAAATGCCCTCAAACAGTAAATTCTTAACACACACACACACACATACACACACACGAAGATGATAAAAAGTCTAATATGATGATTTATACTTATTTTCTTTGAGTAATGCTATTTAATAGATAGCTATACTACTACCATACAATTAGGATGCCGTGGAGGTTAAAATCAGCCATTGTTTTTTATTTTTTAGCAAAGTGTACGTTGATCCAAAGGCTGATTTTTATTGCCACGTTATCAAATTAAATGACAGTTGTATAACAGTCAACTAAATAACATTAATACTATACTTACAAAAAAGAAAAGAAAAGAAAAGAAAAACTAAATAGCATTACTCATTTTTATTATTTAAAGATATTTATATCTATTATTATAAATATACAATTTTTTTTAAGTAAAAATATGAATATTATTATGTTGGTTTAGAATATGCTCCTCGATCTATCATATAACTATCTTGTATATCTATCAATTATAAGTAGAATACAAAGCAGTAAAGCACTGCTCACCAAGTGTGCGAGTGACATATATATTATCAAACATCTGGTGATCAGCGCAAGTCTCTCAACTAAGATGGACTAGCTACCTCAAGTCCTCAGTCACTTCTACTATCATAAGGCTCATCAAGTTCTTGAGATGAGAACATTTCTTTTTGAATTAAGTATGAAAAAGAGAAACCCTAAAAGAAAATGGATCGGAGTGGAAAAATGGGGGCTTACATACCGTGGATAGTTTGTTTAGTGTACCATCAACTTGCACGAAGTATGGCTCCAAGATCATTTCAAGCTCCTTTACATCGAGGTTCTTGTCATCCACACCACTCGGAACAGTGCTTGTATGCTTCCCATGGGGGTAATTGTCAGGGTTTTGAGTTCCAGCTTTATAACTAGTGGAACACCCCTTAGCTTCCAATGAGATTTCAGCATCCATCCTAAACAAATACAACGGTAAATTCTGTTAAGAGTATAAGACAAAGATAAAAAATCCTTTAAGATAAATGAGATTTGTTTATGCTGAGTGAAAGGATTTGATTAAGTGGTAAAAACGCTAGTTACATCCTAAAAGGACTAGTCAGTTTTGGAGAGTACTTTCCTAGAATTTCTTAGAAATATCAGTTTCACCTTCATAAACCATTCACATTCAGCACCACGTGGCGTGGTGTGGCGTTAATAGATCTCAAGAAAAAACGCTAGCCACATTTGCACTATCACTCAAAAATGACTCATCAAGTTAGAACTTTCTTAAAATCTCTTATAAAACTCAGATTTACCTAATAATTAGGCAATGTGAGACTTAACACTTGTATCTGTCTTTTTAAACCACCAAATCTTTGTGAGCTATTCCTCATCTTTCCAATGTGAGAGATAGGTGTTACAGCAGACCTATCGGACTTTTCCCTACATGTCTAGCACCGAACCATTCACCCGTAAATTCATTGTCTCAATTTTCTTGATTTCTTCCTCTGCCTCTTTCAGTATTTTCCATTTAATTATAAACTTCTTCATTCTAGATCCATGTGTGAGCAGATGGTAAAGCCAGAACAGCTTAAACAGTGGCATTCATAAGATAAAAATTATGGTGATGATGGTATATATATATATATATATATATGTCGACGTGCCTGTCGTCCATGTCTGATTGAGAACCTTCATCAACTATGTCATCTGTCTCACTCATAGAGGAAGCAGAAGAACTTTCTAGGTGTTTTTGAAACAACTTTTCAGTCAGATACATCTCAGCCATATCATCATCATCATCTAGTAAGTGTTCTAGTTCATCCCTTACCTGAAGATCATCATGAGCATGGCCACAATTAACAGCAAATATGCAAAAGATAAGAACAAATTATTTTCATCTCAATTCTTAACTAATAATCAACCTTTTGAACCCGTCCTGTTATTGCAACCAATCGGCTTTTAATTTGGCGAACACGTTCTAGATTGAGTGTAGTAATCACTGAAGTCAGCTTATCCAAGGCTAAATTAGCCTCTTGGTCTAATGTCTTTGCCTGGTTAATTTGGAGACAAAATAACAAAATAAACAAGAAGTTAGATAACATAAATATATTAAACTGGTTTGGAGACAATGCAGTACGGGACTGACATTTCATCCAAAAAAGACGGAAAAACTTAATAGATGAGCTAACTTGTCACAGTTTGGTAGTTGTTGAGGTTGAAAGTCAATTTTTGAACTTTGAAGGCGAAAATGCAAAAGTGATCATACTTCGAGGGAGTAAAGTATATATATTTTCCTCCGATGGCATTTTGGAAGTTTAGGTGGTTAAAAGTCATATGTGGCGCACGTGATTGACATTCTGTCCAAAAAGACGGAAAAACTTAACGGAGGGTTAACTTGTCACAATTTGGTGGTTTGTAGGTGTCGAATGTCACTTTTTGAACAACCGTAAGAAAAACTATAAAATTGTAAAGGTGGTTTAGTTAAGATTGTCGTTAAACATATCATAGATTGGATTTTGATGGAATAAATTCCTGATTCTATTGGTAATATTATTTTGTTAGAGCAATCTGTTCTATTTTCATGATTGAGTAATAAAAGTGAAACAAAAATTAAAAAATTAAAAAAAAAAAAAAACTTACATCGCTTTCTAAGCCACTGCAAGCAGCCTCTAGGCATGCCTCTAATGCAACAAATTCAAATGGAAGAATCTTTGACCCATCTTGACTCTCAACATCATGCTTTCCTTCCACCTTACATGACTCATCTTGATCCTTAAACTTTGAAAATCTTTTGGAGAAAGTTTGAGAACTACCGGCCCTTGATTGAAGTTTTTCAAGTTCATATAAATCCATCCGATTTGAACCATCACCATTTTCTCCCTATAGAAGCATGCATCAAAGAAAGCACATAAAGAAATAACAAATTAGTACAAAGATAGGAAAAAAAATAAGATCCTCTCTTCAAGTTCCTTAAAGATTTCTTAGCTTATAAATCAAGTTAAATTTGTAACACATTCAATTTTCATAGAAAACAAAAATCACTACTTTGATTGTTGCATTACTATTTACAAGTACAACCCAACGTAGTGTACAAATTTTAATCCCAATATTAACCCTAAAAAATTTAGAAAAAAGAAGAAGCTATGACAAAGGTTTAAAAGGTAGAAAGAGTTTCACGTAGCTCATCTAATGTGGTTGAAAGAAAGAATGTACAGGTGGTGACCGTCAGCAGTTATTGTCTCTAATTGCTAATTGTACCTTCTGTCTAGGGTTGGCAGCAATTTATTGGTGGTTAGCAATTATTTATGCCCAAACCTATTAAGTATGTACCTATTTTTGGTCTTTTGAGCTTGTTTTAGATGATTTTGGATATGTTTTAGTGATTTGGGATGAAACCTTCTACCAGAATGAAGTCATTTTGTTTTGGTATTAAATAGCAAAACGACGTCGTTTTGCTATATATATATAAAAGGTAGGCGATTAGTGGTTGTTAACCGCCTCTGCCTACCTTACCACCGCTAATTGCAATGCCCTAGGCGATTAGTTGGGAAAGGGCAACAGCTCACCTGGGTCACACAGTTAGTGACAGTTAACAGTTAATAACCGCCCGTCTGTACAGTCTTAATTGAAAGTAAAGCTATCACGATTTAGAAAAAAGGCTAATGAATCTGGTTTATTAGTCTAAAAGACTAGTCAATGTTATTGAATTCTTTAGATTCACTGATAAACACCAATCTCATATAAGAAGAAACCAATGTAATACTTTGCACCCATATATGGTACATCATCACACCACTCCCACTCAATGTGAAAATTAACTTTTTTTGTTCTTATAATTTTTCATACTTAAATCCTTGACATTTTTGTCGGGGCTCACATCATATTGTAATGTTCAAGCGCCACATGATATTTCTAGGTTGCTCTAATACTATATGTAACAACTCAGAAGAAAGGCTAGTCACGCATGTGTTATTACTCTAAAATAACTAGTTAATGTTACAATTATAACTCCCTAAAATTACTTATAAAGCCTAATTTTATTTTAAAAAATAATATAAAATTTAACACTCATATAATAAGTACTACCCATCCAATAAGTCAACTCGTTATTGAGAGAGGGAGAGAGTCGACTCAGGTCAGGCACTAACCTCTTTCTTACTAGGCCCTCAAATTAATGTTCTTTGTTGCAAGGATTTGTATATGTGAAGTTAATAATCATTGTGATGCTGGGGGCATGAAAGGTACGTACATGGTATTTGCAAAGATAATGTTGAAACACGCTGCTTATATTCTTTCAAGTATAAAGAATAATACTAAAATATCAATATAGTGGCCGGTTAGTGTAGCTTTGTTTGCAAATACCATGTACCTACTATTAGGTTGCGGGGTGCAGGAGCAATGCTCCCGTGGTACAGTACATGATATTTTGGAGTTTTTTAACATACGTTTGTACAATTAAAGTTTTCTTATAAATATGTTATGATGTAACTGTAAATCATATACTGAAATATAGTCGTACAATTGTGGATCTAGACATATTGTCGAACCACGTAAATCTGTGTCTTGATTTTCTCTTGCTCTATCTTTTTTATTCTACATTATTCATAATAATTGTGCATGGTAACAACAGATAATAAATAATCTTGATATAATTTCATTGATTTGCACATGAATTTCGGAAGAAAAACCTTCTTCAAATCTCTTGGTTCTTTCTAGAGAATTGAAGGTGTAATACATATTTGTTGGTTCCTAAGAATGTTAAGATCGAGTTAGAAAATAAAGAGAAATTGATGGGGACATGAGACACAAGCTACATATCACATGTGTGTATGAACGTCAACATTAGAAGATGTTACGTGAATGATTTAATAAATATGTAACGAGATTTATTAAATTTTAAGGGAATTTAGACCCTTAAATTTTAAGAGAACTTAAAATCTTTTTTAAATACAAAGTTTGAGAATAATTATGCATTTAACCCTAAATTTTTGAATTAAAAAAAAAGAACCCCTAAATTTTAATCGGTTTCTGGTTTTGGTTGACTTTTAGGGGGAAACGGGCTAAAGATTTCTTGCACAAAACAAACAGTCGGAAATGTCTTCAACAGTTTTTTTCAATATCTCGAACAAACGAATAAAATTTTAATAATTTTTCTAAACTTAAAATATTATTTTCTTACATCAAAATAATATAACCTCCATCTTTCAACAATTTAAAAAGTACTAATAATGTCATCCTTCCGTCGGTTAACTATACCCTAGCCTCAAATCTGTGTCTATTCGCCAGAGCCAGCACGACACGCGCCCCTCTATAGTGTTTGTCTGCTTCCTCAGGTTCTACTGTCTCAAGCCACGGTCTCGTCGGACTTCATTGCCCAGTGCGCGGCCAGTACGTGCTAGGGATCTTTTCCCTGGGCAGCCGCACGTGTGGGCCACGCTCCGTCTTCCAGGTCGTGACTGGTGGTTCCTGGCGGCTGCTTGCTGCAATGGGGTTCCTACGGACGGCGCGTGTAGACCATGCGCCGTCTTCGGCGACAACAGTCTCCCTCGACGCCGGATCTGTGATTCGGTGTTTTCTGTTTTGATTTTTCGGTGTTTTAGTGTGGTTTTTGCAAGTCTATCTGTTAAATTTTCAAATATTATTGAACTTTTAATGGCTTGATAGCTAGATCAACCCTCTTTATTTTGTTGTGTTACTTTATTGTTAAAGAGTAGCTCATATGTCTGTTCCTGAAATATATGGTATTTGTAGGCAGTACCCAAGTCAAAATTTTTTTTGGCTTAGTGTGTAGGGTGTTCTGTACTTCTATTCATTGTATTTGTCTTTGGGCGTTTGATATATCAATGAAGATCCGTTTTCCTGTAAAATAAAAAAAAACTATACCCTAACCTCCACCAACCACGTGTAATAATTGAATTCATGCACATGTTGATATCTTGTCAATGAAAAATGATAAATTTACAACAATACCACAACAACTGTACAACACCCCCTCACATAGGGTGGAGTCCAGTATGTAGGGTTGTTGTGTAGGAGTCAATGCCGTTTTAATTTTATTTTTTTAAAAACGAATAAAAAAATACAAAAAATCATCAGCCAAAAAGGTCCAACCTGGGCTCTGGTGACTTGGTGGTGACGCTCGAGTAGCTTCTGTAGCTCTTCAACAAAGGGTTTGACAGATGGATCATTTGAATTCAGTAACAGAACCTCTTTGCCTGTAATTATTGCCTTTATATTCTCTAGATTTATCACTATGGCCCTCTCACGGCCCAGAATAGTTGATGGGTACGAGAGTAGTGGGTCCAGGATCTGAAGATCTCGCCTTGGAAGGCCCGTTCTCCGCATGATGAAATGCTTCCCAGCCTCCAGCACCTGGGCCCGACCCATTTGGTCCACCAACATCCAGGCCCGGATCCTAGTCACCTTCTTCCGTTGCCCGGTGGTCCGGTGGAGGTGGCCCGGGCCTGCTCTGGTCTGTCGCCAATTGAGCTGGAACTCGACCTCGATTTCTGAGGACTATAACCACTCATCATCTCCATTTCTTCTGTGTCTCTCTCCCTCATGAATGGCTTTTATAGTTCAAGTACGAGGAGAGGGAGTCCCAGGTTGCAACTGAACAACAATATAGTACCCTGTCTGGATAATATGTTTGTAAAAGGCATGTTATTGAGGAAGATAGTATCTGAGGCTTGTTTTGTGCTTGAATTAAAATTTGGGCCGACTGGTTCACAAAAGTAAAACAATAGGTTGGTCAACTCTTTTTCTAATTAGAAAAGAATAGGTTGGCCAACTTGCCACATATATTAAGTTCGGACGTGTAATATTACGTAGTAATGTTTTTCTTCACGCTCATTTATTATACTGCTGGCATGACGTATTTTAAGTGTCAGTTAGTATGAATTGTATATGATAATAAGTGTGAAGAATAATATTATTTATTTAAATTGATGCAGTAATATTGTGGGAATCAATTATTATTACTATTAAAATAAAACCACTTATCAACAACATTTTTTTATTTTATTTTATGAGTAACCCTAGTGAGAGAGGAGAGAGTCCAATGAGCCACCCCCTTTGAGTTTTTCAATATCTTAATTATCTTGTTTATAATAAGAGAGGAGAGAGTTGGAAGGATAGAATAGGATTATCTCCTGTTTTGTAGTCAAAATTGTCAAATCAATAGTTATCAAAAGCTTAAACTAATCATTTAAGGATCACACCGTTTGTTCTGTCTTCTTCTTCTCCATTCTAAGTTTCTTCCATTATTCATGTGGGAAAGGCAATTACTAGTAAATGGAGAGGAAAGATTTCCAGAGATTCTTATCTCATTCCATTCCAGTGGCTCGACCAGTAACTGATGGCGAAAGCTAAAAAATCCATGGTTTCTCGGCAAAAGTTGAACCCCATTTGGCCCAAGTTGCTGCGAAATCGAAAAAGAAGAAGCAGTTTTTCGGATAGCTTGCTCATAGTGCCCCTGCCTATTATAAATTTTGGTCTTATTAATAAATTTGATTTCTCAAGGCATGAGATGTGGCTCTGTTATGCTCTGTTTATCGAGCCTAAAACAGAGGAGGTTCCTCTCCCATGTCTCTCTTCTCCCACATCTCCTGATATTGCATTTACATGCAACTCATAGTCATGCCACGAACTTAAGATTGGGCTTTCCTGTAGAACATGGCCTATCAGTGACTGTAAAGTATAAGAACTCCCTAATTGAAGCTATATCTGTTAGAAAAATAAAGTGGAAGACAGAAACAGAGAAAGAAGAGGAAGAAGAAGAGAAGAAGAAGAGAAACACAAAAGAAGTAAAGACTACATCTTGCTCATTACATTACATAGTTTGGTTACAAGATAGGTTAATATATAGGCTTAACAAAAGTTAAAGACCAGTGTACAAAGAGAGAAATTGAGAGCTTATTACATAGTGGTATGGGTTGAGGAATGGCAAGAGATAAGAGGTATGACTTGGCTGTGACTTGTGTGTTCTGCAATGGTAACTTGATGATGTAGAGATGTGCTGCCGTGGATGAGGAGTTGATGCAGAGATGTGCTGATGCAGACATGCAGTGGATGACTTGCTGCAGACTGGATGACTTGCTGCAGAGGAGTGATGACTTGCTTGCTGCAGTGGTTTATCCTCTAACAATATCTACTAAAATTCTGGTCTTCTCCCACATTCAGGAGATGTGGGAGAAGAGAGACATGGGAGAGGAGTGAGCTGTGATCCCCCCCCTGTTTTAGGCTCGATAAACAGAGCATAACGGAGCCACATCTCATGCCTTGTCCGAGGACATTTTGGTGCGACTCGGTAGTGATCTCATATCTTGCGCCACGTGATTCCTTATCTTTATTTTCGCCAAGAAGGCTAAAAGGTACCAAAAAAAAAAAAAAAACACAGATTCTTTATCTTAAACACACGTACTGAAATCCCATGGAATCTCCAGTTGGATAACGGTTACAAGGACTCTGAAACCCAACCAGTACATTGAACAACGCCCAAGTGGTTATACACACATGTTTCAGGTACTTTCTTCTCTCTTCTTCTCTTAGATTTTCTGCAAAATGTGGATCCGAGCACCACAGAAGCACAGCACAAAACCATTTTTTTCTTAATGTCCCAGCTCCCTTGGTCTATTAAGAAACGGTTTGCTATGCAGAAATTTTTCCCCAGGCAGAGATTGAAAAATGAAAAACCAAATTTCTCTTGGTTTGAATGGGTAGAATGTGGATGACGGCAGAGAAAAAGAGAGAGAGGGGGCTCCATGGTGCTCCACACGAATGCTTAAATAATGCTTAAACGGCATGAAAAAGAAAGAGTTAAATACAATTCACCTCTCAAAATTGTACTCCTTTTTCAATCTTGCCTCCGATCTTTAAAAATTTGTAATGTGCACCAACAAAGTTACCCTTTTTTCAATCTTGCCTCCGATCTCAATTTTACCCTTAGGATTAAATATAATTCACCCCCTCGCAGTTGTACCTTTTTTCAATCTTGCATCCATTATATATATAACCGCTAACCACCTAGGCGAGGTGGAGGCGGTTGCGGTTATAGCCAATAACACTAATCTAACCGCTTGTACAACCATACTTTCAGCTTTTCCTTCAACTTTAGGTTTTTCCTAAGATTTGTTTTTCATTGCAATTTAGTAGATTAAATGTTTGATTTTAAATCAAATATTAGAAAATGTATTATTTGAAGTGTGTTTTTAAAAAATTAAAATTTAAAAACGTAAAAAATATGAGTTTTCAAATCGCAGCTAAGAGGGAGTGTTTTAAAAATACACGATTTTAAAAGTTAAACTATGATTTTACCAAGTATTAACTATATTTTAAAAATTATATTTTCAAATTACACATTTTATTTTAAAAAATTACTATTTTTAAATTGCAAATTTAAACGGACCGTAATCCTTGAGCTCTAGATTAGTTTGGTTTAAAAAAAAAAAAAGAAAAGGAAAAAGAAAAGAAAAAGATGATGTAGGATTAGTTGATAAATCATTTATTTACACGAAGAGTAAGGCTTTATATTACATTTTTGTACTACAAGGCTAACTTGATGATTTCAATTAATATTTGATTATTATTATTATTTTGTCTTTTTATTTCTAATAAAGACTAGCTCAAGAATTGGTTATGACTATCATGTTATTATTGTGAGATAAAAATATAGTAATGCTACATACAACATAAACATTTTACAAATATCTTATAAAGTTGATGTGACATGGTTTAGTAGCTCTTAGATCAACCTTTAATAATAAAAAAATAAAAATAAAAATCCAGGGGTTACTAAATCTTGCCACATCAGCTTTGTGAATGTTTGTATTTGTGGTATGTAACATTACTAAAAAAATAATGTGATTTCTAGCATTATTCTTGCATGATTAATCAAGGAATGAGTAATGCTATATATATACCACAGTAATATCTAACAAATATTTCATTATGCGGAGGTGACAATTAAGGTCTAGTAGCCACTATATATATATACATATAGAAACAAAATGGTTCATACACTCTATTACGTCAGCATAGTAAAATATTGGTGTAGTATATAACATTTCTCTTAAGGCATTTAAAGAGATGCATGTTAACATGGACAATGATTTCTTGCAAACCATTATTTAAAAGTGATATGTGTCCTTTAGCATGTGAGAAATACGTGTTTTTAATAGCTAGCATTCGCTTCTCACATGCTTTTTTAATAGTTTAATTAAAGGGTCATGTCGCTTTTATAGAAGCTGTTTTGAATTACTACAATCAGTTTGCAAAAATTTGTGTTACTTTAACCTAAAGTAATGCTAGAAAATATACTTTATCTCACAACTATCCCACCTAGCTTCTTGATATGACAGTGCCAATCATTCTACGGTCCATCAAATCTGCCATTGATTTACATATATATGTCTAAACCTTCCCATTTTAATCTTAAAAAAAAAAAAAAACTGTACAACGTTATCAACCAGCACCGGAAGCATTTCAGATTGATGTCCATCAATCATGATATTGATGATAATAACAAGATCGATACAATATACATATATATATATATATACACAAGCAGAAGCAGCAATCAATGGGCTCGATCTGATCTCCGGCGTTCGCTAATACTATTATAGCAATCTCTTGCGTTTATAGTAGGCAATAGCAAACACATATAAGAATATCATCCCGGCGGTGCCGCCCCCGGCGGTCCACAACCACTTTTTCATGCCCTTCGTTATTGGATCATTGAACAGCGGGATACGGACGTTCATGCCGAAAACGCCTGTCGTTACAATAAACGTAGTCAACACAAGGGTTGCTGTCGTTAACATGACCCCCATTTGCAGGAGCTGGTTCTGTTTGTCGTCCAGCATTATGTTGATGTAGTCGTCTGTGTCGTCTACGTACTCCCTCAGCTTCCAAGCGCACCACCACCAAAACAGAGTTTATATAAAAAGAAAACCAATTTTATATATGCTTTATTAAACACATCTCTAATATATGATAAACACAAGCAACAACTATTGAAGGATAATGATAAACATGAAGACGATAAAAAGTCTGGAGATTCTCGGATGATACGATGATTTAAACTTATTTTTATTGAGTAATGATATTTAGTAGACTGTTATACTATTGCCATACAAATAGGATGCCGTGGAAGCAAAAATTTGCCATTATTTTTTAGTAAAAGTTGATCAAAAGGCTGATTTTCATTCCTCCATCGTCAAATTGTATGACAATTGTATAACAGTCAACTAAATAGTATTACTCTTTTTCATTATTAAAAGATATTTAATATCTATTATTATAAATTTACAATTTATATTGTATATCTATAATTATAAATAGAATACAAAGCACTGCTCACCAAGTGTGCGAGTGACATATATTATCAAACATCTGGTGAGCGCAACTTTCTCAACGAAGATGGACTAGCTACCTCAATCACGTCTACTATCATAAGGCTCATCAAGTTCTTGAGATCGATGAGAACATATCTTTTTGAATTAATTAAGTATGAAAAAGAGAAACCCTAAAAGAAAATGGAGTGGAAAAATGGGGGCTTAATTACATACCGTGGATAATTTGTTTAGCGTCCATCAACTTGCACGAAGTATGGCTCCAAGATCATTTCAAGCTCCTTTACATCGAGGTTCTTGTGATCCACACCACTCGGAACAGTGCTTGTATGCTTCCCATGGGGGTAATTGCCAGGGTTTTGAGTTCCAGCTTCATAACTTGTGGAACACCCCTTAGCTTCCAATGAGATTTCAGCAGCCATCCTAAACAAATACAACGGTAAATTCTGTTAGAGTAAAACAAAGATAGAAATCCTTTTAAGATAATTGAGATTTGTTTATGCTGAGTGAAGGGATTTGATTAAGTGAAAAAAAAAAAAAAACCCGCTAATCACATCTACGCTGTCATCCTAAAAGGACTAGTCAGTTTTGGAGAATAATTTCCTAGAATTTCTTAAAAATACCAATTTCACTTAATAACTAATTAAGCAATGTGAGACTTAACACTTTAGCTAGATATGCGCTATCGCTCCAAAATGACTCATTAATTTGGATCTTTCCTAAAATCTCTTATAAAACTCAGTTTCACCTAATAACTAGGTAATGTGCGACTTAATAATCATGTGTATCTTTTTAAACTACCAAATTTTTGTATGTTACTCATCTTCTCAATGTGGGACATGAGTGTTACAGTAGCCCTATCGGACTTTTCCTTAGGGTGCGTTTGGGATTGCGATTTCGTAGACAATAAGTGCGATTTTAAACCAAATCGCAAAACATAAATCGTTTGAAAACTGCGTTTTTAAAAATTGTGATTTGAAAACGCAGAAAATTTGCTTTTTCAAATTTTAGGTGAGATGATACTTTTTTGAAAACGCAGAATTTTAAAGGCTAATTTGCGATTTTAAATGCTAAACTACGATTTTGCCAAACGCTTAACTGCGTTTTTAAAAATTACTTTTTTCAAATCGCACATTTTAAAATCGTGATTTTAAATCGCACTTTTTGAAATTGTAAACCCAAACGGACCCTTACATGTCTAACACCGAACCATGCGCCCGTAAACTCTTTGTCTTAATTTTCTTGATTTCTTCCTCTGCCTCTTTGAATATTTTCAATTTAATTATGAACTTCTTCCTTCTAGATCCATGTGTGAGCAGATGGTAAAGCCAGAACAGCTTAAACAGTGGCATTCATAAGATAAAAATGATATATGTGGACGTGCCTGTCGTCTTCCATGTCTGATTGAGAACCTTCATCAACTATGTCATCTGTCTCACTCATAGAGGAAGCAGAAGAATTTTCTAGGTGTTTTTGAACCAACTTTTCAGTCAGATACATCTCAGCCATATCGTCATCATCATCTAGCAAGTGTTCTAATTCATCCCTTACCTGAAGATCACGAGCATGCATGACCACATGCAATTAAAAGCAAATATGCAAAGATAATTAAGAACAAATTATTTTCATCTCAATTCTTAACTAATAATCAACCTTTTGAACACGTCCTGTTATTGCAACCAATCGGCTTTTGATTTGGCGAACACGTTCTAGATTGAGAGTACTAATCATTGAAGTCAGCTTATCTAAGGCTAAATTAGCCTCTTGCTCCAATGTCCTTGCCTGGTTTGGAGACAAATAACAAAATAAATAACAAGTTAGATAATTAACATAAATATATAAAACTGGTTTGGAGACAAATGCACGTGACTGGTATTTCATCCAAAAAAGACGGAAAAACTTAATAGATAAGTTAACTTGCCATAGTTTGATAGTTATGGGGTCGAAAGTTACTTTTTGAACTTTAGAGGCTAAAATGCAAAAGTGATCATACTTCGAGATAGTAAAGTGTATTTTCTCCGATGGTATTTTTGAAAGTTTAGGTGGTTAAATGTCATCACGTGCGGCGCATATAACTGACATTCCGTCTAAAAGAATGAAAAGACTTACGGATTGGGTTAACTTGTCACAATTTGATAGTTTGTGAATGCCACTTTTTGTACTTTAAAAGGGCGATCGACTGTGAGAAAAACTATAAAACTGTAAAGGTAGTACTTACATCGCTTTCTAAGCCACTGCAAGCAGCCTCAAGGCATGCCTCTAATGCAACAAATTCAAATGGAAGAATCTTTGACTCATCTTGACTCTCAACATCATGCTTTCCTTCCACCTTACATGACTCATCTTGATCCTTAAACTTTGAAAATCTTTTGGAGAAAGTTTGAGAACTACCGGCCCTTGATTGAAGTTTTTCAAGTTCATATAAATCCATCCTATTTGAACCATCACCATTTTCCCCCTAGAGAAGCATGCATCAAAGAAAGAAAATAAAGAAATAACAAATTAGTACAAAGATAGGAAAAAAATAAGATCCTCTCTTCAAGTTCCTTAAAGATTTCTTAGCTTATAAATCATGTTAAATGTGTAACACATTCAATTTTCATAGAAAACAAAAATCACTACTTTGATTGTTGCATTACTATTCACAAGTACAACCGAACGTAGTGTACAAATTTTAATCCCACAAGATTAACCCTAAAAAATTTAGAACAAAAAAAAAAGGCTCTAACTATGGGTTTAAAAGGTAGAAAGAGTTTCATGTAACTCATCTAATGTGGTTGAAATGACTGTATAGGCGGTGACAGTTAGTAGTTATTGTCTTTAATCACTAACCGCACTGCCTGTCTAGGGCTGGCAGTAACTCACCGCTGGTTAGCAATTATTTATGCTTAAATCACACCACGGTAACCACTTGTTAGGTATGAGCCTATTTGGTCTTTTGAGCTTGTTTTAGACGATTTTGTGTATGTTTTTGTGTTTTGGTAAGAAACCCTATACTAGAATGACGTTGTTTCGTTTTGGAATTAAACATCAAAATGACGGTTGTTTTACTATATTATTATTATTATTATTATTATATAAGGGTAGACGATTAGTGGTTATTAATTGTCTTTGCCTACCTTACCACCGGTAATTGCAATGTCTTAAGCGGTTAGTTGAGAAAAGGCAACGGCCCCCTATATGATTACACGGTGGTTAGTGGTGGTTAACGATTATTGATCGCTCGCTTGTCTATACAATCCTAATTGAAAGTAAAGCTATCACGATTTAGGAAAAAGGCTAATTACATTTGGTTTATTAGTCTAAAAGACCAACTAATGTTACAATTGGAATTCTTTAGAGTCACTTAAAGTACTAGTCTCACCTAGTAAAATATCAATGTAAGACTTTGCACCTATGATACATCATCACACCACCCCCCACTCAATGTGAAAATTAACTTTCTCGGTTCTTATAATTTCTCTTTCTTAAATCCTTGACATTCTTTGTCGGGACCCACATCATATTGTAATGTTCAAGCGCCATATGATATTCTTAGGTTGCTCTGATACCATTTGTTACAACTCAGAAAAAATGCTAGCCACACATGTGCTATTACTCTAAAATGACTTAGTTTATTATTATTTTTTTTCTATACAATAAAGGGGAAAAGGGAATCAGGGAAAAAAAACTAAGCGGGGTGGTGTTTCCCCAACAACAAAAATTCAAACGGAAAAAAGCAATACAGATAGAGACACGAACATTAGGCAATGATTCTGAAAAGGTTCCATGCCTCTCTAAGAGCCTCACAAGGCGGTACACAAGGGCAAAAAGACTCGGTAAAGAGCCATAAGTGGTAAAGACAACAATCACTGTTAAGTGGATATTCCAAAGAAAGTACTGCCAAGAACTGAACATCATCTATCAACAAAGAATCCAAAAAACACAAACAAAGCTGCAGAAAAATACTAGAAAAATCTCGGAACAGAACATCGGTAGATGGCGAGGCGGAGGACGGTGATTAGAGTGAACGCGTGTAAGCCACTCAGGTCAAGTACTGACCTCTTTCTTACTAAGCACTGGTATATATGTAAAGTTAATAATCGTTGTGATGCTGGGGGCATGAAAGGTACATCAGTACATGGTATTTGCAAATATAATAAGTAATATTGATTTTTTTTTTTTTGATAAGATAAGTAATATTGATTTAATTTCATTGATTTGCACATGAATTTCGGAAGAAAAACCTTCTTCAAATTATTTTTTTTTGAAGAGAGAATGTTATGTAAATGATTTTATAAACACGTAATGAGATAATTTATTAAGTTTTGTAAAAACTTAAATCTTTTAGATTAAATAGAAGCTTAAATTTTTTTTCAAACATAAAATTTGAGATTAATTATGTTTAACTTTATTCATCAATCGTAGAGGTTAAAAAGGATACAAGCCGGACCTTGAATAATGAATAACAACTTGACTCCATTTAATCAAAAGTCTAATTAAACTTAATTTAAAAAGTACTAATAATGTCATCCTCCTGTTTGTCAACTATACCCTTCCACCAACCACGTTCAATAATTGAATTCATAGACATTTTGATATCATTTTTTTTTATTTTTTTTATTTTTTAGAATTAAAGAAATGCATTTTAATTTAATTTAATTTAATTTTTAAAAAAAAATACAGAAAATCATTAGCCAAAAAAGGTCCAACCTGGGGTTTGGTGGCTTGGTGGTGACGCTCTAGTAGCTTCTGTAGCTTTTTAACAAAGGGCGTGACAGAAGGGTCATTTGAATTCATCAACATGACATCTTTGCCCGTAATTATTGCCTTTATATTCTCCAGGTTTATCACTATGGCCCTCTCACGGCCAAGAATAGTTGATGGGTACGAGAGCAGTGGGTCCAGGATCCGAAGATCTCGTCCCGGAAGGCCCGTTTTCCGCATGATGAAATGCTTCCCAGCCTCCAGCACCTGGGCCTGGCCCATTTGGTCCACCAACATCCAGGCCCGGATCCCAGTCACCTTCTTCCGTCGACCGGTGGAGGTGGCCAGGGCCTGCTCCGGGTTGTCGTCAATTGGGCCAGAACCCGACCTTGATTTCTGAGGACGATAATCACTCATCATCTCCATCTCTTCTGTGTCTCTCTCCCTCATGAATGACTTTTATGGTTCAAGTACGAGGAGATCTAGGGAGTCCTAGGTTGCAACTGAACAACAATATAGTACCACCCTGTCTGGATAATATGTTTGTAAAATGCATGTTATTGAGGAAGGTAGTATCTGAGGCTTGTTTTGTGCTTGAATTAAAATTTGGGCCGACTGATTCACAAAAAGTAAAACAATAGTTTTCAATATCTTAATTATATTTAATTATATTAAAATAAACAGAAAATTATAAAGATAAACCTTTGCTAATCTGGAGTTTCATCAGACTAATAATTGAAAAAAACAAACCAGCGTCTCACTGGCATTGGTAGCATCTTACCACCAAAAGAACATAGGCATCACACCTCCAAGAAACAACATATTTTTTATTCCAACATAATCTGTCTTATTACAAGAGAACATTACGCTTAAATAGACACTATAACATTAACCCTAATGTGACCGACTTTGGGTCAAGAGTCTAGCCCACATTTAATATGACAAATAACTTAAACTTAAATGGCTAACAGTGGGCCAAGCCCATTGTTAAATTACAAACAAAAACTAATAATTTAATTAAAACTAAATGACATATTTATTCTTGTCTCGTCCTGCGTCAACATCTTTCGTGTGCGGGCTCAAATTTCTCATCAATTTGAACTCGAAAACACTAATCTCACACCATGTTAAATTATTGGTTATTTCAAAAATTTCAACTAACAAGAAATGAAAAAAAAATTAATCCTTTAACAAGAGAAAAAAATGGGTTTGTCTCTAATCTCTTGATTATTTTGAGTTATTTCAAAATTTTAAATTTATGGTATTGTTAATTTTGAGTTCTTGAAAAAGAAAAGACTAGTAGGAAATATCACATTGAGTGCATGAGCAAAAATGATGGGGGCTTTTAATCTCATACAAGCTGCTTCGTTCGTCACAAATCATGAAAATCTTCAAACAAATTCGTTGATAAAAAATTATCATTACAGAGCATAGTAAGACAGCCATCTATCAACCATGTCAAGACATTGTTGAGGCTTGTATTCTGGAGCTGTGTGACCCCCTCCCTGCAGAAGTAAAAGAGGTTAAATTCTACTTTATATATATATGACGGGAATTTACAAGACAGAGTCACTTCGTGTACTTAATTCTATAGGGTAAACTCTGAATCCGTGCAAAACACTCCCTTTGACACGGATCGGGTAAGACTTCAGCTTTGCCTCTGGACATGGCCTTAAACTCCAGCTTTATTGACAAAAACTAAAGCCTTTACCACTTGAGCCAACCCCTCGGGTTTAATTATACTTTATATTGTGCCTGTGCAAACTATTAATGCAAAAAATTCTCATAATTAAGGGTGAGTTTTTTCTTGCCTTCACTGTCGCAAAGGTCAAGCCGTCTCCTTTAGTAGTCGAATACTTCTGTGTGAATCTATAAAGAAAAGTGAAGTATAATTAAGGATGATGTTTTTCCTGTTATATATGAACAGTTTAAAGGCTAATATGTATTGAAATGCAAAGAAATCAAAGAAAATTAAGATATTAGAAACCAACCCTGCAATTTGTCCATCAACAAACCATGGCCTCCAACCATCAACCAATGGCAGACTCAGATAAGCTATCCATGCTTGTGTACCCACATAAGGAATCATCATATCATGATCACCGCTGCAAAAACAAACACAAGAATTATCAGTTACTTGTTAAATTATTATTTATCCTAAAAGTTTAAGTTTAAAAAAAAAAGTTGTGAATTTAATTATTTAATTAATGACCTCAAGACACGGACCTTTTCAGCCCATTAACTGGCATAGGCAAACCCATCCTCGGTAAAGAAGTAAGGGCCGGCCGAACTTAGCTAGTTCGGAAAGGCAAACGGACGTACAAGGAATAAAATGAGGATGTATCTACTATATTCTAATTATTGCCTTCTGGATTACTAACATCCCTTTATTCTCGGGAGCTCAAGAATTTGTGTCTAACCCAAATCCATTACCCCATGAACCTCTCCCCTAATCAACAACTCGTGCAAACACACTACATAGAGAGACGGAAATTGGGTCACTTAGAGATATGTTCATTTCTAGCTAAGCATTGGACTGACCTCGACGGAACACTAATTAAGAATTTAACGTGCGATCAACTGATTCTTCAATTAATATCCTAAAAGTTAGGAATATCCTTGTGCTCGATCTTCATTAAAAAATAGAGCCAAAACAGGACCAAAATAGTGATGAGAAATCACCTGTAAATGAGAGCTCGATAACCTCTCTTAAGGAGTTCTTGATGATAATGGACCACCGTGTTGAGGTTGCTATCATAAGCCAAACTTTTATTGCATCTCTTCCAATCTAATATTGTCCCCTGTTTTCACACCCCAAAAAAATCTTACTGAAATTATTTTACTTGGGATATGAATAATTTTTCCCATTAATTAAGCTTTATAGTAAAAGTAGAAGGTGATTGAACCTAGAAAGTTCAGTGAAAATGTCACCTACATTTCGAACTCCAAGAGTTTTCTGGACAATTTCATCATTTGCCCACATGTAAGAGAGCACATAATTGTTATTCTGCAAGGAAAGTGTAAGGGTCGACTCGTTAAGTTTTCCTCCAAATTAGGTCGTAATTTATTTATTTTTTTCAATTGAATCTATTAAATTAACATGTGGCTAAAATGCATGTAATCGATCGGATGATCGGAGGCAAAATTGAGTTTACCCGACACCATTTCTCCTCGCGTTTAATTGGTGATTGGATGATCTCGTCCGGAATGTCATCAAAAAATTTTCTTCCCCAGTTCATGGTTTTTGGTCTTGGGGATGTAAAGCTACACTTGGGTTCCAAAATTTGTGCATCGTTTACTTTTATTGTGCACTACAAATTGTGTCACAGAGTAAATTAATAACAAAACATAGAAATAAGATATATGAAAATTGAGTCAAGAACTCTCATTACTAGCAAAAACTCTAACCTCTGCAATAATCCCGATATCATCGATGCATGATGAATTGGTTATATCTGGATTAACAAATTCTCCATTGCAATTTACATTGACTGACTGGAAAATCATATGTATAACATTTTCAGATTAAAGCCCTCAAATACAATGATTTATATACTTTAACTTGTTATCACAAATCATTAATTAATTAATTATATATATGATGAACTAGAGGCAAATACAAGTAGAGGGTTTAGGATATTAATTACTTCATAAAGGTCATCCGATATAAGTGTCAACCGGTGGAAATATTTGACTCTTGAATTTTCATCACCATGTTGATCTGTTACTGGGTTGCCAAGCATGTACCCCTGATAATTCATATTTAATTAAAAAATATCATAGTATCACACAAGTGAGTGAATCAGAATAAGGATCAAGATCATCCTCATAATTTTTTTTTTTTTTTTTTTTTGCATGAATTAACAAAGAGGTCGGTACGGGATCCATCCGCCCCGGACAGCCCAAGAGTGTGGGGCTGATATGCCTGAGGCAGATCGATAAGCCTGCACTTGCCTCTCTTTGTTTTCTTGTCCGAATTGCATGCAATTTAAATAAACAATTTGAGGGGATTCTAATCGGAAAAAATAGCCGATGATAATAATTAAAAAGAAAAAGAAATTCAAAGTATGATGTAATTAGGCACATACTAAGAGATTCATGGATGGGTTGCTTCCGGCTATGTTACCTGCAATACATTGTCACGTTAAAACACTTTTTCAAATAACTTAAAACACGTACGTACAAAACATTCAAAATTGCTTTCGATCACGTTAATTATGTCATATCATATATATCAGAACATTTATTTTCAATTAGTGTTTACCATCTGATATTAGAAGAGTGACTTGGGGAACAATTACGCCTGAATAAGAATCTCCAGCGATGTAAATTGGATTTTTGAGATACTTGGGATGGTCCAAAAGCCACTGCATATATATATATATAGCCATCACAATTTGTAAAAAAATAAAAATAAAAATGATTTAATTTTTCTAATCTTCAAGCTCTTTGTGATTCTAAAAATGAAACCATTTGACTTGTTCTCACAGTTTAATTTCTTACCTTCCTAAGAAAAAGATAAATAGCATAAGGTGATTTTGTGTCCGAGCTGTAGTAGCCTTCATTGCTTTCAGAGTAGGAGAATCCAGTGCCAACTGGTGCGTCTAAGAATATTATGTTTGCTACCTGCAAAATAGTAGCCGTAGAATTTTGAAAGATTTAAAAAAAAAAATAAAAAAAATTTGAAGAATTTCATTTATAACCCCTAAACTTTCACCCATATTGAAACAAAGTACATAAACTTTAAAACGTCTCAATTTAGGGTATCAATTTTTCAGAAAGTTTCAATCTCAGTCTTCCGTTAGAATTTTCCGTTAAGTTCTGTCAAAATTTTTAAAATACCCATATGTTTATTTTTTTTTTAAAAAAAATTATAAAAATTTTCAAAGATTCAGGTATGGGTATTTTTGCAAATTCTGTTAAATTGTAAGTAACACATAAATCCTTGCAAATTCCTTTTTTCCTAAAAAAAAATGAAGGGTATTTTAGAAATTTTAACAGGATTTATTGGAAAATTATAACTGAGGAATGTGATTGAAACTTTCTGAAAAATGAATACTCTAAATCAAGACGTTTTGAAGTACTACCAATAAAAATTATACCATTTAAACTTAATTAACATAAAAATGAAATTGGTGGGGAGAAATTTAGCACCTCGGTCCATGCGTATGGGTTTACAACAAGTGAAGGCGAGCTACCATTGAAAGTGTCGTAATCGAAAGTTAGTGGTCCTACACAATATTAAAAAGTCATTAGCTAAATCATTCAACACACGATTTAGTTAATTAAATACATCCCCATAATTTTCTTTCATATACCAAGCATGAGATCTATATATGCAAACACAATCATCCCATAGATCACTCGGGGCGACTGAACTATTCGATGGTTGTTGAAGGTAGTTCAATCACTCCTAAAGCAACTAAAGAGGTGGCCGGCCGTTTTAATAATAGCAATGACGGTGAAAGACTAATAGTAGTGGTGCGGGTGATGAAAGTGGTAAGGAGTCTAATGAAGGCGACAATGACCACCGCATGTAGATACACTTGGGTGCTAGTCAATGAAATCACATTGATGGGTGTGAGAGTGAGATCTTGTACATTAAAAAAAAAAAAAAACCATAGGGGGTTAGGGGGGAGAGAGGGTGTAACATCTTAAATCATATATATATCTAATGGTCAAAGTAAAGCTTGTTGTTTTTTGTAGGGTTATATTGAAACTGGATGAGCTGATTCCTTTAAAAGGAGGGCAAAATTATCATTTTAAATTTTATTGAACAACTTTACCTCTATTTTTAAAGGAAATGGCTTCTCTCCGGTTCAAATGTATTAGAGGGAATTCAAATTCCATCATATTCCTTACCTAATTGTTGTGCTTGGGTGCAAGAAATGCATTCTCCCACCAAACAGTCCCAAGTTACATGGACTTATTCTAAAATGTTGACGTTGACCATTGACTTTTAAAAGAATATACGGGAGTTAGCACTTAGCCTGTCACAACAATTCAAATAATTTGAACTATTGTTTTTTTTTAATCTTTTATCTTTTATCTTATCTTATCACAATCAATGTTATGGACAGAAGGGAAGATAGTAATGAGAGATGTTCACGTACGAAAGATTTATACTACATTTTTTTTTGTTTTTAATGTTACTAATTTTAGAATAACATATCAAATTAGCAATGATCATGAAAAAGGTTGTCTTATTGCAATAAAAATTGAACTGTCCAACTACTTATCCGGTCAGATAGATTTTGTAAGTAGTCTCTCACAATCACCTGCCTGAATTTAAGATAATTCAGATAAATAATTATAAAAGATCCTAATCTATTTGTACTAAGTGTATGAACAATTCAAATAGGTAGTAACATGGGCGGTCCTTCCTATTTCAGTGTACTATTACAACTTTATTGTCGTGTTGAAAAATGATAGAAATTATTCTTGCGGGCCTTGCCCATATGATGTACATTTTTGTAGAGTAAATGTGCAAATTTATCATTAAATTTTTAGATTTCACAAATTTATTAGCGAATTCTTAAAATGTATGGAGACGAGATGAGTAAGGGGAATAATGTACACCAGTTTTTTTTTTTTTTTTTTTTTTTTTTTTGTGAAAAAATAGAATAACTTTATTGCACGAAATAAGTGTTACGAAAAATAATAAAAAATAAAATAAAATAAAATAAAAAAGGGTAATTGGGCCATTCTTCATTTCGGTCCTTTAATTTGAAGGCTACGAATATTAGACAGAAAATTTCGAAATTTGGAACTGAAAAGATATTTTAAGGTGGAGGGGCTTTACCGATTTCATAAAGGAGGCCGGAGAGAGCAGAACAACCAGGGCCTCCGGTGAGCCAAAGCACAAGAGGGTCTTTTACTGGGTTTCTTTGCGACTCAATGAAATAGTAAAACAGCTGTAAATCATCCGTCTCCCCCACCGCCACATACCTATGTTAAAGCCGGCATTGTGATCGATCGATCACCATTGTTACAGTTTCTTGTTTTCTTAACCTTGGAAGATCAGAAAAATAAAAAATAAAAATGGTGAAGAATTTAATACATGCATGCTCACCCAGTTTCCAGTTTGAACGGAAGCGTATCGGAAAACCCCGGTAGAGTCTCCACGACTGTCCGCGTCGACGTTGCCGTGACTGAGAGAAGTAATAGAAGAAGCAAATGGAGCCACATTCGGGCCACATACTTGCCATTATTGCCGGCTTTCATTAACTGTGCTTCCATTTCCATACCAATCTGTTGTTGAATACCACTGATAGGGGTAGCCATTATTCTCTGGATCTTATAGGGTTTTCGATCATGTCTGCAACTTCAAATTACTATTAATATTTTCTAATAATTTTCATGAAAATCTTTGTTTTTTGTAATTCCCCAAACTGTAGGTCCAAGTCTGAAGGTTGGTTAGTGCAAGTTGGAGCCGTTCATTCAAACAACAAATAGTTAATTCTTACCTTAAAATTTGCAGCTAACGTTCTCTTTGTTTAAATTTAGACATGGGGTTGGCCTTCCGGCCACCACCACCTTTGGGGTGGCCTGCGAGCCACCTCAGAGGTGGCAGGAGTGTCGGCGAGCCACTTCTAGTCACTTTTGAGGTGCTTGCCAACCGTTAAAATATTGTCTAAATGATTAAATTTATTTCTTCCTATTAACTTAATTAAATTTTTAGGACAAATAGTAATTTAACGTGGTATCAGAGTGAGAAGTTATGAATTTGAATCATAATTCCGTCAATTTACTCTAGGCCACCCTAATTTTTATTTTTTTTATTTTTTTAGTTTTATATATTTTTATTAAAAACACGTGTCGTGCTTTTATTGGGCCTAACAAGGCAACCAAACAGATTTTGTTAAATTAGTGTATGAAAATTGACTTCAGTGAGTAAGTTGTTATTTTCATTTACAACAGGAACTTCTGAATTAATTTTTATACCACATAAAACTTTTTGTAAATTAGACCAACTACGATGACTAATTTTACATTTTTCTCAAATTCTTCGAGCCATTTCTCTGGTTATTATTTTAGTTGGATTTTATATTTAGGGGCCAGGGCGTAGGTTTATAGGAAAAAATAACAGAATTTTCCTTTAAATTAAGTAAGAGGAAGTTCCTTCGATCCGCTCTATTAAATTATTGTATATCCCTTTAACAATATATGAGAAATTTCATTAAAAAAATGGTAAAAATTATATTGAAAAACAAGCTATCAAAAAAATTGTGCCTCTCATATACTAATTAAGGAATACAATTTTATAAACTGAATTTAAATAATTTTCTTAAATCTAATTTGGACGAAAACTCTCTCCAAACACTAAAATTTTTGACTTACAGATCTACGTGGGACAGGGGAGGAATTTCACCGTGCACTGAAGTAGGATTTTTTTTTTTTTTTTTTTTTTTTTTAATTTTTTATATCTTCTAAGTGTTGATAACTTGAGATTTAGCCCTTTTGTGTTTTGATTTACAAAATTAAGTTTAATAGTATAATATATATCATCAATATTGATTGAACCCATTGAGAGGAAATCCCTCTTCCGCCCTCGCTTACAGCCAACTTTCAAAAGACTGCAATAAACGGGTAGCGAAGCGACCTAACTTAATTATACCACGTGGTTCACATTTCCTATATATATATATATATATACATTAATTTAAAAGATAATCAACTATGACGTACATTTGACTGGTAGACACTAAGACACACGTCTTTCCACTCCAACAAATTTTAGCATGCTTTATTTTGATTTGTGGCCTTGACAAGATCAGAATTTGGCACCTGTCTCCTTTCTCTAAGTAAAAAGATATATGAATAATTGTATTACTGGTTTTTAAGATATGTTATAATTACGAATCACTCCTTATAATGTAAAAAATTTATGAAAGATTTTTGTAATAAATTATAATTACAAATCGATCATTGAAGTCAAATCCTGTTAAAAAATTTGACAGATTTTGTTAAATGTCACGCTAGCACCATATTAAACTAATAACATAGCGACTTGTGTCTATTTAAATAAAAAATATAAATTTATTAAAAAATAAATAAATAAACTTAATTTTTTTTAGAAAAAAAAAAAAAAAAAAAAGAAGAAGAGGAAAGGGGTGGCCATGCCACCCCTTATATTATTTCTCATTGTAATAATTTCAAAAGATAATAAATAACTATGCCACTAATTCAATGGTGGATTTGAAACTTAGTTAAATGGAGATATATAAAAAATGTATATATGTGTATAATTTATCGTATTACGATAAATAATATTTATAAAGGGATTAGGAGCGGTGGACAAGAAAATCTTAAACTAAACAAGGAAGAGCTTAATAGACTCATAAAAAACATAGAATAAAGGTCTAATTGTAGAGAGAAATATGATACACTATCACCTCAAGACATAATTTCTGACCACATTTGTCCACGTTGCAACTTTTACTTTTACTTCCTTTTTTTTTTTCTACAAAAAAATAAAATAAAAATAAAAAATCCTAAAGCTAGTTGGGGGACCATCTTATCACATGAGCAAAGTAGTCAAGAATTGTGTCTTGAGGTGACAAAAGATCATATCTCTTATAGAAAATATAAAATATTCTAACACCTTCTCTCCTTTAACCATCTTAGTTGAAGTCTATTGAGTCCGAATCTGATCTACAAGCATATATATATATATATATATATATATAAAAGCACAAGCAACATAAATTTAAGGATAAATGTAGCTGTTCTTTCCAACAAAAGCAACAAGAAGATCATTACAAGGATAAATGTATATCACTGTTTACTGTCTAGTCTGTCAAGAGGAGGAAGTTCATATACGGGTCAAATCTTTATCTAACAATGGCCCAAATGCGTCAAAGAAGACCAAGACTAAATTGTTAAAGTTTTCATCTCTTCTCGCCGGTGATTCACCAGTGAAGGAGGTGTTTCTGGGTCTTATTCCTTAAGTTAAATCTATTTTCTTCTCTTGCTTTTGGAGGAGAGGAGATTGATGGAAGGTAACGAGAATGTTTTGGGAGGGTTCCCCCTGTCTGAGAGGGAACAAAAAGGAATTGTAGTTGCCAATTCGGCTATACAGGAACTCTGTAATAAGCTTGGTGGGGCGTCTGGGAGTTCCAAAGAAGCTTAATAAGGAGGCGTTCAAAGCCGTCCTCCAGCGGATTTGGAGACCTTCAGGACAGCTGGTGGTCAAAGAGATTAAGGAAAATCTGTGGTTATTTGAATTTTCGGAGGACAGAGATAAGCAAAAGGTCTTAGCTGGTAGACCGTGGTCGTACGACCGAACTCTGTTGATCCTCAACGAGTTCGATGGTAAGATTTCACTGTCACAAATAGATTTCTCTTCAACCCCAATTTGGATCCAGATCCATGATATGTCTCTTGGATGTATGAATCGAGTTGTGGGTGGACAAATAGGGAGCTCTTTGGGGGAGGTGGAAGATGTAGTGGTAGTTGAGGATGATGTGGGATGGGGGCGCTATCTCCGGATTAGGGTAGCGATTAATCTCTATCACCCACTTGAACGTGGTAGAACCTTGTTGATATCAGGCAAATCATGTTGGGTCTCATTTAAATATGAGAAGCTACCAATATTTTGCCTCAGGTGCGGATGCATAATCCACAGGGCAAAAGGTTGTGCTGAATCAACTATGAGGAAGAACCACTTGGAAGGGTCAGAGGGATGGGGTCTTTGGCTTCGTGCGGAAGATCTGACCAAAGGGCAAGGAAGAACCGAGGAAACAAAAGTGTCGCCGGTGTGTTCTGATCACGGCCCGGTTGAGGGGGAGAAGACGGAAGATCAGCCTGGAGAGGAAGGAGAGCAATTGGCTGAGGATCTGGTTGTCAGCTTTGTGCCAAGCATGAATCTCGGTGCGGGGATTCCGAAATCCAGCAGATTGGACGTGGTGGGACTCCCAAAAGGTGAAAGAGTTGAGGAGCTCAAGGCAAGCAAGAAACAAAAATCTCACTCAGTCTCAGAAAGTACTAGGGCGCCAGTTTTTTAAAAAGGAGCAAAACAGGGGAACGTAGACTACGAAGAAGTTTTAAAAAAGGGGCGAGTGTCCAAGGATCCTAATGACAAGGGCAGGACAAAGTGGGTCCAGTCTCACTTAGGCCCAACTGAAAAAAGGAAGTCTAAGAAAGTGGACTCGAGCAAGGATCCAGCCCAAAGCCTCTTGCTGAACAGGAAGCTTCAGGAGGTAATTCCTCCAGAGAATCCCAAGCCCTGTCTGTCCAGGGAGGTCAAGCTAAGTGCCCAGGTGGTAGGTCCCTCTCCCGAGGAACCAAAAACACGGTCGGAAGACGGGAACAAACTGAAGGAATGGAAGCGGATTGCTCGGGGAAGTCCCAAAGTCGCTAAGGGGGATGAGCCTTCACCACTCCGAGGTGCAATTGATAATCCAGTGGCTTTTGAAAGGTATGAGTCATTGGCTATTGGGGAGGATTCTGTTTTGGCAGTGGCTAGTTTGCAGCCCCGCCAATCGCCAATCGCCATGAATCTATTAAGCTGGAACTGTCGAGGGCTTGGGAACCCTCAGACAGTTCGGGAGCTTCGCCGGATGGTGAAGATTAAGCATCCCCATCTTCTTTTCCTTATGGAAACGAAGGTGTCAATTGGCCGGTTACAAAATCTGAGGCTTGCTATGGGTTTTGAGGGGTTACTGTCAGTGGACCCAGTGGGGAGAAGTGGTGGTCTTGCCCTTTTCTGGAAGGGTTTTCACCTAGTTGAACTTCTAAGTTACTCCCGTAGACATATTTCAGTGTCTATCAGGAACATGGTCTCTGGGGTTCCTTGGAAATTCACTGGGTTCTATGGTCATCTAGACCCAGCGTAGAGGGCAGAATCTTGGAAGCTGCTTAAATTCCTGAAGAGGGCTTCCCCTTCGCCCTGGCTGTGTATAAGAGATTTTAATGAGATCTTGGATAATTCGGAGAAGGTGGGAGGCAATCCCAGACCTGCAAAACAGATGGAGGGTTTCCGTGAGGCCATCAAGAAGTGCAAAATAGGAGATTTAGGTTTTAAAGGGCTAAAATTCACTTGGAGCAACAAACGGGAGATGGGGGTCTTTGTAAAGGAAAGGCTGGACAGAGGACTAGCTTCTCCAGATTGGTGTGCTTTATTCCCTAATGCAGGGATTGAGGTGGATGTTTCCTCCTGCTTTGATCACCATCTGCTTTGGCTTAGGATGGATCAATATACCCATCGTCCTCAGAAGATTTTCCGCTTTGAGGCTAGCTGGAATGTGGCTAAGGACTGTGAAGATTTAATTCGGCGGGTCTGGGCTAAGGAAGTAAATGGTTTGAACCGGATGAATTCTTTGGGGAAGAAGCTTTTGAACTGCCAGCAAGCGCTGGTGGGGTGGAGTTCTAATAGACCGGGGTCAGAACACCTACAGCTGAAACTCTTATACAAAAGATTGAGGCAACTACAGAAGAATGAAAACCCGGCAAATTTGGAGCAAATCTCATAGATCCAAGGGGAGATTAATAAACTGGTCGATGTTGAGGATATTAAATGGAAACAACGGGCAAAAAGGAATTGGTATAAATTGGGGGATAGAAACACCCAGTATTTCCATGCTTGGGCTAATCAGCGAAGAAGGCAAAACCATATTGGGTCCATCACTGATTTGTAGGGCAACTTCTGGACACAGCAGCAAGATATTGGAGGGGCTTTCACCCTTTATTACCAAAATCTCTTTACCTCTGGAGGGGCAGCTGCTATTGAAGATTGCATCTCTTCAGTTCAAGCCCGTGTCCCCCCTGGTATGAATGAGATGCTAACTGAGGTCTTCACCCCGGAAGAGGTCAATCAAGCTCTAGCTCAAATGCATCCTTTGAAGTCACCGGGCCCAGATGGTTTTGGAGGGTGTTTTTTCTAGAATCACTGGCATGTTGTGGGTGAGGAGGTGAGACAGACGGTGTTGGATTTCCTCAACAATGAGTCTTTTGACCCGAGTATCAACTCAACTTTTATCACTTTGATCCCCAAGAAGGCTTCAGCTTCTTTAGTTAGTGACTTCCGTCCGATCAGCCTGTGCAATGTCAGTTATAAACTAATTGCAAAGGTCCTAGCCAACAGACTTAAGAAGGTGCTGCCAGTTATTATCTCTCCTGCTCAAAGCGCTTTTGTTCTAGGCAGGCTCATAACGGATAATGTGCTTGTTGCCTATGAAGCACTTCACTCGATGGCTACCCGGATGAGGGGTAGAAAGGGCTACATGGCAGTAAAATTGGATATGAGTAAGGCTTACGATAGGGTGGAATGGAGCTTTCTTGAAGCTATGATGCGTTCTTTGGGATTTATGGAGAGATGGATTAAGCTTATTATGCGCTGTGTAAGCTCGGTGACCTACTCGGTGTTGGTTAATGGTGTTCCTTACGGAAATATTATCCCCTCTAGAGGCCTTAGACAGGGAGATCCCCTTTCTCCTTATCTTTTCTTACTGGTGGCTGAGGGTTTAAGCTCTTTGCTTGTTCGGGCTGAACAAGAGGGTAAACTTACAGGGGTGCCGATTTCCGCTGGGGGTGTTCGTTTAACTCATTTACTTTTCGTAGATGATAACCTTCTCTTTTGCAGGGCTAATTTTAATGGTGGGAATATCTTCTTAAGGTGCTGGAGATGTATGAATCTGCCTCGGGTCAGAAGCTAAATGCCGACAAGACCTCCATTTTTTTCAGCAGAAACACCGGTGCGGATTTTAGGGCTCTTATTACCTCAGCCACTGGTATTTCTTCATCTACTTGCTATGAAAAGTATTTGGGTTTGCCTGCCTTTGTGGGTCGGTCTAAGATGAGAACCTTTGAGGGAATCCAAAGTCGGGTGCGGAAAAAGGTGGACGGTTGGAAGGAAAAATTCTTGTCCCAGGCGGGTAAGGAGATCTTGATAAAGACTGTTATCCAGGAGATTCCGACGTACTGTATGAGCGTCTTCCAGCTACCAAAAAAACTGTGCTCTATCCTTAACTCCATCATGTCTCGGTTCTGGTGGGGGCGATCAGCATGTGGAAAAGGTATGGCCTGGATGAGTTGGGGCCGGATGGGGGCTTCAAAGAGGAAAGGTGGTATGGGGTTCAGAGATTTGGAGATTTTTAATCGTGCTTTGCTTGCAAAGAAAAGTTGGAGATTGCTAAAATTCCCGGAGTCCTTGGTTGCTAGAGTGATGAAAGGAAAATACTATCCGGAGGGGGATTTCTTGGTGGCTCAGTTAGGGTGTAGACCTTCTTTTGCTTGGAGAAGCATCTTCCAAGCTAGAGGGGTGGTGGAGGAAGGGATGTTATGGAGGGTGGGAAATGGTGAAACAGTGCAGATCTGGAAAGATAAGTGGCTCCCGCCCCCTCTATCCACTTTGTTTTATTCCTCTCATCACGGGTTGGAGGCTAACTCTAAAGTGAGTGCTCTTATTGACAGATCCTCAAGGTGGTGGAATGTTCAGCTTCTACAAGACAATTTTAGTGTGGATGAAATAGCCCGAATCTGCAGCATTTTTCCTAATCTTTCTCAAGCCCCTAATACGATGTATTGGAAAGGCACGTCTCATGGTCATTTCTCCGTTAGAAGTGCTTATTTCTTGGAGCAGAATCGTCAAAACGAATCTTTGGGAGAGAGTTCCGGTGCTAGGGAGGAGGAAGAGTTTTGGCAGGAGCTTTGGAAAATAGAAACCCCGGCAGTGGTTAAGAACTTTTTGTGGAAAGTGGGCAATAATATGATCTTCTCTCAACAAAAGTGAATTTGTTCAAAAAACGCGTAGTCCCGGATCCTGGATGTCCCTTCTGTCTGCAGGAAAGGGAGGATGTCGTTCACAGCCTCTGGATGTGCAAATCATCTATGGCTGTGTGGCAAGACTGTGGGAAGAAAATCCAGAAGTTGGCTATTGGGCAAGTTGATGGGAAGGGGTTGCTGCAATTTCTGATCAGAAAACTAGATGGGGAGGATTTGATGATGGCCATGGTGTTGCTTCGTCTAATCTGGCTGAGAAGAAATGCTTTTGTGTTTGATAGGGAGTTCACTCCTCCGGGTAGCTTAGTTTTAGAAGCCCAAAGAGTGGTGAGGGAGTTCACCTCTGCCTTTTTTTCCCTTGATGAGCTTCAGGTTGCTCCCCCAGGCCAGCCTCTGTCGTGGATCCCTCCCCCTTTTGGCACTATCAAGATTAACTGGGCTGCTTTCCTTAATCCGGCAGAAAAAAGGACAGGAATTGGGGTGCTGATTAGGAATGACAAAGGTGAGTTACTCGCTGCTCAGGCAAAATTCCTCCCTTCTTTGTTGAAGCTACGTTTGGCTGTTGCTTGGGGAGCTTGGTATGCTGTCAAGCTGGGAAGCAATATAGGTGCATCCCACATGCACCTGGAAGGCGATAATATGGAGGTGCTGGCTGCCTTGAGGAAGATTGGTCCCTGTGATATGGGCACTTGATTGAAGATGCGAAGATATGGATTCAAAGTCTGCCCAAAGTTGCTATTCATCATGCCTGCAGAGAAGCCAATGTAACATCTATTTGTTTGGCTAAACTAGCCAGTTTCCAGTGCTTAGATAATGTTTGGGTGGGGAATTTTCCTCCTTTGATCTAGAATGTACTCTTTGCAAAGAATGTTTCTTTGTTTTGATTTATTTATAAAATCATCCTTTCCTTTTCAAAAAAAAAAAAAGAGAGAGGAGGAAGTTCAATATTTTTACCAGACAATATTTCATTATCTATATGATATCAGAGCCACGACGATAAACGTCAAATCAATTTCATCCAATGGCAACTCACACATCACTTCTTCTGCAACAATCTCTTCCAACCGAGATTCTACTTCAAATCCAACCATCAATCCATCCATGCCTCTATACTCAACAACCTTCATGTATATAGGCATGTGGTTAATTTTGTAAAGGAAATTTGTCACGTGCTTTGAGCGGGGTGTTACATTGGGGAGTAAATTCTTTCAACAAGATTAAGACGAAAAAATCATTCTACCCTCCTCCACACCTTACCAGTTGATCCAATATATGTCTAGGCAAAATTGCTGCTCAACTGTGGATATAGTTTTGTCCTGAATAGAGTTTTGTTTAGGGTTAAATACAATTTTGATCTCAGTTATTTGTCACTTTATCAAAAAGGTTCTTAAAGTTTTTTGAAAGTAATAAATTTAGTCTTCGTGTGTTTCATTCATTTACTATCTAAAACAGTAACGAAATTTAATTTTGTCATGTGTATTAAAAAGCTATGTAAGACATGTCAAACATTGGTATATGTCGATTCTCGCTACATAATCATATCACTTCCAAAAAAAGAAAAAGAAAAAGAATCACCTCTATGGGTGATTGTGGTTGTGGGACAAAATCACCTTTATGGGTGGTGGTGGAGTTTCGGCAACCTAACTCTACCGTCATGAAGGTGGTTCATGGGGCTCCCATCTTGCAGGTGGGATGGGAGGACCACGCCACCAGGGGGGAGAGCCTCCCCAAACCCCAAGTTTTTCTATAAAAAAATTCCATAAATTTTTTTTTTATCCCTTAAATTTTTTCTTTTTTTTTTCAAATTTGTCCCCCCAAATCTCAAATGCTGATTTCACCCTTGCGCACTACCTTTGTGAGAATGGTTGCGGGGACCCCCCATCATCGTAACTACCTCCTCTAACCTAATGGAGGTGGTTGCGTCAGTTGGGGGAGTCCCCAACGACCCATCCAAGGGAGTCTCCCACCTCCATGAGGACTTCCTTTCCCTTTAGATGGGTTGTGGGGATAGGGGTCTCGCATGATCCACCCTCGATCCCCTATAGAGGTTAGGGTGGTTCCACCGTCACCCACCCATTAGGTGGTATGTCCCGTGCGACCAACGTAACTTGGCACAGGAGAGGGTGGGTCACGATAACTTAACCACCCTCGCAACCACCTCTGCGGGAAGAAATGAGGTGGTCTTGGGGGTGGGGGTTCCCACTTATGCCCTCTACGGTGGGTTGCTGGGACTTCCCCACCCTAGGACGACTTCGGCAGGGTGGGAGTCCCTTATGAACCACTTTTGCGAGAATGAGATTGGGTCATGTTTCTGGAGCCCCTATAAACACATTTTTTTTTTTTTAAGTGATTTGTTGATGTGGCAAGAATGGACTTGTGAAATGTGGTTTTGGTCTTACATGGCCTCTTATACACGTGACGAAAATTCCCTTAAGTTTTTAAACAACACATAGACGGAAGGACCATTTTAATAAGGGATTTGATTCTTGTACAACACCAATACAACAACTGTACAACAATCCCTTACATGAGGGTGGGCCCCAGTATGTGGGACCCACCCTCATGTGAGGGATTGTTGTACGGTTGTTGTATTGGTGTTGTAAATCTAACATTTTCCTTTTAATAAAGGTAGAAAGTACAAAAACTGAATTAGTCATTTTTGAAAATCCAAAATTCTTTTTGATAAAATGATAAACCATAGGGATTACATTTGTATTCAACCCCCTAGTTCAATTAATTGTCCATGGAATACATATAATACACTCATAAGATCTGCCCTATCAGATTTTGCATCTACATTAGTATATTAGTCTATGTAGAATTTTCCATTAAGCATTGTCAGGCCGGGCCGGGTCTGTTTTAAGATGACAAAGCAATAAAAGAAATTAACAAACTAGGAGACTATGCTAAGTCCTAGGCCAGCGATTTAAATCCCCCTTGAATTTTCATTAATTTTGTATTTTTTATTTCAAATTTTAAAAGCTTTTAATTTAGTTTATTCGACTTTTAATTTTTTGTAATCTCTGATCCTTCTGTTTGGGTTTAGGGTTAAATCAAACAGTCAAAAAGTAAAATTATTTGTTTATAATTTTGTCTTTTTTGCTAAAAAGTAAAAAGTTACCTAAAAAGCTTTCACAACTGAGCCTACCACTAGACATATTTAACACTATTCAATTATTATTTATTTTAAAATTTTTAATTTAGTAATAATGCTAGAAATCACATTTTTGTTTCACAACTATTCTACAATGTTGACAAATCAATCATAACCAAACCTTGAATTAGTCTTTGTTAAAAAAAAAAAAAAAAGATTTGTTGAGACTGCTACGTCAGCATTACGTGATAATTGTGAGATAAAAATGTAATTTCTAGCATTACTCCTATTTTAATATTTTCTCTTACCATGAGTCTGTCTTTCTTAATTATAAATGAAACACAACACATGAAATATTTACTTTAAACAAAAAAATAATAATAATGATATGGAGTTGAAGTTCGACCTTATGATTTTTGTTCGAATACCATGATAATAATCAATTATTTAAAAAGAAATTGATAAATAAATTAATGTGAACCCATTAATAACAAAACACAGAAAATAATAAATCAAGTAGACTCCTAGAGTGAAAACTTTAGATTTTCGTAAAGGGAACATATACCTTTTGACAAACTCAAGGTTTGAAGATAATAATCAACCATCATATTTTATTATTAATAGTTTCTCCTTTAAATAGAAGAATGGTTACATAAAAGAAAGAAATAGGAATTGATCTGTGCTGCCTCTATTAACTAATCAAACTCCTTATTAAAGATCTATTCTTTATCAGACTCTAACACGTACGACTCTTGGAAGACCAAATATTTATGATTACACCATAAATTTCTTGCAATAATTAATGGATGGTGGGCAAATTGTTTTTTCATTTTGTCACTGAGCATATTGCAAAGGCCTATTAGATCATAGAGGGTAGTGGGCAAACCACCTTTTCGCCATGGCAAAACATTCTTTAGGCTTGTATTCTGGAGCTGTGTGACCCCCTCCCTACAACCACAATCAAATTAGATAAAGAAATTAAGCTCGATCAACTTTTATTCATCTTCCTCAATGGACAAAAAATGAAGAAGATAAATAATCTGTGGTGTTTTAACTTCGTGCCTTGACTGTAGCATAAGTCATACTATAATGATTCTTCAAGAAGTCCATTGTGTACCTGTTACAATGATAAAAGTAATTTTAACTAAGAGCATGATCATAAGGCTTTCGTTTCGGTGTAAAATATATATTTTTTTTTTGTGAAAAATATATTTTTTTTTTGATTGTTTGGCGTAGCTCGAAATATTGATCATCTTATAAATATTTTCAATTGACAAAAAAAAAAAATTAACATTCGCGAGACATAAAATGGTTCACGTTTCTTATCTACATATAAACTATTTTTTAAAACTTTTCCACACTCCCAGATAGACAATTGTGAAAGAGCCTCTTATGAGGTCTATCTATCTGAACAAGTCTCGATATGCCTGAACACTTGCTAGGGAAGCTGGGCCCCACAAGACAATTGTACTGAATCTCAATCCTTACCTGATGGCCTTCTAGTCGAACACACGCTTTTCCTCCATATGTCCTCTTTGTCGTATCTTTTTTGCTCGCAGCTCCTCAGATTATATTAAAGAAATATTTGGCAATTTTCGTACGAGTCAAATACTCAAATACTGAAATATTTGGCAATTATATTAACCCTCTTTTTAACCATTTTTATTGTCGCACGGAAATAACGAAAAATAGCCACTTTTCTAGAACATTTTTTGAGCTAAAAATAAAATAAAAAATTACACCGAAACAAAAGGCTATGGTTTGTTTTGATTTAGAATTGAATATTTTTATTCTATTCGGGTTTTTTTAAAACCTGGCCACCCGCCCAAAAACCCGAATTTGACCCGAATTCTATTTCAATTCAAGGCTGACATTATAATTAATGATCGGGACCACGCGCAGGACAAGTTGTCTCCAAAAAAATGCGTGGGTCCCACATTTAAATAATAAAATAATAAAAATTTAAATCAACAAAAAAAAAGAAATTAAAAAAAAAAAAAGCAGAGGGGTAGCTGTCGGTTGGCAGCCACCCCGCACGGCCACCCCCGACCCTTGGGGGTGGCCGCGTGGTCACCCCCGACTCTTGGGGGTGGCCGCACGACCTCCCCCGACCACAAGGGGTGCCGCGCGGCCTCCCCCGACCACTGGGGGGTGGCCACGCTCCACCCCGGTCAACTCTGTGGCCGGCGCGGCCACCCCCTTTCATCCATTTTTTTTTTAAAAAAAAATATTTATTTTTTAATTAAACAATCAATATATAATAAATTATTATTTCACACAACTTTTCACAATACCAATCATTATACACAACTTTTTAAACTTTCAATCATTTCTTACCATTAAAAAATAATATTTTTCAATCTCAAAATTCAACACTCAAACACATTTTTTTACCTCGAAATTTGTAAATAGAATTAGAATCTATTCTAATTCCAAAAATTCAATAGCCAAACACACCATAAAGATATGTCACCTTAATAGACTAGTTTGAAAAACAATTTCTCCAACCTAATTTAAAAATAAATAAATAAATCTGGACAAAAAGATTAAAAAAAATAAAAAAAAATTTGACAATAAAGGCTAAAGATGTAATAATAGTTTTGGAAATTTTAGATACCAACCCGGCAACTTGACCATCCACGAGCCATGGGCCCCAAGCATCATTGAGAGTCATATTGAGGGATCTAATCCATCCTAGGGTGCCCACATACGGAACACTCAGGTCGTGGTCTCCGCTGTGAGGAGAGAAATAAATAAATAAATAAATATTAAGGAGTTACCAATAAATGTTAGAATAAATAATAAATAATAAACAACCCATGTATTTCAAGCTTTGGAGTTTCATTTTTAAGGGCAAGTGTTAAGTTACTATTTCGAGATTTCACTTAATATTAAATAGTTCCATGCATTTTTAGTTGTTCTCAATCACTTCTGTTGGGCAAATATCATTCCCAAAATCTAAGTGAACCCATGACCGAGCATTGGGCCCAGTCGGTTCAACTGACCCGAAGAAAGATTCGGTCAGTCATTACGGTCTCGCATCTTCCTTAAAAAAATTTAGTGAACATTCTCGATTACCAAAATCATGGATAAGCACCAGCTCGAAAATCTTTGTCCAGAGAATACGACAAGAATGCATACCGAATCCCATATCTAGTTGGTCTCGGGACTACCCTGAGGCAATATGGATGAAACATGCTAAAATGTTTATCCTGATATTACGACCGGAACTTATGGGATAAGATTTGACCTCTAAATCTCTAGAAAGGCAAAGAAGGATTATATCCCGAATTTTTCGAGGTAAGCTCTTATCCCACAAGATAAGGGATAAGTGACCCTGTTTGAACTTAGCTGAAGCGCAGTCTTACCTAAACTGGAGTCTCCACCAAATAAGGCCTAATCCCATATGGTCTAGGGATTAGAATTCTAATTGAATTATACTTAGAGCACTCCAACTATATCAGAACTGTGCAACATGTATTAAACTCTCTCAACTCTCTGATATTCCCGTGCTCTCAATACTCCTTGAAATTATTTATTAGAATCTGACTTAGGCATCTGAGTGTGACTCTGTCGGCACACCTGACAAGCTTTTATTGTTTTGTAGATCTCGAAGGAAGCGAATCAAAAGGCGACACGTCACCAAACCAAAAAACTGTACCAATAGTTTGGCGTCGTTTGTGGGAAACGTTATATCGTTTTTTATACAAAAAATCCGCAATGGTGACTACACGATCAGAACAACAAACCGTCCAGAGAAACATCCAGGACAGGAGCATCCAAGACGACGCAGGGACCTCGAACGATCCACAAGCAACAATAAATCTCCTGAACGAGAAGATTGCTCAGATGAAAAAGAACATGGGAGATCTGGCTGACAAGAATGTTGCCTTGCTAGCTTGCATCCTAGAACAATCTCATACGACAACGATTGTTCCCGAGGCTGAAAAAGAAGGGCGTAACAACCATACCGGTGGGCGACACAAAGAAGATCAAAGTCATCTTCAGGTAGAAGCAGATAATCGGGATGGCCACCGAGAGATTAATCCCGAGAAGAATCCTCCCAGGAAAGAAAAGAAAGAAAAGCTCAGAGAGGTGGTCGGCAAATTGGAGCAGATTGTCCGTGGAGCTTCAACGGCGAGACAAAGGAAAGACTTCCCTAGTGGACAATGTCTTGCAAAAGACAGCCTCACCATTTACCAACCAGATAGCCACTTTTTTTCGTCTACCTCACAAATTCAAGGTTCCTGATATTGCAGTCTACACCGGACTTAAAGATCTGATTAAGCACTTGGACAATTTTCAAGCTCATATGGATCTCCACGAAACACCCGATGAAGTGGCATGTCGGGCCTTCTCTCTCACTCAATTAGGCAGGCAATGCTCGGGATTAGTTCATGAAGCTTCTCCCAAAGTCCATCAACGACTTTGACGCGCTTGGAAAAACGTTCCTAACGTAGTTCTTGGCAGGAAGAGTACGAAGCAAGCCCATCGGATACTTGATGTCCTTATGTCAAGGCCCCGATAAGTCATTGAAGGACTACATTGGATTTCGGCAATCGGATATCAAAGTTCGGGACCTTCGGCGGTAGATTTGGGTTACCAACAAACTCCAATGACCGGCAGTGCCGGATTCTCACAAACTTGCGTGTAAGAATAAAGAGTTTAAATTCGGAAAACGAAACTGTAAATCGTTTTTAAAATATTAAAGAGTTTTTTTACGGTCAAATTGAAAATGATTTCTATTGACCATTATTTTCGCCCCTAATTGTAAAAGTGATGAAATATTAGAGATTATAAATAAAGCTTCTCTCTCTCTCTTCTTCTTTCTTTCCTTTTTTTTTTTCCCCTATTTTAACTAGTATGTAATATGAACCATTTTTGTTCGTTCTAATAAAATTTCTCTCTTTTAATGAACTGAAAACTTTTAAAAGGCTAAACTTTGTTTTCTATAATCCCGGTACAAAATCCATTTTAGATAATGCATTCTCTTATTTTGGAAACCCAATAAGGTAAAACGCTTTGACGGGAAATGTTTGTTTCGGCCTGAATTATGTTCTGTTTGACCTTAATTGACCTTAATTATGCTTTGTTTGTTTGGGTGTAAAATGTTTTTGAAAAATATTTATGACATTTTTCAATGTTTGGTGGGGCGAAAATAATGATCAACGGAAATCATTTTTCGTTTGACCATAAAAGCAAGAGCCTCTTTAATTTTTGAAAAATATTTTACGGTTTCGAAAACCGTAAATCATTTTTCGGATTTAAACTCTTTATTAATCTTGCATGTACGTTTATAGGAATCGGGCCAGTACAGCTGGAGTCCAGTCGTATTAGGTTAGATTTCGGCAAACTTGGCAGGAATCTGGCTGAACAAGTCGGATTCTAGCCGTGCTGGTAAGATTCCGGCCAGTTTGGCCGGAATCTGGTTAGCTGGAATCCGGCGACGGCGGCCAGACGTCACCGAATTCCCTTTTTTTACCGTTGGTGATTTTATGTACGAGCCAAACGCCAAAAAATATTTTTGGAAAAAATTATTTTTTCTGAAAAATGATTTTGTTGAAAATATTTTACGACGAAAAACGTTTTACATCGAAACAAATGGAGTATTAATGGAAAATTCTAACTGAGAGTTGAAAATAAAAAAATTAAAATTAAAATATGGATATCTTAAATTGACATTTTTAAAAGTTTAAGTACTTAATTACAAATGAGATGATATATCACGGGTTATGATTGAAATTTATCAAAAGAAAATAAAAGAAGAAGAAGAAAAAAAATAATAAAAAAAATAAAATAAAAGGAAAATGGGGATGTTGTGCGTTATCACCTGTAAATCAAAGATCGGTAACCTGTCTTGGTGAGATTTCGATGATAGTCAACGGCACTGATAACATCAGATGTGTAGGCCGACATGGTCTTATTACATCTTACCCAGGTCTTGATTGTTCCCTGTTGGCCATCACAACAGTATGATTTTATTTTTAATTTAAAAAAAGGTTAAAAAAACTTCACTTATTACTATTGATCTTTTATAATTTTTGCAATCATATTCTTAAAATTTAAAAAGTGTCAATTTAGTGTATCCATCTCTTTTCTTTTTTTTAATTTCAACCGTCGGTTAGAATTTTTTGTTAAATCCTAACAAAGAAGTGCCAAAATTCCTAAAATACTCATCATTTTCTTTAAGAAAAAAAAATTGCAAGCAATTAGGCGTTGGTCAGGATTTAACAAAATTTGCAAAAATTAATTTGTCTGAATCTTTGAAATATTTTATAATTTTTTTTATGTAAAAAAAAAAAAATTGGGTATTTTGTGAATTTTTACAGGATTTGATTAAAAATCCTAACAGAAAAGTGAAATTGAAAAATAGTAAAAGATAGAGAAAGTAAATTGACACTTTTAAAATTTGAAGTGTATAATTGCAAAAATAGTAAAAGATCAAAGGTGAAAAAAAAGAAAAAGAAAAAAAAGAAGAAGAACGAGGATGGTTTTGTTAACTAGAAAGTATAATAAGCAAATACCTTCCGGATGTGAAGGGCATTTTGTACACATTCATTGTTACACCAAAGGTAAGAGAGCACATAAGTATAAACCTACATAATAAATAAATAAATAAAATTATAAAATTAAGCAATATTTAAGTATGAAAAAAGAAAAAAGAAAAAAGGATATTGGTTTACCCGGCACCATAAGGCAGGAGGTTGAGACAATGAAAGGAGAATATCCGTAGGATTTTGTTCAAGAAATGCTTGATTCCATCCTAATCCCTTTGATTTTGGGGAAATTAAAGGGCAATTGGGTTCCAAAATGTGGGCAGGATCAAGTTTTTCGAGGCACTAAAATTACAATGAGTCAGTAATTCCGAATGCTCATAAATTAAACTGAAGACTTAAATTATATATATATATATATATTTTATTAAATTCTTCTCACCATCGTCACAGCTGCAACATCTTTCAAACATTCTACGTTTTCTGGATCTACATTCACATACTCACCATGGCAACTTCTTTTGACAGCCTGGAAAATTCAATAATAATAATAAATAAAAAGTACACTTAGTCCCTACAAACTGACATGGTACTTCTAGATGCATTTTTAAACTACCATTTGTATACTTAATGTCCTCAAACATCCATTTTCTTTCAAATGGTACCCTTACTATAGTGTTTGACGGAAAAATGGAAAGAAATTTGTGCATATATGTGACTGACATGTGTAATTTTTTTTTTAAATGTCCAAATTACCCTTAAAAAATAGGTTGAGGGTGTGGTTGAACGGCTTGGGGTTTGGTTCGTCCATCCACTTAGGAAACTTTGGGGTGGCGAAGCACCTCTCATAGTTGCAATCTGCATGAGTGATTTGGACATCTGCAAAATTGTTTTTTAGAAAGTGGTTGAATCATCCATCCCCTCAAGTTCCATTTGCTCAAAGGATTGGCCACCATTTTTGTTAAGAGTCTCACATTGGCAAGGTATGTCTGAGTTGTGGGCTTTATAAGCCTTGAACAAACCTTTTCCTTTGAGGTGTCTTTTGGGAATGAGTAAGGTTCAAGTGACTTTAATATGGTATCAGAGCCACAAGCCCTTGGACAATGTTTGGTCTTCCCTCTCGATGTTGAACACGTGTTTGGCCAAAAGATGCTACACGTGAGAGGGCGTGTTAAGAGTCCCACATTGCCAAGGTATGCCTGGGTTGTGGGCTTTATAAGCCTTGAGCAAACCTCTTTCCTTGAGGTGCCTTTTGGGAATGAGTAAGGCTCAAGTGACTTTAATACTTTTAAGGATTTTGGAGGGTGGTTGAACTATCCTTAGAAATATGAGGGTGGTTTGACCGCCACTAAAGTCATCTTTCAAGGTGGTCGGACCAGCCTTAAACAAGAGAGAGTGATGTAGCCACCTCATCTCTATTTTAGAACTTTTATTGTACTTTTTATTAGAATGACAAATGCGACATTCCAACTCTCAAAATTGAGGTATTCTGGGTATTTCAAATAAAAAATTTGTACATGTGGGTCATGTGCAACATTTTCTAACCATTTTAACGCCAAACACTATTGGGGTGATTGTAAGAAAGTTGTAGGTGGATGAGCTCAAGTGTCACAAATGCTAATTTGGGGCAAGTGCAAATGAGGTGTCAGTTTTGAGGGAAATAAGTGTATTTTCCTCATAAAAAATCATAATATAATGTTGTGTTTGATGGAGTGTATGTTGGATAAACGAGAAAGGGGAGAATACACTAAACTCTCTCAAACGACCACCCTTTGGCACTTCAACCATTAACTTTAAAAGATGATAGTTGGTTTGGTTCAAATAAAAAATTTCACATATGCGTGGCATATGATATTCTTCCGTCCATTTTAAGGCTAGATGCTAATGGAAAATGTAACTTATAACAATGTAGTAATCACGTATTCACCGGAGGTGAAACAAAGATTTCCTATCAAGAGGCAAAGCATGAATGAGGGGCCAACCTAACTTTTTTGCTTTATATATAAATGAAAACCGGGGTGTCATGCCCCCCCCCCTTCGCTCGTTTTGGTTCCGTTATTGAGTGTCACATTTTGTAATTTGGTGGTCTATCTAAAGTGCCAAAATGGTAATAATTTTAGGAAATTAAGTGTATTTTCCCCAACTAAAATCTTAGACATAAGCTCACAAATTCAATGCCATTTTTGGAGGATTTACCTCATAGAGTTCAGGAGATATAAGTGCCATACCACGAGCATATTCGACTCTTGCATTGGCATCCCTACCTTGATCTGTTACTGGGTTCCCAAGCAAGTACCCCTGTTTTCAATTTATATAAATCTTTAGTCAAATGCTAGAAACTCAAAACAGCAAGGCGTTTGAAAAAATAGTACTGCAAAATTGTTAAATCATCAGTTATTTCAAAAGTTTAAGTGAATTGGTGCATTTAATCATTTAGCTTAACATTCTAATATTCCGCTTTACGTGTGTGTTCAAATTCATTTTCTTCAATAAATGATGCACTACTTGTAGAATATTTAGTTAAAATAAAATGTCAATTATAAAGACAATGTTTAAACTCATGATTTCTGTCTACTATATTTAATCAATAACTAGCTCTAGTTGTAATAAAAATGTTTACGTTGAGTTTCATGAATGGCGTGCGTCCGACGTTGTTATCTGCAACAAAATAAGATACCTAAAAAGTCAAATTGACCTGTAGGAGTTGGAATTTAAAAGGGGACCAAGTTAGAAAAGAGTAACGTTACTCTTGACACTCATTTTACATCAGTTGACATAATGCATTTTAAGTGGTTTTTTTTCATGCCAATCACTTAAAACACGTCACGTCAGTCAATGTAAAATGAATGTTAAGAGTGGCATTAGTTGCTCATAAATTACCATTATATATTTCTTGAACGATGATTGGAACGATGAAGCCAGAATATGAATCACCCCCAACGTATAGCTCATTTGACATGAATTTTGGGTGATCCAATAGCCACTGAATCACAGGTAAAAGACAAGCAGGTCTTGGAATGAATTCCATCATAATCTCATTATTTTTAAAGAATTTTCTCTCACCTTCCTCAAGAATTCATAGTTTTGTGCTGCTGCTATTTGATCTGTCACATTGTAACCTTGGGAGGTTGTCGCATATGAGAATCCCGTGCCAACGGGAGCATCTAAAAATATAATGCTAGCAAACTATATATATATATATACACACACCATTAATTGTTTGATAACAAAGATTAAGAGTAAACACACAAGTATTTACAATCAAAATATATTTTGATTGAAAGTATAGATAGAACTTAGAAGGGTATGATGGTGACGTACCTTTGTCCATGAATGTGGGTTCAATAAAAATGTTGGTAGATTTCCATCGAAATCTTCGTAATTAAATGACAATGGACCTTCATTAAAGTGCAAAATAATCAATTTAAGGCGTCGGACTAAAAAAAAAAAAAAATCTTAAAATTTTTTCCGAGGTAAATATTAATAAAAGAAAGGGAAAACTCATATCCATAAACTATAAAAAATATCAATTTTGTGTATCCATCTTTCAATTTTTTTCAATATCACCTATCCGTTAGAATTTTCTGTTAAATCCTAACGGAGGGGTGTCAAAGTTCTTAAAATACCCCTCCAAAATAAAAATTGCAAGGATTTAGACTTTGTTAAGAATTTAACATAATTTGCAAAAATATTCATACATAAATCTTTGAATTTATATATATATATATATATATATATATATATATATATATATATATATATATATATATATATATATATATTTTAAAATAGGGTTACTTTAAAAATTTTAATAGGATTTAACGAAAATCCTAACAGATGAGTGAAATTGAAAGATAGATAAAATAAATTAACACATTTTCAAGTTTAAGGGTATGGTTACAAAACTGATAAAAAATCAAGTATGATAAGTCAAGTTTTCTTTCAACAAGTTCACTTTTTACGGTCACTCAAAAAAAAAAAAAAAAAAAAAATCAAAAATCCCTCGATCTTGAAGGGAGAGGGTTATTTTCTATACAATATTTATTTTTTTACTTTATATCACATCAAATCACTTTTTATTATTATTAAAACAAAAAAATATCGCCTCAATAAATTTTAACCAAACATACCTATCATTATATATCATACATGAATTTGAGTGTTGATAATGGTCTTACATTATTATTATAAAGTTTTTAAAAAATTGACATGACATTTATTACGTTCATAATTAAATAATTAAATTTATCCCTATTTTTCATTAATTCCTACTCTACTACCCGACACTCCTGCAAACTTTAATGCGAGTTTATAAAATTATTATAGTAAAAAGTAGGTGAAATTAAAGCCTACCAATTTCGTAAACCAGTCCGGTGAGAGAAGAACAACCAGGGCCGCCGGTAAGCCAGAGCAACAGAGGGTCCTTCCTGGGTTCCCCTCGGATTCTATGAAGTAGTAAAACAGTTGTACGTTGTCGGCTTCCCCGACGCCCACATATCTGAGAATCATTAATTTCAAGGGTGTGAAGAGAAAAGCAAAAAAGAAAGAAGAGAACGATCGATCGCTTACCCAGTTTCAAGTTTGAAAGGAAGTTTGCCGGGAAAGCCCGGTAGGGTCTCGACGATTGTCTGGGACTCGGCCATGCCCGATAGTTCAGACAGAACTGACACAAGCAACCAAACCAAAGTGATGAAATTGTTGCTGGTCCTCAACTTTCTTCCCAACTGTGGCTGATGTCCTACCATGTCTGAAAATCCTACGTACCTAACCTACAGTTCACAGTGTACTTTCACTTCACCTCTTTGGCATACGTTCTGCTCAAGATGTATCATACATATAGCCAATGACGGAGAGAGGGGGGGGGGGGGGCGGTGGGGGCCATGGCCCCCCCTCAACTCTTAAGAAAAAAAAAAAAAGTTAAGGTATATTTTTTAGATGAATCAAATAAAAGTTTTTTTTTTGTCTATTGGCCCTAATAAGATTTTTTTTTTTCCTTGGCCCCTTCCCTTTTGTTGGGGATAAATCCCACTCAACCCGATCCAAAGAGGAGTCAAATAAGGTCCAAACAGATAAGGTGATATCAGATCAGAAGTCTAAGAAGATATCCAATTAGAAGTCTAGTAAAGGATTAAAGTCCAATTAGAACTCGGACAGCAGTTCTAAATCAACAAGGAACAGGAGTCCTAATCCAGGTTTGACTCCACCTCTATGCCTATAAATAGGCCCATACCCCAGGTATAAACTAAGACTCAATTTTATGCATAAAACATTATTTTCTCACAGAATCTAACTTAGGCATCGGAGCGGGACCCCCGGAAGGGTCCCTAGGTTTTGTTGTTTTGCAGAGTTATTGAGAAGCGTGAAGAACATCAAAGGAACGTGCAGATTCACACCATACCGGAAACTGTACCAACAGTTTGGCGCCGTCTGTGGGATACGATTTTTCGTTCCTCATAAAAAAAAAAAGATCCAGCATGGTGATGAACACACGTTCCGGAAGCCAGACCAATCGACAGCCTGTGGCCCCACAGGAACCGGCTATTCAGAATAATTTGCAGCCTCCACCGAACCCTCCCCCGGGGGGTGGAGATCAAGATCGCATAGCAGCATTGGAAGCCCAGATTGAAGACTTAAATGCAGAATTGTTACGCATGAGGCCGGAACAGCCCAATCCCGAGATGAACAGGGATGAGCGTGAGGAAGAAGATCACAATAGCAACATTAATCCTCGGAGGGAGGATGACCGCCAAGGAGATCTGAGCAGAATTATTGCCGAGCTGGAGAGAAGGTGCACGTACATGGAGATGGAAAGAAAGGACAAAGGCAGATCCGTAATGGTGGACAAGCTCCTAATGGGTACAGACTCACCCTTCACCAGACGGGTGGCAGACTATCAGCTTCCCGATAAGTTTAAGGTACCCCAAATTCTAAGTTATGCAGGAGACAAGATCCCTTGGATCACCTAGAGAATTTCAAAGCTCATCTAGACCTTCACGGGACACCCGATGAAGTAGCATGTTGGGCCTTCCCTCTTACTCTTTCGGGGAATGCCCGAGACTGGTTCAGGAAGCTGCCCCCGAATTCTGTTGATCAGTTCAAAGAATTGTCCAAGATATTCCTAACGGAGTTCTTGGCTTTCCGGACAAGGAAGAAGCCTTCGGGATATTTGCTATCATTGCACCAGCAGGGCAATGAGAGTCTTAAGGAGTTTATGGCTCGGTTCAACCGAGAGAAGGCTACGGTTGAAGATCCGACCGAGGATATGATCTTTGCTGCCATTTATCAGGGAATTTCACCCGAGGAGCCTTTGATGAAGAAGTTGATCCGGAAGCAACCGAGTACCTTGCAGGGCCTCATGGATAAGGTAGAAGAATTCATTAATCAGGAAGAGACGCTGAAGTCTATGGCCAGTTCTAGACTACCCCGAGAGACAGCCCCAGAAAAGAAAAGGAAAGAATTCAGGAAAGCTGATTGGGAAGAGCAGAGGCGGGTAAAGAAGTTCAAAGATTACAACTTTACACCTCTCAATGCCGAGATATCAGAAGTCCTCATGGAGATCAAGAGAGATCCGGCGTTTCGGGAACCACAAAAGATACCAGGTAATCCTCCTTATAAGAATGCAGGGAAGTATTGCGATTTCCATAAACAAGCAGGTCATTACACCGAGGGGTGCGTAACCCTAAGGTTGTTAATAGAAGAATTCATAAAGAATGGCAAGCTAGTTCTGTTCTTGGGAGAGCGACGGAACCATCCAGGAAATAACAGGCCTCGGAATCATCAGGACTATCAGCCCCGAGATCAACAGCCACGGGATTACTATCCCCGAGACCGTCCTCAGCTAGACGAAAGGCATCAAGAGAATGCTCCCCGAGATGACATAGAAAGAAGAGAGGACCGAAGAAGCAGAAGCCCACAGCATAGAGAGCCGAGGCAACAGCAGTATCTACCCGTGATCCCATAAAAAGGACTCTCAGGAATTTCAGGCTTGCTTTTATTTTTCAGTATTTATATTTGCAAAGAACTAGACTTTTATTTTTAATTCAGACTAGACAGAAAATTCTCCAGATTTTGGGAATAAGTATTTTCAGAATAAATGAATAAAGCTGACTTAAGCATTGGAGTGATCCCGGTCTAGGGACCGGGAACCCGTTGATGTTGCTTCTTTTGCAAGCAAAAACTCTCAGATCAGTCCTAGCCGAGAGCAAGAACAACTTCTCGGATCAGTCCTTGCCGAGAAGGAGCCTCTCGGATCAGTCCTTGCCGAGAGCAAAAACAACTTTTCGGATCAGTCCTAGCCGAGAGCAAGAACAACTTCTCGGATCAGTCCTTGCCGAGAAGGAGCCTCTCGGATCAGTCCTTGCCGAGAGCAAAACAACTTCTCGGATCAGTCCTTGCCGAGAAGGAGCCTCTCGGATCAGTCCTAGCCGAGAGCAAGACAACTTCTCGGATCAGTCCTTGCCGAGAAGGAGCCTCTCGGATCAGTCCTAGCCGAGAGCAAGAACAACTTCTCGGATCAGTCCTTGCCGAGAAGGAGCCTCTCGGATCAGTCCTTGCCGAGAGCAAAACAACTTCTCGGATCAGTCCTTGCCGAGAAGGAGCCTCTCGGATCAGTCCTAGCCGAGAGCAAAACAACTTCTCGGATCAGTCCTTACCGAGAAGGAGCCTCTCGGATCAGTCCTAGCCGAGAGCAGAACAACTTCTCGGATCAGTCCTAGCCGAGAAGGAGCCTCTCGGATCAGTCCTAGCCGAGAGCAAGAAGAAAATTCTCGGGGGGTCGGATTTAACCCTCGGGTTTTGCAGGTTTTTCAAGAGACAGGGAGAAAACCCTAAGGAAAAACAAGAAGATAATGGGGGGGTAAGATTTAACCCTCAGGTTTTGCAGGTTAGCAGGTTTTCAGAAGGAGACAAAGATCGGGTTTCCTTAGACATGGAATTCCCATTATTCAAGCAAGCTTCGGATAAGGGAATTGGGGGGTAACTGTTGGGGATAAATCCCACTCAACCCGATCCAAAGAGGAGTCAAATAAGGTCCAAACAGATAAGGTGATATTAGATCAGAAGTCTAAGAAGATATCCAATTAGAAGTCTAGTAAAGGATTAAAGTCCAATTAGAACTCGGACAGCAGTTCTAAATCAACAAGGAACAGGAGTCCTAATCCAGGTTTGACTCCACCTCTATGCCTATAAATAGGCCCATACCCCAGGTATAAACTAAGACTCAATTTTATGCATAAAACATTATTTTCTCACAGAATTTAACTTAGGCATCGGAGCGGGACCCCCGGAAGGGTCCCTAGGTTTTGTTGTTTTGCAGAGTTATTGAGAAGCGTGAAGAACATCAAAGGAACGTGCAGATTCACACCATACCGGAAACTGTACCAACACCTTTTATCCTCTGTTCAACTATTGTCAAAACTTTTTCCTTTAATATTTCACGGGTAGCAATGGACATGCCTGAGAAGGTACAATGGAAGGATCTTTACAAAGTTGTAGAGGCTTTGTTCAAAGTAAACGAAAAGTGTTTAATCAAGTAGTGCATTGGAAGAAAACAAGTGTGGATTTGAGGAGTCACAAGCTTGACCAAGCTCGATTTCCTAAGAATGTGTGGAAAAAATAACTGAGACCTTTTTTTATTTTTATTTTTTATTTTCTGAATCTTTGGACAGCGGTTTTCTTTACTTTACTTTTTTTTTTTTTTTTTTCTAAAAACTCTTTTCACTTTTGCTTATTGATTTTTAATTTGAATGGAATAATTAAAATATCAAAATTGGGTTATGTTTAATTTACTTAAAATTTGCCTTTATATATATACTTTAACCCCTACTTAAGAAAAAAATTTATTTGGCCCCCTCCCGTTAAAATGTCTGGCTCCGTCCCTGCATATAGCTAAGATTGTGGAGTTGTGTTTTGATATTTTTTTTTTATATAAAAAAAGAAAGTAATACGAAGTGATTTAATGTAGAGATAAGTTTTGAATTATTATATTTTTTTATAAAAAAAATGAAAAAGGTTGTTAAAAAGTAATTAATGTGATGTAAAAAACGTAGTTAAAAAGTGATTGATGTGATATAAAAATTAAATGTTTTATAGTTGATTTTTTTTTTTTGGTTGAAAAATTTGAGTGGTTGGCAAACATAAGCTTGAGTTTAACTACGTTATATTAATCACTTATACTTGTAACATATTTATAATGTGAGACTCAATCTTTTTATATTTATACGTGTATATTCATCATTCTCCGGTCCTCTCACATCTCATGCGAGTACATCACTACATTATTATACTCGCCCTCAAATAAAAGTTTTTATCAATCTTACGGATCATTTTCAGATTTCTTGTGTGCTATGTGAGTTTGCCCGTGCCATACACTTTTGCCCATACACTTTTGCCCATACTCTAATGATACTCACGTTTATGGGTTTGAGGCAATTATCCTTACTAACCACTTATACTTATTGACTTTCACCAATACCCACCAAAAGACCATTATTGGTGGAGCTTGCACGTTACCAAAGAGTCACATGCGTGAATTGCATTTTCAACTAAAGGTCAAAGAGCCAGATGTTGGTGGACTGACTATCCATTGGTGGTTGGCATGAGATATCTGATATACCAATTACCTTCCTCGATGCTTGTTGTACACAAAGTTTGTGTACTTTGTGCACGGCAAGCATTACCCCCACTTACAATGACCCCCAGACGGGGCCAAAAAAACCCAAATGCTAGCCACAATTTATTTTTTTTAAATCCATCGACCATGTAAAACAGTTGTACGTCATCGAATCTCGCTAGGTAATCATATCACTTCCAATAAAAAGAAAAAGAAAAAAATCACCTCTATGGGTGACTGTGGTTGTGGAACAAAATCACCTCTATCGGTGGTGGTGGAGTTTCGACAACCTAACTCCACCATCACGAAGGTGGTTCATGGGGGCTCCCACCCTGCAGGTGGGATAGGAGGACCATGCCACAGGGGCGGAGAGCCTCCCCAAGCCCCAAGTTTTTCCCAAAAAAGAAAAACAAAATTCCTTAAAAAAAAAATTTAAAAATTTTATCCCTTAAATTTTTTATCATTTTATTTCCCCTCCAATCTTTTTTTTTTTTTTTCTTTCAAATTTGCCCCCCCAAATCTCAAATGCTAGTTTCGCCCATGCGCACTACCTTTGTGGGAATGGTTGCGGGGACCCCCCATCATCGCAACTACCTCCTCTAACCTAATGGAGCTGGTTGCGTCAGTTGGGGGAGTCCCCAACGACCCATTCAAGGGAGTCTAGCTCCCACCTCCATGAGCACTTCCTTTCCCTGTAGATGGGTCGTGGGGATAAGGGTCTCACATGATCCACCCTCAATCCCCTATAGAGGTTAGGGTGGTTCCACTGTCATCCACCTATTAGGTAGTATGTCCCGTGTGACCAACTCGGTATAGGAGAGGGTGGGTCGCGATAACTTACCCACCCTCGTAGCCACCTCTGTGAGAAGAAATGAGGTGGTTGTAGGGGTGGGGGTTCCCGCTTATGCTCTCTACGGTGGGTTGCTGGGACTTCCCCATCCTAGGACAACTTCGGCAGGGTGGGAGTCCCTTATGAACCACTTTTGTGAGAATGAGACTGGGTCATGTTTTTGGCGTCCCTATAAACGCATGTTTTTTTTTTTTTTTTTTAAGTGATTAGTTGATGCGGCAAGAATGGACTTGTGAAATGTGGTTTTGGTCTTACATGGCCACTTATACACGTGACGAAAATTCCCTTAAGTTTTTAAACAACAAATAGACGGAAGGACCATTTTAATAATTAAAGGTAGAAAGTACAAAAACTGAATTAGTCATTTTTGAAAATCCAAAATTCATTTTGATAAAATGATAAACCGTAGGGATTACATTTGTATTCAACCCTTTGGTTTAATTAATTGTCCATGGAATACATATAATACACGCATAAGATCCGCCATATCAGATTTGACATCTACATTAGTATATTAGTTTATGTAGAATTTTCCATTAAGCATTGCCAGGCCGGGCCGGGCCTGGTCTCTTTTAAGATGACAAAGGAATAAAAGAAACTAACAAACTAGGAGACTACGCTAAGTCCTGGGCCTGCGATTTAAATCCCCCTTGAATTTTCATTAATTTTGTATTCTTTATTTCAAATTTTAAAAGCTTTTAATTTAATTTATTCAACTTTTAATTTTTCGTAATCTCTGATCCTTCTGTTTGGGTTTAGCGTTAAATCAAACAGTCAAAAAGTAAAATTATTTGTTTATAATTTTGTCTCTTTTGCTAAAAAGTAAAAAGTTACCTAAAAAGCTTTCACAACTGAGCCTACCATTGGACATATTTAACACTATTCAATTATTATTTATTTTAAAATTTTAAATTTAGTAATAATGTTAGAAATCATATTTTTGTTTCACAACTATTCTACAATGTTGACAAATCAATCCTAACCAAACCTTGAATTAGTCTTTGTTAAAAAAAGAAAAAAAAGAAAAAGAAAAAAAAGAAGGATTTGTTGAGACTGCTACGTTTGCATTACGTGATAATTGTGAGATAAAAATGTAATTTCTAGCATTACTCCTATTTTAAGGGCTAGTTTGGCAAACTATTTTCATTATCTCTCTATTTCTTTTCATTTCTTTCAAAAATATCAAATAAAAAACATTCTAACTTTTTTACACTTTTTATATCACATCAATAATTTTTTATTATTATTCAAATAAAAAAACTCACTACAAAACAAAACTTTTTCACTTTTCTATAAAACATTCTCAAATTTTATATCACATTAATCACTTTTTACTATACAATACACAAATATTCCACAACTCAATTACTTACCAACCAAGCCCTAATATTTTCTCTTACCATGAGTCTGTCTTTCTTAATTATAAATGAAACATAACACATGAAATATTTACTTTAAATAAAAAATAATAATAATGATATGGAGTTGTAGTTCGACCTTATGATTTTTGTTCGAATACCATGATAATAATCAATTATTTAAAAAGAAATTGATAAAGAAATTAATGTGAACCCATTAATAACAAAACACAGGAAATAATAAATCGAGTAGGCTCGTAGACGGAGAACTTTAGATTTTCGTAAAGGGAACATAGACCTTTTGAAAAACTCAAGGTTTGAAGATAATAATCAACCATCATATTTTATTATTAATAGTTTCGCTTTTAAATAGAAGAATGGTTACATAAAAGAAAGAAATGGGAATTGATCTGGGCTGCCTTTATTAACTAATCAAACTCTTTATTAACGATCTATTCTTTATTAGACTCTAACACGACTCTTGCAAGACCAAATATTTATGATTACACCATAAATTTCTTGCAATAATTAATGGATGGTGGGCAAATTGTTTTATCATTTTGTCATTGTGCATATTGCAAAGGCCTAGTAGATCATAGAGGGTAGTGGGCAAACCACCTTTTCGCCATGGCAAAACATTCTTTAGGCTTGTATTCTGGAGCTGTGTGACCCCCTCCCTACAACCACAATCAAATTAGATAAAGAAATTAAGCTCGATCAACTTTTATTCATCTTCCTCAATGGACAAAAAATGAAGAAGATAAATAATCTGTGGTGTTTTAACTTCGTGCCTTGACTGTAGCATAAGTCATACTATAATGATTCTTCGAGAAGTCCATTGTGTACCTGTTACAATGATAGAAGTAATTTTAACAAAGAGCATGATCATAAGCTTTCAGTTAGCCCTTTTGTTTCGGTGTAAAATATATATATATATATATATATATATATATATATATATATATATATATATATATATATAATTTTTTTTTTTTTTGAAAATAATATTCTTTATTTTTAATTGTTTGGCGTGGCTCAAAATATTGATTAGTTATAAATATTTTCAATTGACAAAAAAAAATTAACATTCACGATGCATAAAATGGTTCACGCTTCTTATCTACATATAAACTATTTTTTGAAACTTTTCCACACTCCCAAATAGACAATTGTGAGAGAGCCCCTTATGAGTTCTATCTATCTGAACAAGTCTCAATATGCCTGAACACTTGCTAGGAAAGTTGGGCCCCACAAGACAATTGTACTGGATCTCAATCCTTACCTGAAGGCCTTCTAATCGAACACACACTCTTCCTCCGCATGTCCTCTTTGTCGTATCTTTTTTACTCGCAGCTCCTCAGATTTTATTAAAGAATTATTTGGCAATTTTCATTCGAGTCAAATACTGAAAAATATTTTTTTAACCATTTTCATTGTCGTACGGAAATAACGAAAAATAGCCACTTTTTCTAGAAGATATTTTGAGCTAAAAAAAAAAAAAAAAAATTACACCGAAACAAAAGGCTAAAGATCTGTCACCTTAATAGACTAGATTGAAAAACAATTTCTCCAACCTAATTTAAAAATAAATAAATAAATCTGGACAAAAAGATTAAAAAAATAAAATAAAATTTGACAATAGAGGCTAAAGATGTAATAATAGTTTTGGATATTTTAGATACCAACCCGGCAACTTGACCATCCACGAGCCATGGGCCCCAAGCATCATTGAGAGTCATATTGAGGGATCTAATCCATCCTAGGGTGCCCACATACGGAATAGTCAGGTCGTGGTCTCCGCTGTGAGGAGAGAAATAAATAAATAAATATTAAGGAGTTACCAATAAATGTTAGAATAATAATAAACAAGCCATGTATTTCAAGCTTTGGAGTTTCATTTTTAAGGGAAATTGTTAAGTTACTATTTCGATATTTCACTTAATATTAAATAGTTCCATGCATTTTTAGTTGTTCTCAATCACTTCTGTTGGGCAAATATCATTCCCAAAATCCGAGTGAACCCATGACCAAGCATTGGGTCCAGTCAGTTCAACCGACCTGAAGAAAGATCCGTTTAGTCATTACGGTCTCGAATCTTCCCTACAGAATCTAGTAAACATTCTCGATTACCAGAATCATGGATAAGCACCGGCTCGAAAATCTTTGTCTCGAGAATACGACAAGAATGCATACGAAAACCCCATATCTAGTTGGTCCGGGAACGAATTTCTCGGGACTACCCTGAGGCGATATGGATGAAACATGCTGAAATGTTTATCCTGATATTACGACCGGAACTTATGGGATAAGATTTGACCTCTAAATTCCTAAAAATGTGCAAAAGGATTATATCCTGAATTTTTCGGGATAAGCTCTTATCCCACAAGATAAGGGATAAGTGACCTGTTTGAATTTAGCTGAAGCGCAGTCCTACCTAAACTAGAGTCTCCACCAGATAAGGCCTAATCCCATATGGTCTAGGGATTAGAATTCTAATTGAATTATACTTAGAGCACCCCAACTATATCAGTATTGTGCCCCAAGTATTAAACTCTCTCAACTCTCTAATATTCCCATGCTCTCAATACTCCTTGAAATTATTTATTAGAATCTGATTTAGGCATCTAAGTGTGACCCTGACGGCACATCAGACAAGCTTTTCTTGTTTTGTAGATCTCGAAGGAAGCGAATCAAAAGGTGACACGTCACCAAACCAAAAAACTGTACCAATAGTTTGGCATCGTTTGTGGGAAACGTTATATTGTTTTTTACACAAAAAAATCCGCAATGGTGACTACACGATCAGAACAACAAACCGCCCAGAGAAACGTCCAGGACAGGAGCATCCAAGACGACGCATGGACCTTGAATGATCCACAAGCAACAATAAATCTCCTGAACGAGAAGATTGCTCAGATGAAAAAGAACATAGGAGATCTGGCTGACAAGAATGTTGCCTTGCTAGCCTGCATCCTGGAACAATCTCATACGACAACGGTTGTTCTCGAGGCTGAAAAAGAAGAGCGTAACAACCATACCGGTGGGCGACAGGAAGAAGATCAAAGTCATCCTCAGGTAGAAGCAGATAATCGGGATGGCCACCGAGAGAATAATCCCGAGAAGAATCCTCCCAGGAAAGAAAAGAAAGAAAAGCTCAGAGAGGTGGTCGGCAAATTGGAGCAGATTGTCCGTGGAGCTTCAACGACGAGACAAAGGAAAGACTTCCCTAGTGGACAATGTCTTGCAAAAGACAGCCTCACCATTTACCAACCAGATAGCCACTTTTTTCGTCTTCCTCACAAATTCAAGGTTCCTGATATTGCAGTCTACATCGGACTTAAAGATCCGATTGAACACTTGGACAATTTTCAAGCTCATATGGATCTCCATGGAACACCCGATGAAGTGGCATGTTGGGCCTTCCCTCTCCCTCAATTAGGCAGGCAATGCTCGGGATTAGTTCATGAAGCTTTCCCCAAAGTCCATCAACAGCTTTGACGCGCTTAGAAAAACATTCCTAACGTAGTTCTTGGCAAGAAGAGTACGAAGCAAGCCCACCGGATACTTGATGTCCTTATGGTAGGGCGCCGATAAGTCACTGAAAGACTACATCGGATTCCGGCAATCGGATATCAAAATTCGGGACCTTCGATGGTAGATTTGGGTTACCAACAAACTCCAATGACCTGCGGTGCCGGATTCTCACAAATTTGCGTGTAAGAATAAAGAGTTTAAATTCAGAAGACGAAACCGTAAATCGTTTTTAAAATATTAAAGAGGCTTTTACGGTCAAATTAAAAATGATTTCTGTTGACCATTATTTTCGCCCCTAATTGTAAAAGTGATGAAAGATCAGAGATTATAAGTGAAGCTTCTCTCTCTCTCTCTCTCTCTCTTTTTCCCTATTTTAACTAGTATGTAATATGAACCATTTTTGTTCTAATAAAATTTCTATCTCTTTTAACTTTTAAAAGTCTAAACTTTGTTTTCTATAATCCTGGTACAAAATCCATTTTAGATAATGTATTCTTTTATTTTGGAAACCCAATAAGGTAAAACGCTTTGATAGGAAATGTTTGTTTCGGCCTGAATTATGCTCTGTTTGACCTTAATTGACCTTAATTATGCTTTGTTTGTTTGTGTGTAAAATGTTTTTGAAAAATATTTATGACATTTTTCAATGTTTGGTGGGGGCGAAAATAATGGTCAACGAAAATCATTTTTCGTTTGACCATAAAAGCAAGAGCCTCTTTAATTTTTGGAAAGTAATTTACGGTTTTAAAAACCGTAAATTATTTTTCGGATTTAAACTCTTTATTAATCTTGCACGTACGTTTATAGGAATCAAGTCAGTACAGCTGGAGTCTGGCCGTATTAGGTTGGATTTCGGCCAACTTGGCGGGCATCTGGCCAAACAAGTCGGATTCCAGCCGTGCTGGTAAGATTCCGGCCAGTTTGGTTGGAATCTGGTTCGCCGGAATTCAGTGACGGTGGCCGGACGTCTCCGGATTCCCTTTTTTTTTACCGTTGGTGATTTTATGTACGAGCCAAACTTCAACAAATATTTTTGAAAAAAAAATTATTTTTTTTGAAAAATTATTTTGTTGAAAATATTTTACGACGGGAAATGTTTTACATCGAAACAAAATTGCGCATTAAGGGAAAATTCTAACTGGAGGTTGAGAATAAAATAAAAAAAAAAAATTGAAAGATGAATACCCTAAATTGACATTTTTAAAAGTTTAAGTACTTAATTACAAATGAGATGATATATCAGGGGTTATGATTGAAATTTATCAAAAGAAAAAAGAAGAAGAAGAAGAAGAAGAAGAAAAAAATAATAAAATAAAATAAAATAAAAGGAAAATGGGGATGTTGTGTGTTATCACCTGTAAATCAAAGATCGGTAACCTGTCTTGGTGAGATTTCGATGATAGTCAAAGGCACTGATAACATCAGATGTGTAGGCCGACAAGGTCCAATTACATCTTACCCAGGTCTTGATTGTTCCCTGTTGGGCATCACAACAGTATGATATTTTTATTTTTATTTTTTTATTTTAAAAAAATTGTTCGGAAAAGTTCACTTACGACTATTGATCTTTTATAATTTTTGCAATCATACTCTTAATATTTAAAAAGTGTTAATTTTTTTTTTTTTTTTTTAATTTCAACTGTCCGTTAGAATTTTTCGTTAAATCCTAACAAAGAAGTGCCAAAATTCCTAAAATACCCCTCATTTTCTTTTAAGAAAAAAGAAAAGAAAAAAGAATTGCAAGCAATTAGGTGTTGGTAAGGATTTAACAGAATTTGCAAAAATTCACTTGTCTGAATCTTTGAAATATTTTATATTTTTTTTATGTAAAAAAAAAAATTGGGTATTTTGTGAATTTTTACAGGATTTGACGGAAAATCCTAACGGAAAAAGTGAAATTGAAAAATATTAAAAGATGGATAAACTAAATTGACACTTTTAAAATTTGAAGTGTATAATTGCAAAAATAGTGAAAGATCAAAGGTGATAAAAAAATAAAAAAAAAAAAAGGAAAAGAAAAAAAAGAGGAGGGTTTTGTTAAAAAGTATAATAAGCGATTACCTTCCGGATGTGAAGAGCATTTTGTACATATTCATCGTTACACCAATTGTAAGAGAGCACATAATTATAAAGCTACAAAATAAATAAATAAATAAAATTATCAAATTAAGCAATATTTAAGTACTAAAAAAGAAAAGAAAAAGGATATTGGTTTACCCGGCACCATAAGGCAGGAGGTTGAGACAATGAAAGGAGAATATCCGTAGGATTTTGTTCAAGAAATGCTTGATTCCATCCTAATCCCACTGATTTTGGGCACTTGGGTTCCAAAATGTGGGCAGGATAAAGTTTTTCGAGGCACTAAAATTACAATGACTCAGTAATTCCGAATGCTCATAAATTAAACTGAAGACTTAAATTATATATATATATATATATATATATATATATATATATAAATATATTTTATTAAATTCTTCTCACCATCGTCACAGCTGCAACATCTTTCAAACATTCTACGTTTTCTGGATCTACATTCACATACTCACCATGGCAACTTCTTTTGACAGCCTGGAAAATAGAAAGTACACTTAGTCCCTATTGTTAATTTTTTTTTTTTTTTTTTTTATAATAATAATAATAAAAAATAGAAAGTACACTTAGTTCCTACAAACTGACATAGTACTTCTAGATACTTTTTTTTTTTACCTCCATTTGTGATACAATCTCCTTAAACATCCATGTTCTTTCAAATGGTTCCTATATATCGTTAGTGTTTGATGGAAAAATGAACAGAAATTTGTGCATGAGACTGACGTGTAATTTTTTTTTTCCTCAAATGTACAAATTACCCATAACAAATAGGTTGAGGGTGTGGTTGAACGGCTTGGGGTTTGGTTCGTCCATCCACTTAGGAAACTTTGGGGGTGGCGAAGCACCTCTCATAGTTGCAATCTGCAGGAGTGGTTTGGTTATCTGCAAAATTGTTTTTTAGAAAGTGGTTGAATCATCCCCTCAAGTTCCATTTGCTCAAAGGGTTGGCCACCCTTTTAAGGATCTTGAAGGGTGGTTGAACTATCCTTAGAAATATAGGGGTGGTTCGATCACCGCTAAAATCCTCTTTCAAGGTGGTCGGACCAGCCTTAAACATAAGAGAGTGATATAGCCACCCCATCCCTATTTTAGAACTTTTATTGTAGTTTTTATTAGAAGGACAAATGCGACATTCTAACTCTCGAAATTGAGGTATTCTGGGTATTTCGAATAAAAAATTTGTACATGTGGGTCAAGTACAACATTTTCTAACCATTTTAACGCCAAACACTATTGGGGTGATTGCAAGAAAATTGTAGGTGGATGAGCTCAAGTGTCACAAATGCTAATTTGGGGCAAGTGCAAATGAGGTGTCAGTTTTGAGGGAAATAGGTGTATTTTCCTCATAAAAAATCATAATATAATATTGTGTTTGATGGAGTGTATGTCGTATAAACGAGAAATGGGAGAATACACTAAACTCTCTCAAACAACCACCCATTTGGCACTTAAACCATTAAATTTTAAAAGATAATAGTTGGTTTGGATAGTTCAAATAAAAAATTTCACATATGCGTCGCATATGATATTCTTTCATCCATTTTAAGGCTAGATGCTAATGGAAAATGTAACTTATAACAATGTAGTAATCACGTATTCACTGGAGGTGAAACCAAGATTTCTTATCAAGAGGCAAAGCATGAATGAGAGGCCAACCTAACTTTTTGCTATATATATAAATGAAAACCGGGGTGTCATGGCCACCCCTTTGCTCGCCTTCGTTCCGTTATTGAGTGTCACATTTTATAATTTGGTGGTGTAAGTGCCAAAATGGTAATAATTTTAGGAAATTAAGTGTATTTTCCCCAACTAAAATCTTAGACATAAGCTCACAAATTCAATGCCATTTTTGGAGGATTTACCTCATAGAGTTCAGGAGATATAAGTGCCATACCACGAGCATATTCGACTCTTGCATTGGCATCCCTACCTAGATCTGTTGCTGGGTTGCCAAGCAAGTACCCCTGTTTTCAATTTATATAAATCTTTAGTCAAATACTAGAAACTCAAAACAGCAAGGCATTTGAAAAAATAGTACTGCAAAACTGTTAAATCATCGGTTATTTTAAAAGTTTAAGTGAATCGGTGCATTTAATCATTTAGCTTAATATTCTAATATTCCGCTTTACGTGTGTGTTCAAATTCATTTTTTTTTTAATAAATGAGGCACTACATGTAGAATATCTAGATAAAATAAAATGTCAATTATAAAGACAATGTTTAAACTAATGACTTCTGTCTACTGCTCTATTACCATGTTAATTTAAACGGAAAAAAAATAAATTGTAATATTAATTTATATTCAATCAATAACTAGCTCTAGTTGTAATAAAAATGTTTACGTTGAGCTTCATGAATGGCGTGCGTCCGACACTGTTATCTGCAACAAAATAAGATACTTGAAAAGTCAAATTGACCTGTAGGGGTTGGAATTTAAAAGGGGACCAAGTTAGAAAACACTAACGTTACTCTTGACATCCATTTTACATAAATTGACATAATGTATTTTAAGTGGCTTTTTTCATGCCAATCACTTAAAACACGTCACGTCAATCAGTGCAAAATGAATGTCAAGAGTGGCATTAGTCGCTCATAAATTACCATTATATATTTCTTGAACGATGATTGGAACGATTAAGCCGGAATATGAATCACCACCGACGTAGAGCTCATTTGACATGAATTTTGGGTGATCCAAGAGCCACTGAATCACAGATAAAAGAAAAGCAGATCTTGGAATGAATTCCATCATAATCTCATTATTTTTAAAGAATTTTCACTCACCTTCCTCAAGAATTCATAGTTTTGTGCTGCTGCTATTTGATCTGTCACATTGTAACCTTGGGAGGTTGTCGCATATGAGAATCCCGTGCCAACGGGAGCATCTAAAAATATAATGCTAGCAAACTATATATATATATACACACACCATTAATTGTTTGAAAACAAAGATTAAGAGTAAACACACAAGTATTTACAATCAAAATATATTTTGATTGAAAGTGCAGATAGAAGGGTATGATGGTGACGTACCTTTGTCCATGAATATGGGTTCAATAAAAATGTTGGTAGATTTCCATCGAAATCTTCATAATTAAATGACAATGGACCTTCATTAAAGTGCAAAATCATCAATTTAAGGTGTCAGACCAAAAACAAAAACAAATCTTAAAATTTTTACCGAGGTAAATATTAATAAAAGAAAGGGAAAACTCATGTCCATAAACTTAAAAAAAATATCAATTTAACAAATCCATCTTTGAAATTTTTCAATTTCACCTATTTGTTAGAATTTTTTGTTAAATCCTAACGGAGGGGTGTCAAAATTCTTAAAATATCCCTTCAAAATAAGAATTGCAAGGATTTAGGCTTTGTTAAGGATTTATTAGAATTTATAAAAATACTAATGCATAAATATTTGAATTTATATATATATATATATATATATATTTAAAAAATAGGGTTACTTTAAAAAATTTAATAGGATTTAACGAAAAATCTTAACAGATGAGTGAAATTGAAAAATAGATAAAATAAATTGACACATTTTCAAGTTTAATGGTATGATTACAAAACTAATGAAAAATCAAGTATGATAAGTCAAGTTTTCTCTCAACAAGTTCACTTTTTACTACCACTCAAAAAAAAAAAAAAAATTTCTCACACTTGAACGGAGAGGGTTATTTTTCATACATTATTTATTTTTGTACTTTATATCACATCAAATTACTTTTTATTATTATTAAAAAAAAAAAAATTCACCTCAACAATTTTTACCAAACATGCCTATCATTATTTATCACACGTGAATTTGAGTGTCGATAACGGTCCAACATTTTTATTATGAAGTTTTTAAAAAATTGACATAACATTTATTACGTTAATCATTAAATAATTAAATTTATCTCTCCATTTTTTATTTATTTATTTATTTTTTGATATGTCCACACAAGAGATGAGGGAAGAGAGATTCGAACTAGTAACCTCCACTTCATGAGGCGTGGTTCTCAACCGATCGAATTACTCATTTGGGACTCCATTTTTCATTCCTACTCTACTACGTACACTCCCTGCAAACTTTAATGCGAGTTTATAAGATTATTATAGTCAAAAGTAGGTGAAAAGCCTACCAATTTCGTAAACCAGTCCGGTGAGAGAAGAACAACCGGGGCCGCCGGTTAGCCAGAGCAACAGAGGGTCCTTCTTGGGGTTCCCCTCGGATTCTATGAAGTAGTAAAACAGTTGTACGTCGTCGGCTTCCCCGACGCCCACATATCTGAGAATCATTAATTTCAAGGGTGTGAAGAGAAAAGCAAAAAAGAAAGAAGAAAACGATCGATCGCTTACCCAGTTTCAAGTTTGAAAGGAAGTTTGCCGGGAAAGCCCGGTAGGGTCTCGACGATTGTCTGGGACTCGGCCATGCCCGATAGTTCAGACAGAAGTGACACAAGCAGCCAAACCAAAGTGATGAAATTGTTGTTGGTCTTCAACTTTCTTCCCAACTGTGGCTGATGTCCTGCCATGCCTAAAAATCCGACGTCCCTTGACTTCAGTGTAAGAATTCAAAAAACTTTCATTAATTAAATGATTTCTTTGGCATACGTTCTACTCAATATGTACCCACACACACGTGTGTATATATATATATAGTGCTAAGATTGTGGGGTTGTGTTTTGAGATTTTATTTTATTTTTTTTAAAGAAAGTAATAAGGAGTGATTATTTAATGTAGAGATAAGTTTTGAATTATTATTTTTTTTTAATAAAAAATTGAAAAAATATTGTTAAAAAGTAATTGATGTGATGTAAAAAGTGAAGAAAATTGTTAATAAGTGATTGATGTGATATAAAAATAGAATGTTTTTATAGTTGATTTTTTTTTTTTGGTTGAAAAATTAGAGTGGTTTGGCAAACATAAGCTTGAGTTTAACTACTTTATATTAATCATTTATACTCGTAACATATTTATAATGTGAGACTCAATCTTTTTACACTCATACGTGTATATTCAACAATCTCCAGTCCCCTCACATAACATGTGAGTACATCACTACATTATTACACTCACCCTCAAATGAAAGCTTTTATCAATCTTATGAACCCTCTTCATATCGATCACTTGTGTGTTACGTGAGTTTGCTCGTGTCATACACTTTTGCTCATACTCTAAAGACATTCGCGTTTATGGGTTTGAAGCAATTATCCTGTATATATTAACCATTCATACTTATAAGTTATAACATCGATCTTTTCAATATATGATTCGATTCTTTTACGCTCACAAATGTACGCGTACATTGAACACCCTTCAAAGATATCATGTTATAGGTTGGTGAAATGTAAAACATTTGCATGAAAAACAAAAAGAAGGATGGATAGATGAAGGAGGTTTGTCCCAAAAATCAGACCATTATTGGTGGAGCTGCTTGCACGTTACCAAAGAGTCACATGCGTGAATTGCATTTTCAACTAAAGGTCAAAGAGCCAGATGTCGGTGGACTGACTGTCCATTGGTGGTTGGCATGCACGAGATATCTGATATACCAACCTTCCTCTATGCTTGTTGTACACAAAGTTTGTGTACTCTGTTTTTTTGTTTCTTAAAATGAATACAATTTAAGGAGTTGTGTATAAAGTGTGTATACTTTGTGTACGGCAAGCATTACCCCCACTTACAATGACCCCGAGACGGGGCAAAAAAAACCCATATGCTAGCCACATTTTATTTTTTTAAATCCATCGACCATGAAAAACATAAAATTATATAGATTAATGGCTTATAAAAACATGACATGTTTTCATACTTATTTTTCCCTACCCAAATTAAGTGCTTCTCAAAACTTTCTTCTCTGTTTTGCAGGTCGGCTTTTCCTTTTCTTTTCAGTTTCTCCTCGTGTCCCCACGTTCTTCATTTTCTTTATTGATGTTTCCTCTATTAGAAAATAATGCAAAAGCCTAAAAGATACATATTACAAGACTAAAGCTAGGAAGAGATTTGGCAGTAGAAAAATCCCATTTTCCTTTTCCTTTTGGTTCTAATATTTTCTCTTAACTAATCTTATTGTATTGTGTTAATTTAGTCGAGTTATAGATAGAGATAATTACTTTAATTAGTTGTTAGCCAGAGGATGACAGATTTATTCAATGAGAGAGTCGTGTATGGTATACCCCTAATCGGTAAAGGGTAGAAGGGAGCTTCTTAATTTATAATTCTCCTTCAACTACAATTGTAATTAAGGTCGCATCCTCTAGGTCAGAGAGAGACAAGTCTCACGTTTTCTAGCGTCTAATGCCTTTGGGGGGTTTTGAGTTTTGAGCTTTGCTGTTTTTGTTGGTTTGGTTATGGGCTTGAGGGTTTGTATGGTTTCGGGTTTGAGAGCTTGGGTTTCTTGCTCGTTTGGAACCTCTTGTGTATACTATCTGTGTACTTAGGAGCGCCTTACGCTTTTCAATAAATTATTACTCTATATTATTACTCTCTCTCTCTATCTATCTATATATATATATATATATATATATATATATATATATATATATATATATATCCTCCAATGTTGACGTGACAATTCCAACTAATTCTTAGATTTTTTATTTTTTATTTTTAACAATAACTAATCCAAGAGTTGGTTAAGATTGTCGCATCAATATTGTAAAAGAGTCGTGAAATAAAATGTAATTTCTAACCTAACTCAAATATTATTCTTCCTCTCCCATTTGATATAAATGATGCTTCCAATTTCTGCCTCCAAATTAGTTCACCTTAGCTGCTTAGCAAGACAATTAATTAAATAAGCGCAGCTCCCTTGGCATCTTGATTTCAAGGTGTCTCATTTACTTTCATCAGTACCCAGTTTCATGATTTTGAATTTGCCACCAAAGAAGAGCAGTTGGATTGGGCCTAACATTTCAGCTATGAAACTCAAGGGGAAAAGAATCATTCAATAATCCCAAGTATTGTAGCCGGAGTATTTCCTTGGCACCATCAGTTAGTTCATAAGCACCAGAAAAAGTTTCAAGTTTTAAGATGCTGAATAAAAATAGGGAAATGTTATCCTATAAGGGAAGCAAGTGATTCAGGGACTGTGTATGTATGTATGTATGTTCCACAATACTTACAGTATCAAGAATAATGAATACAGTCGTCAATACTCTCAGAAAAAGAATGGTTTACCTGGTTAGAACTGAAATCTGGCTTGTATTATTTTTCATCGTTTCAATCGTATTTGAAGTTCCTCAACAGGTCTACTCCTAGGAATTTCTTCTTCTTCTTCTTCAGCATCCTCAACGTTTTTTAATTTCACAATCCCTTCACTCTGTTCCCGCTCGCCCACGATAACCATCCATGGGATCCGCGACTCTCTAGCATGCTCAATGTGCTTCATCACTCTTTTGTTGACAAGATATTCGGCATTCAGCTCCGCAGCCCACAGCTCACTTACCAGCTCTGCAGCTTGAGGCAGGTCATCCCCCAATATACAAACTAGGACTTCGGTCTTCGTTGCTCGTGTTGTCTGCCAAAACACCCAAAAAGTGAAAGGAAAGAACACATCAGCCTCACAAAAGGTCATTGGATTAAAAAAAAAAAAACAGCCAAAGGAGTATTGCAACTGTTGCTAGAAAAGTACTTTGCAGAGAAGCAAACCCAAAAATTCTTCTCACAGCACACGTGAATTTACCGATCACTAATAAAAACAAATTAATTAAATCACTTGTACGTGTATGTATGTATGTATAATGTACCTATGCTCAGAAAAAAGAAATGTATAACGTACCTATATTATGCTCCTATCACCAGCAAATCACATACCTCCAACTCATGATCTCAACCTCGACGTTGTATTTAAGGGAGGAGAAAATGTTATTTAATCCAAAAACCATTGGCTATTAAAAATTCAATAAATTATAGATCTTCTAATGAAAGCTTTTCCATTACTATATCTGATAGTGCAAAAAGTTCAACCAAGTGACCAGTTCATCAATCATATAGGCATCAAGTATTATTATCACCTGGTTGTGATCTTTATGAAGCTGCTCCATTATAGCAAATACTCACTCGATGATTCCAAGACTAACACCAACTGCTGGAACCTGCTTTGTACCAAGCATACCTATAATTAAGGTTGTCATAACGCCCGCCAGCAGCAATTGAACCAACCTGAGGAGATGCACAAATTAATCACTTTACCCTGGAAACACATATGAAGCAATGCAAGGTAGCAACTATATTTGACATAGGATTTATGACTTCGATTTAAGTAACATAAATTTAGGAGTAGGGGTGGGGGGAGACAGGAGGTTATTATATCCTTCCGTCTTTATTTGTTTCAATACCAATTCAGCTACACTTAATCCAACAGAAAAATATCCAAAGAGTCAGCCTCTCATCCTGTGAGTTACTTTTCTTGTAATAAGTTGCCAATCAACTGGCCCTAGGGTTGCCTCAATTGGCAAGTGGATATGCTCCCCACATTGTTGGCTAAGGCTCGAATCCCCAGACTGGCCTAGTGCTTGAGTGAGGAACAACTCAAGTGCTCGGGGTAGATCTGTGCGCTAGAAAGAGTACAATTTTGTAGTTAGCTGTGCATACAGAGTTTCTCCTCGTTCCTAGAAAAAAAAGTTACAAATGAACTGGGTCAATCATGCTTGGATTTTTCTATGCCTGCTTGGTAGTAATAAAAATCCTTAGAAAACAGAAGGAAATATGCCAGAAATCTCAAGCTAGCTGCTGTCAGTAGAGTGAAACCCTACTGTTGCCACCACATCTCTCCTATTTTATGAAGAATGAATACCCCCAAAATGTAAAATGAAAAATAAATTAATGGAATTCCCTTTTAATGTTGATTCTAAGGCTTACCAAGAGTCATTCCAAGTTCCCTAACGATATTTTTCACATTTCATAAAGATTATGACTCAATGTGTTGTTTACCTACCTCATATTTTTGAAGATGTAGTAGAGTTTTGGTGTTCTAAGATAGGGAAGATTAAGAAACTCAAACTTTAGAAAACCCTATCCCTCCATCCTTCTAAGACACCCAAAGTATGCTCCTAAATATTCCCATTACTTCCATAAAGGACCCCCACCTTCCACCATCCTTTTCCTACCTACATCCCTAAAAAGAGCCTCCATCATCACAAGTAGCCATATCCCAAAACTCATATCTTGATATACCAGTAACATCTTCTTGTAGGAATCATCCTCGCTTGCATAGAAATTAGACAACACAAATGAATGGCTGAAACAATAAAAACTTTATCAGACTAAAAATGGTCCATGTTACAGGACCTATTTGATGGTTGTCCAAAAACTCACATCATGCTTGCATTGCAAGATTTTAGCATTCACCAGAAAATACAGGATCATATCACTTAGAAGCAAAGACAAAACATATTAAGGAAGTACATCTTAACATTCTACTACAGAACAAGGATCTTTAAACCTAGAAGATATAAATGGATATAGAAATTATTGAATGTAAATTACATAAATGTGCCAAAAGATGAAATGGAGTAACTAAATTCATTTTTCTCGTCATAGCAAACTAAAGTCAATTCCAAGCTAGCAGCAAAAAAAATCAAATAACAGTCTTTATAAGAGGAACCTTACTTTTATTTTTATTTTTTCTTTTAAATAAAGATGAAACATAGATAGCAAAGGACTTGAACAATCAACCATATCAGCAACAACCCAATTGAACAAATGAAAATTCCCAAAAAGAAGAAATAATGAGAAAAGAAATATGACTTAAATTGAACCAACTAAATATCAAATATTTGCTCATAAAAAAGATGTCAAATATTTACCTGGTCAGCAAGATCATAAATCAATTTTGAATCTTCCCCATATTCTCCCATGAGAGTTTCTCTCATTTCAAAAACTGGACTATCCAAAGCCATGGCACCATGCTTCTCGAAAACTCCCTCGATAAGTGAGAAAGCTCCCTTTCTTATTGTCATTTGTTCTTTCGAAAAATCACGAGTACTCTAATTGTACCATAATATACTCAATCAGCATGCTATGAAGCATTTAAGAGAGAGAAAAAAAAAGAAAAAAAAAGAAAAAAGAAAAAGAAAAAAGAAGAAGATAGAACTATAAGAATGTCTAAAGTGAAAAATGAACACAATAGAATGTTCACTAAATTCAGTAAATTGAATGATAAAGAGACTGTTTTCAAAATCTTACTCATCCCACTTTCTACAAAGCAAGAAAAACACAAAGCAGGCAAAACCATTCAATAAAAATTGAATGATAAAAACTTTCAGGAATGTTATCACCTTGGGAAGCTTTGGCAGCCTTTTAGTTTCATTGCTTTCCACAATCTCCCCCACTCTCTGCAACAAACTGTCGAATTCCCGATCTTTCGGGTCCAAAAACAACAAAAGTTCTTCCACCCATATCTCCAATAACCCTGAACCCTCAATCCCGCCCACTCCCTTACCCTGCAACCTATCCTTAATCAATTGCACAATCACACTAGTCCCTTTCCCCAACACCACCTTCTTCTTCTTTTTCTCACCCTTCCTCGCCACCTTCACATATTCCCTCCTCCATTCACCTCAACACTCAAAACTCTCACTATTCATGCATTTCCTTTCGAACAAACCCGCCAAACTCGACCGCAAATCATCGCTGCCAACCAAATCCAAATTCGATTTAGCACGGCTCAAGCTACACTCCCCCAAGTATTACAGCGCCAAGGCCAATGGTGACAATACGGTATGCACCAACAGACCTTCCGCATTCGCCACCGTCACGCCCGAATTCAACCCGATTCTCGTCTCGGTATGAACCAACTTCACTATCTTCCTCAAGCACCCGTGAAGTTTCGGAATTTCTGAGACTGATAAACTCTCAACCTTACCCACCAACTTCGACCCATTGAGCACAACCTTCATATCACTGGCCACCCCAACCTCCTCCTTAGCCCAAAACCCATCTCCAGAATCAACCGAATTGAACGCCGCCTCACACGAAATGGCAGCGACAGCGTCGGAAATTGCCGACAAAGCCGCGGATTCGTGGTCCAAAATGGAGGACACGCCGTACAAAGCAGCGGATGATTTCTCCAGCACATAGAGCTCCTCTTGGGTCACATATGGGTTCGAATTCTAGGGCTTGAGACCGGGAATTTAGTGCTTCGGAGAATCGAACCGGAAGGACAGTACGAAGGTTTGGGGAACCGGAGAGGAGGAGCTTGTTGAAGAGCACAGCGAGGAAGGCGCGGGATTCGACTACGGTAAAGGTTTTTGGGAGGGTGATTCGGTGATTGACTGATGGCGAGAGCTGATTGAACGAGGAGAAGGAGGCAAGCCTATCGAGCGCAGATGAGTCGGCGCGCACCTGAGCGAGACCGGTGGCGACGGCGTAGAGTGAGGGGATGGGAAGAGAGAAGTGCCCTTGCCTCATAGGTTATCACAGAGATTTCACTAATCACCTCTCGCCGCCATTGCTTTTGCTTTCAAGCTCAGAGGCTCTCAGAGTGTGTTTTTGCTTTAGGGGTTTTGGGTTTTGATCAGCCTGGGCCCTGGGCTTTAACGCTATTTTTTACCAACCATTTTTATAGGTATATTAGGATTCCTTCCCTTATTCTCACGATCGCGGTGTGAAGTTAATGCATTTAAAAGTGTAATAACGGTAATATTAATGGTAATATTAGCATATTGTTGGTATAGTTTTTAAGTATGGTACGAATCGCCTTGTGTTTCGTCAAACTTCTTTAGATCCTTTCCCTGTCTTCCTTGGGATCTACAAGAAATACTAGTTGGGGGGAAAACTTTATGACCTTTTGGGATAACTGAAAAATCTCGGAGCTTAGAGAGTATATTTTAAAATACTTGGTGTAATAGTCTTATTTATAGACTTACTGGAGTTTGTGAAGTATAATTGAACCAGGAGTCTTAGTCATGAATCGTGTAGGTTTCAACTTTATCTTCATAGAATTTGAATTGAGTACAAGTCAGATAGGACTCCGCCTCTTTCAACTAAATTCCACGTTGATAGGGATCTGTAGCCCATTAATCTTGGGATACGGATCTACTCTAGAAATCTTGGGATTACAGACTGAATAGAAATCCCACGAATCTTGGATATAGAGTTCTAACAGTTAACAAATACTTATTTGCAGAAGCTAAGAAGATAACTTTACAGTGCTTACACTGACCAATCCTCCGAGGTGGAAAAACCCTGAGAAGTGTTCGCTCCATTCAGACTAGGAGATCTTAGAGTATTCCGCACCCTGCGGAGTCTTTCGGTCCGAGGTGTTCAATCTATCAAGATATGTCATTACCCGAAGTGCTCAGGCACCGAGTTGATTTCTTTGTATAGAGTTATGACAAAACATTCAAGGTGTTCTTACCGAGGTGACCTTGTCGGGTCTGCCAAGGTGACCCAGCCAGGTCGAACCTATGGGCCAAACCTCCAACTTGACTTGGTGACCACGTGGCTTCGGGTCTGATTTTTTCCCCAACACATGTCTTTTAAAGTTGGTCTATCCACCATATGTGTTATGTGTGTAGGTGATAATTTGGTGTTGGGTTCATTTGTTATTAAAAAATTGGCAACTCTTATGTGTCGGTTTGAAGTTGTGTTGAACCGTATATATAAAACTATATAAGTTAATTCTAACTTAACTCGTTTAATTACACTAATCATACTCCTCAACATTAATCAACTGATTATTTTGTATTAAGTTAATAAATAGCAGTAAAATGTTACAGACGTATATCCGCTCATTAAATTGAGTCTTCGTAAGGGGTCAAAATTCCCATGTATAACAAAGCCCTAGGCTTGTATTCTGGTGCCGTGTGACCCCCTCCCTGCACAAGAAACATATATATATATATATATATATATATATATATATATATATATATATATATATATATATATATAGTTTCACTTGATTACCTTATAGAAAAGAATTTGAGAAAACTTTACTTACGATCTTTCACCATTTTCGCAATCACACTTTTAAATTTTAAAAAGTGTCAATTTACTATATCCATCTTTAAATTTCTTCCAATTTCACTGCTTTGTTAGAATTTTATGTTAAATCCTAACGGAAGAGTGTCAAAATTCTTAAAATACCCGTCCTTTTTTTTAGGAAAAAATTACAAAGATTTAGGTGTTGGTCAGGATTTAATTGAATTTGCAAAAATACTCATGCTTGAATCTTTGAATTTTTTTTATATTTTTTCCTTAAAAAAAGAAAAGAAAAGAAAAGAAAATGTATTTTAAATTTTTGACATGATTTAACGAAAAATCTTAATGAAGGGGTGGGAATTTAGGAAATAATTGCAAAGATTTAGTTGTTGGTTAGGATTTAACGGAATTTGCAGAAATACCTATACTTGATTCTTTAAATTTTTTTAATATATTGTCTTTTTTTTTTTTTAAAAAAAAGGTATTTTGAGAATTTTTGACATAATTTAAAGAAAAATCCTAACAAATTGGTGAAATTAGAAAAGTTAGAAAAATGAATATACTAAATTGACACTTTCTAAAGTTTATGAATATGATTGAAAAAGTGTTAAAAAATCCGCAATGATAACTAAAGTCTTTCCAAATAATTTATTTTTGGGAGGGTGTGGAGACCTGCCTTTATAGTTGTGAACGTTAAACTATACTTTTTCTCTGTATATATCGTGACGAATCTGCAAAAAGGATTTTGTAATCAACTATAAGGTTTAGCAAATTTATAAATTGAAAATCAAATTAAGTGTTCTTGAAAACCGACCCTGCAACTTGACCATCAACAAACCAAGGTCTCCAGCTATCCCCGATGGACAAGTTCAGAGTTGCAATCCATTCTTGCGTGCCCACATACGGAATCACCATGTCGTGATCGCCACTACATGGTCGAAGACAAAATCTTATTAGATTAGGAAAGCTAATTAGAAAATTCATAAATGAAAACGGAAATAGATTCATAACAATCCCATCTATCCAAGACAGGTAGGCTACATAGTCTCCCATTCTGTGGGACTGTTCGAATTACATGCAGTTCGAACAATCAAATTTTGAGCAAATTAATATATATTGTTAGATTCTCTGGAAAGCATTTCCCAAATTTTGATTAGTAATATTAATTCAACATTACTCATTAGGGTTATAGTACTGCCACACCAAGCTTAGGGCATGATGGGAGGCCTTAAGCTTGGCATGGCAATATTGACAATTTATGGCAGTTCCTTGTTTGATAAGCTTTGTAGGAATTATCTAATAGAAGACACATAAGTTCAGTATTACCTGTAAACCAGACCTCGAAGGTCCTTCTTGGTGAGGTTTTGGTGATATTCAATACTAGCTACGATATCATCTGCATATATCAAGCTCTTATTGCATCTATCCTAGCCTGTTATTGTTCCCTGATTGTCAGATGAAATGAAATTTGTGAGGAAAAACATAGATTGTTTTATGGAAAATATAAAAACTTAGGAAAATGAAATAAACTGCAAACTTAGGATGCATTGTGAGTGCATGGTGTTTAGTTGACCACGATAAGATCTGTAAGCATTCGGTCGAAAGGTATCAAAAAAGGGTACGAAAACACGAAAATTCTACGGTTTTTGCACATGTCTCGGTCAACTGAGGCAAATGCTCAATCAACCGATTATGGAAGGCTCAGATTTTGGTAGGAATGATCCGGCGATTCAAATTTAAAGGTAGGAATCTTGATTGACCGAGTAGGACCTTCGGTTGACCGAGCTAAGAGCATCCCCACGTGTTGAATTATTGGTGGAGTTCAGTGAGACGTTGCAAGCACTTATTGGGATTGACGAGGCATCCATGGCTGATCGAGCTTAAGAATCAATCGAAGTCGAGCATGTAGTGGCTATTATGGCATCTTTCGGTTGATCAAGAGTGAGGTACGGTCAACCGAGCTATGGCAGACTCGAATTCTAATGCATTTTTAAAGGCTAAATCGATTGAATGATTCATTTTTTTTCCCTCACTTTTCCTCTCATCTCACTCGTCTTTCACCACCACATATTGATAGAAAAAGTTGAGAAGAGAGAATGGAGAGTTAGAGAAGGGGATTTGAAGGGCTTGCAAGACTAAGAGAGGCCAAGCTTGAAGGCATATCCATCTTTCTCCAAGTTTTCTTTTGTGGATTTTAGCTTCCTTGATTTTTAATCTCATATTTTGGGTTGTGTTAAGTTGGATGTTGTTGTTTTGTTAATAATGTTTTGGTTGAGTTGTTGGATTATGAGCTATCAAGGCTTTGGAGAGTTGTTGTAAAATGATGGTGTTTTGCTTGTTTAGGGTTTTTGTGAAATTTGGAAAAGGAGTTGTGTTTGATTCCATGCATGGAAGGGTTTTGACGGTATGGAAGGGTTTCTTGGATTGTGTTTGGAAATTGTGGATGCTGGGTTGAGGAAATAAAATGGGACATGGGGAAATTTTTTTTTGGGTGATTTTCGGATTGAGAATGAAATTTTGTAGCCTCTCAATCGACCGAATGAGAGGCTCAATTAACCTAGTGCACAAATTTTCAATTCGAGAGTAGCTTGAGAAAAGCTTCAATGAAGCTCATTCGATTGAGTGTAACCCAAACCCTATCCGAGGAAGCTTAGATGCTTGATCGACCGAGCATGTCTTGTTTCAAGTTTTCATGTTTTTTCAAAAGCAAACGAACCACCGGGAGTTCGGGAAGAGTTTAGGGTTCCAATGGAGGATAAGTTCTAACCTTTAGGTTGTAATGAATTGCAAACGAACGTTGGTTTTGAACATGAGACGCTTAGACAAGGATTTTAGCAAACGTAGTAAGTAGAACTTCCTACCAACCGTATCCAAATATTTTTACATGAAATGCTTGGATTTAAGTAAAGGCATTACTAAAAAATGTTTTAATTATGTATGCAAGTTGGTAAGTAGCATGCATAGTTTCCTTAGCGAGTTTGAGCCCCACTTTTATGTAGTTTCACCGATGATGAAACTATGTTGAAATCAATTAACAAAGGATTTTATGGAAAATGGATTTAAAGAATTGATTTCATGTACAAAAAATGATGGATAATGTAATGTAACAAGAAAAGGTCTAAAAGGTTAAAGGGAATGAAATGGCTAAGCAAGTAAAGATGGGAACAAAAAATAGATGACACGGTCACGAGATAAGCCGATCGTGATGATGTTATGGATAAATCGGTCGTGAAAACAGTTTAGGCATGGTCATTGGATAAGCTGCTTGTGACGATGTCTTAGGACAAATCGATCGTGACAAGAATTTTATGCATGGTCACAGGATAAGTCGGTTGTGACGATCATGACATAAACCGATCATGATGATCATAGAATAAATCATTCGTAACAACGGAACCAAGAGTATAACAAGGAATTTAAGGATAACTAAAGGGAAATAAAAGCATTACAGAAATTAAACCAATATGGGTATGTAGATATGGTGAAATGTGAAGCATGTTTTGGTTTAAGTATGTTGCCAATTATTGCTATGGATATTTGCTAGTTTTCAATATATGACTCCTACATATGGTATTATGTTTTGTGCTTGAGATTATAAATGTTTGTTAAATGCACGCCTTAGCTTTGACGTTCAAATTAGCTAAAGAAAAGTCTCTCCCTCTAGTTCTAAGGAAAATTTCAGCAATGGTCTTTACCTCAAAATAATATTTATTACGTTTCCTTTCCATTTATGAAAGTCAGAAAATGTATTTGAAGGAACAGTTTTAACTATCTTTCTAAAAATAATATCGATATTTAAGGTTTTATAAAATGAGAGAGTTTTATCAAATAAGGGCTCACATTACATACGGATGATTGTATTTATTTACTTTTTGAGTCGTGGACTTATATAGTTCTACTAAATGTGTACTTTACAACCATTGTCAACCCGGACACAGGCAAGCCGGAGGATCATCAATCATGTACAGTATGACCCGTAGGACTGTGGGGTCAAACTTTTGAGGTTCCATGATGGGGACTTTACTTTTGTACGACAAGATATGTGGGCCTATTTGCACTTTTGATGTTGCACAAGTTATAATGTTTCATAAGCAGTTTTATTCCATTGACATAGCCATTAGAGATATTTGAGTCATTATATATATATATATATATATATATTAAGTGTTTATTAAGTCCTCATAAAAAAACCTTGGTGCTGACTCTTCTTTTCTCACAAGCATTCTCAGTCTTGGACTAACGGCATGCATGCATGGCAGATTTCAGCATCATCAAATTCAATTCTATTTCAATTAGAAGTTACATACCTCTCGGACATGAAGAGCATTTTGCACAGTTTTATCATTAGCCCAGATGTAGCTGTACAGATAGTTGTAGTTCTGAAAAATAAAACTTGTAGATTATAGGATATTCAAAACTTGGATGGGGTTCAATTTGTGCATATATGAGAGAGAGAGAGAGAGAGAGAGAGAGAGAGAGAGAGAGAGAGAGAGAGACCCGGCACCATGGTCCAGGAACTTGAGGTGTTGAAGTGAGTAAATCGATGATACTGATCTCACTGAGATAGCTCCAGCCGCCCCACAATTTATTTGGTTTTGGGGAAAATTCCGCGCACTTGGGCTCCAATATTTGGGGCCTGTTTACTTTGGCTATGCACTACAAATCCCAATGGCAAACTAATTAAGATTAATTGCCCAATTAAACATTGATGACATTACTTATGTAAAGAATAATTGTGATTAATCCCACTCACCTCACTAACAACTTGAAGATCTTCTATGCATGCTGCATTGCTTGGATCTGGAAATGAGTATTCGCCTTTGCAGTTTCTTTTAGTTGACTAAAAACAAATAACACATTACAAAAGTTTAAAATGATATCTTTTGCAGCCAAAGATGAAATGAAGTTGTAAGAAAGAATATGATCAGTTGTCCGAAAGCAAGTTTTGGAATATATTAGAATATAAATTAAATAATTGATATTTAAAATGGTATTAAAGCAAAGATTTTAGGTTCGAACTTTGTTTTTGTCAATTCACCTACTGTTTTAATTAAATATCTAACGTGTTGGTCATCACTTATTAATGGAGACTACTTTGAGCGCATACGTATTTAACAGGATTAAATCAAGTAAATAGTTGATTTAATTATTTAATTAATATTTTAATACATTTCTTTAATAAGTGAGACACAATACATAGAATATTTAATTGAAATTGGAAGTGAATGACGAAATAAAGTTCGAACTCAGCACCTTTTGTTTTGATAGCATATTAAATCACCACTTAACCCAAAAACTTAAACGGATAAAAATAATAATTAATTTAATTAATATTATAATATGTAAAATATAATTTGTCGAGGAAAACGAGTTTAACGAACTCACTTAAACTGTAACATATATATACACACACACACACACACACACCATCAATGTTGGTTTAGTGGCCTCAAGAAAACTCCTAAGTGGTTGAGTACGTACTAGAGCGTGAATTCGGATATCCCACAATAGGAATCGATCCCCATACAAGTCTGATTAGTCTTAATTGCCTTAAATTCCATTGATGTCCTGATGGGACTGTGTCAGACTATGGCTCAACCAGGCTTGAGGGAACACCTGTAGTTTTTCATTGTCTAGGCCTCTGATCATGTCATTGGTTCCTAGCGAGTATGTGCATGCTACTATAGTCACACTTAGCTAGAGTAGCCATAGTTTTCCATTGTCTAGGCCCCTCATGTCATTAGTTCCTAACGAGTATGTGCATGCTACTATAGTCACACTTAGCTAGAGTAGCCACTATTGGTTACCTCCTCTACCCTTTTTTTAATAGGAAAAAAATATATATATATATATATAAAAGAGTACTTCACCTCATAAAGTTGATCTGATATAAGTGCTGTTCGGTGAGCGAATGTTACTCTTGAATTCAGGTCATAAATCACATCTGTAAATGGATTGCCTAGAACATATCCCTGTGTCCAGTTTTAAGAGAACTATGATGGAAATTAAGAAGACCAAAAGAAAAGAAAACTTAAAATTAACCATATGTACGTAACACATTGAGGAACATATATGATTGAAGTAAAGGTACGTACGTATAAACTCGATCGAATTATTCAAGTTTTAAATTAAAATTACGTACTTTAAGATTCATTGGTGGCTGATTTCCAACTTCATTACCTACAACAGAATGTAGGGCAAGAAATCATGCCATGGCAAGTAGCATACGGAAGAAGAAGATACAAAATCATGTTTCAAGTGCTTTTATATATATATAGTTATGCATGTGAAGATGAAATTCCTTCAAATAATATTTGAACACTTCTTCTCGCATGTAAGACCGGCCAACACCAGAGTACTATTTAATTGAAATGGGTAATATACTGCAGAGTCAAGGTTCAAATTCAAAATTTTTACTGATCAATTATACAATATTAAATTATCACTTATCCCAAAAAATTAAGCTGATAGGAAATTGTGATTTTGGTCATTATATTAATACTTTAACAAAAACCATGAGAAAATGAAAAGGAAATGTTCAAAGATGGTTTAATTTCTAATGTAATTTTAAAACATGCATGTTAAAAAAAATTCCTAGTCTTTCCCTACTATATCCTAATTAGAATGGAGGAAATTAAAGAGTATCTGTTTTCCCCTTGGGTTTCTCAGTTCGAGCCAAATTTCAGCTGATAGTATTAATGTCTTTAGAAAAGCAATAGCTATTAAAGAAAGGAAAGATATGAAGCAAAAAGGAACCAAAATAAGGTACCATTTGATACTTCTTGAACAATGATAGGTACAGTAATGCCTGAATAGGAATCACCAGCTATATACAGTGGATTTGAGAGGAACATGGAGTGAGCCACGAGCCACTGCACAAAGATAAGAAACAATTGTTCTTAAATACAAGGTACTGCTGATTAATTAATTAGTCAATGACATGGAATATATATATATATATGGTGATTGAGGTGCTTTTATTCTTTTCTTCCGGATAAAAGGACGTATATTCTCCTCAAATTATCAAGTAATTTGTAATGTCCACCCTTCTTTTAAACTATCAATTGAAACAATTTCTCCTCTAAATTACCAAAATTATTGCAATGTACCCTATCTTTTGTAAAAATGATGAACATACCCTTAATAATAAAAAAAAAAAAATTCAAACACAATTTGCTCTTTTTTTTTTTTTTTTTTTTTTTTCTTTCTCTTTTTACAAAAAAAAGGAAAAAAAGAAAAAGAAAAAGAAAAAAAAAACTAGAGGGTATTAATGCAAGACCCATAGGGGCCGTGGGTTTTTTTTTTTTTTTTTATTCGAATTTGTAAAGAAAAAAGTTTGAAAAGCCATTGCAAATTGCATGATATTTCGAGGGAAGTTTGTATACTTTTCCCTTCCTTTTGTCATAGGGTGCTCGATCTTGATTAATTTGGAATCAAATGACTCTAAAAAGCCAAAGTACTGTGTTTATCCTCTCACCTTTCTTAGAAATTCATAGTTTTGTGCTGCTGATGATGTGTCACTGCTGTTGTAGTACCCATCCGAACTTTCTGCATATGAATATCCAGTACCAACAGGCGCATCCAAAAATATTATGTTGGCGACCTAAAAAAATCCATAAAAATGTGTAACTGGCCTGAACTCGATCATATACTATGAAAATGGTCAAAATCTCACACCTTTGTCCATGAGTATGGGTTCAACAAGAGTGTTGGTTTGTTCCCACTGGAATTTGCATAGTTGAAAGATAATGGACCTGCGTGCCAGGAATATTAATATAGATTTTAGAGTCATCAAGGTGGATTATGAAAAGAGAAAAAGTGCTCTTAATTGACATATGTGTGAAAACTATTTAGGAAAACTTTTCTTACCGGTACGATTGATTTTTCATCACTTTTTACAATCATACCCTCAAACGTTAAAATGTGTCAATTTAGGGTCACCATATTTTAATTTTTCGCAATGTCATCCATTCCGTCCAAATTCAATGTTAAATCAAACTGTTGACAAGAAAAATGTCCCTTATGCCCCTACCCCTAAGATGTTTATAAAATTACAAAACTACCTTGATTTGACAATTAAAATTTATTTAAAAAAAAATGAAAAAATAAGTCTAACCCACGGGTGGGTTAGTGGGTCACATTTTTTTAATTTTTTTTTTTAGAAATGAGGGATATTTTGAAATTTTGAAATTTTTTTATTAGGCCGTTGAATTTGGACGGGAGGATTGACATTGCAAAAAAATTGAAAGATGATTCTAAATTGACAGTTTTTAAAATTTAAGAATATGATATGATTGCAAAAGTGATAAAAAATCAGAATTGGTAATATTTGAAGTTTTTCCAAACAATTTTTTTTTTTATTTTATTATTATTTTTTTTTTTTACGAGTGTTTTGTGTTTTGATCGGTGGTTAATGATTTTGTTTTGATAACAGAAAACAAAGAGTAGAAAACAAAAATTTTCATATCACTAGAAGTTCATGACTAGAACAGGTCAAGATGGAGTCAGGCTTAGATAATTTTGAGAGCCCAGCACAATTATCTTATTCATTAATTTGTTTATCTTCCTCATTTTAATTTGTTTTGGACCTGTGGGAGGCTAGCTGCTGCCTACCACAGGTCCACAGTTTAAGGGATTGAGATCCCATGGTATTAATATCATGCAATACCCTTTTTTTATTGGCCGATCATTTTAATTGAACGGTCTAAATCGTAATAACAAAGCTAAAAAAGAAAAAAGAAAAAAGTGACACATTTATCAAAACAATATATCTTATGGACGGTCACACATCACTTCAGAACCAACTTTTTTAAAAAAATAAAAATATTGAAAAGTACTATAGCATGTCAACTCAAATGAAAATGCTGAAAGATCATTTATCTTATGAGTTATGCCTATTCATCAATACCCTTTTGCAGGGAGTCGGATCTTCTCCGATTCATTGTCGATTCCTGAAAAAAGAAAGCTAATTTTTTTTTTTTAGACAATTTTACCTCTCATTTTTAAGAAACCGGCTCCTCTCCGTCTTGGAGAGGATCCGATTTCCTTTCCCAGTTGCTTGCTAGTTTTGTGAATCTTCCTGTTGAAACCATTGCCATCAATCATCATTTTGTTTTGCTAACTTTTGCTCGACACCGACCTAAGGCTTTGCCAACTGCCATCACCTAACCTTCCCTTTCGAAAGCCAACAACGACCACCAAACAAATTGACTCCAAACAACCAGAGTCTTTGACTCTTTGCCCACATTTATACCTGCTTTTACATTCCCCAGTCGTGTACTCGATCGGTAGTAGTATCTTAAACATAGAGTTTTTGAAGTTTAGAAAGGTAAATTGAGAATTTGATACACTAAATTTAGAGTTTTACTTTTAACCTACATCAATTTATTTGCAAATTATTTTAACTTTTTTTACTTATTTTATAATTTCAAAATTGAAAATATAAAAAGTTGAAAATTTCATGAAATTGAGGAGAAGGACAGGAGAAAAATATACCTATTTCATATAAAATGGCAGAAAGACCAGAACAGCCAGGGCCTCCGGTTAGCCAAAGCACAAGAGGGTCATCCTTAGGACTCCTCTCAGACTCAATGAAGTAATAAAATAGCTGCACCTCATCCAACTCCCCCACGCCTATGTACCTTCATTAATTAAATATACAAAAAGGATTATGTCATTATCATTATAAAAAAAAAAAAAAAAATCATTTGATAAACTTGTGAAATACATATATATTGATCAAACTGAACCGACATTTAATTATTAAATGCACGTACTGACCCTGTTTCAAGTTTGAACGGGAGCTCGCCGGTAAAGCCCGGCAGAGTCTTGATGATTGACTGTGAGACAACCGGGCTGTAGAAAACCGATAGAACAAGTATCCACGACCACGTTGTGCTAGAACAGAACATGTTTTTGGGTCGATGATTGCTTGTGGAATTGATCCAAAGCTCTACTGAAGTGTTATTTGTAGAGCTGTCATGCATGGGCAAGAATGACCAACAGATAAGCACGGTGGGCCACTTCTCTTTTTAAAATACCTTTTTGCTCGTCCTTTTTCTTAATAATTGTAAATGGTATCAGAATAACTTAATATCAGGTACGACATCCCATACTGTCTCGACATGAGAATGTGTGAATATATGTATATTCGTATTTTTTTTAAAACAATATATTTTGAAATTGTGATAAATATAAACTTATTAAAATTTCACAGTTGAGCGTGTTTATGTAAGAATAATATAAAGATGGATGACCTCATAAAAATCTGAGTAGGAGGAATAAAAAATAAAAGGTCATTACATCACGTGACATTAAGATATATATTGCATGACGAGAAAGATCATAACAAAGATGTAAAGAATTTGAGTGAAAAATTGTGACGCTTAGGAAAGTTAATCGTACTTCAAATGTTAATAACATTTTTTCTAGATGGTTACACCTTAGAAAAGCTTAGGTTAATTTAGAGCTTTTATGATGTGTACCTAGAATTCTCTCAGCTCGAAAAGCATGAAACGGATAGGTTTAATTAATTAATTAACTGGTAAGTTCATACCAAACAAAGAAGGTATGAATGGTAGGAGTAGCACGTGCGCGCACCTTCCTCCACACGCAACAAGAATTACAATTAAAAGAAGTGGGGTTTGAGAGAATTCTGATACTCAAATTTCAAAGATTACTGAAGCACTGTATTGGCTAATTTAAGAGTGGGTTGAGGAGATAAGATGATAAGAGTACCATCCCACCAAATTTTTCAAAAAAATACAAATAATTTTTCAGTAAAAATTTTAGAGACAACATCATTACATTGTGAGGTCCTCTTTGTTGATTTTAACTAGTTTTCTGACCATGGTTTAGGATAAAGATTTCCTCCACCTCAAAGAGGAATTGTTCATCCAATTTAGTCTGTAAAAATAATATGCATTCATTTGTATATGAGATTGATACATGTGCATTTTTAAATAACATGTGAGAAGCACATGTCATTTTAATAATAATAATAATAATAATAATAATAATATATTTTAACTTTGTTTTTACTATTAAAAATACATGTGCATCTTGTATATAAATAAAGACATAACATTTTTATAGACCGAATTGGAGAACTTCCTCCGATCTTATTTGAAAGACATCCTTGTCCTATTGATTATGTTGTAAGTGATCTTATTTTGTTCCAACCGTGGCTTTTTGATGGGTATACCCCTCCATCTTAGATGGAGTTTTTTTTTTTTTTTTTAAATCTCTTAAAATATAAACGAATCTTCACAATGGCACGATGATATGTCGCAAAGCCAACATATGGTACATTCCCCATAATATGAACCTATTACATCAGAGTATAACATCTAATCATCTATGCAACGGAAAACATAAACCTAAATAGTGGAAATCATAACATAAACTTCTATTACAAATAATCATAAACAAAGAGTCATATTACATTTATTTCTTTAAGTCTTTCCTCAATATAAATATTTAACAGAAACGGCTTTACAAGAATAAGTGACACAAACGTCACAAGCTATAAACCAAACCTATAAACAAGTGGACAACCCATGGTCCACCAATTACGACTGTTGTGGCGTGCTTCAGTCATAACATCCAAAGTACCCTTCTATAATGCTATCAACTACGACCAGAATACCTGCAGCCAAGGAACATTATCTATACGGTTGTGGGGGGTTTTCCATATCCGTATAGGTGAAATTATGAGCCTGACCACCGTCTTAGCATAAATAAATACACTAAGACTTCAGAGGTATACTATTCACTGAGTTTTCGCAAAGAACCGACTTCTCCTTTTTAGTCATGCGTACACTATAACAGCTACCAATTTTATAAACTTCTGTTTTGAAAATCTCCATAGCTGATATAGTATACACTGACAAATAGAAAGCATTTTAACATACTAGGCAGCTAATATTATTCGTAGGAGATTCGTTATACGAAAAAATGGCATTTAAATCATGCAATCATCCGATACCAATATACATAAGTTCTTTTTCTATCAAGACTCTTATGCATACTAATACATCTAGCAAAACTACAATATACTTATCATGAAAACATCACACAATTTAAACAATGTTATGCATGCTCATAATAGTCTTTTAATTCATTGTGAGGCTTACCGTCTTTTCCATTATTATGAGGCTTACCATCTCTTCATTATTATGAGGCTTATCATTTCTTCTTTATTATGAGGCTTACCCTCTCTTCCATTATTATGAGCCTTACGCTATCTTCGTTATTATGAGGCTTACACTCTCTTCCGTTATTATGAGCCTTACGCTCTCTTCGTTATTAAGAGGCTTACCCTCTCTTCCATTATTATGTGTTCATGCTTCATACTTTACAATTCAAACTCTATATTTCTATTCTTTGCAAATCATGCTTTCTTCAAATACGATAAACCAATCAACATGAAATTTTATCATCCTTCTTTGCATAATTAAATCCCAACTGCAGCACACTTTCAGGTACTTTAAATCAATTCAAAACCTTTCATTCATGCATCATTTCATAACATCATTGATATTTTAACATAATTGAAACTACTTAAAACATCCAAAACATACATGTTAACATATCGTCGGTTCAGTAAGAAAATCATATATCGTTTGCATTTCTATAAAATACGTAAAAATATCTTTTCTCAGTGAGTAGAATACTCACCTGGGCTGCATTGGACTCTTGACTCGAACATCCCACTGGGTTCTCGTCACTTGGACACAACATTGGAGAACCAATTAAAGTCTCCAATGATGACACAAGCCTGTAAACATTTATGACGTTAAACTATGCTATTGAACTCTAGACCTAATGACACACAAGCTACCCGTGTGCTCACGCGTTACATTACCCACTTCTAAGTCTAGCCAAGTATCTTAACTATTATTAAATTAACGCTTAAGTTTAGGTTCCTATTATGTTATGTTTATTAACACGAAGGTGCATTTATTATTTTACTAGGTTATCAATTGTTGTTGCATTACATATCATTGCTAACCCCCCTTTTATAACATTTTTATTTATTTACTAAGTTAGTAATATACATCTAACTTACATACTTGTATATGTACATGTATATACATGTGTGTGTGTGTATGCACCAATCTAAAACCTAATCCAAATACGTATAAAAATGCCGCTTAGTGATTCCTTGTATATAGGCTATGGCTCCAACCCTATATAATCCTTATGTATTTCATTTATTCATTATACCCATTTCACCTACACTATTTACTCATTCCTTAATTTATTTCTAGTTAAGTATATGTTCTATCAATCGGCTCATTGAACCCAACCCCCAACACTTACCTATTTATCATATTGTCTTAGTGTCCTTATGCATTAATTCTTCTCATACCTTACCTAAAATCCAAACCATCCAAAGCTTATAAACATAACCAAATACATCTATTAGCACACAAAACCACATAACCATACGTACATAACATTTTTCATTCCTTATTTCAACCACATTTGCCATTTACACCAAATGATCTAAAACATTAACTCCAAGCTCTTCTCAACAAACCAACCTAACCAATTTCCTTATCTTATTTCTCATTCCCCACTTAGTACCAAGATGAGGACTTTAATTACTAATTGACAATCCATTGTCCTTAAAGCATCCAATTAAACCAAAATAAAGAATCTAACTTAATTGAATCAACCTTATCCAACATATTATCAAAATTCTCATTTACATATCAAGACCAATTCTCAACAACTTACATGAAGACTAGAATTGTATTACAAAATCTAACATAATTCATTAAGATAAATTGCCACCAAGAGCTAAGCTTCATCAAAGAATCACAACTTAACTAAAAAAGACACACCAATCAAAGCTTCAACTCCCTTCCATTTATCCATAATACTCGATTTACAATTCTCAAATTCAGATTTGGATTACCATCAAAATACCCTTTCATATCACCAATAATTCCAAAACTTTCCCAATCCAAATAACTAAAACATTAATGAAAAATCAAAGGACTAAAATAACATTAATAAATACTATTACAGCCGAGATCTATAGCACCTAATTCCAACTTCAATTAACATCAACACTAATTTACATATCACAACTACCAAAAATCATTTAATTATGTACCCATTCAAAATTAAATTTCTAGGCAACTAAAACCCATCATTAAGTTCAAGCTTCAAACTGAACCAACGACAACCTAGAATTCATACTAAAAATCAATCCAAAACCTCAATATACCCATTCAGTCATCAATAAAGAAAATCAAAACCCCCAACCGGTATCAACTTCCAGCTCATCAAAATCACAATCAATCAACCCCCAAATCATAAAATCATCCCTAAAACAGCATGGATAATTTATCAATAATCTAATTAAGACTAAATCACTTTTTAATCAACATATAATCAACAAAATAGTAACTAGAAATTAACAAGAAATTACCTAGAGTATTTTCCTAGAAAATCCACTGGAAATCGCCTCACTGGACCGCCGAAAAACGCCCATGGAGGATTGGGTCTCTAGGCCTTTCGGGTTAGGGGTCGCCTTGGGCTGCTTGGGTCATCGAGTTACGGGTTCTCTCTCTCGGGTCATCTTTGGTTCACGGCCTCACCGGAGATCGCGTTGCCGGCGTTCTCTGGTCTCGTGATTTCCCATACTATTAGGCTGATAATAGTGATAGTACGGGTGTCAGATTGGCGGGGATGGGTGGTGCTCATGGGCATGATGATGAACACGCCAATAATGGGATTTCAAATCCTAGAGCGTCTAATTCACAAGGCAGTTTCATCTGCTTGGTGCAACTGCTCCATGAAAGGTGCAGGGAAGAGTATCGACGCTATACTAGTTGACGGGAATCACGGGGAGGCTAGAGACAATGAAAAAGTGTTTAAAAGGGAGGGAACTTCCGAGTTATGCCCCAGCCGTGTTGTTGTAGCACAAGAGGTCCCTTCGGCTGCGATTGTTCAACCTAAGTTTATGGAATGCAAGGATCAGCTTTTTGGGGCCAAGATGGGTGACGTGCTGTAGCAAGATAAGCCTACATCCTTGGAGGCACAACTTGTTCTTGATATTAGCATAAAATATCCACGTGGTGCAGCAGTGAAGACAGCTGAGGAAAATAGAGAAGATGTAGGAGTGTTTCATGGGGAGGCAACTATATACAGTTGTCCCAGCAGAGTTTTTATAGCACAAGATAGCTCTTATGTTGCGAATTTTGAGGCTACGTATATGGATTGCATGGATCAATTAACCAGGGCCAAGTTGGGTGACGTGTTGTAGCAGGATAAGCTTACAATCTTGGTGTCGCAACGTGTAACTAAGTGTAGCAAACAACATGAAGCAGTTTTGATTGGATAAGGAAATCAGATAGAAGGTCGGCCGAGTATTGAAGGAAAGGACGATCCTATCACTGCGGTTTCTTCGCCAAAGTATATGGCAAGTCTTGAGTACCTAAATGAGAAACATCTACAGGCCTTGGTGCAGCTGAGAAATAATCTTGTCCAGGTTGAGGCATATGGCATGGATGACTGTTTATCTCTACCACGTGGCACAACTAAGAAAGCTATTGAGAAGTGGGAGGTAAACCTGGCTTGTGCTCCTATTGATATGAAGACTCCTTCGATAGCTCACGTAGAATCCATGGATGGCGGGGGTTTCTCAATCGTGAAGTGCAAAAAAACTAAGGGAGGCCCATAATGAGTCCCAATCCATGGGGGCAGTAGTGCGGTAGTGGAAACCAAAATCGGTTAGAAGAGAAGAGCTCATCTTAAGGGCATGGAACTAGTTTAAACTGAGACGGTAATTCTTTCAAAAAGGAAGAGAAAGAAAGCATATTCAGATGGTGCAGAACTGGGTCTGCGTGGGAAGGAAGGAAAAAAAACAGTGGTGCGAGATGCACCTCGTTGATGAGGATTTGGCAGAGGGTGATGTTCAGCCTGAAAGACAAACTAGTTTATTAACTAGTTACCTTTCTATCTCTCTTACTTTTATTACTAAAAATATGACTTAGAGAAGAGTAGAGGAATTCTTCTTCACTTTACTTATATTTCAAAACACCTTACAAAGCTCATATATATAGGCATACAAAACACAAACGACCAAAGCTTTTTTTACTTCTTCTTTATTACAATAAATTAACACCACTAACTCTTCTAATTCAAGACTTCAGTTGAAGAGAACTTAATTAAGACATCAATAAACTAAATGCCTTTATTAAAAGAACTCTTAACTAGCTTCTTTATTAAATATCCTTCTTACGTTTTGGATTTGTTGAGTTTTCAACACGCCCCCTCAAACCAAAACTGTCCTCATGCCAAGCATGTCTCTTAGCCTCATGAAAATTGCACCTGCTAATGGCTTAGAAAATATATCTGCTATTTGTTCAGTGGTGTGACAATATTTGAGCTTTATTGTCTTTCGCTTCACATGGTCTCTAAGAAAGTGGTACCTAGTATCAATGTGTTTGCTCCTCCCATGTTTTACTGGATTCTTCACTAGCTTTATTGCTGATTGGTTATCCACATAAATCACAGTTGGTTTTTCTTGTGGATGTTCTAGTTCCTTCAAGAGATTCCTTAGCCATATAGCTTCACAAACAATAGATGAAGCCGCCACATACTCTGTCTCACAGGTAGACAAGGCTACAATTGCTTGTTTCTTGGATGTCTAAGAAAATGCTGTAGAACTAAAATAGAACACATAGCCAGTAGTACTTTTCCTCTCATCTTGGTCACATCCCCAATCACTGTCTGAGTAACCAACTAATTTTGCTTCATCACCATACACATAGAATAAACCAAGATTCATAGTACCTTTGATGTACCTTAGAATCCTTTTTGCAGCTAACCAATGAGTCTGCATTGGTTTCTCCATGTATCGACTCACAAGTCCAACTCCATAGACAATATCTGGTCTTGTGATCATTAACTATCTTAGACTTCCAACCAAACTCTTGTATAGAGTTGGTTCAATAACTCGATCATCTTCTTCTTTTGACAACTTTATGCTTGTTTCATCTGGGGTACTCACAAAGTTACAGCTTTCCATCTTGAATTTTTCTAATATCTCCTTCATGTACTTCTTTTGAGATATGAAAATTCCATCATGTTGTTGCTTCCCTTCAATGCCAAGGAAGTAGGACATCAACCCGTTGTCTGTCATCTCAAACTCCCTAAACATTGATTGCTTGAATTCCTTGAACATTTCACTACTATTTCCTGTGTGTAACAGATCGTCAACATATAGGCAAATAATTAGAAATTCACCTCGATGGTTTTTCTTCATATAAACAGCATGCTCATATGGACATTTGGTGAAGCCATTCTGATGAAGGTAACCATCGATGCGTGCATTCCAAGCTCTTGGTACCTGCTTTAAGCCATATAACGCCTTTTTAAGGCGGTACACCTTGCTTTCTTCTCCTTCCATTATGAAGCCTTCTAGTTGTTGTACGTATACTTCTTCTTCAAGGATGCCATTGAGAAAAACTGACTTGACAGTGAGTTGGTATGTCTTCCAATTATGATGAGAGGCAAGTGCGATCAATAGTCTCACTGTGTCAAGTCTCGCAACTGGTGCAAAGACCTCTTTATAGTTGATGTCGTACTTTTGTTTGTAGCCTTTAGCTACTAGTCTTACCTTGTATCGAGAAACTTCACCTTCTGCAGTGTGTTTGATCTTGTATACCCACTTGACACCAATAGCCTTTTGGTTTGATGGGAGTGTTGTCAACTCCCAAGTATCATTCTTTTGAATAGCATGTATCTCCTCCTCCATTGCGGATCTCCAACAATCTTCTTCAACAGCTTCTTGAAAGGTAAGAGGCTCATGATCAGCATATAGGCAGAAAAGATTAGTCTCTCCTTCTTATGTTTGCTCATAGATTTCCCTAAGACTTCTTATCTTACTTTGATTTGTGGAGGATCTGCTGCTGCTACCTCCCATAGAAGGTGTAGATTCTCTATGTGCTACGAACGGTGTGGTAGGCTGAGAAGATGGTGGGGTACTTGGTGGAGCTTCTGTTGAGAACTCTTCAGGCTCCTCCAACACTTGTTGTTCTTTGGCCTTGTCTTCATCGCTCGAGCTCCACACACTTTTCTTCATCAAAGATAACGTTTCTACTAACCACTAATTTTTTGTTAGCGGGTTGTAGAGCTTGTTCGCCTTTGACTCTTCGCTATATCCAAGGAAGATACATTTCTCACCACAATCATCGAGCTTCTTCCTCTTAGTTTCGGGAACTTGAGAATATGCAAGACACCCAAAGATTCTAAGGTGTGCAACACTTGGCTTGTAACCGCTCCACGCCTCTTGAGGTGTCATATTCTTGACACTTTTGGTAGGACATCGATTGAGTAGATAAGTTGAGCATGCCATAGCTTCTGCCCAGAATTGTTTTGGCAGTCCTTTCTCCTTAAGCATGGTTCTGGTCATATTGAGAATAGTATGATTTTTCCTTTCTGCAATCCCATTTTGTTGTGGTGTGTAAGCAGCAGTAAATTGATGCTTTATTCCTTGTTCCCTGCAATACTTGTCAACTTCTTTTGAGGTGTATTCACCGCCTCAATCTGAGCGGAGAGTTACGAACTTCTGACCACTTTAGTTTTCAACAAGAGATTTTAAAGTTCTTGAATACAGTAAAGGCAGCTGACTTTTCTTTAAGAAAATAAACCCAAAGTTTTATGCTAAAGTCATCAATATAGGTAATAAAGTATCTATTACCTCCTAATGACATGGGCTCTATTGGTCCACATATGTCAGTATGAATCAGCTGCAATGGTGACGATGCTCTCCAAGATTTGCCGCTGGGAAAAGGAAGTTGTGCCTGCTTGCCAAGTATGCATTCTTCACAAACATTGCTCGGTGGCTTGATCATTGGTAACCCATGCACCATGCCAGATGATGATAGTAGTTTTAGGCTGCTGAAATGTAAATGACCAAACCGAAGATGCCACTTCCGTGACTCACTTTCTTTGAGTCCATAGAAGCACTTCTCGAATTTTATGTTAAGATGTAACGGGAACATGCGATTATTAGCCATTGGAACATGAGCCACAATTCCTGCACGTGTATCTCTCAAAATGAGAGAGTAGTTCTCCATATGTATGGTGTACCCCTTCTCAAGCAGCTACCCAATGCTAAGAATATTGCTTTTCATATTAGGTACATAGTAAACATTAGAAATATACCATTTCTTACCATCATTTTGACAAATTTTTATCTTCCCTTTGCCTTCAACTGATAGTTTGGAGGAGTCCCCCAAGTTCACATTTCCGTGAACTCCTTCTGTGAGTTCTACGAATAGATCTTTCTTCCCACACATGTGATTACTTGCGTCAGAATTGAGGTACCAAACCTCATCTATTGAATTTGAATCATCATGAGCGAGAAGTAAAATAGAATCGCTACGAACCTCATTTATTGCTTCTGCAACATTGTCTTGTTCATCATCTTTGTACCAACAATCCGAGGCATAGTGTCCAAACTTCTTGCAGTTGTAGCATTGGATATTCTTAAAGTTTCCACATCCATATGTAGATCTTCCTTTTCCTCGGTAGCCTCATCGTCCCCTACTTCTGAAGCTTTGAGTCTCCTACTGATTTTGACATGGTTGTTGAGAAATACCACGCCCCCGGCCTCTACCACGACCACAGTTGGAGCTGAATTTGCCTTGATCATTTAGAGTTAGTTTTGACTATAGTGCTCGTTCTAATACACCATAATTAGAATTCTTCTGCATCCTTTGCTCATGTACTTGTAATGAACCCAACAACTCTTCAATTGTAAGATTCTCCAAGTCCTTAGACTCTTCGATAGCTACAACTACATGCTCAAATTTAGAGTTTAACTTTTCTACGACTAGAATGTCATCTAGCTTCTCATTGTTTCTTTTCAAACCATTCACGATTACCAACAATCATGAAAAATAATCGGACACCGATTCTTCATCCTTCATGTGAAGAGCCTCGAACTCGCCTCGTAATGTTTGGAGACGGAGCTGTCTCACACGTTCATCTCCTTTGAAGATAGAAGCTAGAATCTCCCATGCTTGTTTACTTGTCGTTGCTTCAGGAACTTTCTCGAAGGTAGGCTCGTCCAACCCTTGATAGAGTAGAAACAAGGCCTTTTTATCCTTCTTCCTCTGCTCTTTAAGAGCCTTCTTCTCATCAGCTGTGTATTCAGCTTCTTCCTCTTTGGTGGGTTCTGTAAATCCGTCAGTTATGACTTCCCACAGATCTTGAAAACCAAACAAGGCTCTCATTTGGATAGACCATGACCCATAGTTATCTTTTAATAATCTAGGAATTTGTTGCTGGACCACGTTGGAACCCATTTATAGAATGGATGAAAAAATGGGAATTGGCGGAACGAACAAGGCTCTGATACCAATTTGAAAGACAAACTAGTTTACTAACTAGTTACCTTTCTATCTCTCTTACTTTTATTACTAAAAATATGACTTAGAGAAGAGTAGAGAAATTCTTCTTCACTTTACTTATATTTCAAAACACCTTACAAAGCCCATATATATAGGCATACAAAACACAAACGACCAAAGCTTTTTTTTACTTCTTCTTTATTACAATAAATTTTCTTCTTTATTACAATAAATTAACACTATTAACTCTTCTAATTGAAGACTTCAGTTGAAGAGAACTTAATTAAGTCATCAATAAACTAAATGCCTTTATTAAAAGAACTCTTAACTAGCTTTTTTATTAAATATCCTTCTTACGTTTTGGATTTGTTGAATTTTCAACACAGCCCCGCCCATCGCAATGAATGTAATAAGTTGGAACTGCTAGTGGCTTGGGAACCCCCAAATAGCTTGTGACCTTTGCCATGTGGTTAAGGAAAAGAAACCCATCTTGGTCTTCCTTATGGAAACCAAGATGCATAATAAAAAGCTTTCTTATTTGAGAAATAAAACAGGCTTCGATCATATGTTTGTGGTTGATAGCAGGGGCAAAAGTGGTGGTTTAATTCTTTTATGGAAACAACCTGCAATAGTCAAAATCTAGAATTATAGTCTACAGCATATAAACGCAGTGGTACGTTTAAAGCATAAAGGGGTAGCTTGGAAATTTACTCGCTTCTACTGCCACCCGGAGACAGCCAGAAAGGAAGAAGCATGGTCCCTCTTACGACATCTTTCCCAAATGCAACCAGTTCCTTGGTTGTGTGTGGGAGATTTTAACGAAAATGTAACTTTTAATGAAAAGAGAGGAACCATAACTAGATCACCAAGACAAATGGAAGCATTTCAGGTAGCACTTGAGGACAGCCAGCTCTGTGATCTAGGATTCAGAAGTCCCAAGTACACTTAGAACAATGGGTGAGAGGGCAGCGATTTTATCAGGAGCGCCTTGTTCGAGGGGTTGCTAATAAGGCCTGGCTAGAGGAGATTGGAAGTGGAGAAGTGGTTCTGCTAGCACAGAGGTCTTCAAACCATAACCCAATTTTGGGGTCTTGCTGTTTTACTGGAGATGATAGCTAGAAAAAAAAGGTAAAAGATTCAGGTATGATGTAGGATAGAATTCCCATATTGAATTACACCCTTTAGTTCAACAAGTATGGAGGTCCAAACCCCCTCATCGAAATAAATAAAAGCCAAGACTCTAGAGCTACTGGTCGTGCAAGAGTTGGCATCTTCAACTAATAAGGACATAGAAAAGAGACTCAATTCTGAGCTACATGTACTCTTATAGGAGGAAGAACTTAAATGGAACCAAAGAGCCAATGCTAGTTGGCTCCAATATGGGGATCGAAATACTAAATATTTCCATGTGAGTGCTAGTGAGAGACACCGTGGGAACCACATATCCAGCATAAAAGATGGGAGTACGTGGCACCATCTGTTCCACTCAGGTAGCAATTGAAGAAGGTTTAACAGGTTATTTTCAGGAGCTCTATACCACAAGTGAGCCAACCAACATCCAGGATTGTACTGAAACCCTTGTTAGGCGGGTGACTTTTGAAATGAATGCAAAGCTCATGGCAGTGTTCACAAAGGAAGAAATCAGCAAAGCTCTACACCAAATGCTCCCCAACAAGGCACCCGGGCCGGATGGGTTTTTTGTAGCTTTTTATCAGTATAATTGGGCGTCAGTTCAGGGAGAGGTTAGTGATGCAATTCTCCATTTTTTTTTTTAATACTGGACAGTTTGATCCTCGAATAAATTGTACAAATATTGCTCTTGTTCCAAAACTGAAAAATCTAGTCCAAGTGTCGGAATTCCAACCCATAATCCTTTGTAATGTGTTATACAAGGTGGTGTCTAAGGTTCTTGCCAATAGGTTAAGGGAGATCTTACCCACTTTTGTATCACACAACCAAAGTGCCTTCATTCCTGACAGATAAATCATTGATAATGTATTAGTAGCCTACGAGACCCTTCACACAATTCATACTAGAATGTGAAGCAAGGTGGGATTCATGGGCATCAAGTTAGATATGAGCAAGGCTAATGACCGACTGAAGTAGAATTTTTTGGAAGCAGTTATGATGAAAATGGGTTTCTCTACCAAATGTATATCTCTAGTAATGGCTTGTGTTCGGCCAGTCTCTTTTGCAGTGGTGGTCAATGGCTAGCCGGTGGGCCATAATCAGCCAACGCGAGGTATTCGTCAAGGAGATCAATTATCCCCATACCCCTTTATTCTTTGCGCGGAAGCATTGAGTGCCCTTCTACTTCAAGCAGAAAGTTCTGGCAGTCTGATAGAGGTGCCCACCTCCAAAAGCGGGCTGAGAATCAGTCACATTTTCTTTGCAGATGACAATCTCTTATTTTGCAAAGCAAATTCACTAGAGTGGCAGCGGTTAATGATGACTTCAGACAAATATGAAGTGGCATCGTGGCAAAAATTAAATCTGAGCAAAATCTCTATTTTCTTTAGTCGCAACACTAGTCCTTTGAAGAGGCAAGAAATCACACAATTATCTGGATTGCAGGAAACCCTCCTTTGCATGGAGGAGTGTATCCTCAACTCAACCAGTGATTAAAAACGGGCTAGTGTGGTGGGTGGGTAATGGCAGAGACATAAAATATGGGGGAATAAATAGCTTCCAACTCCAACATCTTATGTAGTTCAGACTCCAAGGAGAATTCTAGCGAAACAAGCAAGGGTAGAAGAACTCATTAATCCAGACACCAAGAGTTGGAATCTAGCACTCATTCAAGCAGTCTTGAAGGAGGAAGAAGCGCAGATTATTTCCAACATTCCTTTAAGCCCTCTACAGCCAAAAGATCATTTAATATAGAGAGGTACACATTGATTGTTTCTTTTTAGTTTTAGAAGATCACTTTGCTTTGCCTCTTCTGGTCGTACACATGCACACCCTTTTAACAAGGGCCAACATTTCCAAGAGAGAAAAGTTTGGGGGGGAGGGGGGAATATTGCGGCTGACACATACAAGAGAGAGGAGAGGCATGGGTCGTTGGATTGATCACTCTTTAACACATGGCTTTCATTGATTTAAAAGATGGGAGATAAAAGATAATGAAAAGTTGGAGGGGGGAATATTGCGGCTGACATATACAAGAGAGAGGAGAGGCATGGGTCGTTGGATTGATCACTTTTTAACACTTGGCTTTCATTGATTTAAAAGATGGGAGATAAATGATAATGGGAGCTTGGAGCTTCAATTGGAGGTGACTCACTCTCCTTGAAGTGGATGACCAAATTTAACGGACTGACGCCATCACACTGAAAGTTTAAACAGAAACTGGTTTTGGTTGCTTGACCAAACCAGAGAAGAAGTGTTTATTTATATTGATCAATGTACATCAGTTTTGGTAAAGCCAACACAATACTTTACAACAACTAAATTATATGAAATGAAAACAAAGAGAGAAGAGGATGTCTTGATCCGTGGAACAATGCAGAAAACAAGGAGAAGAGAATGCAGCAGAAATCCTGGAGGGAATCCTGCTGCAGGTTGGCTGTGCTGACCAATCTAGGATGCTGATGATCAGTCTTAGGATCATGTGCATGCTGAGTCCCAAGGATGAATGCTAAGAAAGAATAGAAAAATAGTCAAAGGAGAGCAGGGGCTGAGTAACGGCTACTAGCCGTTACTCGGTAGTGACTGGTTTTTCTTCTGCATTCTGATTTTCTGTTTCCATTAGGTTCACTTCCTTAACACCCCCCCGCAAACTGATGGGAGGAAGGACCATTAGTTTGTCACGGAGGAAGCAAAACCGAGCAGCTGTGTGACCTTTGGTGAAGATGTCGGCCAACTGATCGAGGGTGGGAATATAGTGGAGTTGGATATCCCGATTGGCAACTTTTTCCCGAACAAAATGGATGTCAACTTCAACATGCTTGGTGCGGGCATGGTGGACTGGATTGGAAGCCAGAGCAAGAGCCCCTGAGTTGTCACACCAAAGAGTCGGAGGAGAAGGAAGTGTGACATGAAGTTCTCTAAGTAGCATGCGCAGCCAGTACATGTCTGCAGTAGCCAATGATAAGGCTCTATACTCGGCTTCGGTGCTTGATCTAGAAAAAATGTGCTGTTTCTTGGCAGACCAGGAGATGAGATTAGGTCCAAGAAATAAACCAAATCCGGAGGTAGACCGCCGATCATCCGGATTCCCTGCCCAATCCGAGTCACAATAGGCAGTGAGTTTGATGGGGCCTTTCGTGTAGTGAAGGCCAGAATCAATGGAGCCCTTGAGGTATCGTAAGACACGTTTGGCGGCTGTGAAATGAGTTGATGTTGGGGCATGCATATGTTGACATAGTTGATTGACTGAATAGGCTATGTCTGGCCGGGTGAGGGTCACATATTGGAGTGCTCCAACAATGTGGCGATAGATAGTCGGATTAGGTAGTGGAGCTCCATGAAATTTGGACATTTTGGTGCCGGCAACACATGGAGCAGGGTAAGGCTTGGCATCTATCATCTGAGTGCGGTCGAGGAGGTCATTAATATATTTGGACTGTCGAAGGTGGAGGCCATTTGAATCGCGGATAGCCTGAATCCCAAGAAAATAACTGAGTTCACCAAGGTCTTTGAGAGCAAATTCTGATTTAAGCTTGCTGAATATCCAGGAAATGGTGTCCTTGTTGTTGCCAGTGAGTATGATATCGTCTACATAAACCAATAGATAAATGTGAACATGGGTGGTATGATAGGTGAAAAGGGAGGGATCCAACTGAGAGCCGGTGAAGCCAATGTCAAGAAGAGCTTGAGATAACCGAGTGAACCATGCTCTCGGGGCTTGCTTTAGACCATAGATTGACTTATGTAGACGACACACATAGTCCGGGTAGGAAGAATGAACAAAGCCTTGGGGTTGTTCCATGTAGACCTCTTCATCCAACACCCCATGGAGAAATGCATTAGAGACATCCAGTTGGTGGATTGGCCAATCAAATTGGACAGCTAAGGCTAGGACCAGTCGGATGGTTGCTGGTTTAATGACTGGGCTAAAGGTTTCATAATAATCAATTCCACCAAGTTGATCAAACCCCTTAGCTACTAGTCTTGCCTTGTACCTATCCACACTTCCATCTGATTTTTGCTTGACTTTAAAGACCCATTTGTTTCTAATCACATTGTGCTTGGAAGGTCTCGGGCAGAGGGACCATGTTTGGTTTGAGATCAAGGCTTGATATTCAAGGTTCATGGCTTGAATCCATTCGGGTTTGGATGCAGCCTGTTTGAAGGTTGAGGGTTCTGGTGGAAGGTGAATTGTGTGTAGAACTTGGAGGGGATATTTGATGGAATGGAACATTTTAAAGCCAGGAAAGTGTTTTGGTTTTGAGTGACCAGTTTGGGACCTAGTCACAATCCGGGTGGGTGGTGGTTCAGAAGGTGTGGAGGGAGGAGCTGAGGAAAAATGTGGAAGGAAAGGTTGAGGAAGTTGATGAAGAGATGGAGACGAATCTGAGGGTGTGTCTAGAGGAGTAGAGGACTCGTCATATGTGGTGGATGTGGCCGAGTGTTCAGGTTGAGGTGCAGGAGGATCATGTTGAGAAGATAGAGGTGATGGGTGAGGAGATGATGTGTCTGTAGGATTGGTCATATCTTCAAACCGGGTAGAGGGTGCTGCAATAGAATTGAAGTCAGTGTGCAACTGAGATGGAATGAGAACTAGTGAGTTACCTGGAGAAGCCATGACCTTGCAGGAACCAAGTGGAGAAGCAGGGCTCTTTGCAGGAAACTTGGTCTCATCGAATATGACATTCCTGGATAGGTATACTTTGTGGGTGAGGGGGTCTAGGCATCTATATCCCTTTTGGTTAGAGCCATAGCCAATGAATATGCAGGGCTTGCTCCTAAATGACAATTTGTGAGCTGCATAGGGTCTCAACAGAGGATAGCAAAGGCACCCAAAGGCTCTAAGGAGAGAGTAGTCCGGAGGGTGATGAAAGAGCTTAGAAAAGGGGGATTCTTGTTGCAGTACAGGGGATGGCAGACGATTAATTAGGTAAATGGAGGTGAGGAAGGCATCCACCCAGTACTTAGGTGACAAACCGGATTGAGCAAGAAGAGTGAGTCCCATTTCCATTACATGTCTATGTTTCCTCTCAGTAATGCCATTTTGTTGAGAGGTATGTGGGCAAGTTAGGCGGTGCACAATTCCATGTTGAGTTAAGAATTGTTTGAAGTGAGTAGAGGTGTATTCACCTCCATTATCGGATTGAAAAATTGCTTGATGGTGGTTGAGAAGAGATTTTCAGCATACAATTTAAACTTAACAAAGCAAGCATAGACATCACTTTTATTTAGGATAGGATATAACCAGGTGAACCGGCTATAATCATCGATAAACAAAACATAGAACTTACAACCACTTAAGGAAGCAACAGAGGATGTCCAAACATCCGAGTGGATAAGTTCTAAGGGCTTGGTAGAGACCCTGTTGGAATCAAAAAAGGGCAATATTTTGGACTTGCCTAGCTGACATGATTCACAAACCCTTGTCCTATCTACTGAACCAGAGAGTGGGAGGTGTTGGTTCTTCAAAAGTTGCTGGAAAACAGCAGGTGAAGGGTGTCCAAGCCGTTGGTGCCACACCATATCTGAAGTTTTAACACCTAGGTGAGCTGTGAGACCTTTCCATTGATTGACATGTTTGGATTTAAGGGAGTACAGAGGAATGGGATACAGGCCATTGTCACTTGGTCCCTGAAGAAGCACAGCCCCCGTCAGGTTGTCCTGCACAGAATAGCTTGAACCGGTAAGAGCAAACCAACAATTGTTATCTAAGCAAAATTTGTTAATGGAAAGGAGATTGGACGAGGCATTCGGACAGTGAAGAATATTTTTGAGAAGAAGGGGAGATAGGGAGAAGGTTTTTCCATGAACCAACGATGATCCAAAATTTTTGATACTCAAACCTGCCCCATTGCCTACACCGACAGTGTCTCCTCCATCAAAGGGTTGAGGATTGGCTATGTTTGAAGAATCAGCTGTGACATGAGTGTTAGCACCGGAATCAGCAATCCAGTCTTGAGTCTCAAAACCATCATTGAGTTGAGCCACCATAGCTGCCAGTTGAAGAGGAGGGTGTCTGCCCTGATAGGAGAAATCCATGCGATGGTAGCAGTCCAGCGCATTGTGGCTGCTTTTGCCACAGATTTGGCAGGGTGAACGAGCTGGAGTTGTGGGAGTAGTGCGCATTTGAGCATTTCCCTGCTGATTGAGAAAGCTAGGCCTGAGGTGGGGAGGCCTGAAGCGCTGGTTGGGTGCAGGGTAAGGTAGATTGGGAACATGAGGATCACTACTCCCTCTGAATGTGCTTCTTGGTGCAAATGACTGAGGACGAAAGTTGGGCCTGGGTGGAAATCTGGATCTCTTAAATTGAGTGGGGTCAGTTGTGTTGTGATTGGAGGGACTGACTTGCTTGTTAGTGTACAAAGCAAAGGACCCAGTTTCTGGTGTGATAGTGGGACGTTGTTGGTTTTCCAGCAGGGTTTCATGGTTAAGAAGTTCAGATTGAAAATCAACAAATGTCATGTCATGGTCACAGGTTGCATAGGAATGAATTGTGACAAAGGTGTGAAAGACGGGATTCAAACCACTTACAACAAATGAGATGAGGTCATCATCATCGATTGGTTTTCCTGCAGCTGCGAGTTGATCAGCCCACTGTTTGGCCAGATTCAAGTACTCAGTGCATGAATTGTTTCCCTGTTGCAAGCCTTGTAACTGCCGCTTGAGGTGGGAAATTCGGGACTTAGACTGAGAGGCATATCTAGTTGCCAAGGTTGTCCAGGCTTCAGATGATGTTTTCAGGCCATACATTGTTGATACAATGGAAGGCGAAAGGGAGCAAATGATCCAGCTTAGGAGAAGCTGGTCTTTCTTCTGCCAAGCAACATAGGCAGGATTCAGAACTTGAGTGTTGTCAGTATCAGTGAGGAATTGGGATGGACAAGGATCAGTGCCATCCACAAGTCCTTGGAGGTCATTGCCTCGGAGGATGGGTTGAAATTGTGCAACCCAGGCCAGGTAGTTTGGCCCTTCAAGTTTGAAAAGTTGAGAGAAGGAGGGGACATTGGATAGGGGTGATGTGAATTCAGTTGTTGGGTTGGAAGAGGCAGTGGAGTTGTTGAAGTTGGTTATTGGTTGGTTGGTTGCTGGTGGGGCATTATGTTGAGAGGAGGAGGCTGAGTTGGTAGGAGAGTTAGGAGTGGCCATGGATGAGCATTGGCTTTTGGGTTGGCTCTGATACCATGAAAGTTTAAACAGAAACTGGTTTTGGTTGCTTGACCAAACCAGAGAAGAAGTGTTTATTTATATTGATCAATGTACATCAGTTTTGGTAAAGCCAACACAATACTTTACAACAACTAAATTATATGAAATGAAAACAAAGAGAGAAGAGGATGTCTTGATCCGTGGAACAATGCAGAAAACAAGGAGAAGAGAATGCAGCAGAAATCCTGGAGGGAATCCTGCTGCAGGTTGGCTGTGCTGACCAATCTAGGATGCTGATGATCAGTCTTAGGATCATGTGCATGTTGAGTCCCAAGGATGAATGTTGAGAAAGAATAGAAAAATAGTCAAAGGAGAGCAGGGGCTGAGTAACGGCTACTAGCCGTTACTCGGTAGTGACTGGTTTTTCTTCTGCATTCTGATTTTCTGTTTCCACTAGGTTCACTTCCTTAACACACACCACCTTGTTGGAGAGAGAGAGAGAGAGAGAGAGAGAGAGAGAGAGAGAGAGAGAGCTTTCAAAAACTTGGACATATTACTTTGATCTCACCATTTTTTTTCTTTTCGAAATCTTTGGGAGGTCAAGGGGAAATATTTTGGACCCCCACCCCTCCCCTAGCCCTCTTGGATTCACCCCTGGATACACTAATTAATCATTATTAATTCTAAACACTTGCAAAGTTGAAGCATAATGGGAGTGTAACCACTTTACAATATGATTGTAGAAAGCATTAATTACAGCTATATCTATATATATATATATTAAACAAAGCTTATTTGTGGAGCTAGACACATAAACCAATGACGTTTTATGTAATAAAAATCCTTGTATAGAAGAAAAAGAAACTTATTCTTGCCTTTATAGTTGCAAATGTCAGGCTGTACTTTTTCCATGTATACAGAATCGTGTACCACCCCAAGGGCCAAAGAGTAAAAAAATAAAAATTAAATTTATATATATATAAATAAAAGGGTTTTGGCTTTTGGGGTGGCTCTCTCTTCTCTTTTCTTTTTTTTTCTTAATTTTTTTTTTAAGTTTTATTATTTTCAATTTTTTTATTAATTTTTAAAGCTTTTTATTTTCTGTTTTATTTTTTTATTTTTTTTGTATTATGACACGTGTCTACTCTCAGGAATTGACACATGGACAACCGTTAGTTTTTGGATGAAAAAACCAACGGAGGCACAAATTCGATCTTTTTTCAAAATTCAAGTACCATTTGTGATACGAATTGAAACATAAGAAAAAAAAAATAAAGACTTTAAACTACATATACCAAAACCCTATTTAACCCTAAAAGTTAAAACCATTATTTATACTTTTGAGAGTCCAATAAGAGAAAGAAGTTTATACTTTCTCGTCTTCTTCGTTATATATTAATTCCTAATCATTTTGGTTTGAGTCTTAGGGAAAGGTTAATTAAAAGCAAAATTCACAGTAGCGTGTGAAGAAGTAACACGCTCTGAATATGATTTCTCGCATCGATTGAATTTTTATGCAGTTCTTCAAATACGTTGAATATAAAAGAATTATGTACGTGATACCAGAAATAAATCAACCAAAACCAAGTCGATCTTTTGCTTAAAAGCTTCACCACATAAATCAGCTTGTGGTTGTCTTGGCCGGCGGGGCTCACGCCGTCTCTGAGCAGTGATTGGCGGCAGAATGCTTCCTGGAGGATTAACAGGTGAACTCCAAATGTTTCATCTGTCTTATTTATTAGTGCTTTAATTTATAAGCATGTCTCCAATGCATTAATCTTTGTTTGCATTAAAAGTTACGTACAAATCAAGTAACTTTAATTAATTGCATGCAAAATATTCTAGATTTATTTCTCTGATTAATACACCAATAAAAACGAGCTGATCACTCAAATCATGGTGTGGGGGTGCCATTAATTAAAGTGTGCTATAGAAGGTAATAAGCAAACCACCTCTCAATCATGGCAAGACTTTCCCTAGGCTTGTATTCTCCTGCCGCGTGACCCCCTCCCTGTACAAGAAACATATATATTTAATTAATTAGTTTCACTTGATTACCTTATAGAAAAGAATTTAAGAAAACTTCATTTTGATCTTTCATCATTTTTGAAATCGTGCATATTCTTAAACTTTAAAAAATGTCAATTTAATGTATCCATCTATAAATTTCTTCCAATTTTACTACTCTATTAGAATTTTTTATTAAATTTTAACGGAGGGGTGTCAAAATTCTTAAAATTTTCTATTATTTTTTATTTTTTTAGGAAAAATTACAAAGATTTAGATGTTGATTAAGATTTAACTGAATTTGCATGAATACCCATGCCTGAATCTTTGAATTTATATATATAAAACAATGGTATTTTGAGAATTTTGACATGATCTAAAGAAAAAATTTTAACAGATCAGTGAAATTAGAAAAATTAGAAAAATGAATTTATTAAATTGATACTTTTTAAAATTTATGAATATGATTGCAAAAGTGTTAAAAAATCCGCAATGATAACTAAAGTCTTTCCAAATAATTTATTCTTGGGAGGGTGTGGAGACCTACCTTTATAGTTGTGAACGTTAAACTGTACTTTTTCTGTGTATTTATCGTGACGAATCTGCAGAAAGGATTTTGTAATCAACTGTAAGGTTTAGCAAATTTATATATATATATATTGAAAATCAAATGAAGTGTTCTTGAAAACCGACCCTGCAACTTGACCATCAACAAACCAAGGTCTCCAACTATCCCCGATGGACAACTTCAGAGTTGCAATCCATTCTTGCGTGCCCACATACGGAATCACCATGTCGTGATCGCCACTACATGGTCGAAGACAAAATCTTCTTTAGATTAGGAAAGCTAAGAAAATTCATAAATGGAAACGGAAATAGATTCATAACAATCCCATCTTTTCCGGATAGGTAGGCTACGTAGTCTCCCTTTCTATGGGATAGTTCAAATTACGTGTGGTTCGAACAATCAAATTTTGAGGAAATATTGGTAGATTCTCTGGAAAGCATTTTCCAAATTTTGATTAGGAATATAAATTCCACATTACTCATTTCGGTTATAGTACTGCCACGCCAAGCTTAGGGCATGATGGGAGGCCTTAAGCTTGGCATGGCAATCCTGACAATTTATGGCAGCTCCTTGTTTGATAAGCTTTGTAGGAATAATCTAATAGAAGAAACATAAATTCAATATTACCTGGAAACTAGGCCTCGAAGGTCCTTCTTGGTGAGGTTTCGGTGATATTCAATACTAGTTCTGATATCGTGTGCATATATCAATTGCAAGCTCTTATTGCATCTATCCCAACCTGTTATTGTTCCCTGATTGTCAGATGAAACGTAATTTGTTAGGTAAAACATTGATTGTTTTATGGAAAATATAAAAACTTAGGAAATTGAAATAAAATGCGAACTTAGGATGCGTCGTGAGTGGTGTTTAGTTGACCACGATAAGGTCCGTAAGCATTCATTCGAAAGGTATCGAAAATCGGTACGAAAACACGAAAATTCTTAGGTTTCTGCACATGTCTCAGTCAACCGAGGCAAATGCTCAATCAACCGAGTGTGGAAGCCTCGAATTTTGGTGGGAATGATCCGGTGATTCAGATTTAAAAGTAGGAATCTTGATTGACCGAGTAGGACCTTCGGTTGACCGAGCTAAGAGCATCTCCACGTGTTGAATTATTGGTGGAGTCCATTGAGACGTTGCAAGCACTTATTGGGGTTGACGAGGCATCAATGGTTGATCGAGCTTAAGCATCAATCGACGTAAAACATGTAGTGGCTATTATGGCATCTTTAATTTGGTTGATCAAGACTCAAGAGTGAGTTACGGTCGACTAAGCTATGACAAACTCGAATTCTAACGCATTTTTAAAGGCCAAATCGATTGAAGGATTCATTTTTTTTTTTTCTCACTTTTCCATTAGAGAAGAGGATTTGAAGGCCTTGCAAGACTAAGGGAGGCCAAGCTTGAAGGCATATCCATCTTTCTCCAAGTTTTCTTTTGTGGATTTTAGCTTCCTTGATTTTTAATCTCATATTTTGGGTTGTGTTAAGTTGGAGGTTGTTGTTTTGTTAATAATGTTTTCGTTGAGTTGTTGGGTTATGAGCTATCAAAGATTTGGAGAGTTGTTGTAGAATGATGGTGTTTTGCTTGTTTAGGGTTTTGGTGAAATTTGGAAAAGGAGTTGAGTTGTGTTTGATTCCATGCATGGAAGGGTTTTGACGGTATGGAAGGGTTCCTTGGATTGTGTTTGGAAATTGTGGATGCTGGGTTGAGGAAATAAAATGGGACATGGGAATTTTTTTTTGGTGATTTCAAACTGAGAATGCATGCAATTTTGTAGCCTCCCGATCGACCGAATGAGAGGCTCAATCAACCTAGTGCACAAATTTTCAATTCAAGAGTGGCTTGAGAAAAGCTTCACTAAAGCTCATTCGACTAAGTGTAACCCAGATCCTATCCGAGGAAGCTTAGATGCTTGATCGACAGAGCATGTCCTGTTTCAAGTGTTCATGTCTTTTCACGAGCAAACAAACCGCCGGGAGTTTGGGAAGAGTATAGGGTTCCAATGGAGGGTTGTAATGAATTTCAAACGAATGCTGGTTTCGAACATGAGACGCTTAGAGGATTTTAGCAAACGTTGTAAGTAGAACTTCCTACCAACAGTATCCAAATATTTTTACATGAGATGCTTGGATTTAAGTAAATGCATTACTAAAAACTGTTTTAATTATGTATGCAAGTTGGTAAGTACCATGCATAGTTTCCTTAGCGAGTTTGAGCCCCACTTTTATGTAGTTTCACTGATGATGAAACTACGTTGAAATCGATTAACAAAGGATTTTATGGAAAATGGATTTAAAGAAGTGATTTCATGTACAAAAAATGATGGATAATGTAATGTAACAAGAAAAAGTCTAAAAGGTTAAAGGGAATGAAATGGCTAAGCAAGTAAATATGGGAACAAAAATCAAGATGACACGGTCACGAGATAAGCCGGTCGTGATGACACTACAAAAATGCATGTAAATAGCCACGTGCAGTTTGACACGTGTACAGTGGCGTACACGTGTCAAACTGTTAGACACGTGCATTTTGACACGCGTAAGACGCATGTCAGATGTGCAAGTCATTAACTGCACAATTTGACACGTGTATTGAGATACACGTGTCAAACCGTTTGACACGAGTATTTTGAATATTCGTGTCAAAACAATTTGACACGTGTATTTCAATACACGTGTCAAACCGGTTTTTTTTTTTAAAAAAAAATTTCCAAATTGAATTTTTCATTTAAATAAATTTTTAATTTAATTATTTAATTGTATTTTTAAAATAAATTAAAAATTCGATTAAATAATTAAATAAAAAATTTAATTAAATAAAAAATTCAATTTGAATTTTTTTTTTCAATTTAATTTTGTTATTGGTTATTTAAAATTATTTGGTTTAATAAATTTTAGTTTTTTCAAATTTTATTATTTCCGACCACAAATAACGCAATATTGATTTTACCCAAGAACAACACAAAATCATATTACCACAAACCAATAGTTAATTACGTTTTCATTAACTACGCAAATATTTACAAATAAAAATTAATTATACAAACTATCTACAAATCTGAAGGGCATCCCTGTGAATCACGAGGTACCGTCCCAGGCGTGTTCTCGCCAACCGGCGATTGCTGCGCAAGGAATGGTGTAGCGGGCGAAGGTGTAGCGACAGTGGAGTGCTGGCTCAGCCGTCGTCCAACAGGCGACAACGTACCAACCGTTGTCGAATTACCTGCAAATAATATAGACAATTAAAGTATATGATATTACTTGTAAAATTAAAGGGGTAATTAAAACAAATTGAAATTAATTTTGTCCTATACATAATATAAATCATACCTGCAGATGTACTACTAACAGACGACGTACTACCTACGTGTGCAGGTGAAGACTGAGTACCAAGACATGGTGCTGATGCTCCCATGGAGCCATGGAGGACATGAAGACCTCAAACTGTCGCATGCGCTGCTCCATGGCGTCGAACTGCTGCATGCGCTGCTCCAACAGGTCATTCCTCACTCGCTCAGCCTGTAGCTCCGCTTGGATCTCTTCCATCTTCCAAGCGTGTTCGGCCCAATCCCGAGACGTGCCCTGAGATGGTCCCCCCTGTGAGCAAGGCCTGTATGAGAAACATGTCCCCCGAACAGGTGTAACGTTCGGCCCAACCTGCCGAACCCTCCCCGCGTACTCAGGCCTCCCAACCGCCTGTTCGTAAGCGTCGTTCGGTGCCCAACGCACCGTGTCTGCTGAGACGCTTTGCGTGGCGGCTGGATCACTGGATAAACTCTGCGTCATCCTCTCCTGTATATCGTTAACATGAAAAACTAATATATTGAATAATGACATGTTACACATAATTTAAAAATATTAGTAAATTAAATCAGTAGCATACGCATACGACCCGTGTACGTTCGTTCACGTAAGTGCCGTCCTTCCTTGTGTGGGTCTTCACGAACGACGAGGCGCGAGTGGGAGGCATGCCAGATGTACATGTCTGTCGTCATGCAGTTGAAATATATGACAAACAGATAGCGATAAAAATAGTATAAAGAAAAAGAAAAAAATTAACAACAAATATTAAAAACATAAACATATATTTTTCCATACCTCCTCGTGATTAAATCTGGCATAACTTTTAGATCTCGTACAATGGAGAAGGTCATTCTGCTCCCTCAGCCTCTTCATCCGCTCAGAGGTTGCCTACGCATTGAACATAAAAAAAAAATGTAAGCATTGACACACTTAAATTAAAATTAAAATTAAATGAACTGTTATTAAAAAACCTTAAAAAAATTTATGCCTACATACCCTTTTATGCTCAGTGCACCAATCGCTCAGCAGGAACTCTTCATCTGCTGCATCATACTTCGCAAAAAAATTGTCCGGCATTCTCGCACGGATACTCTCAGGTGTGTCACCGTCTCCAATACATAGTTTGGTTTTGAACCTCTACTTCCACGAGCGGTGCTTACGGCCAATATCGTTCCACGCTTCCTGTTGCGCCTTGCGCTTGTCCACTGATACAGGTAGATAGAAATCCTTCTGCACATTCAATCAAAGAATTATAGGGTTAATATCTTCAATAAAAACATTAATCTTAACTTTAATTCAAATAAAAAATAAATTATATTCATAAATATACCATCAGCGCGTCCCACATAGCCTGCTTAATCTGCATATTTACCATTGCCCATTTGTCCCGCATATGTATGTAGGACCCGCTCCTGATAAGCTTGCCCTCAGCTCGCCTAAAACGATTGCAGGCTCGTCCTACAGGTTGTAGAGCAGCATTGTACTGCAATACAACCTTCTTCCCCCTCGGGAGCACCCAGTTTCTCGCTGGGTCCTCAATCACCTCATAATAAATGGTCCCGTCTGGGTTGTACCCTAATGAAAAAAATATTCAACATTTCATTGGTTAACACTAAAGAAGTTATATATATATATATATATATATATATATATATATAAACAAATTGTAAATTCATGTTATTTTTCTATCAAACAAAAAATGAAATTTTTGATAACATAATATGAGTTTTAAGGATGTTTAAATATGTACTTACCCATCAACCGAATGTGCTCAATCGGTATGTGCTGGGTCGCCTGCAACCTCCTCGCCAACCCCTCCCACTGGTGGAGGCTGCTGATCATCATCTGAATCCATATCCTGGGGGCTATCGGGGGCCAACTCATCGGTACCCAACATCGCAACGTCCTCCTCATGGGTACTCTGGCTCCCCCCAACATCTGGCATCTGACTCTCACCGGAAAGTGGCACCTGGCTCTCACCAGATAAAGGCATCTGGCTCTCTACATGCCCCGGGCCCTGACTCGCCCCCGATGCTGGCATCTGTCTCGCCCCCAAAATCTGGCCCTGCATCGCCCTTTGTGCCGGTATCTGTCCCAACCCTACAGCCGGCATCTGCATCTCCCCGGTCTGTGACAGTGGAAATCTACTATCCTGCGTCTCACTATCAGGGTTACACATCATAGGTACACTATACGTATACGGAAAGTACGGCGCATAACCCTGTGGCCCCATCCCCTCTCGCACCCACCATCGAGCCACGTTACCCGGTTGGGTGAACCCTATCTGAGACAATGTAGGGAGCTCCGGCAATGGAGAACTGCAAGGTCCAACTGTGCTGGTCTGCCCGTGATCTGACGTGGGCACGGCCACCGTACCCGGCAACAATGGTCTATAAGCCCCGTCTGGGTGATGTGGCCACGCCGCAGTATATAATGCCGTCGAATCAGTGGGCGTGGTCATGTGGGGCACGGGTGGGCGAGGTGCCCGATATGCATAAGGAGTGGGTCTCTAGTCCATCAATACCTGGAACAAACGCCCTACACCCGTCGTTATACCGTGTCATACCCCTAGGTGCTGACATCCAATACTTGTCCATATGTCTCTGTATAGGGTTAAGAGACCGAGACAAATCATACGTCTTACAGTATAAACTTGTAAAAAAATTGTGCATGTCACGCAACATGGGGTGTACGACTTTTTTTCCCTTTTAAAGGGTTTAGGGTTTTAGGTGTTTTTTAGAAAGTGTAAGAATTTGTTTTTTTTTTTTTTTTTTTTTTTTAAAGGGCTTAGGGTTAGGGTTTGTTAGGGTTTAGGGTATTTTTTTTAGAAAGTGTAGGATATTATTATTTTTTTTTCTTAATGGGTTTAGGATTAGGGTTTAGGGTTTAGGGTTTAAGGTTGGGGTTTTAGTTTTTAGTGTTAGGGTTTTTTTTTTTTACAAAGTGTAGGATTTTTTATTTTTAAGGGTTTAGGGTTTAAGGTTTAGGGGTTAGAGTTTAGAGTTAGGGTATTTTTTTAGAAAGTGTAGGATTTTTTATTTTTAAGGGTTTAGGGTTTAAGGTTTAGGGGTTAGAGTTTAGAGTTAGGGTATTAGTTTTTTAGGGTTTAGGGTTTAAGGTTAGGATTTTTGTTTTTAGTGTTAGGGTTTTTTTTTAGAAAGTGTAGGATTTTTTTTTTCTCTTAAGGGTTTAGGATTAGGGTTTTGGGTTGGGGTTCTAGTTTTTAGTGTTAGGGTTTTTTTTTTTTAGAAAGTGTATGATTTTTTATTTTTAAGAAAGTGTAGGATTTTTTTAGGGTTTAGGGTTTAGGGTTTAGGTTAGGGTTTGTTATGGTTTAGGGTTAGAGTTTTTTTTTTTTTTTTTAGGGTTTAGGGTTTAAGGTTAGGATTTTTGTTTTTAGTGTTAGGGTTTTTTTTTTAGAAAGTGTAGGATTGATTTTTAGGGTTTAAGGGTTTAGGGTTAGGGTTAGGGTTTTTATTTTTAGAAAGTGTAGGATTTTTTTTTTTGGGTAAAGTGTTTAGGGTTAGGGTTAGGGTTTTTTTTTAAGAAAGCGTAGGGTTTTTTTTTTTAATGGTTTCGGGTTAACATTTATGGTTTTAGTTTTTTTTTTTTGTTATAAGGGTTTAGGGTTAGCGTTTTTTTTTTTTAGGTTTAGGGTTTAAGGTTAGGATTCTTGTTTTTGTTTTTTTTTTTTAGAGTTAGGATTTTTTTAGGTTTAGGTTAGGGTTTAGGTTTAGGTTAGGTTTTTGTTTAGGTTAGGTTAGGGTTTACGGTTTACGGATTTTTTTTAAGGGTTTAGGGTTTAGGGTTTAGGGTTTTAGGTTTTTTTTTTTTAATGGTTTAGGGTTAGGGTTTTTTTTTTAGAAAGTGTATGATTTTTTTTTTTTTTGGGTAAAGTGTTTAGGGTTAGGGTTAGGGTTTTTATTTTTAGAAAGTGTAGGATTTTTTTTTTTTTGGGTAAAGTGTTTAGGGTTAGGGTTAGGGTTTTTTTTTTTAGAAAGTGTAGGGTTTTTTTTTTTTTAGGGTTTACGGTTTAAGGTTAGGATTCTTGTTTTTAGTGTTAGGGTTTTTTTTTTAGAAAGTGTAGGATTGATTTTTAGGGTTTTGGGTTTGGGTTTAAGGGTTTAGGGTTTAGGGTTTGTTAGGGTTTAGGGTTTAGGGTTTAAGGGTTTAGGGTTAGGGTTTGTTAGGGTTTAGGGTCTAGGGTTAGGGTTTACGGTTTTTTTTTTTTTAACGGTTTAGGGTTTAGGGTTTTAGGTTTTTTTTTTTTTTAATGGTTTAGGGTTAGGGTTTTTTTTTTTAGAAAGTGTATGTTTTTTTTTTTTTTTTTGGGTAAAGTGTTTAGGGTTAGAGTTAGGGTTTTTTTTTTAAGAAAGTGTAGGGCTTTTTTTTTTTTAATGGTTTCGGGTTAATGTTTATGGTTTTAGTTTTTTTTTTTTGTTATAAGGGTTTAGGGTTTAGAGTTTGTCAGGGTTTAGGGTTAGGGTTTTAATTTTTTTTTTTTTTTTAGGGTTTAGGGTTTAGGGTTTGTTAGGGTTTACGGTTTGTTATGGTTTAGGGTTAGGGGTTTTTTTTTTTAGAAAGTGTATGAATTTTTTTTTTTTAAAAAAGGGTTTAGGGTTAGGGTTTTTTTTTTTAGAAAGTATTGGTGTTTTTTTTTTAGGGTTTGTGTTGGCTTTACGGTTATCAGATTTAAAGTTTAGGGTTACAGTTTGGGTTTTTCTTAAAAAGTAGACGGTCAATTTAATTGTTTTTCTTCCATATTCAAACCAATGGTTTTTTTTTTTTTTTTTTTTTTTTGTTTCCATTTATCATTTTCAAAAGTGTCATCGTTGGTTTAAAACGTTAAACTAATATGCGATATTATTTGATTTTTTTTTCCACTAACCAAAAAAACTCATGAATTCATAATAACACATTACAATAAATATATATAAAACCTCTCAAATCAAAATTTAAAACAAAAAAATTAAAAACAATAAAAACACAACAACATAGTGTAAAAGTACAAAGCTTCATAAAAAAAAATTTAATAAATAAAACCCTAAATGACACAAAAAAATACAAAGGTGTACACAAAAATTTCATAAAAAATGTACCAACCAAATATATATATATTAAGAAAAAACACCAAAACCGAAATGCTTCTGTCCATTACAAAAAAGGCAAAAACAAAATTATATGTATAAAAATTCAGTAACACTGCAATAAAATAACAGAACAAATAAGAAATCATCAGAAGAAAAAATATGCAGAACAGTCCCCCGAAAAAATACTCGGCCGGATATACATGTAGAAGAAAAAATTAAATACAAACAATGAGGGAAATTATACTCACTGCCAAATTGGGTCTATGGACAAAATATGCAGGTATATATCTGCATATTTGGAGGAACAAAATATACCCAAAAAATCGACATTAGCAAAATATACCAAAATGATATATGTAGAAACCGGTATACAGAGAGAGCAAAGGAGGGAAATATCGGAACAAATTCACGCACGGCCGGAGAAGGAGCTGCCGGAGAGTAGTCCCGGTGGAGAGAGAGAGAGAGAGAGAGGAGAGAGAGAGAGGAGAGAGAGAGAGAGAGAGAACGTAAGAGAAATGGGTAGCTTCCTCTGGAAGCTACCCATTTCTATATAATATATATATATATATATATATATATATATATATATATATATAAATTATTATATAAAATAATATAATAAATTCAAAAATGAAATTTTTGAATACACGTGCAGGGATTTTGGCCAGGTGGCGCGCGGGAGAAGTCCCATGCGCCAGACCTGGCCAAACAATTGGACACGTGTACTCTCTGTACACGTGTCCAATTGGAGACGTGTATTTTAAGACACGTCTCCAATTGTAGATTTTTTTTAAAAAATAAATAATATTATAATTATATATAAAATAATATATGAATAAATATATATATAATTTATTCAAGTAAATACAAATACAAACCAATGGGCCCTAAATGTATGTACCGTACATATAGCTAAACCCTAAGCGCTAAAACTAAACTGTAAACTATAAATTAAAACTCTAACACTAAGTATATATACTAAAATTAAACTCTAACATTAAGTATATATACTATATTAAACCCTAAATAAAAAATAAAAACTAAAACCTAACCATAAAATTAAACTCTAACCCTAAGTGCTAGACTATATATAGCTATAAACTATAATCATGAGGGTACGTACTATATCTAGTCATAAACCCTAACCCTAATCCTCTATCCAAAAGTATATAATATATATATATATATATATATATATATAAAACTAAACCCTAAGTAAATGTACTATATATATAGCTATAAATCATAATCCTAAGTATATGTACTATATATATCGAAACAATCTAATTTTGAACTGCTCATAATTTAATATATATATTTAAAAGTGTACAATAATAACACATGAAAAATAATGTCAATATATTTTTCACGTGTCATTATTGTACACTTTTAAATATATATATATATATATATATATATATATATATATATATATATTAAATCTTGAGGAGTTCAAAATTATAACCCATAGTCCTAAGTGTATATATTATATATACATATAAACCCTAACTCTAATCGTATATACTATATATATATCGATAAATCATAATTCTAAGTATATATACTATATATAGGTATAAACCCTAGCCCTAAGTGTATATACTATATATAGCTATAAACTCTAACCCTAAGTGTATATACTTTAAAAGTGTACAATATTGACATGTGAAAATATATTGACATTATTATTCATATAATGTAAAATGAATTAAATTATAACCCATAGCCCTAAGTGTATACATTATATATACCTATAAACCCTAAAACCCCTAACCATAAGTGTGTATACTATATATAACGATAAACCTTAATCATAAGTATGTATGTTATATATAACTATAAACTCTAACCCTAAGTGTATATATTATATATATCGATAAACTCTAACCCTAAGTATATATATTATATATCTAAATAGCTATAAATCATAACCCTAAGTGTATATATTATATATAGCCATAAACCCTAACCCTAAGTGTATGTACTATATATAGCTATTGACCTAATTAAGTGTATATACTATATATAGCTATAAACCCTATGTGTAAATATTATATATAGTTATAAACCTTAATCCTAAGTGTATATACTATATATATTGATAAACCATAATCCTAAGTATATATATTATATATAGGTATAAACCCTAGCCCTAAGTGTATATACTATATATAGGAATAAACCCTAGCCCTAAGTGTATATACTATATATAATTATAAACTCTAACCCTAACTTTAAGTGTATGTATTATATAAGGGACTAAAACATAAGTATTTAATTCATTATGTAGCGGGGAACCCTCAAAATAGTTGCATTTACTATATATAGCCATAAATAGCAAGGTTACTGTATATAGTTTCTAAACCGTTTACATGCATGCATATCTATATATATAGTATTAATTATAGGTTTTTCAACTTTGTTATGTTTTAATTTTTTTTTTTTTTTTTTTTTTGTTTCTAAACGTAGATAGTGTACAAAACTAAACCATAATTTGAACTATTTGGTTTAATTATATATATAGAACCAAATTTGTTTAATTATGCATATAGTACAATATGTAAATTAGGTTAGGGTTTACGTACTTATTAGTATATTATATATATATATAAATAAGGAACTTAAAAAGTATAAATTCCAAGCATAGAATTTACATATAGCATATAGCTTTCAAACCTAATTTTATGTGTATAAGTTATGTACACCGTATTTTCACAGATTTGTATGGTTAATAAGATAAGGAGTTTTTTTATTTTATTTTTGTTTCAAAAAATTAACACAACACAAATTTTTTTAAAATATATTTTTGGGAAAAAATGACAGTTTGACACGTGTAATAATACACGTGCCCATTTGGACATGCGTATTAAATACACGCGTCCAATTGGACACGCGTATTAAATACACTCGTCCAATTGGACACGTGTACTTAATACTCGTGTCCAATTAGACACGTGTAATAATACACGTGTCCAATTGGACGCGTGTAATAATACGCGTGTCCAATTGGACGCGTGTAATAATACGCGTGTCCAATTGGACGCGTGTAATAATACGCGTGTCCAATTGGACGCGTGTATTTAATACGCGTGTCCAAATGGACCCGTGTATAACATACACGTGTCCAATTGTGAATATGTTACATTTTGACACGTGTCTCCTAGACACGTGTCAAATTGGACGCGTGTCTACAGTAACCGGTACTGTAGACACGCGTCAAAATGGTAAAATTTTTGTAGTGTGATGTTATAGATAAATTAGTCGTAAAAAAGGTTTAGGCACGGTCATTGGATAAGTTGGTTGTGAAGATTTCCTAGAACAAATCGGTCGTGACAAGAATTTTACTCATGGTCACAGGATAATTGTGATTAATCCCACTCACCTCACTAACAACTTGAAGATCTTCCATGCATGCTGCGTTGCTTGGATCTGGAAACGTGTATTCGCCTTTTGCAGTTTTTTTTAGTTGACTAAAAACACAACACATTACAAGTTTAAAATGATATCTTTTGCGGCCAAAGTTGAAATCAAGTTGCAAGAAAGAATATGATCAGTCGTCTTAAAGTACGCGCGTTTTGGAATATGTTAGAATATAAATTAAAAATTTGATATTTAAAATAGTATCAGAGTGGAGATCTTGAGTTCGAACATTGTTTCCATCGATTCACCCCCTCGTTTCAATTAAATATCTAACGTGTTGGTTCTCACTTATTAAGGGAGACTACTTTGAACCTACACATATTTAACATAATTGAATCAAGTAAATAGTTGATTTAATCATTTAATTAATATTCTAACACTCTCATTTAATAAGTGAGACCCAACACAGAATATTTAATTGAAACGAAAAGTGAATGATGAGATAAAGTTCGAATTCAACACCTTTTGTTTTGGCAGCATGTTAAATCACCGCTTAACCAAAAAACTTGAACTATAAAAATAATATTAATTTAATTAATATTATAAAATGTAAAATATAATTTGTTGAGGAAAATTAGGTTAACAAACTCACTTAAACTGTAACATATATATATACACCATCAGTGGTGGTTCAGTGGTCTTAAGAAAACTCCAAAGTGGTTAGGTACGTACTAGAGTGTGAATTTGAATATCTCACAATGGGAATTGATCCCCACACAAGTCGATCTAGTTAGTCTTAGTTGTCTCAGATCTGATTGATGTTTTGATGAGGCTGGGTCAAGTTATGGCTCAACCGAGCTTGAGGGAACGCCAGCCTATAGTTTTTCACTGTATAGGCCCCTCCTGAGATTGGTTTCTAGCGAGTAGGTGCTACTATAGTCACGTTCTAGAGCTAGAGTAGCCACATACAGTTGGTTGCCATAAAGCTGATCTGATATAAGTGCTATATATAACTAAAGAGCACTTCACCTCATAAAGCTGATCTGATATAAGTGTTGTTCGGTGAGCGAATGTAACTCTTGAATTCAGGTCATAAATCGTATCTGTAAATGGATTGCCTAGAACATATCCCTGTGTCCAGTTTTAAGAACTATAATTAAGTCCAACGATGATGGAAATTAAGAAGAGCAAAAGAAAAGAAAAAACTCAAAATTAACCATATGTAACACATTGAGGAACATGCATGATTGAAGTAAAGGTAGGTATCAACTCGAATTATTCAAGTTTTAAATTAAAATTACATACTTTAAGATTCATTGGTGGCTGATCTCCAGCTTCATTGCCTACAACAGAATAGTAGGGCAAGAAATCATGCCATGGAAAGTAGCATAGGGAAAAAGAAGATACAAAATCATGTTTCATGCATAATGTGCTCATATATATATATATATATATATATTGATAGTTATGCATGCGAAGATGAAATTCCTTCAAATAATATTTTAACACTTCTTCTCGATCGCTTGTAAGACCGGCCAACACGTAAGTAGAGTATTGTTTGAAATAAGTAATATTCTGCAGAGTCAAAATTTGAATTCAAAACCTTTGTTCTAATACAATATTAAATTATTACTTATTTCAAAATTTTAAGTTATAGGAAATTATGAATACGATCATTAAATTAATACTTTAAAAAAAAACCATGAGAAAATGAAAAGGAAATGTTCAAAGATAGTTTCATTTCTAGAGTAATTTTAAAGCATGAATTTTAAAAATTCCTATATAGTTTTTCCCTACAATATCCTAAGAATGGAGGAAATTAAGAGTATTTAATTGTTTTTCCCTTGGGTATCTCAGTTAGAGCCAAATTTCAGCTAATAGTATTAATGTCTTTAGAAAAGCAATAGCTATTAAAAAAGCAAAAGTATGAAGCAAAAAGGAACCAAAATAAGGTACCATTTAATACTTCTTGAACAATGATAGGTACAGTAATGCCTGAATAAGAATCACCAGCTATATACAGTGGATTTGAGAGGAACATGGAGTGAGCCATGAGCCACTGCACCAGGATAAAAAAACAATTGTTCTTAAACACAAGGTATTGCTGATTGAGGTCCCTTTTTTTTTTTTTTTTTTTTTCAAATAAAAGTACATATATTCTTCTCAAATTATCGGGTAATTTGCAATATCTTCCCTTCTTTCAAACTATCAATTGAAACTGTGTCCCCTCTAAAATTCCAAAAATATTGCAATGTAGCTTATTTATTGTAAAAATGACGAACATACCCTTAATTAGTGGGTATTCACACAAGACCCATGGGGGCGGACAAAAGAGGTATAATGCAATTTCTTGATAGGTTTTTTTTTTTTTTTTCTTAAATTTTTTTTTTTTTAATTTTATTTTATTTGGAAAGCGTTGCATCAATTGAAAATTTGAGAGACATTGCAAACTGCATGATCATATTTCAAGGGAAGTTTCTATAATTTTCCCTTCATTTTATCATATGGGTGATCTTGATTAATTTGCAATCAAATGTCTCTGAAAAGCCAAAGTACTGTGTTTATCCTCTCACCTTTCTTAGAAATTCATAGTTTCGTGCTGCTGATGATGAATCACTGCTGTTGTTGTGCCCATCCCAACTTTCTGCATACGAATATCCAGTACCAACAGGCGCATCCAAAAATATTAAGTTGGCGACCTAAAAAAAAACAATCCATAAAAATGTGTAACTGGCTTGAACTCATATGCTATATATGAAAATGGTCAAAATCTCACACCTTTGTCCATGAGTATGGGTTCAACAAGAGTGTTGGTTTGCTCCCACTGGAATTTGCATAGTTGAAAGATAATGGACCTGCATGCCAGGAATATTAATATAGATTTTAGAGTCGATCACCAAGGTGGTTTTTGAAAAGAGAAAAAGTGTTCTTAATTGACATATAGTTGGAAACTATTTGAGAAAACTTTACTTATTATCTTTGATCTTTTGTCACTTTTACAATTATACTCTCAAACTTTAAAAAGTGTCAATTTAAGGTCATCATATTTTAATTTTTTACAATGTCAACCATTCTGTCCAAATTCAATGTCAAATCAAATGGTTGACGAGAAAAATGTCCCTTGTGCCCCTACCTCTAAGATGTTCATAAAATTACAAAAATACCTTGATTTAATAATTACATTTTACTTTTTAAAAAAAAGTGAAAAAATAAGTCTAACCCACTAGTGGGTTAGTAAGTCACATTTTTTAATTTTTTTATAGAAATGGGGCGTACTTTGAAATTTTTCTTTTTTTTATTAGGCCGTTGAATTTGAACGGGAGAATTGACATTGCAAAAAATTGAAAGATGATGATCCTAAATTGACAGTTTTTAAAGTTCAAGGATATGATTGCAAAAATAATGAAAAATCAGAGTGTTTTGTGTTTTGATTGGTGGTTAATGAATTTGTTTTGATAACAGAAAATAAAGAATAAAAAAAAAAAATTTCATATCACTAAAAGTTCATGACTAGAACAGGTCAAGATGAAGTCAAGCTTAGATAATTTTGAGAGCCCAGCACAATTATCTTATTCATTAATGTTGGGGATAAAACTAACCCTGAAGACACGTGGATTCTGATCTTGAAACATCTGGGTGTTACGTCTCGGAGATTTATTATGAACAATAGAAAAGGTTGCCTCGGTCTTATAGAACCCAGTTACAACAATGAATATACCGAGATCTCCAAGTATAATCGGAGTGAACATATCTCGGATATTTATACCTCGGGGATTCGACAGAAACTACAAGACCATACAGGAAGTTTGACTTACAACCCGGTATAGAAGATTGCCTCGGAGTGATAACACCTCGGTGTGATAACACCTTGGATAATCATCTCGGTATAAACAACATCTCGGACCTTCCACAACCCTTTTAAGGTGCGGCAATATCCCGAGATCTCCAAGTCAGAGCGAATACGTCTCGGATATTATCACCTCGGGGGTTGGTCGAAGTATGCCGCAGTTGTCATAGAATGTGATAAGGCTAGTATCCCAGAAGATCAGGGATAAGTCTCAATTCCATAATTAATGGGATGAGGTAGTTAATGACACAGAATTAAGATTAAAGAGGTACGAATACAATTAACTTTGAACTCTGCAATCTCATTCGAATTCCCTGAAGATAAGGTTCAACCAAGTTAGGACTCAAACTCCTAATTCAACTAGGCGTCAAGGATTCTAGTAAGACTGCAACTACCGGCCTATAAATAAGACCATCGCACCAGGTATGAAAACACATGCATTCTTTGAACTCGTGAAGTTATAAACACTCTTCAGAAAATTGATTTAAATTGACTTAGGCATCGGAGTGGGCGTAGTCGGCACCCCCGACGAGTTGTTTGTTATTTTGCAGATCAGAACCCGACAGCGAATCTCTAGGCGACACGTCACCATATCGGAAACTTTACCAACAGTTTGGCGCCGTCTGTGGGAACGATAAGTTTTTCTTACGAAAATCAAATCCGTAATGCTGACTACGAGACGTTCCAATCCGGTTCAAAACGAAACCCAAGAAGAGGTGCGACCTACCAATCGGGATGATGTTCGCGGAGAAGCAGAATCTGCTGGACCAGAGGCCAGAATAACCCAACTAAGTCAACAGTTGGCCCAGGCACAGAAGAATGTGGAGGATTTGCTGGCTCAGAATGCTTTGCTCATAGCTGCTCAGACTCCGCCACCATTCAATCACAATGCAGTTGAAGGGACAAATCTTGATGGAAACCCCGAGGGGTCAGGAGAGAGAGCCGGGCTAAGAAACGAGGACCATGTGGAGCCCGTTAATCAGGTTCCACCTACAGAATCCGAAAGAAGGCTGTAAAAGATGGTCCAGGACTTAGGCGCAAAGTATGATGCACTATCGAGAACTATTGATCAGAAACATGACGGGAATGAGTCTCTCGTTGACAACCTCTTTCAGCATAAGGAGTCAATATTTATCTAAGAAGTATCCAACTTCGACCAGCCCGGAAGGGTCAAGGTACCTGGCATCCCTGTTTTTTTCAGGCAGTGAAGATCCGGTGGGGCATTTGGACAATTTTCGATCTCATGTATCCCTGCACAAGACACCAGATGTTGTGACATGCCGAGCTTTTCCTCTCACCCTGTCAGGAAAGACCCGAGACTGGCTCAGAAATCTTCCCCCAAGGTCGATTGATTGTTTCGACTCCCTTGGAAGGAAATTCCTGGCCCAGTTTGTGTTCGGAAGAGCCAGAAGAAAACCCAGAGGGTATCTACTCTTTGTACAGTAGGGGCCGAACGAGTCTTTAAAAACTATTTATGGAGATTCAACCAGGAAAAGCTGGAGACGGAAAGTGCACCAGACGATTTCATTTACGGTGCAATTTTCCAAGGATTGAGGAAAGACGGGCCGCTGATAGCGAACTTGGCGTTGAAACCACCAAAAGATCTTCATACCTTTATGGTAAAGATGGACAGGTACATTAATCAGGAGGAAACACTCCGAGCCCTTCTCGATAATTCCCAACAGCAACAACAGCCTTCCACCGAGAAGCCCAAGAAGAAGAAGAATCCTGAGCCCATACAGGACGCTGGTCCCGGAAAGTACAAAAAGGTGAGGAAGAATTTCAGAGATTACAAGTGGACACCATTAAATGCCTCTCTCACCGAGGTGCTTATGGAACTCAAAAAAGATCCGAATTACCAGAGGCGGAGACCCATTCCAGGAGATCCACCTCCGCGCTTGGCTCACAAATACTGTGCCTTCCACGATTCATATGGTCACCTGACCGAGCAGTGTGTGTCACTGAGGTAATTGATCGAGAAATTCATTGAGAATGGGAAACTAGTCCGATTTCTCGTCAACGAGAGGAATCATCAGGAGCGAGACAAATACCCGCGGCCAAGGAGAGAAGAAGATCGGAATGAAAGAAGAAATTATCAACCGAGACAAGAAGAAAGAAGAGGAAGAAGCCGAGAGCCAGCACCTCGGCCTCGGAGGGACAAAAGAAGGGAAAGAAGCAGGAGTAGAGCTCGGGTGGAGCAGCAAGGCAACCTTCCTATCATCCACACAATCTCGAAAGGATTTGGAGGAGGAGGCGAGTCCAACTCGGCTCGGAAGGCATATGCCAGACAGCTGGATGATTTCGAAGTATATTCAGTCCAAAAGCCCCCAAAGTCTCGAAAATATAACCCTCTAATTATAGGGTTCTCGGACGATGATTATGCTGGAGTCTCACTTCCGCACACAGACGCCCTTGTGGTTACTTTAACAATAGCAAATTATCAGACTCGGCGGATCCTCGTTGACACAGGGAGCTCGGCTGATATTCTGTTTAAGTCAGCCTTTGATCACATGGGAGTTCCATGAGAAAAGGTGGTACCGATCTCATGCCAATTACAGGGTTTCGCTAGAGAAAAGGTGCTGCCTCTCGGTTCTATTGATCTTCCTGTAACGGCAGGGACTTATCCGAGGCAAAAGGTCATCATGGTGAAATTCTTGATAGTTGACAGAGTCTCGGCCTATAATGCCATTATCGGGCGGACAGCTCTCAACGACTTAAAAGCTGTGACTTCAACACCGCATCTCAGTATGAAGTTCTCGACAAAAGGAGTTGGAGCGGTTAAGGGAGACTAGAAGGAGGCTAGGCGTTGTTACAATTTATCCTTGAAAGACACCCCGAGGCAGCACAATCTGGGTGAGAAAACTAAGGAGGACGGGAAATAGCAATCACCGCTGGGGAGCCTGTGGAAGACCTGAAGGAGTTCGAAATAGGTGACTCGAGAAAGAAAGTTCATATAGGCTCACAACTCCCCCAACTCATGAAGGAAGATCTGGTGGCGTTCTTAAGGCGCAACGGTGATGTATTCGCCTGGAGCCATGAAGATATGTCAGGGATTGATCCTTCAGTCATTGTCCATAAGCTAAATGTGGACCCAAATCATCGGCTTGTGAAACAGAGAATAAGGACTTTTGCCGCCGAATGAAATAAAGCTGTTGCAGAAGAGGTAGAGAAGTTGCTGAAAGCTGGATTTATCCGAGAGGTGGTTTATCCCGAGTGGTTGGCCAATGTGGTGCTGGTGAAAAAGTCTAATGAAAAGTGGATATTTGGGGCTTAGATCTATCATATAGGGATTTTTTTTGGGAAATTATTTGCTCTTATTTTTCTATAGTCCGGTAAACAGATGTTACTCTGCCAAAATTTCATTAACCTAACAAGATAATTTTTTTTGGATACTTTTTGGAATATTCTTGTTGGTTTTCATCGTGCAGAATCATGTCTGACATCAGTTCGCAGCGCCGGGTCCGTCAGAGGACAGAAGTAGAGGTGAACGAGAGACATGCCAGGATCATGGATCGATCTGTCATTGCTGAACGGAAGGTGGCCCGTGCAGACATTATGGTGCCTCCACTGAATAGCATCTAAGAGACCATCCAGCAATATCAGTGGACGTATCTCTACACATGCGCCTGTGTTGTCTTCACCAGGCTTGTCCGACTTTTCTATGCCAACTTGGAAGTGACGTAGGATGATGAGCATGGGAAGGTCCTCCAGTCCAATGTTGATGGCCACGTCATTAATGTTGATCCCCAGATCATCAATCAAGTTATTGGGGTCCCTGTTCTAAATCTGCCTGCCAGCCCATACAACGAGGTGGTACTTCCTCCATGGACGAACTTCGAGAGTTCTTTCATATAGCCCCACAGGGTGAGGATCATGCTACTTCCATCAAGATTGGCGCTCTGGCTCCTGCACATCGCATGCTAGCCAAAATAGTACAACACAATCTGTGGCCCGTTACCAGACGTAGTGATTTCATTCTCAAGAAGAACCAGTTTGTCTACGCTATTCACCTCCGCTTGCCATTCTGCCTCTGCAAGCATATTATGGGAGTCATGCTAGAGGCTCGTGATGAAAATAATGCTGGACTTCCTTTTGGTTGCCTCATCTCTCAGATCATCCTTCAGTCTAGCATTAATGTCAATGGAGAGCCTAAAATGAAGTTGAAGCAGCCTCTCAGCAAACAGACTTTGATGAAGTCTAATGAACAACTGCGGCGAGAGGATTTTGATGAGGATATGCCGGCTGCCATGCCAGTTGCTTTTCCAGACGTGGCTTCATTCTCTCACACAGTTCCGCCGTCTGAGCCAGAGTTCAATGTTTCTCACATCATGGAGGCTCTTGTTGCTCTTCAGGGGGGGATGAGCAACATGCAGGTGTCGATGTCCACCATGCAGCAGTCAATGTCCTCGATGCATCTTGAGATGCGATCTATCGGCAAGAGGGTAGAGCAAACCCATCTGGACCTCCAGGACCATCATCCTAGCAACAGTGATGATGAGGACGCTGGAGATGGGACTTTACCTTTGCCTGAAGATGCTTGATTCCCTCATGGTGTCTCTTGCTGTTTTGTTCTGTTTATTTTTATGGGAAAACTGCAATCTACCCCCCTGATGTTTACACGAATTTGCAATTTTGGTCCCAATGTTTAGATTGCGTCAATTGCACCCAATAAAGTTGCAAAAATTTTCAATCCGCCCCCTTCCGTCCAATTGCTTCGTCTGATGAGACGGAAGTGACCCCACGTGCTGCGCACATGCCTTTTTTAGACAAATGTCGACAAAAATGCCCTCATTTAAACGACACCGTTTTGTCTGAAAAACCCAAAATAAAATCATCAAAACACTTTAGACCTTCCCAAACTGTAGGATATGAACCTGGGACACGTGTCCCTCCTCAGAGCCGTATGATGGTGGTTTGCCGGTGATCGATGGTGTTCAGCGATTCTGCATGTTTGGTTCGGAGAGCGTCTTCTTGATCTGGTGCCATTGGTGCTGTCGGCCGAGTGTGGTTCTGTGCTTTCGGATGAGTCTATGCTGCTTTCGGACGAGTCTGTTCTGGAGTCCAAAGCTCTCTTCCAGAATCCCAAATCTTGAAATCCACGTCTTCTCCTCTCCTCCAGCCTGTTGTGGGTTTGCTGTTTAGATAGCTGATTTACAGCGACAAATCTGGTTGTGCCGGGAATAACTCCATCTTCTACTATTGTTATTGTCGACGATGCGGTACTCGTGCATGATCCAATTGGTTTTGATCCCTTTACGAGGCTTCCCGCCGTAAAACACCAGCACCTTCTTAACACCAACCTTCTGGGGGTGAAGATTACGGGCTCCACGCGCTTGAAGAAGCCAAAATGACTACTCTACCCTCCTTTCATGTCCAGCCTCTCTTCACTTTCAAGAGAAAAGAACAAAAATAAAACTAAATGCAAAAACACGTCGGCTACCCAGGTCATTGTGAAAATCTCAAAATCCCATGTATCTCGGTTTGGTGCCCTTTCTTCGAGAAAATCGTGTGAGCTTTTGCTACAGACTCCTAAAGGAAAAGGCACAGCTGTATCTCGGTCCCTTTCACGTGCATGCCCGGTTCCATAATAGAGGCTCTGTTCTCCTCTGTTTTAACAAACAAAAACAGAGGACACAACACGAGCATGACTTTCATGCTTCAAGCTACTATAAAAAACTAACACTTACAACACCCTTTTTTTTACAGTTTCAACATCAAAATTTGAAAGCTACATGTAACTTTTGCTAATAAATTGTCAAATAGCTTTAGGTCATTATTGAGAAAGACCCAAATCAACAAACGAACAAAATGAATCCAGAGAAGCAGACCTTGAAGCAAAAAGCATAGAGAGATTGAGAGAGGAATAACAAGCTAAATATCGTTTTTTTATAAGAGCTATAATAAAAAAGAGGAGGGGAGAGAGGGAGAGAGAAAGATACAGTGAAGAGCATGCGTGGGCAGTGCCGAAGTAGGAAAGTGGAGCACCAAATATGCACGCACACCTAGCATGGGCACCAATCAAAAGAGACACGATTCTTTCCTTGTCCAAAGGGTATGCATGCAACACACGTTTCTTCTCACAAAATTCTTTCCATAAAGAGCACCGACACATGCATGTCTTGACCTGGAGACTTCTTGCACCGCAAGCTGTAAAGACAGGATTTTTTCTCATGATTTGGCAGTGCATTAAAACAGGAATTAAGCAAGAGTCTGAAAACACGTTTGTTTCCATAATAAGCCAGCACAGAGGTTTGTTCACAATGGCATGGCAGAAAAGTTAGGCCAGTCAGGATCACTCTCCATCTCTGGCCAGGGCCTCACCAAGAGGTGGTCAGGTCTCTAAACGAGCTTGCATTGATTTGGTTAGATGCAGTGGGTGCCATTAACGGATTTTTGGGTGACTTACTCCATTCCCTGAGGTATGGGTCGGAGAGGTTTTTGGGCACAGTGCAAGTTTTGGACTTGCTGGTTCTGTGGGTCAATTTTCGATGTAGAGAATGACTGGTTCGCCGGTGGAGAGGATTGTGGTGGAACCCAACCAGCAACAGTTGAATAAGGGCATCCAATGGTTAGTTTCAGAGACGAAGAAGACGACGATGATGTGGACATGCATGGACGAGTTTCATTTTTATGGTGTTTTACACTAAACGCTGCCGTTTAAATAAGGGCATTTTTTAGGGTATTTTCGTCCGGTTATCTGCATATATGTCACATGCTGCGCACGTGGGTCCATTTCCGTCTCATCAGACGGAGCAATTGGACGGAAGGGGGCGGATTGAAATTTTTTGCAACTTTATTGGGTGCAATTGACGCAATCTAAACATTGGGACCAAAATTGAAAATTCGTGTAAACATCAGGGGGGTAGATTGCAGTTTTCCCTATTTTTATCATCTTTTTTTTTTTGAGACAATTTGGTATTTATTATAACTTTTGGATATTTATTACTCTGTTTCCCGAAGCCTTCTAAGATCGTTAGGGGGAGTAATTTTTATTTCAGCAGGTTGTTTTTATTACTCTGTTTACCCTTTGTCCCTTTGTGACAAAAAAGGGGAGTAATTTTTATTTTTGGACCGGGAATGTATTTTCCAAACCGGTCAAGTGATTTTTGTCCCAGAATGGCCAAAGGGGGAGTTTGTTAGTATTTTGGCCTTATTCTATGTTTGAACAAAATCACTTATGTGTAAAAGATGCTATAAACAGGGATTCCACTTTCAGAGTAATGTTAAGACCAGAAGAAATTTAAGTTCCCTGTCAGCCGTCCGGACAATGTGTCATCCCGTCCGGACGCTCATCTGTCAATTAGTCTAGTCGTCTGAACGAAGTGTTATACCGTCCGGACACCAGACAAACCATCATCATCCTTCCGGACGACGTGCCTCTTCCGTCCGGATATTCCACTGTATCGAGATGTTTCCTGTGCCAGCTTGTTCTGTCCGGACATCTTAGCAGCAAGTCCGGAAGCCCATCAGCACTTGATCAGTCACTGATTCTTTCCAAGTTTCAAGAAAGGGAAGATCAATCAACCGTCCGGACGATGTGGTATCCTGTCCGAAAGCATGTTTCCATAAGGCAAGAATCGCAGTTTGAATTTGACCGTTCGAATGCCTGACAGCTATGGTTCGGACGATGGTGCATCGTATATGGCAACTGACGATTCGACTTCAACCATCCGAAAGTTTGCTCCTTATGGTCCGGACGCACGCACATCGTATATGGAAATTGCGTGCTGAAGTTTAGCCGTCCGGATGCTCCTGCCCCCCGGTCCGGATGTGCGAAGCCTGATATGGAAATTACTTGCAGCGAACGTGTGTCCGTCCGGACGATCGAGCCATCCCGTCTGGACGATGTTCTTATACAGGAAAGATTTCTCCGCGGAAATTTCGGAAATATCCTGTCGCACAGTTGTCCATCCGGACGTCCATGGTCCTCCGTCCAAACGGCTCCTGGGTAAATTATGCCTGAAGCTCATTCTTACCCCCAGACTATAAATAGGGGTCTTTGGGCACTTAGAGCTGCAAGAATTCAGTGTGAATTCCATTAGAGCTCAGAGACGTGATATCTTCTCTGAAGCCGTTCTTTCAAGTGTGCGGCGCTACAAATTAAAGTCTATCTTAGAGGTCGGCTCTAAGGTAAGGAGTTCCATTGAAGACCCCTTCAGGTAGGAGAACCGGGTTGGGAAGCGTTCGTGTTGGGTTACTGGTATAGCTCGGGACTCGCCGGCTACACGTGGATTTTAAATTTATATAGTTTACCACTCGCAATAGTACGTATCGATTGTACTATAGTAAGGGTGATCGAACCACAGAGATTATTGGTTGTTTTGCATAATATGATATTTAAAGAGCGTATCTAACTTAACTTAAAGATAAAAATAAAAGTAAAGAGTTGTAGAATTGAAGCTACAACAATAAGGTAAAGAATTGAAAGCGGGAATTGAAAACAAACGTAAAGAAAACTTAGGATATTGATCATTATCCAATCCTCCACCAAGGCAATGCTTAAAGTCTATTTGGACCTTCCTAACATGCTTGATATGAGCGCGTAATGGGCGTCAACCATTACGACGACCTCGACACGAAAATACTTTAGTTAAGATGTAATCATAAAGCACCTAGGTTTACATTAATCTACTCCACGTAAAGACTAAACTATAATTGAAAAATATTTACTCTACCGAAGGTGTGGAGTGACTAATGTTCCCTAGCTTACTACTCTATAACACATCCTAATGAGTATACACAATACATGAAAACCCTAATTAGGCCACAATGATAAGATATCTAGTTTCACACCAAATCATTCCACATAAAGTTAAACTACAATTGAAAAACGATTTAAACTACCAAAGGTGTGGAGTGACCGGTGCTCCCTAGCATACCCTATAAGGTGACTCTAATGAGAAATCATACATCATGTCAAATAGCTTCATTGCAAAAGACATCATTCTTGTTTCCAAGAATGTTGGTTTTACTCAAGACTTCAAGAAAAACTCATAGACAAGTTAATCTATTTTTCATGAATAATTGGATTGGAATATTGATACCAAAACCTTTTAGCATGGGTTTTGATATCCTCTAGCCCTCAACAATCATCAAACATCTAAAGAAAATCCTAAGAACCTCAAGAACACTACATGGTTTTGGATAGGACTTGGATCAAACCCTAAGACTTAAATTAGCTAGACATGAATTTAAACTAATCTAGGCATGAAAATGAATGAAAACAGTAAAGGAACAAAGGAGAAATGAATTGAAATCAACTATATTAAACTTAAAGAAATTCGGATTACAAAAGAGGAAGAAGAAAACTAACTAGAATATGAAGAACAAAGGAAAAACAACAAGGAAACAAACTCTCTGGATTTCGGTCCAGAGAGTAGCATCTAAGTAAATGAAAATACAAGAAATTGAAGTGATACACCTGAGCAAATTCGAATAAACCCCAAAAGATGCATGTTCTAACCTAAAACCCTAATCTCGTATATATAGAGATTTGGATTCACAAAAGACCATCAAGGATTAATCCTAGCCGCACAAACAGAGCTGGTCGGCGTCCATTTATGTCCACAAAATCCAACTTATGATTTGAATTGCATAAAGAATGCAAAGATCTGGAAATATCTGATTTTCTGGAGGATGCGAAGTCGATCGATCGAAAATATGTCGATCGATCGAAAAGTCGATCGATCGAAAAGTCGGTCGATCGATCTAATTACTGGCTGTACAAATAGTAGATCGATCGAATTGCCTTGGACGATTCTTCAACTTGCAGGAAAATGACTAAAGTACTCTTGATGTATTTTCAGGTCTAATTCAAGTATTTTGAATTAGATTTCAACTAAGACCTGAAAATAAGATAAAACACAAAAACTACAACAAAACGTTATATATACAATACGAACTAGGTCTAACAAATGCAAATTAAGGGGTCTTGAATTGAATAATTCAAGACTTATCAGTTACACGTCAGAGATCAAGGTACGACCACTGCATTGGAATTCCTGGGTTTGGCTGCCTTGAAGTGGTTTTTCTCTTAACTGAGTTTCCACTTCGTCAACAAAAATATTTGTGTCATTTACTTTCCGTTGTGCCTTTAATTTTTGTTGACACTTATGCACACACTCTATTTTTAGAAGTCATTTCAATTTTTCACTGCTAGTTAAAAGTATTCAGGCAACCAAACACATAGAAGACCTCCGAGAGACTTTTCAGACTCTGAGGGAATACAACATGAAGCTTAACCCTATGAAGTGTGCTTTCGGGGTTTCTTCAGGCAAATTTCTAGGGCTCGTGGTGTCACATAGGGGCATTGAAGCAAATCCAGAGAAGGTCAGGGCTGTCCTCGAAATGGAAGCCTCGAAAACAATGAAGCAACTCTAACGACTGACAGGAAGGATTGCGGCCCAAAATCGTTTCATATCACAGTCAACAGATAAGTTCCTTCCCTTCTTTAAAATTCTGAGAAAAGCATTTATGTGGAGTGAGGAGTGTGAGGAAGCTTTCGAGAAGTTGAAGGAATACTTAGCCAACCCTCCATTGTTGAGCCGCCCGACCGAAGGGGAGATACTCTATCTCTATTTTGCAGTATCCCCTCAGCGGTAAGCTCGGCGCTAGTCCGAGAAGATTCAAGTAAAGCATTCTCTATTTGGCATTTGCTTTGATTATCTCAGCCAGGAGATTGAGGCCATACTTCCAAGCTCATGCTATCAGAGTCTTGACCGAGTATCCGATGAAGAAGGTTTTGCAAAAACCTGGCCTCTTGGGAAGATTAGTCAACTGGGCGATGGAACTTGGACAATTTGATATCGAGTTTCATCCTCGGACGGCTATCAAGGGACAGGTTCTGGCAGATTTCCTAGTGAAATTTTGCAACATTCCTGAAGCGGAAGAACTTCCTAAAGAATCAACATGGGTCGTGTTTGTAGATGGCTCTTCAATACAGGGCAGAAGCAGGGTAGGTGTCCTCCTCAGGAATCCTGAAGGTCAAGAGTTTGGTTTTGTTGTAAAACTGAACTTTGTCACAATAAACAATGAAGCTGAATACGAAGCGGTGATAGTGGGTTTGGCATTATCCCGAGAGATGGGAGCAACTAATGTCGAAATCTGAAGTGATTCTCAAAGTGGTGGTGGGCCAAGTCCAAGGACAATTCGAAGCACAAGAAGACCGAATGGCCAAATATTTGGAAGAGGTGGGCCGATTCCAACCTTATTTCGAAAGGGTCGTTATCACAAAGATACCTCGGGAGGAAAACATCCGAGCCGATGAGTTCTTGAAGATCGCATCAGGAACAGATGAGGAGATTGAAGCATTTAGAAGGCAGATTATCGTTTAGACCGAGCCGTCAATAACCCCGAGGGCTAACGTTATGGAAGCAGATCCAACACCGGATGAACCAGAATGGGCGATAGATTATTCAGTTCCTCAGAAATGGGTTGCTGCCCGAAGACAAGGTTGCGGCTCGAAGAGTAAAGATACAAGCAACACAGTTTTGTCTCCTCGGAAAAGTATTGTACAAAAGAGGATACTCCGAACCCCTGCTCAAATGCCTCTCTAAGACCGAGGTGAACTATGTTCTTAGGGAAGTCCATGAAGGTGTGTGCAGAGACCACTCAGGAGGAAGAATGCTGGCGCAAAAAATCATCCGAGCAGGTTACTATTGGCCTATGATCAAAAAGGATTCGGCTCTTCTCGTCAAGACCTGTGACAAATGCCAGAGGTTCTCAAGAATTATGAAAGCAAGTCCCGAGAAGCTTAGTCCCCTCACTTCTCCATGGCCATTTGCGAAATGGGGGGTGGATATAGTTGGCCCAATGTCGGTAGGGAAAGGAGGACGGAAGTTCTTAGTTGTAGCTGTAGACTATTTTACTAAATGGGCGGAAGCAGAAGCATTAGTAGCTATAACCACAACAAGTATCATAAGTTTCCTCTGGAAGTCAGTGGTGTGCCGGTTCGGGATTCCTCATGCTTTTGTCATGGATAATGGGAAGCAGTTTGACTGTGAACCATTTCGGAAGTGGTGTTCGGAACTTCGTATTCGAAACTATTACGCCTCGGTACTTTACCCAAAAGCGAATGGTCAGGTAGAGGCGACGAATAAGACCCTGGTGAAGACTTTGAAGAAAAAGCTTGATAAGAAGAAAGAAGCATGGGTTGAATATGTTCCAGAGGTGCTGTGGTCGTACCGAACCACAAAAAGAACTCCAACAGGCGAGACATCATTCTCACTTACGTATGGAGCCGAGGCGGTGATACCAGTCGAAGTAGGATCTCAAAGCTTTCGTGTAGCTTACTGCAATCCAGGGCTTAACGACGAAAAGGCCAAGGTATATCTAGATTTTTTGCAAGAGAAAAGAGACGATGCTCAAGTCACATGGGCAACATATCAGAATCAAACAACTCGGTATTTCAACAAACAGGTGGTACCCAGAAAGTTCTAGCTCGGAGATTGGGTACTCAGGAAGGTGAGCTTAATGACGAAAGATCCGACAGAAGGCAAAATGGGACCCAAATGGGAACGCCTCTACAAGGTAGTAGGATGCCATCAGAAAGGGGCTTACTGCTTAATGACCGAGACAGGGAATATACTCCCAAGATCATGGAATGCCGAGCACTTGAAGAAATATTACATGTAATTCTTTGTTTTTCTCCAACAATTTTATATTCAATAAAGAAAGTTTTTTTCCAATTCATATCAACAATTGTAGAAAACCAAGAATTATTCTGACCTTCCCCCTCGAACGACTCAAAAGAGTTATAGGGGATACTTAGAAAAGAATTTACCTGCATCTTTTCCTCCGACAATCTGAGAGAGTCACGGAAAGGATGCAGAGGGAAAAACCCCTCGGTTAGGGGTTATTAATAGAATAACACTGAGAATGTCCGAGTCCTTCCCTCGAACAACCTGAAAGGGTTATGGGAAGGATATCAAGGTAAGAAGCTTCTCGGTTAGTCCAACACTGAGAGCAAAAAAGAGCAAATAGTCCCCTTGTATTTATCGATCTATGAGCAGCAGGCTGAGGTAGCATGGAAACACTTCTTCATCAAAACCCTCTAAAAATGATCAAGCTACATCAGCGTCCATCTGACTCCCCCCTCGAACGATCCAAAAGGGTTATGGTAGGGATGCTCAGGAAAGAATCCGCTTGATTCCTTTCCTCGAACAACCCGAAAAGGTCATGGAAAGGATACAAAGGGTTGAAACCCCTCAGTTAGGGGTTTCCAAAGGATGATGACTAGAATCCGCCCGATTCCTTTCCTCGAACAACCCACAAGGGTCATGGAAAGGATACAAAGGGTTGAAACCCCTTAGTTGGGGGTTTCCGAAGGATAAGGATAAAGATATCCAGAAAAGAATCCGCCCGAATCCTTTCCTCGAACAACCCAAAAGGTTCATGGAAAGGGCACAGAGGGTTGAAACCTCCCAGTTGGAGGTTTCTGAAGGATAAGGTTATGGATATCTCGATTAGAATCCGCCCGAATCCTTTTCTCGAACAACCCGAAAGGGTCATGGAAAGGATTCAATGGGAAGAAACCCCTTGGTTGGGGGTTTCCGAAGGGATAAGATTAAGAATTGGCTCGAATCCTTTCCTCGGGCGACCCGAAAGGGTTATGGAAAGGAAATCATGACAAGATTGAAAGATCGGAAGGACAAGAACAGTCAGAATAGTCCATTCCTCAGACGACTCAAAGAGATTATAGAGAGAATGCCAAGGCAAAAGACCTCTCCAAATGCTATGAGGTTGAATTATTCGAAAAGGAGGAAATTGAAAGGTAAAACAATTTTCTATCTAAAGATTTCATTTCATCAGTATATTTAAAGTCCTTTACAGGTTGTAAGGATACAAAAGAAAGGAGAAAGAGAAAAATTCAGGCCCGAGAACAGCTCTCAGCTTGCGTCTTCATCAAGAGGGTCCTCTCGGGGATCCGGTGCGTCATCACCCCAACTCAGAACGTCTGGCATGAATTCTTTACCGAATTCTTCCATCTCTAAGATCGCCTCCTCAAGAAACCCAACCAGTTGCGGCCCAACTGTTTCGGGATCGAACTTATATTTGGGGTTTGTTACCAAAGTTTGAAAGTTTTTGAAACCCCAATTGCATCCCCGAGCCGAGCTCTGGTCCCGAAGGAACGGCACATAGCTCAGTTGCTTCAGATAGTGCTTCAGTTTTGCCTGGCCCGCGTCATACCTAGCGCTGAACCTGATTAAGAGACTCTTCGAATGATCCTGCGTCTTAACAGCCTTGTCCCTTTCAGCCTCAAGTCTTTCAACTTCGGCCTTCAGCTTGTCCTTTTCGGCTTCGGCATTCTTGCACGCTTCGGAGTATTTGTTCTGCACTGCTGACAAACGAGAAGATAACTGATCCGCACGATCAAGCTCTGTAGAAAGACTTGCAAGAGAGCGAGTGTACCGCTCATTTGCCTTCAATACTTCTTTCTTCAAACGAGCATTGGCAGAGCGTTCCTCGGATATAGTCAAGTCTCGGGAAGCAAGCTCTTCATCCTTAGATTGAAGAAGGGCCTTCAGAGCAGCGACTTCCTTCTCCAGACTCGAGATTCGAGCTTGCACTTCGGGGGCAGGAGCAGTAGGTTGCACCTGACGGTTTTCATACTTCTGCCAGAGAGCTGTCATCTTCACCAGGAGCTATAAAAAGAAAGGTAGGCAAATTCAGGATCAAGAACTGAAAATTGATTAAAATAAAGGCCTGGTCTCAGAAACTCACTTGATAATGAGAGATAAGAATGCCTTTAGCAATCTTCTCGGGCGAAGAAACCCCACCATTTCCCAGAAACCCTTCGGGGATTAAATTTTTTTTGGCCTCCATTGGATGATCCAGAAGGCCTCTGCCTAAAACTTCAAAGCCCGTTGAGATCCTAGAGGAAGAGCTGGGACCCACAGAAGGATTAGCCCCCGTAGTTGGAGCTGCCTCGAACTCATTAGGACTTAATCCAGAAGTGTTGGCCTCAACACGAGATCCGCTCCTAACAGATTCCTCGGGAGGCACATCTGCCTCAGAAGTGGTGGTCTCGGAGTTGACCCGAGACCCTTCAGGCACTCCGAGATGAGGACTCGCTTCAGATTGATTTGCACTCCATACATCGAGACCAGTGTCCGGTATATCTTGAACACCCGCTTGCTGAGAAATTCTTGGCTCTTCGATATCTTCCATTTCGGGTATTCCCATGTGAACTTCAGTTTAGTCAGGTGCAGTACGTGGTGCTTGGGGGGTGGCATGCCCCATTTCACAGCCACTGTCAGGAAGTGGCGGAGTTTCTGGACGCTATGATGAAGGAGTCCGAGGAGAGCCTTTTGCCGCGGATTCTCCGATGATAGGCTCATCTCGGGGGGTGTCAACATCCTCATCCCTCTCTTCAGGAGATTCATCACCCGAAGGAGCAGACTCTTGCCGTACCTCCTCGGCATCAAAAGGCCTTATGATTGCCTTACCCCACATCCGCTCAGCCTCTGAAATTATTTCGGCAAGACAGTCTTGGGCCTTGAGTTTCCGCTTTCTCCCCTGATGTTTCACCCTACGCGTGACTCGTACATTTCGGGCCTCAAGACTTGGTTCATCCCCCTTTCTAGATCTCTCTGGTTCCAGAGTAGTTACTGTAGAAGCTCCGAAAGGAGGTTCCTCAAAAGGAGTATCTGCACCCTGGTACGATGCCTCAGAGCCGGACTCATCCCTTAAGACAAAAAAAGGCGCAGTACCAACTTCTGGTGTAGGGGAAACTTCTGGAACGAAACCTCGAAAGCTCGCGGATCCCTCTTCAACGCTGGTTCTAGCCGACGGTACCGAAGGGGGAGTTCTCCTTACACCCGAGGCGGCTAGAGGAATATTCCGTTTCTTCGGCAAAGGAACGTCCTCAGGAACCTCTTCGGCTCTACTAAAAGGCATCTTCTTGGTGACAGGCCTTGGAGATGGAGGTGCATCATTCCTTTTCTTAACAGCTCCTCTTTTGGTAATAAGTTGTTTGTCTCTCGAGATATCATATCCAAGGAATTGCCTTAAATTCTCCTCGGTCACAAGATTGTCGAAATCGACTTCCTCAAATTTCTCAGCCTTGACCCTAACTGCAGACCATTCACTTATCTTCTTGACATCCTCTTGGTCGGATATGCTAAGTGAAGGGGTCTCGCTTCGGTCAGGCCGTAACAATTGCCAAGTCCGAGGCATCCTACGGTTCTCGAGCAAAAGAGTACCCTCAGGGCATTTCCATTTCCCAAAGACTCGGAAAAACTGCATTTCCCAGAACTTGTTGTTTGTTAACCCACTCTTGAGTTTGATGAATATAGGCGGGTGACAAACACATAGTTCAATCATTTCCTCTGAAGTCTGCCTTGGTCTATAAATGTTGAAAAACTGAAGAATCTTCATCTCCTTCTTCAGTACGAGCCTCCAAAGGATGTATGAAGCGAACAAATACCTCCAAGCGTTAGGCATGATCTGACTGGGTACTACCATCAGAAAAAGGACAAAATCCCGAGCAATCTCCGGAAAAGGTAACCGGAGTCCAGCAAGAAACATCCGTTCGAATAAGGTGATGTTGCCGCCGTCAATAAGCCGAGCGTCAGGTGCTTGATAAAACATCCTCACTGTTGGAGGAATGTCATAGTTCAGACGCAGAACACCCTCACGCTTTTCAAAAAGGGCGGTTTCCACCCTCCTCTCCAGGGGAGAGAGATCTACGAAGCCATCGGACCTTTTAGTTCGAGCCCGAGATGTAGCAGGAACATTCGAAGCAGCCTTCTTAGGAGCCATTTAAAAAAGAAAAGAAGGAGGAACAAAGTTTTCAGAAAAAGAAAAGAGCTTAGGAAGAAGGCGACAATGGAGGATAAAGAGAGAGAATGAGAATATGTCAAGGAATGAACAGTGAAAGTATTCCAAAACGTTAAATACCCCCCCTACGTGTCTGAAATATCAAAGGGCGCCATCATGTCAATATCTCCGAAAACTAAAAAGGCGCACGTTTCATATCCAGGAATTAAATGGCACTACCTCGATAATATCATGACATGATGATAAAGGACGGCGGTTCAGAGCTGACATCGTCATTGGAAAAGGAAGCGGTAAGGTTCAAACGTTTAAACTTTTGAAAAGACGCGCCCTTTACAGTAGCAGGTACAGGTTGACAGGCGGCAAATAATTCTCTTATTTCTATTTATTTTTGAAATTAGAGAATTAGGGGGGTAACTGTTGGGGATAAAACTAACCTTGAAGACACGTGGATTCGATATTGAAACATCTCGGTGTTATGTCTCGGAGATTTATTATGAACAGTAGAAAAGGTTGCCTCGGTCTTATAGAACCCAGTTACGGCAATGAATATACCGAGATCTCCAAGTATAATCGGAGCGAACATATCTCGAATATTTATGCCTCGAAGATTCGACAGAAACTACAAGACCATACAAGAAGTTTGACTTACAACCCGATATAGAAGATTGCCTCGGAGTGATAACGCCTCGGATAATCATCTCGGTATAAACAACATCTTGGACCTTCCAAAATCATTTTATGGTGCGGCAATATCCCGAGATCTCCAAGTCGGAGCGAATACATCTCGGATATTATCACCTCGGGGGTTGGTCGAAGTATGCCGCAGTTGTCTTAGAATGTGATAAGGCTAGTATCCCAGAAGATCAGGGATAAGTCTCAATTCCATAATTAATGGGATAAGGTAGTTAATGACACAGAATTAAGATTAAAGATGTACGAATACAATTAACTTTGAACTCTGCAATCTCATTCGAATTCCCTGAAGATAAGGTTCAACCAAGCTAGGACTCAAACTCCTAATTCAACTGGGCGTCAAGGATTCTAGTAAGACTGCAACTACCGGCCTATAAATAAGATCATCGCACCAGGTATGAAAACACACGCATTGTTTGAACTCGTGAAGTTATAAACACTCTTCAGAAAATTGATTTGAACTGACTTAGGCATCGGAGTGGGAGTAGTCAGCACCCCCGACGAGTTGTTTGTTATTTTGCAAGAATTGAGGTTGCAGATCAAAACCCGGCAGCGAATCTCTAGGCGACACGTCACCATACCGGAAACTGTACCAACAATTAATTTGTTTATCTTCCTCATTTTTGTTTTGGTATTAAGCAATGTGAACATGAACTTCATATATCAAACTCACCACACCATTTCAGTACCAGAAGCTAGGGAAGCTAGCTGTTGCCTACCACAGGTCCACAGTTTAAGGGATTGAGATCCCATGGTATTAATATCATGCAATACCTTTTTTATTGGCCGATCAAAAAAAAAGTGACAGTCTGAGATATATTTTGAAAAACGCTAAATTTTTCATATATTTTTCAAATTTTTTCTTCAAAAATTGGTTCTTGAACGATATGTCATAATCCTATGAGATAGTGACACATTTACCAAAACAATAAATTTCATGGGATGGCTATACATCACTTGGGAACCAATTTTTGAAATATATATATATATATATTGAGAAGTGCTATAGCATCCCAAAAAAATAAAATAAAAATAAAAATAAATAAAAATAAAAATTGAAAATATGAAAAGTTAAAAATTTCGTGAAATTGGGGAGAAGGACAGGAGAAAAATATACCGATTTGATATAGAAGGGCAGTAAGACCAGAACAGCCAGGGCCTCCGGTTAGCCAAAGCACAAGAGGGTCATCCTTCGGACTCCTCTCAGCAGGGCCGGCTGGGGCCTTAGGCGAATTAGGCAGTTGCCTAAGGCCCCCAATTTAATAAGGCCCCCAATAAAAAAATATTAATAATTTTTTTTATTTTTTTATTTTGAAAAAAACTTTAATTGTCATCAATACACTTTAATAAGGCTCCAAAATATAGTAAAAAAACTAAAAATAAAATTAATAAGGCCCCAATTTAAGAAATATCAATGAAGATGGAAAGTCTCATTAAAAAAAAAAAGACATAATTAATTAGATTGTCCTTTAAGCCAGATGAAAAAAAAAAAAAAAAAAAAATTAAATGCTAAGGGTGAAAGAAGATGGAAAGTCTTTTTGATAGATGGAAAGTCTCATATATTGAATATGAAAAGTCCTGTACGCCCAAGTTTCCAACGTTCCTTTTTTTTTATTTTTTTAAAGTTACATCCGGTAAGTAGGATGGAAAAAAAATCAAATTAAATCAAATTAAATCAAATGCCAAGAGTGAAAGGAGATGGAAAGTCATTTTGAAAAATGGAAAGCCTCGTATATTGAAGATGGAAATCCTGTACGCCCATTGCCCAACGTTCTTTTTTATTATTATTATTTTTTTTATTTTTTTAAAGTTACATTAAACGTTCCTATTAGAGTCTATATAAGTTTCCTTTTTTTATTTCAAGTTCTCTATTTAAGTCAATTTTATTTGAAATTTGAATTTCTCTTTTTCTTTTTCTCCATTTTCATTCTTTCCCTATAATTTACTATTCAAGTCCTTAAAATCATTCCATATCTGCTCAGCGATAAAAAAGAAAAATAGTTAGTTACCAAAAAAATCAATCAATTAATCAATTGCATTAATTTTTTTATTTGATTTTAGGAAATATTTTTATACTAATTTGTCTTTCTTTGTACAGGTTAAAAATATTAGATAATCTTACCATAAAGATTAAGGAGAATTCAATCTTTGACAAATCAGGTTTTCTTGTTATATATTTTAATTTATTTTACTAAATTAAATAAATAAGCGAGAAGAATACATTTTAAATAAAAATATAATTTTAAATTAAATAATATTTAATTTTAAATAAAGGTCTCACTTAAACTTCTCGCCTAAGGCCCCCAATTATATTGGCCCGGCCCTGCCTCTCAGACTCGATGAAGTAATAAAATAGCTGCACCTCATCCAACTCCCCCACGCCAATATACCTTCATTAATTAAATATACAAAAAGAATTATGTCATTATCATTATAAAAAAAAAAAAAAAAAAAAAAAAACCATATGATAAACATGTGAAATATATATATATATTGATCAAACTGAACCGACATTTATTAAATGCACTGACCCTGTTTCGAGTTTGAACGGGAGCTCGCCGGTGAAGCCCGGCAAAGTCTTGATGATTGACTGTGAGACAACCGGGCTGTAGAAAACCGATAGAACAAGTATCCACGACCACGTTGTGCTAGAACAGAACATGTTTTTGGGTCTTTGATCGCTTGTGGAATTGATCAAAGGCTCTAGTGAAGTGTTATTAATGTGTAGAGCTGTCATGCATGGGCAAGAATGACCAACAGATGCCACTTCTCTTTTTAAAATTGTTCGTTTGCGCGTCCTTTTTCTTAATTATTGGAAATTGTATCAGAGTAACTTAACATCAGGTGGGACATCTCATATTGTCTGGACTTGAGAATGAAAATGCAAGTAAACATATATGTATATTTGTATTTTTTTTACATAATGTGTTTTGAAGTCATAATAAACATAAATCTATTTTACTTTACAGTTGAGCGTATTTATATAAGAGTAATATAAAGATGAATGCTTTCCTAAAAAGTTCGGTTAAAAAGACACTACAAAAATCACTACAATTAGACGCGTGTCTACAGTATCGGTTACTGTAGACACGCGTCCAATTAGACACGTGTCATGTGAAAAACGTGTCTAATTGTACCATCTTCAACAATTTGACACGTGTATTAAATACACGTGTCAAACTGTTATTTTTTTCCAAATATAATTTTTTTTAATTAAATAGAATTTCAACAATTGGACACGCGTATTTAATACGCGTGTCTAATTGGACGCGTGTATTTAATACGCATGTCCAATTGGACGCGTGTATTTAATACGCGTGTCAAACTGTTATTTTTTTCCAAATATAATTTTTTTTTAATTAAATAGAATTTCAACAATTGGACACGCGTATTTAATACGCGTGTCAAACTGTTATTTTTTTTTTCAAATATAATTTTTTTTTTAATTAAATAGAATTTCAATAATTGGACACGCGTAGTAATTGAACGCGTGTATTTAATACGCGTGTCCAATTGGACACGTGTATTAAATACACGTGTCAAACTGTTATTTTTTTCCAAATATAATTTTTTTTAATTAAATAGAATTTCAACAATTGGACATGCGTATTTAATACGGGTGTCCAATTGGACGCGTGTATTAAATACACGTATCAAACTGTTTTTTTTTTCCAAATATAATTTTTTTTAATTAAATAGAATTTCAACAATTGAGGACGTGTATTGAAATACACGTCCCGGATTGGGCACGTGTACTCAATACACGTGCCCAATTGTTTGGCCAGGACAACTGTGCGGGAGAAATGCCGGCTTATATATGTGTGTGTGTCTATATATATATATATATATATATATATAATTTTTAAAATTCAAATAATATAATAATAGATTAAATATATATATATATATATCGGAAATGGGTAGCTTCCTGCTACCCATTTCTGATCTGATTTCTCTCTCTCTCTCTCTCTCTCTCTCTCTCTCTCCCTCTCCGTCACAGCCGCACCGGCCAGCTTCCGGCCACCGCGCATCAGCCCTTCCCGCCGGTGAGATGCCCTCTCTCCACCTCTCTCTGCTCGGTTCTCGGTCTCTCTCTCTCTCTCTCTCTCTCTCTCTCTCTCTCTCTCCCTCTCCGTCACAGCCGCACCAGCCACCGCGCATCCGCCCTTCCCGCCGGTGAGACGCCCTCTCTCCACCTCTCTCTGCTCGGTTCTCGGTCTCTCTCTCTACCTTTCTCTCTCTATCTCTCTCTTCCTCTCTATCTTTTTTTTTTTCTCTCTCTCTCTCTCTCTCTCTCTTTCTCTCTGTGTGTATCTCTCTGTGTATCTCTATGTCTCTCTCTCTCTCTCTCTCTTTCTCTCTCTGTGTATCTCTATGTCTCTCTCTCTCTCTCTCTCTCTCTCTCTCTCTCTCTCTCTCTCTCTCTCTCTCGCTCTCTCCCTATCTCTCTCTGCCTCTCTCTGTATCTCTATCTCTCTCTCTACTCTTGTCTTTATTTATTAACCCAAATAAATTTAAATAAACAATAACAAAAAAAAATTGAAAAAAAAATTATAAATTAAAGTTTTTATTTAAATGAAAAATTCAATTTAGATTTTTTTTTTTAAAAAAAAATCGGTTTGACACGTTTATTGAGATACATGTGTCAAAACTTTTTGACACGTGTATGAAAATACACGTGTCAAACTGTGCAGTTAATGACTTCCACATCTGACACGCGTGTCAAAATGCACGTGTCAAATGACACTGTACACGTGTCAAAATGCACGTGGCAATTTGTAGTTTTTTTTTTTGTAGAGAGAACTAAAACAGAAGTTCATTACATCACGTGACCTAGAGATCATACATATTGCATGACGAGAATCTATCCTAACAAAAATGTAAAAAATTGTGACGCTTTTGAAAGTTAGTCGTACTTCAAATATGAATAACATTTTTTTCTAAAACGTTACAATTTAGAAAAGCTAAGGTGAATTTAAAGCTTTTATGATATATGTACCTAGAATTCTCTCAGCTCGAAAAGCATGACGTGGATAGGTTTGATTAATTAATCAACTGGTAGGTTCATACCTAGGGTTGGCAATTTTTGACACGACCCGCGAACCCGACACAAACACGACACGGGAAAATAAGGTTAGGGTTTACTGTAATCGGGTTCGGGTCATAATCGGGTCGACCCGATTATGACACGATTGTAATCGTGTCTGGCGGGTCAACCCGCGGGTTGACTCGCCAGACACGAATGTGACCCGGTTAAGTTTAAAAATAAAAAAAAAAACTAGTCTATTCTAACTCTAACTCTAACACTAACACGCTAACCCGGCTAACCCGACTAACCCGACTAACCCGACTAACCTGAAATCAAAAAGTTCAGAAAAGTGAGAAAACTCAAAACTCAAAACTGAATCTCTGGACTCTGATATTCTGATTTCTGATTCAGTGATTCCTGAGAAGTGAGAACTGAGAACAGTGAGAAGTGAGAAGTGAGATTTGAGAAGTGAGAAACAGAGAGAGGGCCGAAAGTTCGAAACGGTGGAACCCTAGCACAGTAGCACTCCCGCCGGCCCGCACTCCGCCCGCCTGCCCACCGCACTCCGTACGCCCGACCGGCGCGACTGCCAACCACTCCGCCTTTTCCAGTTTTCCCCCTCTTTGGCTCTTTCTACGCCAAACTTTTCAGTTCCTCCTCAAGGTATGGGTGTTGGTTTGGTAACTTTGGTTTCCTTTAGAGATTTACTGATTTAGGTTTGATTAAATTGATTGATTATTTGGTTGGTTGAAGAAGCTCTAAGCCTCTAACCGAATGGTGTTTAAACTTTAAAGGAAAATATTGTGGGTTCACTGGGTTGTCTATTAATTTGATTGACAACCCAGTGAACCCACAATATTGTGGGCGAGTGTGCCAAATTTCATGTTGGGGCTGATGAGGCTGAAGGAGTCGAAGAGAGCAATGGAGATGAGGAGGGTTAGGGAGAAGCTGAAGAGGAAAAAGAAGGACCTGGAGAGGATGAGGACGGAGACGAAGACGGAAGACCCTCTGACCCAGCAGCACTTGATGGTAACAACGACGAAGACGGAAGACCCAGCACTTGAGCCTTGATGGTAACAGCGTCAGCGAGTCGGCAACGAAGAAGGAAGACCCAGAGTCCCAAACCTAGCAGCTGAAAGCCTGAAATTGCTGAATCAGTGAATCGTGTTACCCGGGTCGTGTTCGGGTAACACGAATGGGAAATGGGTCGTGTTCGGGTTCTGCAACTCAACCCGATTAATAATCGGGTCGGGTTCGTGTCGAACCCGATTGTGTAATCGGGTCAGTCGGGTCGACACGAACCCGACCCGCCGACCCGAATTGCCAACCCTATTCATACCTAGCAAAGAAGGTTTGAAAGGTAGGAGTACGTAGCACGTGCGCGCACCTTCCTCCACAACAAGAATTACAATAAAAAGAAGTGGTTTGAGAGAATTCTGATATTCAAATTCAATGATTAATCCTGAAGCACTGTTTTGGATAATTTAAGAGTGGAGGAGACAAGATGAATCAACAAAGAGGATCTCACAATGTAATGATACGTTGTCTCTAAAATTTTTACTGAAAAATTGTATTTTTTTTCGAAAAATTTGGTGGGGTGGCACTCTTATCAACACCATTACATTGTGAGGTCCTCTTTGTTGATTTTAACTAGTTTCCTAACCATGGTTTAGGATAAAGATTTCCTCCGGCCACCTCATAGAGGAATTGTTCAATTCCTTTTTAATTTAGTCCGTAAAAATGTCATTCGTTCATCATTTTTATATGAGATCTATACACGTGTATTTTTAAATAACGTGTAAGAAGCACATATTTTTTTAATAAATTTTCTTTTAACTTTGTTTTTACTATTAAAAATACATGTAGATCTTACATACAAATAGACACGTAACATTTTATAGATTGAGTTTGAAAAACTTCTTCTGATCCAATTTGAAAGACATCTTTGTTCCATTTGGTTATGTTGTAAATGTTGTATGTTATTTTGTTCCTGTGGCCGGCGATTCCTCAACTTTTCAAACACAATCTAAGTTTTATTAAATTTAAATTCTAAAAAGAGTTTAATTTGACTTCTGGTGCTTGGAATGTAATGTGTGTTCCACCTAGGATCAATTCTAGAGTCGTAAATAAAGCGAGGCAATTAATTAAAATGTGATAATTCTCCTTATGCTCCGTTTGTTTCGACGTAAAATGGTTTCCGTCGTAAAATGGTTTCAGGGAAGTCATTTTTCAGGAAACCATTTTCCGTCGAAAGCATTTTTCGGTGTTTGGCGCGTACGGAAAATCGCAAATATTTTTTTATATTTTTATTCAATCATATTAACTTAAAAAAATCAATTTTTATTCACAACATAAAAATATTAATGTAAAATAATATAAAAATCATTGATGACGAGATTCGGTCACTGACCGACTAGATTCTGACTATTTTCACCTGATTCTGGCTAACATAACTAGAATTCGATATAAAGGCCGGAATCCGGACAGTTTCGTCGGAATCTGGGATAACCGGATTCCGGCGAAAGTGGCCGGATTCCAGCAGTTTCGCCGGATTCCGGCACAAAATGCCGGTTTCCGGCCATCTGGCCGGGTCTGGCCAGAGAGGCCGGATCTGGCCAGATCCGTCCGGCCAGACGGCCGGGAACCGGCCTCCCTGGCCAGGTCCGGCCGGGATCCGGCCTCCCTGGCCAGAACCGGCCTCCCTGGCCAGGGCCGGCCGGGAACCGGCTCTCTGGCCAGATCCGGCCAGATGGCCGGATTCCGGCCTTTCTGGCCAGATCCGGTCAGATGGCCGGATTCCGGTCAGATTGGTCGCCGGAATCTGGCTGACCGGATTCCGGCGAAGGTGGCCGGATTCCGGCGACATTAACGGATGTTGGATTCCGATACCGGCAATATTTCGATGGTGGTCGGCTGCTTGAACGTGAAGGTCGACTGTGCCATTTAAAATAGATCGACTGCGTCTGGCGTCTTCGGAAAATGATTTACGCTTTTAAAAAGCGTAAATCATTTTCCGAAATTAATAAGCATTTTTGGTCAAACAGAAATCATTTTCCCGTTGACTATTATTTTCGCCCCTACCAAACACCGGAAAATGCCGAAATCATTTTCCAGAAATCATTTTACGCCGAAACAAACGGAGCATTAATTTACATTTAAATGTATTTACTTATATATTTTCTATCCTTGCGCGCATTTTATAAAAGCTGGGAAATCTTTTTTAACTATTTGCAAAAATAAGATGAGCAATGCCACCAGGCCCACCACCATCAATGTTGGGGGTAGCATTGATGACGTCAATGTTGAGGTTAAAATTGTCATTTTATTTTGTTTTCGGCAATTTTGTCCCTTCTTTTTAAGGAACGGGCTCCGATCCTCTCTCGTTTATTAAGAATCCAATTCGCTTTTCCAGTTGCTAATTTTGTGAATCTTCCTGTTCGAACCAATGTCATCATCATCATCATCATCTGGTTTTGCTTCTTATGCTCAACACCGACATGTAGGAACCATGTCAATGTTCTCCAATTTTCATGTGTTTGTCATTTGATAACTGTTATTTATTTATTTTTTTGGGTTACTCATGTAGGGAGTAATGTTAAGAACCATTTTGTTTTGTTCTCTTTATATTATCTTAAAGTTGATGTACTTTTTAAAATCACAATTAAATTAAAATTCAATAGTGGTCTATGCCAAAGCCAATGATAATTTTGAAAGCCACATCAACTTTACGAATATATATAAAAAGAGGACAAAATAATGGTTCATAGCATTAATCTACTAATATATTTGTTTTGCTACTTGTTTAGTTAAATGACACAAGAAAATGAGGGCCAAATTTATTATTGTCCAAACTAGGCAATGTTTATTATCGTTCATACTTATGTCCATGGATTCTAATGCTTTGATAATACTAGAACATGCTCAAAACAATCTAAAAGAGGCCCAAAATACTCATTACTTGAACATGCAATTAGCGGTTAATTTTTTGCCATCAAAAATTACATAACTGCTGGTTAGTGGCTAACCACTAACAGGCCCTAGAATGGTAGTTGCGGTACTTAAAAATAATAATTACCGCCTAAAGTAGTTGTATTTGCAATTAAGAAGAAATAACCGCAACTGTTTCCGCACCCCTAATTACAAGTACATTTGTAAACATCATCTTTAGACGTTAAAATTGCGTTTGGTAGGAAGGAAAATTGGAGGATGAAAAGGGTGGAAGGAAAATGGACCTTGTATGATAACACTTTATTTTCAAAATAAAAATATTAACAAACAACCCAAATAAAAAAATACATGAAATTACTTTCTCAGAACTACTATGCACTCGGTGACTCATTAATTCCAATCTCACACACTAATTATTGATTGTTAGATAAATCTCAAAGTTTGCAATTTTTCTTCTCTTTATGTTTCTCTCTGAAACCTAGAGGTGAAGCTTTTTCTCTAGCCTCTCAAGGGCTAAGAGTTTCGTCCTTTGTCTTGTTCCTATGTTGGTAGTTTCTCACACTATCAAGCCAGAGTTAGACAAAGTTTGTTCCATGGGGAACACGGCTGAGGATCTTTGAAAACTATGGGGAAAATTCAATTTATTGGAGGAAGAGTGAAGGTGTTAAGCTCCAGGAGGATTTTAATGATCCTCTAGTATACAAAGGCAAGTCATGTCTGGTGGGAAGGGTTATTGTCGATCGAGAGATACCGAAAGCAATCATCCGAATTGCTTTATTGAGAGCTTGGAAGCCGATGGGATCTTTCTCCATTCACCAGCTGGGGGATAATATGTTTTTGTTTGATTTCGAACATGAGTGGGATGAGTCCAGAATTCTGGAAATCCATCCGTGGCTTTTTTATAGGCACCTAGTTTCTTTGAAGGAGTTTGACGGGTATACCTTGTTAGAGGATAAAACCAAAACCTCAACCTCTTCCATGTGCTCCTCAAGACCAGCCACAAAATCAGCAACAAGACTCTACTTTTCATGCTGACCAGCCGGCCTGTGAAGAGTAGCATAGCAGCAACCTACAGCCTCTCTTCTCCTGGATTTCTGCTCCATGTCTTCCGGATCTGCTCCTCAAACTCAGCACAAGCCTTTTTCCTCTTTTGTAACACCTTTTGTTTCTTTAGTTTTCTGTGATTATAACCTTGTACTGATATTCCTAAACTAGTGTCCATGTAACTTCTATAAATAACAGATTAAAATCTGGTTTTGGTAAGTTAACCAAACCAGTTCTTCCATCAATTCTTTCATGGTATCAGAGCCCTTTGGCCAACGCCCTACGATCTGGTTGTTCTTTTTTATTTGACTGCAACACAGCCCGTGTGAGCTATGCTCACACGGTCTGCCTTGAAGTTTCTTACCCTTTACTCCCTCTCAGAATTTCCATCAAATACCTTGCCTTCATCTCTGTGATATCCAGCTTCTCTTCCTATTTTCATCATTCCTCTTTGTCTTCCTTTATCTACAAGAGCTTTTCTTACTCTGCTCTCTTTCAGAACCTTTATCAAACACCTTAGCCACAGCCTCTAACACACGACCTGCATCCCCTTCTCCCAGATTTGTCCTCCTCTATTAGATTCTCACCGCACCTCATCAAGTACTCACAATCCACCTCTTCCAGACAGATCCACCATTTCCCTCAACAAATCCCACAACAACCCAATACCCATACGGCCATACAAAACTGTCCTTTCCCTTATCTCATTTTTCTCTTCAGCCCTTTTATCAAACACGTCTAAACCATCACCTGGTTCGGCCTCTCTACTCCCACGTGCTCCTCCTTCACCTCTGTTTCACCTCAAAAACAGAGCTTCATCTCAGGATCTTTCCCCAAATAACCTCTCTCTCACCTTCTCTGCCCTCTCTTGAGCCACTTTCTCTAAAATTCTCCCAAAATCTCTCCTCTTCCACTCAAAAAAAAAAAAAAAAAATTGCTTACTGGCAGAATCCCTGGCGCACTTTTTCAGCCTCTTCGTCGCCGTCTCCGTCGGTGCCAAAAACTCCGGCGGCCATGTCAACTCAGAGTGTTGCGTTTTCTCTTCTCCTTCTCTTTATTCTTTCATGGTATAAAGTACTCTTTATCTCTTTATTTTTCACATTGGTCTACCGTCTGTATCCTTGAAGATGCAGTCTTTTTATTTGCTTTGTTTTGATCTACGTGTCTAGAAGATGCTAGACTTTTCTTCATTTTTGTTTTGGTCCAGAAGCATCAGAAGATGCTAGAAGTTTATCAAAAAAAAAAAAAAAATCAAGAAATTACTTGAGGTATCTAGTTGCCCATTGTTGACCCAAATTTCTTGCTTGAGGTAATGTTGAAAAACACAAGCCCTTTTTAAGCCATTTGTTGGCTATTTCTTTTGGGCCAATTTCTGACTTTGTAGTCATGTTCTAAGACCCAAGCTTATTTTTAAAAGCCATTTGACTGATTTGGCTGCTTTCTTTTAATTTCTTCTCCCTTTTAATTTGGCCTTGTGGTACTGTTAAAATGCCCAGACATTTCTTTTTTTATTTTTGGCTTTGTGATACTGTTTCAAAACCCAAGCCTATTTTTAATTTCCTTTTGGCTTTGAGGTGCTGTTCCAAAACCTAAGCCTTTCTTAATTTCCTTTGGGCTTTGTGGTAATGTTCAAAAAAAAAAAAAACCCAAGCCCATTTTTTAATTTCTTTTGGCCCATATTTGGCCCAACCTTAACCTTGTGGTACAGTTAAAATACCCAGGCTTTTCCTTTTAGCCCTTTAATGGCTCTTTTTGGTCCATAGTTGACCTTATGTTTGGCTTTTGAGGTACAGTTTAAAGACCCGAGCCAAGTCAAAAAAAAAATAAAAAAAATTCAAACTAATGGAAGCTTCTCCCATCAGTTTGCAGGGGGGTGTTAGAGGATAAAACCAAAACCTCAACCTCTTCCATGTGCTCCTCAAGACCAGCCACAAAATCAGCAACAGGACTCTACTTTTCATGCTGACCAGCCGGCCTGTGAAGAGTAGCATAGCAGCAACCTACAGCCTCTCTTCTCCTGGATTTCTGCTCCATGTCTTCCGGATCTGCTCCTCAAACTCAGCACAAGCCTTTTTCCTCTTTTGTAACACCTTTTGTTTCTTTAGTTTTCTGTGATTGTAACCTTGTACTGATATTCTTAAACTAGTGTCCATGTAACCTCTATAAATAACAGATTAAAATCTGGTTTTGGTAAGTTAACCAAACCAGTTCTTCCATCAATTCTTTCATACCTCTCCATCTCAGATGGAGTTTTGCAAGGCAGCGTTTTGGGTGCAGTTTTTCAATCTTCCAGTCGCCGAAGGAAGCAAGATTCAAGATTGGATCATCTGTTAGAAATGTTGAAGATGTTCATGCGGATGAAGAGGGGGTCGGTTGGGGAGAATATTTGAGAGTCAATTCTTTTGGATTTATCCCGTTCTCTTTCAAGGGGAAGAATGCTACATGTGAAAAACAAGTCCCTTTGGGTTGCTTTTCAATATGAGAAGCTACCCAAATTTTGTTTTACATGTGGGGTTATCATGCATGGCAAAGGGGGATGTGGAATCTCAGGAAATTGGAGAATTCATAACTCTGATGGTGCTAGTCAATTCGATGCATGGCTGAGGGCTAGCTCGCCTAACATGCGCAATAATTTCGGAGATGGCATCTTGGGAAGCTTGTCAGGGCTTGGAGAACATGGTTTCCCATACCATTAGGCTGATAATAGTGATAGTACGGGTGTTATATCGGCGGGGACGAGTGGTGCTCACAGGCATGACGATGAACTCGCCGATCATGGGATTCAAATCCTAAAGCGTCTAATCCACAAGGCAGTTTCATCTGCTAGGTGCAACTGTTCCACGAAAAGTGCGGGGAAGAGTATCAATGCTATACTAGCTGGCCGGAATCACGGGGAGGCTAGAGATAAAGAAAAAGTGTTTAAAAGGGAAGGAACTTCCGAGTTATGCCCCAGCCGCGTTGTTGTAGCACAAGAGGTCTCTTCGGCTACGATTGTTCAACCTAAGTTTATGGAATGCAAGGATCAGCTTTCCGGGGACAAGATGGGCGACGTGTTGCAACAGGATGAGCCTACATCCTTGGAGGCGCAACATGTTCGTGATATTAGCATAAAATATCCTGGTGCAGCGGTGAAGACAGCTGGGGAAGATAGAGAAGATGTAGGAGTGTTTCATAGGGAGGGAACTACAGACAGTTGTCCCAGCCGAGTTTTTGTAGCATAAGATAGCTCTTATGTTGCGAATTTTGAGGCTACGTATATGGATTGCATGGATCAATTAACCAAGGCCAAGTTGGATGACGTGTTACAGCAGGATGAACCTACAATCTTGGTGTCACAACGTGTAATTTAGTGTAGCAAACAATACGATGCAGTTTTGATTGGAGAAGGAAATCAAATAGAAGGTCGGTCGGGTATTTAAGGAAAGGATGATCCTATCACTGCGGTTTCTTCGCCAAAGTACATGGCAACTCTTGAGTACCTAAAGGAGGAACATCTACGGGCTTTGGTGCAGTAGAGAAATAATCCTGTCCAGGTTGAGCCATATGGCATGGATGACTGTTTATCTCTACCACGTGGCACAACTAAGAAAGCTATTGGGAAGTGGGAGGCAAACTTGGCTTGTGCTCCTATTGATATGAAGACCCCTTCGAAACCTCATGTAGAATCAATGGATGGCGGGGGTTTCTCAATCGTGAAGTGCAAAAAAACTAAGGCCCACAAGGATTCCCAATCCATGGGGGCAGTAATGCGTCAGTGGACACCAAAATCGGATAGAAGAGAAGAGCTCGTCTTAAGGGCATGGAACTAGATCAAAGTGAGACGGTAATTCTTTCAACAAGAGGAAGATAAGCATATTCAAATGGTGCAGAATCGGGTCTGTGTGGGAAGGAAGGAAAAAAATAGCAGTGCGAGATGCACCTCGTTGATGAGGATTTGGTGGAAGCTGATGTTCGACCCCGCCCATCACAATGAATGAATTAAGTTGGAACTGCTAGGGGCTTGGGAACCCCTGAACAATTTGTGACCTTTGCCACGTGGTTAAGGAAAAGAAACCTCTCTTGGTCTTCATTATGGAAGCCAAGATGCATAATAAAAAGCTTTCTTATTTGAGCAATAAAACAGGTATTGAGCATATGTTCATGGTTGATAGTAGGGGCAAAAGTGGGGGTTTAATTCTTTTATGGAAGCATCTTGCAATAGTTGAAATCCAAAATTTTTGTATACGGCATATAAACGCGGTGGCATGTTTAAAGCATGAAGGGGTAGCCTGGAAATTTACTGGCTTCTGCGGCCACTCAAAGATAGCCAGAAGGGAAGAAGTATAGTCCCTCTTACGACATCTTTCCCAAATGCAGCCAGTTCCTTGGTTGTGTGTGGGGGATTTTAACGAAATTGTAACTTCTAATGAAAAGAGAGGAACCACAGCTAGATCGCTAAGCCAAATGGAAGCATTTCAGGCAACACTTGAGGACAGCCAGCTTTGTGATCTTGGATTCCGAGGTCCCAAGTACACTTGGAACAATGGGCGAGAGGTCAGCGATTTTATTCAAGAGGGGTTTGATCGGGGGTTGCTAATAAAGCCCGGCTGGAGGAGATTGGAAGTGGAGAAGTGGCTGTTCTAGCACGGAGGTCTTCAAACCATAACCCAATTTTGGTGTCTTGCCGTTTTACTAGAGATGATAGCTGGAAAAAAGGTAAAAGATTCAAGTATGATGTAGGATGGAATTCCTATATTGAATTACACCCTTTAGTTCAACAAGTATGGAGGCCCAAACCAATCAAAACAAATGGGAGGCTGTCCAGAAAAATCTAAGTAATAGGTAATCCAATGTTGGGTTCGAAAAAATGGGAATCCTATGGAGGAACAAATAAAAGCCAAGACTGTAGAGCTATTGGTCGTGCAGGAGTTGGCATCTTCAACAAGTATAGACGTAGAAAATAGACTCAATTTTGAGTTGCATGCACTTTTAGAAGAGGAAAAGCTTAAATGGAATACAAAGAGTAAAGGCCAATTGACTTCACTATGGGGATCGAAATACTAAATATTTCCATGCATGTGCTAGTGAGAGGAACCGTGGGAACCACATATCCAGCATAAAGGATGGGAGTAGCACCATCTGTTCCACTCAGGTAGCAATTGAAGAAGCTTTTAAAGGTTATTTTCAGGAGTTCTTTACCACAAGTGAGCCAACCAACATCCAGGATTGTACTGAAGTCCTTGTTAGGCGGGTGACTCCTGAAATGAATGAAAAGCTCATGGCAGTGTTCACAAAGGAAGAAATCAGCGGAGCTCTACGTCAAATGCTCCCCAACAAGGCACCTGGGCCGGATTGGTTTTCTGCAGCTTTTCTCCATTTTTTTTTAATACCGGACAGTTTGACCCTCGAATAAATTGTACAAATATTGCTATTGTTCCAAAAATCAAAAATCCGATCTAAGTGTCGGAATTCTGACCCATAAGCCTTTGTAATGTGCTATACAAGGTGGTGTCCAAGGTTCTTGCCAATAGGTTAAAGGAGATCTTACCCACTGTTATATCACACAACCAAAGTGCCTTCATTCACGACAAATTAATCACTGATAATCTATTAGCAACCTACGAGACCCTTCACACAATTCATACTTGAATGTGGAGTAAAGTGGGATTCATGGGCATCAAGCTAGATATGAGAAAGGCTTGTGACTGACTGGAGTAAATTTTTTTGGAAGCAATTATGATGAAAATGGGTTTCTCTACCAGATGTATATATATCTCTGGTAATGGCTTGTGTCCGGCCAATCTCTTATGTAGTGGTAGTCAATGGCCAGTCGGCGGGCCATATTCAACCAACGCGAGGTACGTGTCAAGGAGATCCATTAGCCCCATACTTCTTTATTCTTTGTCCAGAAGCACTGAGTGCCCTTCTACTTCAAGTAGAAAGTTCTGGGAGTCTCACAGGGGTCCCCACCTCCAAAAACAGGCCGAGAATCAGTCACCTTTTCTTTGCAGATGACAATGTCTTATATTGCCCAATACAGCTTGCCCAATTTGTGAAAGGGATGAGGAAACTATTATTCATGCTCTTTGGGCCTACTCAACGGCCCAAGATGCTTGGGGGTGTGGACCGGTAAAGCGACAAAAATTATACACTAACCGTCTCAGTTTTCTGAACTTAGTTGAGGTTTTATTGGAGAGATGCGTTCGAGAGGAGATAGAACTGCGGGTGGTGCTAGCTTGGAAAATATGGTTGCATCAAAACTCTATAGTATATGGGGTCCTTTCGCCCACCCTAGCCAAATAGTCAGGGAAGCCAAGGCAACAATGGAGGATTTCCACCGGTTTAATGTAAAAGAAAATGAAAGTGCAGTTTTGCAGGAGAATCAAGCGCTAACTATTTGAAAGCCACCAAATCAAGGAATTTGCAAAGCTAATTGGGATGCGGTTGTGAATGTCAACAAGGGGCAAATTGGAGTGGGCATTATTGTTTGTGATTGTGAGGGCATCATTTTGGCTGGCCGCAATTCCACATATTTTTTCGTAGTTGATCCCACAATGGCCCAAGCATGGGTGGTGCTTCAAGTAGTGCTCTTTTTGTAAGGAGCTAGTTTATATACATATATATTTGCCTAGAAGGAAATTCCCCGCAAATTGTACAAGAATGTGTGTCAGATTTGCCCAACATGAGCAAATATGGACATCTATTGGAGGGAATCTCAAACGTGAGACCAATTCAGAAGCTCACAGATTAGTCCGAGAGACTGTCACCCATATTATAGACTCAATTTGGATGGAATAAATTCATTCCCGAATCTATGATAGTGTAATTAGGGAACGTGTTGTCCCTATGTTATGATCCCAGCTATTGCTGTGGTTTTTATAATATGAAGAAATTTGTTCCAAAAAAAAAAAAACCACTCAAAAGTCAAAACTACCACCTTCATCTTTAAGTCATTTCAGAATACTTTTTCAAAAAAATAAAAATAAAATAACAAACGAAAAAGTAAATGAAAGGAGAAATAGAGGGGAGAATTTTCTTCCATTTGGGTCCATCAATTTTTAATTCACCCAAAATGTAAGGAAAAGGGGAGCGACAAGGTCATGCATATGTTATTTGATAAATTTGCCGTTATAGTTTATTAAAAACAAATTCAGGCATACATAACATTTTTAAGGCCTCAGTTGGATGAATTTTTTTCAATTCAATTTGAAGGAATTTTCTGTCAAATTAAAAATCTATCTGTTTTTCCATTCCTTCTTTTTTCCCAAAATATATATTTAGGAACTTATCAGCAGATTCATAATTGTGTTTACTACACACATAAAATTATTTAAAAATTTCCATAGAAATCAGGCTTACATAGATAAAATAAATTGGTAGAATCCAGAATTAACTACAGAGGGTAGTAAGATAACCACCTATCAATCATGGCAAAACATTCACTGGGCTTGAACTCTGGAGCTGTGTGGCCCCCTCCCTACAAAGAGGAAACTGATAGGGTTAACTTTTGCTTATTACTTGGATAGATGATCATTATATATACAACAATTGAACAATTAATTAGAAAAAAAAAAAAAAAAAAAAAAAAAAAGGGTTTATTCTTGCCTTTACAGTTGCAAATGTCAAGTAGTAGTTTTTCCGTTTATACTGCATCGTGTACCTACAGGATACAAGTCAATTGATCTGTGAGATTACTATAAATTTTTGAATTAAATGGAGAGACAACCACAGTGAGCGCGCCCCTTCATGTGCTTTACAACCAGCATACGCCAGTTAATTACATACTCTGACGTGCAGTATGTCCGAGCATGTGAACATGGAATAGCACTTGAATATTATTTTGGTGATTGTTCCTTCCAATCAAGGAGGTTGAGGTTATAAATAGCCATCCATTGAATGGGTCAAGACATCATATCACTTGTCACTTGTCAGCAATTTGAATCACTATCAAATTCTTTCTCTTAGGAAAAATGATTATGACATTAGAAAAATGAATAATTTTTTATTTTTATTGAAAATAAGAAAATGTTGAATGAAATAGCTTTAAAATGGGCCATTTTCATTGCTCACGAAGAGAATGATTATTCTAAGTGTTAGATATTTATCATATACTCTAACATCAATGATATTCTATTCCACATTCTTTCAATTCTAATAAAAATTATTCATTTTTTTTTAATGAAATAATCATTTCACGTACCAAACATAATTTTAGTATATTTTTAATTCCGCTCACTATTTTATTTTATTTTAACCTACAAATTAAATTTGTAGGTTTTAGAGGTGTGGGGATTAAGAAAAGTGGGTTACTATAGTATAAAAGTCCAGGTAGAAACCCTACCCTGCAACTTGTCCATCCACAAACCATGGCCTCCAATCGCTCGCTATTGTCAGATTTAACGACTCTATCCATCCATGAGTAGCGATGTAGGGAAAAGTCATGTCATGATCTCCACTGCATGCGTTAAGAGGAACAAAATGGAAAAAACCCATCAAAACTTAAATTGATGTAAAATATTGGGAAAAATCACATTTTACCTCCTCAAAGTTGATCAACGTTTTCATTTTTGCCTTAGTTTAAAAATTGACAATGTACTCTAACAAAGTTTAGATAATTTTCAATGTAACAAAATTTTTAAAATTGTCCCATATACATGTTTTGAATTACCAAAATGACCCCAATCTCTTTTTCTTTTCTTTTTTTTTTTTTCTTTTTTTTTTTATTTTTTGAAAAAAAAAAACCATCTCCAAAAGGTTTGAGGGTGGTTTCGGCCACCCCCATTCTGGTTAGATGGGGTGGCTACGACCACACCTTCGGGGCATTTAAGTATTTTCAATAATTTCCATTAAAGTAGAAGAAAATAATTGATAGTGTAGTTACATTGAAAATTTCATAAACTTTGTTAAGGTACATTGTCAATTTTTAAACATTTGAGGCAATAGTTAAAAATTGTTATACTTTGGGGGCGTAAAATGTATTTTTCCCAAAATATTGATGAATTTAAATAATATTTATAAGTTGTTTCAAAAATTTAGGTTCTGTTTGAATTTGTGATTTCAAAAAATGCGATTTAAAAATAATAATTTAAAAATGTGCAATTTAAAAACGTAATTTTGCTAAGCATTTGGTAAAATCATATCTTGACCTTTAAAATAACAGTTTTAGCCTTTAAAAATGTACGTTTTCAAAAAATGCATCATCATGCAGGCGATTTGAAAAACGCAGATTTTTTTTGCGTTTTCAAATCACAATTTTTTAAAAACATAGTGTCAAATGATTAATTTTCTATGATTTAGTATAAAATTACACTTTTTGTCGGCCAAAACTACATGCCAAACACTCTCTTAACCTAACAGGAAAGAGATATTATATCACTTAAAATGTATCTTGGCTCTGAAGCAAGCATCATTAAAAATAATAATAATAATAATAATTCTTATATTACCTGTAAATAAGAACTTGGTAGCCTTTCTTGATAAGGTTGCGGTGATAATTTAGACTACCTGAGACATCATATGTGTAGACTAAGCTCTCATTGCATCTCACCCACTCGCTGACGCTCCCCTGATATATATACTTGTCGATCAGTTTCAATAACCCTAATTAACTAAAATTATTTCGACTAATTAAGAGATATCAAAATTAAATTAGTTTAAGAATAAACTCACCTCGCGAATGTGAAGAGCTTTTTGAACAGTTTTATCATTCGCCCAAATGTAGGAGTACAAATAGTTATATTCCTACCAACAGATCGGAGTAATTAGCAATTTTAGTTATATTAATTAATTAATTGTTGGTTAAACCTTATACTCATTGTTTCAATGTAAAATGTTTTTCGCTGACCGGTGATAAGATTCTATCACTGACCGACATAATTTCTACCACTTTCACCGAATTTTGACTATTGTCGCTAGATTTCGGCGATGAAGGTCAGAATCCGACGACAATGACCAAATTCCAGTCAAACTCATAGAAATTTAACACAATACAATAAATATTTTATGCCCAAACAAACAGAGCATTAATAGAGTACAAATTTACCCGACACCATCTTCTAGGTTCATGAAGATGAGAGATTGATTGGAGGAGGCCTGTAGAATCCTCATTAAGAGCCTCTGGATCCCACTTTGATCCCTCTGGTTTTGGGGATAACAACTGGCATGTTGGTTCCAATATTTGCGGAATATATATTTTCTCAGTACACTGCAAATTAAAGATTATGTTAAATTCATCTGGCTTAAGTTAGGATTTCTGTTATTATATTATATTAAATCTTTAATTATTTTGAAAATTTAAATTGAAAAAAAATAAATTAATCATTTAATTATTATCCTAACTATATATATATATATATTTTTTATATGAACAAGTGTTGTGTCACTCACCTTTGTAACCGCTTTAAGATCGTCCACACATAGTGCGTTGCTTGGATCTACATTTATATATTCGCCCTTGCAATTCATTTTAGTTGACTAGAAAAAGAAGAAGAAAAAGAAAAGAAAAGAAAAAAAGAAAAAGAAAAGAAGTGATCACATGTTTTTAGTATGATATTTAGAAAAGATAAATGGGACATATCGAAAGAACATATATTTTCCAGGCAAAAGTACCATCAAGAAAGAAATTGTGGAAACTAATCCGTAAAGGGATGCTACATGGTTTCATGAGTAATCAGTGAGATATAATTGTTAGATCTTTTTTATCAGACAAACAAAGGGAAGTGGGTGGTTATACATGCGGATGCGGATGCGATTATTTGTAATATTTGTATATCTATCTCCGTAAAATGAGGATATCTGCATCTGCGTTATATTTTTACTAAACGCATCCGTGAAGTTATTTCGGTTATTATCCACTATCTGCATATTAGATAATTGACATTTTGGGCTTGTTTTTGTTTTTTTGGGTTTGTATTAGAGCTTATTTTAAATGATTTTAAAAATAATTTAGGCGAATTTTAGTGTTTTGGACTTGTTTTACTTTTTTTTTAGCCATAATCTTGTGAAAATATATTGATTTCACATTACTTTTGTCATTGTGCCCAAGTGTTACAACATAGAGCAACACAAACAACCAAACTAATGTAAACATAATATATACCCAAACAACTAAATTTGGTGAATTTATTTTATATATATATATATATGCAAATGCGGTTTGCAAAGCCTAAGAAAAGCGCTATTCGCATTTACACATGCAAAGTTTAGGTATTTAATTAGAGGCCACTGACTCTTTTATGATTATTATTATTTGTCCTAGGTAATCGCCTGCATCTGATATTTGCATATACGGATGCAAATACCGCTTTTAAGCTATACAAATTATATCCGCATATATGAATATCGGATGCAGGCAATTAATATCTGTTTGTACGAACACCCTTACATGAAAATAATAATAATAATAATAATAATAAAAAAAAGGAGCCAATAATTTCTAATTAAATATCTAAACTCTTTTACTATTTACTGAATCTTATTTACCAGCTTTCTAACTTTATATTCGCTATAATGAGCAATAAAAAAAGAAGTCTCAAAAGAAGTGCACGAAGGAAATTCACCTCATAAAGTTGGTCGGATATAAGGCACTTTAGGTGAGCAAATGGGATTCTTGCATTCACGTCATCATGTCTATCTGTCAATGGGTTTCCAAGCGCATAACCCTGCAACTCCCGATTTAAAGCGATTAAATTGAAGTTATGATGTCTCCCTTTTGGAACTCAAAATAGAAAAAATTATAACCCTACAATACTCCCACATTTGAATTATATTTCTTTTCATTTTGAATCGCGGAAGGGGAACATTGCAAGCCCAATAGATAATGAGGAAAAATTGTAAAAGTTGAACCATTTGAAGGATATTACCATGAGATTCAATGGCGGCTCGCGACCGACTTCATTACCTAGAATAAAATTGCAAGGTCAAACACCATCCTAGCTAACATGTTTTAATGTCTTTTTAGTATGTATCAAAAAGAAAGCTAGAGATTACTCAAAAAGATAAAAGCAAAATAAATAATAAAAGAAGAAACCTAGACATTATAAAGTAGAGTGAATTGAATCCATCATTAAATCACATCAATTGCACAACTTTTGTCATCTTTGTGTAAAAGACGTGCAAATTTGCTGTTAAATTTATGTGATTACATGTAGGTTACACAGATTTAATGGTGAATTTGTAAGAGAATGACACTAAACATATATTTTTTTTAATTAAAAAAAATATTTGGTTTCATTCTTTCACATTTCTTGTCCAACTCAACATAAAAGATGTGCAAATTTATTATTCAATCGATGAGACTACTTATAAATTCTACATATTCAATAATAGATTTCAAAAAGATGTCTAAGAAAATACAAAACACTTTTTTTTTTTTAAAAAAAAAAAATTCTCTTTTCCCAGGTTTTTTTACCATCGGATATTTCTTGAACAAGGATTGGGGTAATTATGCCCGAATAAGAATCTCCCATGATGTACAATGGATTCTTGAGGAATCTCGGGTGAGCCTTAAGCCACTGCACCACAACTCAACAATTAAATCAAAATATTAGCTTCTAATTAACTTCTACGTGGGGAGCAAAGAAAATTAAAGAAACTTTTTCTGATTGCAAATTAAGTTTAAATTATCACTTATCTAAACAGTTTAAAATAAAAAAAAATTAATTATTATTCTAATAAAATGAATGACAATTAATTATGATGCTTTTAATTTATGTAATAAAATAGATCTCAAATGCCAAATTAAATAAGTATTATTGTTAAATAATTTTGGGTCAATCACGCACCTTCCGTAGGAAATCATAGAGTTCTGCTACAGCGAGTGTATCACTAATATTATATCCTTCGGAAGTTTTTGCATAAGAGAATCCCGCGCCAACAGGTTCATCCACAAATATTATATTAGCAACCTAAAAATTGGATGTCGATCACTTCTTCCCTTTCACATAAATAAAAACTAAACCAACTATCAAATTTAATTAACCACATAATTATCATATTTAATTAGAGGCAGCTAAAGTCTCATACCTTTGTCCACGAGTATGGATTCAACTTCAATTTTGGCGAGTTCGTTTCGGAATTTGCATAGTCAAATGATAATGGACCTACGTACAAGAAACTATGAAACAAATTAAGGCCACATATTTTTCTGGGGGAGGGGGACAACGTCCGTGAAGTCAGAGGGATGGTCCAGCCATATCAAGTAAGGGTCAAATCAACCCCTTCGTTTCTCTCTCTCTCTCTCTCTCTTTGTAATAATTAAGTTACGGAATTAGGTGGCTCGAATTTTTATGCTTCCAAAATCTTATATGGCTTATCTATTCTAAATGGCATAAAATGTTGGATTCTCATGTTCGGAGCAGATGGGTGTCGCCACCCTCTGTCCAAATTTTTTACGATTTGAGTATACAATAGTCCAACCGATCCAAGTAAGGGTCACATCAAGCCCTCTCTCTCTCTCTGTCTCTGTCTCTCTCTTAAGAGAGTAAGGATTTTATGTAATTAAGCTATCCAAATTTTTATGCTTGTGAAATGTTGTAGGGTTCATTTGTCCCATAGAGCCTAAAATGTTGGATCTATTTGTACGGAAAAAAGGGCTTCGCAACCCCTTGTACTGTAAAATTCCGGCTACGTAATATCAAGGAATCCTAATCTATGCTTAATTAGGATGTGATTAGTTTCATAATTTTTATGAATAAATGCATTTGTAGTTCCTGCGGATTGGAGTAATGACAAATAGTTTATTGAGTTTTAAAAAGTGATTAATCACTCTCTAAAATAAGTAAAAGAGAATAGATTAGTTCCTACTATTAGAAAAGTTGACAAAAACTATTAGTGTTACATCAGAACGAATCAAGCAAGCCAGAGGGGATGGCTAAACCACCACAAGCCCATTGGAATGATTTGGCCAACCCCTCAATTTTTATTTTTATTATTATTATTTATTTTTTAATTTAAGGGTGACCGAACCACCATTATACCAAACCACCTTCAAGGCTATGGTGAGGGTTCGGCCATCCTATTTAGCATATTAAAAACATAAAAAATAAATAAATAAAAATTTCTCAAAAAAAAAAGAATGGGTGGTGAAACCACCGTCCATGCCCACCCCTACAAGGCTTAAAAAATAAAAAAATAAAATAAAAAATTGATCTTATGGGACGAGTTGGACGTAGGGGGTGGCCGAGCCACCTCTAAGGGACACATGTCAGATTTTTAAGGGTATTAATGCGAATTTTTATCAATTTTTAGACGAAAGTTGAATGGAAATATCATATTAATTTTTAACCATAAGCAAGATATTATTTATAATACAAAATGAAACATGGATGACAAAAAAAAAAATAAAAAAAAAATAAAATTAAACCACGTGGGGGCAAAAAAAGATTTAAACCCTTCTGATTGGTTTCCTTAAAAGCCGGCTTAAATGTAAATTTTTATAAGTTCGCTTTTTCCTAATGGTTTTGCCCATTCTTTGGTAATTGATAAGAATCTAATAATTCTCTTATAATTGTTTAAAAAGAACTCTTCCGTTAAAAAATAAAAAATAATAATAAAAAAAATTAAAGAAACTCTTCAATTAAATTAAAATTAATTTTTTTTAAAAATGATTATATTCAACGATTAATTTTTTTAAAAAAAAATTAAAAGATATTAGAGTTGTATAAAAATTAAAAAAATATCGTTTCTTTCTTAAAAAAAAAAAATGGTGTGGCTGATGAGTTGCGTACGTACGCACCAATTTCAAATACGAGGGCGGAAAAAGCTGAACAACCAGGGCCACCGGTGAGCCAAAGCACAAGAGCATCGTCTTCTGGACTCCTCTCAGACTCAATGAAATAGTAGAATAGCTGCACATCATCCAACTCGCCTACGCCTACGTACCTAGAATACATATAAAACACCCATTATCATATCTCACACCCTCATGATTAATAAATTACATAAATAATAGATTAAATGAAGTGACAGAACTAATAATTAAGGAAAATGATAAATGTACATCACATGTACAATAAGGGTACAACACCCCTCTCACATGGGGTGGGATCCACCCCATGTGAGAGGAGTGTTGTACACTTGTTGTACATGTGATGTACGAGAATCACCTCTCAATAATTAATTAAGAAAACAGCAAGTACTGACCCAGTTTCAAGTTTGAAAGGAAGAGTGCCTGAAAATCCCGGGAGGCTGTTGATAGCCCACTGTGATTCAACAACGTTGGCAACAGCCAAGAAGGAAACTATGCACAACAACATTGTAGTGATCATATTGCTGCTGCATGCGTGCTCGGGAATTAATGGTTGGGTTTCTTCAAAGCGGTGGTGGGTGCCTTAATCAAGCTTGGTTAGTATACCCCACAGGGCACAGCTGCAGGTGCATGCGTACCAATGGGTCAAATGGCTTGCCACCTCTATCCAACTTTCTGCTTCTGGGTAGCTAGCTCGGTCCATCTACACAAATTTTTGTTCAGTAGACTAGTTTTTTAAAAAAAAAAAAAAAAAAAATGAAAAAAAAATGAAAAAATGAAAACCACTAGAAACGTCATATTTGTATACAAATCGTGTACAAATGATGTGTAACAAACATTATATTGTTATTAAAAAAAGAAACCAAATCTGTTGTACACACATACACTTTATACAAGAATCATTACTCTATTATATATACATATTAATCATTATTTTCAAATCAATACGTCTTATATTTTGTTAGTTAAAAGTAGAGATATGTTATGTCACATATCTCTAATCCACAGGAAAATGCTATTCCTTGAGTACCAAATACGTGAAAAGAATACTAAATAACTTAGAAGTGCTTAATGGGTCGGTAGCATTCAAAATTTATTAACTGATAATTAACTTGAGATGCAACTGTTATTTCCATAATACAAAATATATGCAGCGGAATTGTATAAGAGATCTGGGCTTACCACTATTTATCCTTGCATCTTTTTTCTTTTTTGTCATCTTTCCTTTTTCACTATATATTATCATTATTACATTACCGTAGCCTCTAAAATACTTTAACCCTTATAACTTCTTCGATCTTATTTCTTAGAGACGTGTTATTTAGTACACTTGAGTCCTTCTCCCATTCTTTCAATTTGAAAATCAACCATTAATTAGATCCGTAAGTCCACAACAAGATATATGAACAACTACAACAAGAAACCGCACAGCGACCTTGAATCCCGTGAGTACCTCTAGCCTTTTTTTCTCTCTATAAACTATCACCTCCTGCTAATCTGTAAAACAATATTATTTTACAAATGAAAATCATGTAATTTCACAACTTAATTAGTAAGTGTATATGTCGCTAAAGAAGCTTACCCCATAGAGTGAACCTAATTTAATTATGTCTGTAATATATAAAAGTCAAACAAACAATTGTGCGTTAGAAACTAGGGGTGGGCAGGACCCGCAGGACCTGCCCCGTACCCGCAACCCCGCCCCGCGGATCACCGGTTTTCCAGTTTTTATTGCGGATACCGGTTTAAATGTGAGAAATCCGCATGGGGTGGGGCAGGTTGCGGGTCATGGTTTTTTTAAAAACCGGGGACCTGCCCCGCCCGCCCTGCATAATAAAAGAAAAAGTTAAAAAAAAAAAAAAAAAAAAAAAAAAAAAAAAAAAACCTACCCCTTAACCTAGCGCCACAGGAGCGCCCCCCCCCCCCCCCTCTCTCTTCTCTTCAATTTTCTATTTCTTTTCTTCCTAGCGCCACAGCATCCACTCGCCTCCTCCTCTCTTCTCTCCATTTTTCTCCTCTCCTCTCTTCACAGCCTCCTCTCACAAAACACTCAGAAATGGTCAGATCAGCATGTCCTTCCCTCCACTTAAACGAAAGCTTCAGAGGCGCTGTTCATCCCCTTCAACACTATGGGGATGATTTCCTAGAACCCTTAATGATAGAAAATCAAAGCTTCACGCCTTCACGGAATCATGGGTGTCGACTCTCGTTCTAAGGTGCCAAAATTGGCTATTTTTCACTAAAATCTGGTTTCAGAGCTTCACTATGTTTTCTCTGTTGGAAACTTGGAAATATGGGTTTTGTTTCATTGTTTGATATATCCATCTATGATTTTGTTGGAAATTTTCAGAGCTTTAAAAGGATCCGCCCTGCCCCGTCAAACCCGTATCCCCCGCCCAGCACATACCCTCCCCGCATGTACCCGCACCACACGGTTTTTCTCTAAAATATGTTTTTCACGAGTTCAAAATATACAACCCGCAGGGTAGCGGGGCGGGGGCAAAAAGGGCGGAAAACCGCCTCGCCCCGCCCCGTGCCCACCCCTATTAGAAACTATTGTAAGAAGTTGCTGCCAGAAATAAGATTAAAGATTTAAAAACATACATTCATAGAAATATTATATATATATATATATATAAAAGATAAAATAAATATTACGATAATCTTCGTCCGTTGAGAATACTATATTTACCAAAAGTATTAATGTACTTAAGGAAATCATGCAGGAGTTAAATACGTAAAATCATTATGATGAAGTGTGAAATATAATATCCATTTATCTATCACAGTCATAACAATCATTTATATGGCTTCTTCGTGTCCTTATCCTCTTCTATTTCAATATATATATTAAAGATATAGCCCATATGCGCTTCCTCTTCTTGCGATGTAAATATATGTTGACTATGGAAGAATCGTCACCGTCCTACAGCAGCCGCATGCTCCTCCATGCGCCGCCCAAAGGATTTGGTCCTTCATCCACACGCCGCTACAAGTGTCCTTTCCAGTGGATGAAATGACGTACAAGCAAATCCAAAGCCGATGATTCTAGAGCCACCGAGAACAACTCCATAAAAGTTTGCATGCACTTCCACTTGCCGTCTAGAAGGTGAATTTGGGTGCTCCAGCCAATCACCTTTTGTGCCACCACATGCCGGCCAACCTCTCCACACGCTGGAGTGTTCTGTGTGTCTTCTTCATGCTCCACATGCGACGATACATACTCATCTCCTTAATTGCACGCACGACAGAACTTCTCATGCATGTCAATCCAGTTTAGTTTCCATTCGGTTCAAACCGGTTCATGCCTTTTCCGGGCTGATTCAACCCAGATCATGCCTTTTTGAACCAGTTCAACCAGATTCAATCCGGTTCTAGAGCCTCCTGAAACTAGTTAGGTTCAACCAAATAGGCCCAGCTGCCGAAGCCGGCCTTCTATGAGTTCAAGCCTTCATGGTCCAATTTTCTTAACCCGACCCAAAATCGGTTTCAAATTGGGTCACAGGGTTTCATGGCCCAACCCAATTCGATCAGCTTAGCAAGCCAATAAGGTCAACTAATTCAGCTCAATATTCAATTCCAGTCCAATTGGGTTTCGGCCCGACTCATCCGACCTTGCTAACCGGCTCAATGTCAACCTGGTCCACCACTCATCTTAGGCCAGTAAGGCCATTCCAGAACCTGATCAACCCATTCCACGAGTCAAAGCTTGCCAATCAGGTCAGACAACGACCCATTTCAATTGGCCCAGTTCACTAGCCCAACCAGTTGCCGCTTGTTGCCTCCAGCCATTGCCTGTAGTCAACGGCCCATTTTAATATGGCTAGTGTTTCCTCACCAACATATATAAAGACTCTGCCACTATTTGCTTCTTGCATAAATTTGCCTTTAGTGGCAACAAATTATTGCATGTCCTCCGCATTACAAAAAATAAAAATAAAATTAACTCTATTTAGAACTTGCATCTAATCTACCAAATCTTCTTCCATAGCCTCCTTTGCATATTAGTTTATGAACATTATGCTTTATTCTTTGATCTCCTTTCCTTTTCTCAGTGATAGACAATTCTAACTGAGAACCCTATGTCCAAAGTGCATCTCTAAATGAGCTCATCTTTCTGAATCTCTTATTACAAAGACTGAGTGGCAATTGACATATTGGGGTGTTTCATCTTTTTGGAAGACCTCATGACTTGATGAGACATTCAACCACCTTTTGTCTTTGTCAATAATCTCTACTACTATTACGTCTTCACCCAAGATCTTTCTAGGCGATTGGATTGCAAAGAAAGTGTGAGTTGGTAGCCATTTATCTTTTCAAATTTTGAATAAGTCACCATTTCCTACATACTCTCCATTTCAAAACTTCTTTGAGTAAATCCCGAGCAGACCATATGCTCCTCCAAACATAAGAGGGTTTGCGACCAAATCTTGACTTCAAGATAGAATTAGACATATAGTATTTTTCTTTAGATATCCCAGCAATTAGGGAGGTTGGATTATGCAGCAACCAGAAACCATTTTTTTGTTCTCTTTTTATCCTTCTAAAGTTGATGTGATTTTTAAAATCATCATTAGATTAAAGTTCAATAGTGGTCTATCCCAAAGTCAATGATTATTTTTAAAGTCAATTCAACTTTACGAGTATAAAAAGAGGACAAAAAAAGAAGAAGAAAAGGTTCCTAGCATTAATCTACTAATATATTAGTTTTGCTACTTGTTTAGTTAAATGATACAAAGAATTGAGGGCCAAATTTATTATTGTCCAAGCTAGCTAGGCTATGCTTATTATTGTTTCTTAAGTCCATGGATTCTAATGTTTTGAAAACACTAAAACATGCCCAAAACACTGAATTCCAAAAATACCAAAAGAAGCCCAAAAGACTCATTACTTGAAAATGCATTTAGCACTTACTTTTTGCCTTCAAAAGTTGCATAATCGCCGGTTAGTGGCTAACCGCTAACCGGCCCTACTGCGGCAATTGCGGTTACTTAAATGTAATAATTACCGCCTAAAGTAATTGTATTTGCAGTTTTTTTTTTTTTTTTTTTTTTTGAGAAAATAGGGACTTCATTAAAACAATCAAAAATTCATTTTCTCCACAAGAAGTACAATTTGAATGAGAAGAGGACAATCCTCCCTCCAAACTTCATTAATAGACTGTGAAATGGATAATTTGGCCAAGACATGGACGACATTATTTGCCTCCCTTCTGACATGTGAGATAGAAAAACATTGCATCCTTTGAAGGCAAGTCTGGGTGTCCCCAATGAGGTGTCCAAAGCTACTCCAACAAGGCCGCTCTTTCTTCAGAGCATCAACCACAATCAAGCACTACAAGAAAAATGGTCTTTAGCAACCAATTTTTTAGCAACGACCCATAAGTCGTCGCTAATAGTGACTTATCAGCGACGACATTTTGGAGTCGTCGCTAATGTCATAAAAAGTTTCAACAATAGCGACGACAATTTTATCGTCGCTAATATGTCGACGTTAATATTATGATAGTATTTTTTTTTTCACGTGAAAAGTATTAGCGACAATATTTAACTTATTAGCGATGGCTATTGTGTCACTAATAAGAGACGTTATTAGCGACCACAATAGTCGCTTATTAGCAACGACTATGCATGTCGTCGCTAATAGTCAAATATTAGCGACGACTATGTTATCGCTAATAACCGACGTTATTAGCGACCACAATAATCGTCGCTAATACTTGACCATTAGTGATGACTATTCATGTCATCGCTAAAATCATCCATAAATAATATATTTGACTCAAATTAGCAACGACACATCGTTGCTAATGTCTCATGTATTTAACTTACATTTTTTATTTAAAATATATATATATATATATATATATACATATAATCACGAAAAATATTCATCGTTGCTAACGTCCTAGTGCATTACTCCTATCTATCAAACATCCAATCGATCCTAGTGCATTAGTTTGATCGATCATGACAGAGTTTGATCAATCAAACTTACACAGTGAAGGTTCGATTTAATGTCCGATCAATTCTACTGTACTAGTCTGATAAATCATGATATGATAATACGATCAATAAAAGATCCGATTAATCCTAGTGAATTACTTCGATTGATCGTGATAGAGTTCGAAAAATTAAACTTTACACAATGAAGGTTTGATCTAATGCCCAATTGATCTTAATGCATTAGATCGATCGATCATGATACTATAATAAGATTGAATAGAAGATCCGATCGATCCTAGTGCATTACTCCGATCGGATGATCTATCATGATCGATTGGATGATCTACCATGATCGATTAGATGATCTACGATGATCGATTGGATAATCTATCATGTTCGATTAAATGATCTATCAATCCTATTGATCTATCATGATCGATCGGATGATCTATCGATCTTATGGATCTATCATTATAAATCGGATGATCTATCAATTTTATGGATGTATCATGATCGATCGGATGATCTATCGATCCTATTGATCTATCATGATCGATTGGATGATCTACCATGATTGATCGGGTGATTTATCAATCCTATGGATCTATCATGATCAATCGGATGATCTATCATGATCGATCAGATTCTACCATGATTGATCGGATGATCTATCGATCATATTGATCTATCATGATTGATCGGATGATCTATCGATCCTATGGATCTATTCATGGTCGATCGGATGGTCTGTCATAATTGATCGGATCTTCTACCGTGATTGATCGGATGATTGATCGATCCTATTGATCTACCTTGATTGATCGGATGATCTATCGATCCTATTGATCTATCACGATTGATTGGATGATCTACCATGATTGATCGGATAATTTATCGATCATATTGATCTATCATGATTGATCAGATAATCTACCATAATCGATCGAATGATCTATAGATCAATATATCATGATCGATCGGATGATCTATCGATCATATTGATCTATCATGATCGATCAGATAATCTATCATGATCGATCGGATGATTTACCATGATCGATCAGATGATCTAGGGATAGCCCTCTGAACTACTAACGTTTGGACTCTGTCACTCCAAACTACCAAAACCTTTGAAAATGACATAATTTGGCAAAATATTCCCATATTACCCTTACTGGCTATCATTTTTCAATTAAAAAAATAATAAAATTTAAATTTAAAAATAAAATAAAAATTAAATTCAAAAATAACAAAAAATAACTAAAAAACTAAAGAAAATTAAAAAAAAAAAACTTAAATTCTATTTTTTAAATTGAGAAGAATCTTAGTTGATTAAAATTTGATTGTACTTTTTTTTTTTTAATCTTTTCTTGGAATAAAAATATGAACTCGTTTTTTTTTTTTTTTTAAAAAAATAAAATAAAAAATTTAATCATTTTAAAAAATCGTTGTTAAAAAAAATTTCGTGTCCCGCGCTCCAGCCCCATTTTTTGTGTCCAGTTTTTATTTTCTTCTCCCCCTTTCTTTTCCCCCACGTTTTCATCTCCCTCTCCCTTTCTTTTGCCCAATCGAGCGACAACCCGAGAGAGAGAGAGACGCTGAGTTTGAGAAGAAGAGAAGAAGAAAAGAAGAGGAAGAAGAAGAAGAAGAGAAGAAAAAGAAGAAGAAAAGAAGATCGGTTTTCGGCCATGGGTTTTCGTGAGGTAAATCTCTAGCTTTTCTTTGTGTTTTCGTTGAACCCATCAATTATATAGCACAAAAATCATCTTTAATTGTTAGGATTATATTTGGGTTTGATTTGGGTTGATTTTTGAGGGCTTTGGTAGGGGATAACGGAATGAGTGTTCTTTCGATTTTGTTTATGGGCTGAATGGCTTAGGAAAATTTTGGGTGGCTTGATCGATTGTAGGAGAAGGAGGTGTAGGGTTTTGTTTTTCTTTCTATTGGCCGAAATTGGAGCAAATTTGGGGTTTTTTTTTGGAAGATGAAAATGCAGATATTGAACTCATGGCTTTTTTTTTTTTTGGAAATTTGGGGCTTTTTCTTTCTATTCGGCTAGCACCCCAACTGAAACACATGGCTTTTTTTTGGAAAATGAAAATGCAGATATTTTGAACTGACCTGAACTGTTGGGATTTAATTCCAATGTCAGACGATTGAGAATAAGGAAGATATAAAGCTACTGAATTTTATCTCAAATCATGGCATGCGTCTGTGCATGACAATAATTTTTTTGGTGTGCTAGCCGAATAAGTATGGATTGGGATTTTTGTCTTCTTTTGGGATTTCTATAATAATTTTTCAGGTGGTTGGCCGAGTCAGGGCTTGCGATTGATGATTGTGAGTTGGGTAATTTCCTTCCTTACAATTGAGCTAACTTTTCAAAGAGCTGTGGGTTCTTCAATTGTAAACCAAGATTCATGTGAGTGGGTTTATTGTTTTCAAGTTATATTATACCCTTTATGATAAGATGCTTACAGTAGTTTCAGCAATGGAATGAAGTTGCATAGCTTGTATATTTGGATGTTTTATCCAAATGAGAAGATATAAGGTGTTTAAAATAGAGCAGTTTGTGTTTTCACTTCAGATGCATTATTTTTTGAAATCTACTTTATGGTTGGTTATATTCTTCATAAAATAGTTTCGTATCCATCCCCTTGTTTTATCTACTCTGAGAGATTATGTGCCTAGTTGATTTTAGCATATGCTCTTGTAATTTTACCTATAAAAAAAAAAAAAAATTGTACTGTTACTTGGTACCATTTTGTATCTGTTTATTATTTGACTTAGGTGCGTATCCTTTTACACTTCTAATTTCTATTGGTTTCATTAGTTTAGAAAATGGCCATGCATGCTGTAGTATTTGTATTTTGAAACCTTCTATTTCATTGGCACAAGTACTTTATATTTCCTTAATATCCATCAACAATGGGTTTTTTTTATTTTTATTTTTTATTATTAGTATTAAGACCGCCTTTTATTCTATAGATTCATTGGCATTTTTTTTTTTATTTATTTATTTTTATGCCCATAAGTGCTTTAAGTAGTGCCTTTTTTTTTTTTTTTTTTTAAACCAGTGGTGCACTTGATTTGCGTTTCATCTCTGTTACCCAACAGGGTTCTGCATCACAAGATTAGAATTACCTACCGTTCTTTCTTGCACCACTTGGCTAAATTCACCCACCATTCTAGTAGCCTCTTGAACCAAATTGCTAGGAGGAGAGAAACCACGGCCAAATACCAAGTCATTACACCTCAACCAAATCAATCTTGCAACAGTGAGTGTCATCAGAAGCTCATCACCTTCCAAAGCCATCCACCAAAGTTGCAGCAACCCCTTTCCATCAGTATCCCCATTAGCAAGTTTTTGAATTTTATGCCAGCACTCCTGCTACACACCCATGGAAGATTGACATCCCCAGAGGATATGGATAATGTCTTCATTCTCCTGTAGACAAATAGGACAGACTGAGTCCGAACCTATCTTCTTCTTATACAAATTCCCTTTAGTGGGGAGCATATCATGAGCTACCTTTCCAAGCAAAATTCTTCACTACAGTTGGCGCTTGCAGGCTCCATATATCTTTCCACACCCCCTCCTCCTTGGGCTTTTCTCTGCATCGCCATGTGATAGGCACTTCTAACCGTGAACATCCCTTGTGAAGTCCCCTGCCAAAACACAGAGTCCGAAGCATGTAAAGGGCTAGGTATCACACTACAAATCTGCTCAGCCTTGTCTGGAGTAAAGATCTTGTAGAGGAGTAGGGTATTCCACCGCCCCATTGATGAGTCAATAAGGTTTGAAACCTGGACATCCACATCCAACCTTTGGTGAGGAGAATAGAAAAGTGTAGAACAAGGAGGAGGAAGCCACCTATCCGTCTAAATTCTTGTCTTCACCCCATTTCCCACCCTCCATTGAATCCCATACATTAAAACCTCATAGCTTGGAAAATGCTTCGCCAAGCATACAAGGGCTTGTACCCTAACGAGGCCTCCAAGAAATCCCTGTGCGGAAAATATTTGTCTTTCATAACTTTAGCCAAAAGAGACTCTAGGTGTTTAAGCAGACACCATCCTTGCTTTGCCAGCAAAGCTAGATTAAAAAGCTCCAAGTCCCAAAAACCTATTCCTCCTTTCTTCTTTGAAGCACCAAGTTAGGTCCAGCTCATCCAAGCAATATTTTTGGTATCCACTGTTCAACCCCACCAAAACCGACTCATCAAAGAGTTGAGGTTAGAACACATTTTTTTTGGAAGCTAGAAGACACTTATACTATAAGTTGGGATTGCCTGAACCACCGCTTTGAGCAAAATTTCCTTCCCCGCCTGAGAAATGAACTTCTCTTTCCATCCGTCAAGCTTTTTCCGAACCCTACTTTGGATACTCTCAAAAGTCTTCATTTTTGACCTACCCACCAACGAAGGAAGGCCCAGATACTTTTCATAGCACGGGGAAGAACCAATTCCAGCATAGGTATGAATGAACTCATTGAACTCTTCTCTAGTATTTTTGCTAAAAAATATTGAAGTCTTTTGGGCATTAAGTTTCTGTCCCGAGGCGACTTCGAAGGTTTATAAGATCTGAAGAAGATTTCCCCCACTCGGAGAAGGTAGTCCTGCAAAAAAGAATTCTATCATTTGCAAAAAATAAATGTGTAAGGCGATAACCCTCTGCTAAAATCGGCACACCTGAAAGTTTCCCTTCTAGCTCAACCCTTGCTATCAATGAGCTCAGACCTTGCCATAACCCTCGCAATGGAGTAAAATTTCCGTACGGGGTTCCATTAACCAAGACCGAATAGGAGACGCTAAAGACATATCTCATGATAATTCGGATCCAGCCCTCAGGGAAACCCATAGTTCGCATCATAGCTTCAAGAAAGCTCCATTCCACCCGGTCTTATGGCTTGCTCATATCCAGTTTGACTGCCATGTAACCTTTTCTCCCTCGCATCCGAGACGCCATTGTATGTAGAGCTTCATAGGCAACCAAAACATTGTCGGTAATAAGCCAATCTCGGACAAAAGCACTCTGAGATGGGGAAATTAGCACATGCAAGACTCTCTTTAGCCGATTAGCAAGCACCTTAGCTATCAACTTATAAAGAACATTACATAAGCCGATAGGCCTAAAATCACTCACTGAGGAAGCTGAGGCTCATTTTGGTATTAGTGTAATATACGTTGAGTTAAAACCAGGTTCAGAAAAAATAGAATTAAGAAAATCCAAAACAGATTTCCTAACCTCCTCACCCACTGTATCCTAGTGTTTTTGGTAGAAACACACTTTGAATTCATCCTGTTCCTACGACTTCAAAGGATGCATTTGGGCTAAAGCTTGATCGACTTCTTCATAAGTAAAGGTCGTTGTCAAAAGCTCAAGCATGTGAGGTGGGACTCTGGCTTGCACCACCAAGAGGCACACATCAGTATCATCCCCCCCAGATGACGTGAAAAGGTTCTGATAGTACAGAGAGAAAGCTCGGCCAATGTCCTCTTGCTCTGACCAAACCCTCCCCTCTTCATCTTTGATAGACCCTATATAATTCTGTCACCTTCGTTGATTAGCCCATGCATGGAAATATTGGGTGTTCCGGTCGCCATGTGCATAACAGTTTCTTTTAGCCCGTTGTCACCACCTTATATCCTCCATTTCAAGCAACTTATTGATTTCTCCTTGGACCTGTTTAATCTCAGCCAGGTTATCGTGGTGCTCCCGTTTTGTAAGCATATCAAGCCTCCTATACATAAACTTCAGAGAATGTCGCTCCCTACCGAGCCTATTTTTACACCAATCCACCAAGTCCTGTTGACAATTCTGAAGTTTCTCCCTGGTAGCCTCTAAACCACTAGCTCCTAAAACTTCCTTTGCCCAAGCCTGTTGAATCACTTCTACGCACTCTTCTGAAATATTCCAACTAGATTCAAAGCGGAAAATTTTGGGGATGGGCCTAAAAAACTAATCCAACCTTAAAAGCAAGGAGTAATGATCAGAGCAGGCAGAATCTTCTATCTCAATTACTGCATTAGGAAACAGGGCACACCACTCGGGGGAAGCTAGACCACGATCCAACCTTTCCTTCACAAAGGTACCACTTTCCCTCTTATTACTCCAAGTGAATTTGCACCCTTTGAATCCCAAGTCTCCCAAGTCTCCCAAGTTGTAGTCCCTGATAACCTTGCGGAAACCTTCCATTTGGCGCTCAATTCTTGGTATCCCACCAACCTTCTCTGAATTGTCTACGATCTCATTAAAGTCCCTCAAAACCAACCAAGGCTTCAGGTTGGCCCTCTCCAACCAGGACAAGAGTTGCCAGGATTCATTGCGATGGTCACGGTCAGGATGACCACAAAAGCCTGTGAATTTCCATGGAACACCCAAGCTTGTATTTGCAGTTAAGAGGAAATAACTGTAACCGTTTTCATATCCCTAATTACAAGTACATTTGAAAACATCATCTTTAGACATTAAAATTGCGTTTGGTAGGGAGGAAAATTGGAAGAATCTATGATAGTGTAATTAGGGAACGTGTTGTCCCTATGTACGTTATGATCCCAACTATTGTTGTGGTTTTTATAATATGAAGAAATTTGTTCTAAAAAGAAAAAATCACTCAAAACTACCTTCATCTTTATATCATTTCAGAATATTTTTTTTAAAAAATAAAAATAAAATAACAAACGAAAAAGTAAACGAAAGGAGAAATGGAGGGAAGAATTTTCTTCCATTTGGGTCCATCAATTTTTAATCCATCCAAAATGTAAGGAAAAGGGGAGCGACAAGGTCATGCATATGTTATTTGATAAATTTGCCGTTATAGTTTATTAAAAACAAATTCAGGCATGCATGACATTTTTAAGGCCTCAGTTGGATGAATTTTTTTCAATTCAATTTGAAGGAATTTTCTGTCAAATTAAAAATCTATCTGTTTTTCTATTCCTTCTTTTTTCCCAAAATATATATTTAGGAACTTATCAGCGCAGATTCATATTTGTGTTTACTACACCAATAAAATTATTTAAAATTTCCATAGAAATCAGGCTTACATAGATAAAATAAATTGGTAAAATCCAGAATTAACTACAGAGGGTAGTAAGATAACCACCTATCAATCATGGCAAGACATTCACTGGGCTTGTACTCTGGAGCTGTGTGGCCCCCTCCCTACAAAGAGGAAACTGATAGAGTTAACTTTTGCTTATTACTTGGATAGATGATCATTATATATACAACAACTGAATAATTAATTAGAAAAAAAAAAAAAAAACTTATTCTTGCCTTTACAGTTGCAAATGTCAAGTAGTACTTTTTCCATGTATACTGCATCGTGTACCTACAGGATACAAGTCAATTGATATGTGAGATTACTATAAAATTTTGAATTAAATGGAGGGGGGAATTGATTGTTGGGGGACGAAAAAACCGTCCCCCAAACGGCATATATAATAAATAAATATTTTTTTAATCAAAAGGGGGGCAAGGGGACGGTAACCCGTCCCCTGCCAATCAGCCCTCAATGGAGGGACACCCAAAATGGGCGTGCCCCTTCACGTGATTTACAACCGGCATACGCCCGGCCTGTTAATTACGTACTTTGATAGGCATTATGACCGACCGTGTGAATATGGAATAACACTTGGATAATATTTCGGTGATTAATTGTTCCTTCCAACAAAGGTGGTTGAGCTTATACATAGCCATCCATTGAATGGGTCAAGACATCTGATTACTTGTCACTTGTCAGCAATTTGAATCACAATCAAATTCTTTCTCTTAGGTTACATTTGGTATGAGAAATGATTACGACATTAGAAAAATGAATAATTTTTTCTTTTTATTGAAAATAGAAGAATGTTGAATGAAATGGCTTTAAATTGGGGCCATTTTCATTGTTCGTGAGGGAATGATTACTCCAAGTGTTAGATGTTTATCAAATACTCTAACACCAATGATATTCTATTCCACATTCTTTCATTTTTTATAAAAGCTATTCATTTTTCTTTTAATGGAATGATCATTTCGCATACCAAACGTAACCTTAGTGTATTTTTAATTCCGTTTCACTATTTTATTTTAACATTGGTTTTAGAGGTGTGGGGATTAACAAAAGTGGGTTACTATAATATGAAAAGTTCAGGTAGAAATCCTACCCTGCAACTTGTCCATCTACAAACCATGGCCTCCAATCGTTGGCTATGGTCAGATTTAATGATTCTATCCATCCATGAGTAGCGATGTAGGGAATAGTCATGTCATGATCTCCACTGCATGCGTTAAGAGGAACAAAATGGAAAAAACCCATCAAACTTAAATTGATATAAAATATTGAGAAAAATCACATTTTACCTCCTCAAAGTTAAGCAACTTTTTCACTTTTGCGTAAGTTTAAAAATTGGCAATGTGCTCTAACAAAGTTTAGAGAATTTTCAATGTAACAAAATTTTTAAAATTGCCCCATATACATGTTTTGAATTACCAAAATGACCCTAATCTCTTTTTCTTTTTTTCTTTCTATTTTTTTTTTTTTAAAAAAAAGACCATCTTCAAAAGGTTTGGGGGTGGTTTCGGCCACCCCATTCTGGTCAGATGGGGTGGCTACGACCACACCGTTGGGGCATTTAGGTCTTTTTAATAATTTCTGTTAAAGTAAACGAAAATAATTAACGGAGTGGTTACATTGAAAATTTCATAAACTTTGTTAAGGTACATTGTTAATTTTTAAACATTTAAGGCAAAAGTTAAAAAAATCGTTAAACTTTGGGGACGTAAAATTATTTTTCCCAAAATATTGATGAATTTAAATAATATTTATAAGTTGTTTCGAAAATTTAGGTTCTGTTTGAGTTTATAATTTCAAAAAGTGTGATTTAAAAATAGTGATTTTAAAATGTGCAATTTAAAAACGTAATTTTGCTAAGCATTTAGCAAAATCATATCTTGACCTTTAAAATAGCAATTTTAACCTTTAAAAATGTACGTTTTTTAAAAATGCATCATCATGCCGGTGATTTGAAAAACGCAGATTTTTTTTTTATGTTTTCAAATCGCAATTTTTTAAAAACGTAGTGTCAAACGATCAATTTTCTACGATTTAGTTTCAAATTACACTTTTTGTCAACAAAATTGACATGCCAAACACTCTCTTAACCTAACAGGAAAGAGATATATATCACTTAAATTGTATCTTGGCTCTGAAGCAAGCATCATTAAAATAAAAAAATAATAATAATAATAATTCTTATATTACCTGTAAATAAGAACTTGGTAGCCTTTCTTGATAAGGTTGCGGTGATAATTTAGACTACTTGAGACATCATATGTGTAGACTAAGCTCTCATTGCATCTCACCCACTCGCTGATGCTCCCCTGATATAATATATACTTGTCGATCAGTTTCAATAACCCTGATTAACTAAAATTATTTCGACTAATTAAGAGATATTATAATTCAATTAGTTTAAGAACAAACTTACCTCGCGAATGTGAAGAGCTTTTTGAACAGTTTTATCATTCGCCCAAATGTAGGAGTACAAATAGTTATATGCCTACCAACGGAGTAAATTGCAATTTTAGTTATATTAATTAATTAATTAATTGTTGGTTAAATCTTATGCTCAGTTTGTTACGATGTAAAATGTTTTTCGTTGTAAAATATTTGTCGCTGAAAATGTTTTCTAGCGTTTGGCTCGTACGAAAAAATCACCAACAGTGAAAAATGACCAATGACGAGATTCCATTACTAACCGGCGCCATGATTCCTGCCACTTTCATCGAATTCCGACTATTGTTGCTGGATTTCGGCGATGAAGGTCGGAATCCAGCAGCAATGGCCAAATTCCGGCCAAACTGACTGAAATCTAACACAGTACAATAAATATTTTACGCCCAAACAAACGAAGCATTAATAGAGTACAAATTTACCCGACACCATCGTCTAGGTTCATGAAGATGAGAGATCGATTGGAGGAGGTCTGGAGAATCCTCATTAAGAGCCTCTAGATCCCACTTTGATCCCTTAGGTTTTGGGGATAACGCTTGGCATGTTGGTTCCAATATTTGCCCAATAAATATTTTCTCAGTACACTGCAAATTAAAGATTATGTTAAATTCATCTGTCTTATGTTAGGATCTCTGTTATTATATTATATTAAATCTTTAATTATTTTAAAAACTTAAATTGATATAAAAAAAAAAAACTTAATGATTTAATTAATATTCTAATAATATATATTTTTTTATATGAACAAGTGCTGTCTCACTCACCTTTGTAACGGCTTTAAGATCGTCCACACATGGTGCGTTGCTTGGATCTACATTTATATATTCGCCCTTGCAATTCATTTTAGTGGACTAGAAAAAGAAAAAGAAAAGAAAAGTGATCACATGTTTTTAGTATGACATTTAGAAAAGATAAATGGGACATATAGAAAGAACATATATTTTCCAGGCAAAAGTATCATCAAGAAAGAAATTGTGGAAACTGATCAGTAAAGGAGTGCTAGTATGCTACTTTGTTTCATGAGTAATCCAGGGAGATATAATTGGTAGATTTTTTCTATCTGACAAACATGGGAATAGGGTGGCTATACATGAAGATGCGGATGCGATTATTTGTAATATTTACATTTGTATTCGTAAAATACAGATATCTGCATCTGCGTCATATTTTTAGTACTAAACGCATCCACGCAGTTATTTCGGTTATCATCCGTTATCCGCATATTAAATAATTAGCATTTTGGGCTTATTTTAGTTTTTTTGGTCTCTATTAAGGCCTATTTTAAACAATTTTGAAAATAATTTAAGGGAATTTTAGTGTTTTGAACTTGTTTTACATTTTTTTTTTTGCCATAATATTTTGAAAATATATTGATTTCACATTACTTTTGTCGTTTTGCCCAAGTGTTACAAAATAAAGTAACACAGACAACCAAATCAATGTAAACATAATATATATCCAATGGACTAAATTTGGTGAATTTATTATATATATATATATATATGCAAATGCGGTTTGCAAAGCATAAAAGCGCTATCCGCATCTGCACATGCAGAGTTTAGGTATTTAATTAGAAGCTATTGGCACTTTTATTATTATTATTATTTGTCTCATGTAAGGGTGTACATGCGGACGGATATTAACCGCCTACATTCCGCATCCGTATATGCAGATATCGAATGCAGGCGGTTAATATCCGTCCGCACGTACACCCCTACATGGGACAAATAATAATAATAGTAATAAAAGAGCCAATAGCTTCTAATTAAATACCTAAACTCTTTAACTATTTACTGAATCTTAATACAAGCTTTCTAACTTTATATTCGCTAATTAGCCAATAAAAAAAAAAGAAGTCCCAAAAGAAGTGCAGGAAGGAAATTCACCTCATATAGTTGGTCGGATATAAGGCACTTTAGGTGAGCAAATGGGATTCTTGTATTCAGGTCATCATGCATATTTGTCACTGGGTTTCCAAGCACATAACCCTGCAACTCCCGATTTAAAGCGATTGAATTGAAGTTATAATGTCTCCCTTTTGGAACTCAAAATAGAAAAAATTATAACCCTACATTAATACTCCCACATTGAATGATATTTCCTTTCATTTTGAATCGCAGAAGGGAAACATTGCAAGCCCAGTAGTATATGAGAAAATATTATAAAAATTGAACCATTTGAAGGACATTACCTTGAGATTCAATGGCGGCTCGCGACCGACTTCATTACCTAGAATAAAATTGCAAGGTCAAACACCATCCTAGCTAACATGTTTTAATGTCTTTTAGTGTGTATCAAAAAGAAAGCTAGAGATTATTCAAAAAGAAAAATAAAATAATAGTAATAATAAATAATAATAAAAGAAGAAACCTAGAGATTATCAATTAGAGTGAATTGAATCCATCATTAAATGACATCAATTGCACAACTTTTGTCCATCTCTATATAAGAGATGTGCAAATTTGCTGTTAAATTTATGGGACTACATGTAGGTTACACAGATTTAATGATGAATTTGTAAGAGAATGACACCAAACACATATCTTCTTTAACTAAGAAAAATGTTTGGTTTCATTCTCTTCCACATCTCTTGTCCAACTCAGCACAAAAAATGTGCAAATTTATCATTGAATCGATGAGATTACTTATAGATTACACAGATTCAATAATAGATTTAAAAAAATATGTCCAAAAAAAATGACACAAAACACTTTTTTTTTTTTTTTTTTTTTAATTTTCTCTTTTCTCGGGTTGTTTTACCATCGGATATTTCTTGAACAAGGATTGGGGTAATTATGCCCGAATAAGAATCTCCCATGATGTACAATGGATTCTTGAGGAATCTCGGGTGAGCCTTAAGCCACTGCACCACAACTCAACAATTAAATCAAAATATTAGCTTCTAATTAACTTCTACGTGGGGAGCAAAGAAAATTAACCTTTTTCTGATTGCAAATTAAATTTAAATTATCACTTATCTAAACAGTTTAAAATAAAAAAAATTAATTATTATTCTAATAAAATGAATGACAATTAATTAAGATGCTTTTAATTTATGTAATAAAATAGATCTCAAATGCCAAATTAAATAAGTATTATTGTTAAATAATTTTGGGTCAATCACGCACCTTCCGTAGGAAATCATAGAGTTCTGCTACTGCGAGTGTATCACTAATATTATATCCTTCGGAAGTTTTTGCATAAGAGAATCCCGCGCCAACAGGTTCATCCACAAATATTATATTAGCAACCTACAAATTGGATGTCACTTCTTTCCTTTTACATAAATAAAAACTAAACCAACCATCAAATTTAATTAACCACATAATTCTCATATTTAATTAGAGGCAGCTAAAGTCTCATACCTTTGTCCACGAGTATGGATTCAACTTCAATTTTGGCGAGTCCGTTTTGGAATTTGCATAGTCAAATGATAATGGACCTACAAGAAACTATGAAATAAATTAAAGCCACATATTTTTCTGAGGAAGGGGGACAACGGTGAAGTCAGATGGATGGCTCAAGCATATCAAGTAAGGGTCAAATCAACCTCTCCATTACGAAATTAGGTCGCTCGAATTTTTATGCTTGCAAAATGTTATGGGATGTAAAACATGTATTATAAGTGTACAACTTCAAGACGTATTGAGAAAGACACACATATGTGAGGCACATTCTAATGTGTTTTGGAGTTGTGTATTTGTAATACACTTGTTGTAATTTTAGCATTATCCAAATATTATAGGGCTCATCTGTTTCGAAGCAGATGGGTGTCGTAACCCTTTTTAGGTTGTCTAAATTTTTTACATTTTAAGTATACAACGGTCTGACCGATCCAAGTAAGGGTCACATCAAGCCCTCTCTCTCTCTCTATTCAAATTTCTATATTTGTGAAATGTTGTAGGGTCCACTTGTCCCGGACAGCCTAAAATGTACGATCTACCTGTATGAGGAAAATGGGCTTCACAACCCCTTCTCTTGTATTGTATGTGAAATGTTGTAGGGCCCACTTGTCCCGAACAACCTAAAATGTATGATCTACTTGGCTGGAGAAAATGGGCTTCACAAACCCTTCTCTTGTACTGTAAAATTTGGGCTGCGTAATAACAAGGAATCCCAATCTATACTTAATTAGGATGTGATTAGTTTCATAATTTTTAAAGATAAATGCATTTGTGGTCCCTGCGGTTTGGGGTTATGACAAATAGCTCATTAAGTTTTAAAAAGTGATTAATCACTCCCTAGGGTAAGCAAAAGAGAACAGATTAGTCTCTGCTATTAGAAAAGTTGACAAAAACTATTAATGTGTTACATCAACACGAATCAGGCAAGCCAAAGGGGGTGGTCAAACCACCACATGGCCATTGGGGTGATTTTGCCAACCCCTCAATTTTTATTTTATTTTTTTTTTTTTTTTCATTTAAGGATGACTGAACTACCACCATACCAAACCACTCTCAAGGCTATGGTGGTGGTTCGGCCACCCCCATTTAGCATATTAAAAACATAAAAAATTAAAAATTAAAAAAAAAATTCCTCAAAAAAAGAAAAAAGATGGGTGGTTGAACCACCACCATCCATGGTTGGTCTGGGGATGGGCCGAACCACCTCCGTTTGGTTTGGGTGGCTTTGCCACCCCCACAAGTCCCAAAAGAAAAAGAAAAAAAAAAAAAAAAAAAAAGATCTTATGGGACTAGTCGTAGGGGGTGGCTTGGGAACACGTGCCAATTTTTAAGGGTATTAGCGTAGACTTCCATTAATTTTTACACGGAAATTGGATGGAAGTACTATATTAATTTTTAATCATAAGCGAGGTACCATTTATAATATAAAATGAAACATAGGTAAAAATAAAATAAAAAAAAAATTTGTAAAACCACATATGGCCAAAACTCAAAAGATATTTATCCCCTTCTGTTCGGTTTCCTTAAAAGCCGGTCTAAATGTAAATTTTTAGAAGTTCGCTTTTTCCTAATGGTTTTACCCATTCTTTGGTAATTGACTGAAGTTACTGGTCACCTGGACGTCTATGGCCTAATATTTTGCCGATTGATCGACACTCTTTTTCATAAGAATCTAATAATTATCTTATAATTGTTTAAAAAGAACTCTTCCGTTAAAAACTAAAAAATAATAATAAAAAAAAATTAAAGAAACTCTTCAATTAAAAAAATATACATATGTAAAGAAAATGATTTGCAAATTATGGATAATAGAAGCAAAACACTGATAGACTGCAAAGCAGCCATTCATTCCTCAAATAATAGTAAAATACATTTACAATTTTTATACAACTCTAATAATTTTATTTTAAATTAATTATTAAATTTTATTTTTTATATGTAGGTCCTATATATTTAATGTTGAATTTTTTTTTTTAAAAAAAAATTATAAACATATCTTACATCTCTCGCAAAAATAGTGTGAGGATATATATATATATATGAGTTAGGTACGCACCCATTTCATATACGATGGCGGAAAGAGCTGAACAGCCGGCGCCACCGGTGAGCCAAAGCACAAGAGCATCGTCTTCTGGACTCCTCTCAGACTCGATGAAATAGTAGAATAGCTGCACATCATCCAACTCGCCTACGCCTACGTACCTAGAATACATAAAACACCCATTATCACACCCCTCATGGTTAATAAATTACATAAATAATAGATTAAATGAAGCAGTTCTGGTGACAGAACTAATAATTAATTAAGAAAACAGCAAGTACTGACCCAGTTTCAAGTTTGAAAGGAAGATTGCCTGAAAATCCCGGGAGGCTGTTGATAGCCCACTGTGATTCAACAACGTTGGCAACAGCCAAGAAGGAAACTATGCACAACAACATTGTAGTGATATTGCTGCTGGATGCGTGGTCGGGAATTATTAATGGTTGGGTTTCTTCAAAGCGGTGCTAATTGGGTGCCTTAATCAAGCTTGGTTAGTATACCCCACAGGCCACAGCTGCACGTGTGTACCAATGGGTCAAATGGCTTGCCACCTCCATCCAACTTTCTGCTTTTGGTTAGGTTGGTCCATGTCCACAAATTTTTGTTCAGTAGATTTTTTTTAAAAATAAAAATAAAAAAATGAAAACCATTTGAAACGTCATATTTGTATAAAAATTGTGTACAAATGGTGTGCAACAAACATTACCTTGTTATTAAAATAAAAAAATAAAAAATAAAATCTGCTAGACACATACTTCGTATACAAAGTGTCCAAGAAACATTACTCTATTATATATATATATTAATCACTATTTTCAAATCAATACATCTTATATTTTGTAAGTTAAAAGTAAAGATAGGTTATGCCACATATCTCTAATCCACAGGAAAATGCTATTCCTTGAGTATCAAATTCCTGAAAACAATACTAAATTACTTAGGAGTGTTTATTGGATATGTGGCGTCCTCAAATTAATTAACTAATAATTAACTTAAGATGCCACTATTATTTTCATCATACGAAATATATGCAGCAGAATTGTATAAGAGATGGAGCTAGCTTACCACTATTTACCTTTGCATCTTCTCTTCTTCTTCTTTTTTTCTTTCTTTTTTTTTTTTACTTTTTTTTTTTTCCGTCATATTTCCCTTTTTCACTGTCATCATTAGTACATTACCATAGCCTCTAAAAATACTTTAACCCTTATAACTTGCTCTTATCTCTTAGAGACCTGCTATTTAGTACACTTGGGTCCTTCTCCCATTCTTTCATTTTGAAAATTAACCGTTAAATCTGTAGGTCCACAACAAGACATATGAGCAACTACAACTAGACACCGCACAGCGACCTTGAATCACGTGAGTACCTTTAGCCTTTTTTTCTCTATGAACTATCGCCTGCTAATCTGTAAAACAATGTTGTTTTACAAGTGAAAATCATGAAAGTCCATCAGTTAGTAAGTATATCGATAAAGAAACTTAACCCATACAATGAACCTAATTTATGTTAATTAGTAATAAAAGTCAAACAGATAATTGTACGTTAGAAACCATTGTAAGAAGTGCTATCACCATAAAATGACTAGTCAATTTGAAGCTTCCTTATAATCCCTTATAAAGGAATGTAGGACTTAACATTCATGATTATCTCTTATATATAAACTATCCATTCTATATGAGTTATTTATTTCTTCCCAATATGGGACCGGGTGTTACAAATGTTGTCTTTCAAATTTCAATTTGCTCTATCTAATTCGTCTAGCAACATCCCATTAGAGAACAAAAACCCTTACAAATTAAAAAGTCGGATCTATCCGAATTTATAGTTTCATGAACGAGAAAAGAAAAACCAAAGAAAAAAGATGTTTGGACAGATTTAGGTGCTAAGGGTAACGGTTGAATAGATTCAGTGGAAAGGAAAGCATGTGGTGATTGTAGGGAGGTAGGAATATGTGGCAGTGTTGCAAGTTTAGTTTCTGCAATTTCTGAAGAGGGAAGAGAGTCATTATGTTGAGGGATAATGGAATCATTTATTGGTGAGGAAGATAAAGTAGGAGGAGTGGATGGAAGAGGCTCTATGACATGGTCAGTGGTAGCAATATCAGAATCAGATATCAAGGAAGAGGGAGATAAAGTATGACTTACCGAAATGGTGAAGAAGGAATCAGACGCAGCATTGATCTTGGTTGGCAGTTGAAGTTGAGCGTGATCCTTAGCTGGAAAGGATTGTTCATCAAAGATAACATGTCTTGAAAGGTAGACTCTATCAGTGAAGGGATCTAAGCATCTATAACCACCATAGCTATAACCCAGGAAAATGCATGCTTTTGACCTATATTCCAGCTTGTTGGCAGTGTAAGGTCTAAGTAAAGGAAAACACTTGCAACCAAAAACTCGAAGGATGGAGTAATTAGGATCTTTTCCATAAAGTTTGGCATAGGGAGATATATGATTGAGAGTGCGTGTAGGCAAACAATTGATGATATAGACAAATGTTAGAAAAGCATCTACCCAATACTTGTTAGACAATCCGGAATGTGCAAGCAATGTAAGTCCAGTTTCCAAGATGTGTCTAAGTTTCCTTTCAGCTAGACCATTCTGCTGAGAAGTGTGAGGACAAGATTTTCGATGAGTTATGCCATTTTGAGATAGAAAGACTTGAAACTGAATGGAGGTGAATTCCCCTCCACCATCAGATTGTAAACTTTGGATCTTATGACAGAATTGAGTTTCCACCAATGTCTTAAATTTGACAAATATTTCATAGGCATCAGATTTGTTATGCAAAGGGTACAACCATGTGTATCTTGTGAAGTCATCTACAAATATAATGTGATATTTGCAGTCACTAATGGATGGAATAGGTGATTTCCATACATCAGTATGAATGAGAGCAAGATGTTTGGTGCTAAGTCGATTAGATGCAGAGAAAGGAAGTCTTTTGCTTTTTCCCAATTGGCATGAGTCACAAAAAGGATTTTTAGTGGAATCATCATTGGAAACAGGCAAGTCATGTGCCTTCAATACACGGTTTACATTAAAAAAGGATGAGTGGCCTAGCCTATATTGCCACATGGAAAGAGTAGTTCTTAGTCCTACAAAGGCAGTAAAGAGAGGTTTGGATTTTGAGAGAGCTCATTTGAACCGTAGAGGATATAGCCCATTTTCACTCCTGCCTTCCAAGAGCAACTTATGTGTCTTGAGTTTCTTCACAAAGAAATGAGAGTCGGTAAGAATAAAGTAGCAATCATTATCCTTGTAGAATTTTTGAATAGGCAAGAGGTTAGTTGGATAATGTAATATATGTTTAAAATGAAAGTGAGAATTGGAAGAGGTTAGGATAGCTGAACCAGTGTTTTCAATTTCAAGACCTCCACCATCTCCAACTGCTACTGCTTCAGACCCTTTGAATGGTTGCTGCTGGAGAGATAGGTTCTCCAATTCATTGGTGATGTGGGAGTTGGCACCACTATCAGCAAACCATTGCAGATCATCCAATTCAGTGTTGGTTTGAGCTGCCATGGCAGCAAGTTGTGTAGGGGGATGCCTGCCTTGATACGCATAATCCATTCTATGAAAGCAATCAAGGGCTTGATGGTTGATTTTTCCACAAATTTGATAAGGTGTCTGAGGAGTTGGCTGAAAGGATCCATGGGAAAAGGAGTTTGCCGATGAGGAGATGGAGTGGTTGGTGCAGAGGAGGTCCTTTGAGGTGCAGGTCGTGAAAATGTAGTTGTTGGGGAAGAGAATCTGAATGATGGCTGAGAGAATCTAGCTGCTAGTCGTGGAGAATATTTTATGTATTGAGCTCCTTTTGGTTTGCGGTTGAAGGGCTGAAAATTCTATCTTGAAGATCCTCCTTGTCCTCGATGTTGTGCAAAAAGTGCAAAGTTTGAACATCAGTAATTGATGCTTGCTGCTACTGATTGATGAAGGCCTCATGATTGAGGAGCTCATCTTGAAATTCTGTGAAGGTTGGAAGTTTCTCTTTGGTGGTGATAGTAAAGGTGGTGACAAAGGTATTGAAAGTGGGATTAAGATCACTGATGATAAAAGAGATTAAGTCCTCATCATCAGTATGTTTCCCAATTGCTGCTAGTTGATTTGCCAAGTTTTTGGCTTCTTGCAAGTAGGCAAAACAGGTCTTGGATCCTTGACGGATACTTTGAAGTTCACGTCTCAGGTGAGTCACCTGAGTTCTAGATTGCGATGCAAATCTAGTGGCCAAAAAGTTCCATACTTGTTGAGATGTATGGAGGCCATATAAAGTGGACATCATAGACTCATTGAGTGTTGTGTTGAGCCAACTTAGAATAAACTGGTCCTTCTTGTTCTAGAGAGAATATTCTGGATTGAGAACATATTTGCCTTGCTCATCCGGCACAAATTTAGGTGGGCAGGGTTTCGAACCATCCACAATGCCCATGAAGTTATGACTCTTGAGAATAGGAACAACAAGAAAGAACAAAGACATATAGTTAGGTCCATCGAGTTTGGTGTTTGTAAATGAAGCAAGGTTTGGCAGAAAAAAGGTGGAAAAGCTCGAGGAAGATGTGGTTGAAGTGGTTGCCATGTTTTGGTAAATAGGACAGATGTGGTGAGAGTTGTAAGAGTTAAAAGGTGAGAAAGGTAAGATGGGCGTTGGCCTAATTAGGTTCTGATACCATGAAGAATTTCAGAAGCGGAATTTGAACAACTGTATATTGCTTAACTTTTCTGATACAAACAATGGTGAACAATGCACCAATTTATACTATGTTTACATGAGTAAAATAACAGATTTACATAAATAAACACATGATAAAGGATAGCTTCATTAGTCCTAAGTTGTTGTGTGTACAGAGGAGTTAGAGGTATGGTTGATGTGTTTAGCAGAATGGTGGAGTGATTTGTAGCATGGAGAAACATGGGAAATGTTGATTTTGCAATCTAGAGAAGTATGGATGTAAGGAGGAGATGACTTCAAGTAATATGCAGTATGGCCATACTGTATTCTGTAGAAACTGCATTTGTAGTGTACCCGTGTGTCCTAACAAGTAGTTAATGAAATGTAGATATGCAGATATCAAAATCTATGATGCGAGTCTTTTATTTGATTGACACCCAATACGGCTCATATATATTATACTCAATCATACTTCCACTAGCAAGTAATATTCAGGGAAATTTTTTTTAAGAAACATGTAATGTGGTATAATCTACTGAGAGTCTAAAATCATCTCGTGTCCATGTTAAAATATTTTATACTCTCAATATTATGTTTGATTTAATTTCATTGTTAGGTTTTTGTTTTTTGTTCACCACTCATAAATTCCCTATTTATAGCCCATACATGCTTGATATACTTCTATATATTCTCAATATTATTGTTTGATATACTTCAATATATTAAAGATATAGCCCATAAATGCTTCCTCTCTCTCTCTCTCTCTCTCTCTCTCTCTTCTCTTTCTCTTTTATTATTTTTCCAATACACTTAACATGGTATCAGAGCCATTTTCTTGTGGCCTTCAACATCCTTGATGTTTTCCAGGCGTCCTTTGCATACTCTACGACTATCTTAGAATTCCATTCGTCCACATGCCACCTCACACCTCTAAAACTGTTGTCAATCTCTTCCACACCTTCACCACAACTCAATTTGGAAAGATAATCACATAATCAAGCTTGTGATGTAACTATATGTTGATCTATGGAAGACCCATCACCTACGGCAGCCGCACAAGCCTCTATGCGCCACCCAAAGGATTTGGTCCTTCATCCATGCGCCGTTACAAGTGTCCTTTCCGGTGGATGAAACCACCTACAAGCAGATCCAAAGCTGATGATTCTAGAGCCACCCAGAAGAGCTCCATAAAAGTTTGCACGTGCCTCCATGCGCCGTCCAGATGGTTTAGGTGCTCCAGCCAATCACTTTATGTGCCACCACGTGCCGGCCAACCTCTCCACGCACCTCCATGCCTCGAAGGAGTGTTCTGCATGTCTTTTTCATGCTCCACATGCACCAGTACTTCCTTAGCGCATCAATTGCATGCGCGACAACACTTCTCATGCACGTCAATCCAATCCAGTTACCAATCCGGTTCATACCTTTTCTAGTCCGGTTCAACCCAGATCATGCCTTTTTGTACTAGTTCAACCCGATTCAATTCGATTCTAGAGCCTCCTGAAATCAGTTAGGTTCAACCCAATAGGCCCAGCTGTCGAAGCCGACCTCCAATGGGTTCAAGCCTTCATGGCCTAATTTTCTTAACCCGATCCAAAACTGGTTTCAAATTGGGTCATAGGGTTTCATGGCCCAACCCAGCTTAGCTTAGCAGGCCAGCCGAGTCAACCAATTCGGCTCAATATTCAATTCCGGTCCAACCGGGTTTCGACCCGACTCAACCGACCATGCTAGCCGGCCCAATGTCAACCTGGTCCACCACTCCTCTTAGGCCAGTAAGTCCATTCTAGAACCCAATCAAGCCAGTCCACGAGTCAAAGCATGCCAACCGGGTCAATCAACGACCCAATTCACTAGCCCAACTAGTTACCGCCTCCACTGCTTGTAGTCAACGGCCCATTTTAATATGGCTAGTTGTTTCCTCGCCCACATATATAAAGACTATCACTAGCTATTTGCCTCTTGCATAAATCTGTCTTTAGTGGCAACAAATTATTGCATGCCCTCCACATTATATATATATATATATATAAAATTAACTCTATTTGGAACTTGCATCTACCAAATCTTCTTCCATAGCATCCTCGATCTGCATATTAGCTTATGAGCATTATCCTTTATTCTTTGATTTCCTTTTCTAAGTGATAGATGATTCTAACTGAGAACTCTCTGTCAAAAGTGCATCTCTAAATGAGCTCATCTTTTTGAATCTCTTATTACAGAGACTTAGTGGCATTTGACATATTGGGGCATTTCATCTTCTTGGAACACCTTATGACTCGATGAGACATTCAACCTGTTGGGTTGGGTTTCCCTCCTAAGTGAGGATGGCCCAAAAGTTGTTTTATTTTAGCCCATGAGTAGAGAGGCCCAAGAGGGTTAATAACCCTACCTTTTTCTGTAGCAAAGAGGCAAGAGAGCAACCAAAAAAATACAAGAAAGAAAAGAAAAGAAGCTGCCGCCAGATTTTGGAATTTCCGTCCAGATTTGATCACCTGCTCCGATCAACTAGCGTTTGTTGTCCGATTGAGCTGAAATTTTGTACGGATGTTCATGACACGTGAATCTTCATTGTGAACGGTGGAGATTGGATTCTGAGCATCCCTTGGTCGTTTTTCAGCCCGGTGAACAGTAGCCTCCTTTGGTGAGATCCTTCTTTAATTCTTGTAGAAGTTGATTTGAGCCAAGAAATTGTATTTTTTGAAGATAGTTGCTGATTGTATGCCTCTAGTTGAGAGTAGAGAAAACTCATGTATTCCCGTAATTGTTGATAGTGGAATTGTTTGAGTGACTACGGTCCGGTGGTCTTTCTTCCTTCTCACACCGAGAAGATTTTCCACTTAAAAATTGTGTGTCTTGTGCTTGTGGTGTTTGGATATATATTTTTCGCATATATATTGCTCTATTTTATAGTTTCCTTGTAGATTCACACAGAGAGGGAGTTTGAGTATTGTTGTTTCTCCCATCACAACCACCTTGTGTCTTTGTCAATAATCTCTACTACTGTTACATTTTCACCCAAGATCTTTCTAGGCGATTGGACTGCAAAGAAAGTGTGAGTTTGTAGCCATTTGTCTTTTCAAATTTTGATTAAGTCACCATTTCCTACTCTCCATTTCAAGACTTCTTTGACTAGTAATCCCGAGTAGACCATATGCTGCTCCAAGCATAAGAGAGTTTGCTAACAAATCTTGATTTCAAGATAGAATTAGACGGATAGTATTTTTCTTTAGATATCCCAGCAACCAGGGTGGTTGGATTATATATGCAGCAATCTCCAGCAATCTTTCGCCAAAAGAGCTTTATTGAAACATTCAAAATCTCAAAATCCCAAACCATCTTAGGACTTAGAGAAACGACCCATTTTGACCAGCTCATCTAGTGAATTTTTAACTCTTGCTCCTGCTGGCCTATGCCAAAACTCTACATCATGGAATATATGTCCCTACATAGAGCCTGAGGAGTTGCATCCTTTGGGAAGAGAGACAACCCTTCACAGGGTTGTAACTTCATGAAAGGGTGCATGGAATCCTATAAATATATAGGCAATAGGCCAGGGGACAATTAATAGTTTTGCATCCAATTTTTCTACTAATTCCCTCTTGGATTTCCACGCTCACAACACAAGATCGAGTTTCCATCCATTGCAAAATACTTGATCAAGATCCCGCAATATCCCAATATATTGTACAAAGTCTCACAGGGAGACTTCATAAAATTTATAATTCTCAACCCCCACAAACTGAAAAACGTCAACAATTATATTGTAAAAAACAAGTGTACGTCAAGATGATAGGCAATGCATGTTGTCTTTCAAATTTCAATTTGCTCCAATTGGTCTAGCAACATCCCAATAGAGAACAAAAATCCTTCCAAATTAAAAAGTCGGATCTTACCAAATTTACAGTTTCATGAACGAGAAAAGAAAAACCAAAGATAAAAGACGTCGTCGTTGAAGCTGTCGATCGAGTTTCATTGATGTTTTATTGATGACAGAATGATCACGACAACGATATCATGAAATAGTTCTTCGATCTATAGAGGGTAGTAAGCAAACCACCTATCAACCATAGCAAAACACTCCTTGGGCTTGTACTCGGGAGCTGTGTGGCCTCCTCCCTGCAACATTAAAGCAAGAAATTAATATGATGTAGTTAGCTTTGGGAACATCTTAGAGAGAAGAAATTAGTAACGGGAAGATTATAATTAATTATTCGATCTTGCCTTTACAATTGCATATCTCAAGCGACTCTTTTTATAATTATATTCCATCGTGTACCTACACATTATAGTCAAGTTTAGAATTGCAAATAACTTGATGAAGTCAAATTATGGGTAGCTTAATTAAGCAATTAAGTTCAAGTAGAAACCAACCCTGCAACTTGTCCATCAACAAACCATGGCTCCCAATCATCGGAAACAGTCAAATTCAGAGATTTTATCCATGCGTGCGTGCCCACATAGGGAATAACCATGTCCTGATCACCGCTGCATGTGGTGAAATCAAAAACATATGAGTGAAAGTATCTTATTTATTTCTTAGCAATAAAATTAGTTTTTGGTGCAGTCCAGGTGCTAATTCTTGGAAGATTCTTCAAGGCCAGGGTAATTAATTAATAGAACTGCGCATGCAAATTGGGGGAGGATATGACAAATAAAAATTATTGCATTACCTATAAATCAGCATTCTATACCCTTTCTTGATGAGGTTTCGGTGGAAATTAAGAGTAGAAAAGATATTGTCCGTGTAAGATAAGCTTGCATTGCATCTTGTCCACTCCCTTATGCTCCCCTGGTTGTCATTTGAAGTAATTATATATATATAGTAAACATATTCTTGATCTTGATACGGTGATACCCATTATTCTTGCTGTTTAATTAAAATAGGGAAAAATCAAATTCAGTCGGCCCTAGGTTTTTATGGGATTTTTATTTAATCTTTAGGTTTTCAATTTCAACAACTAGGTCCTTAGGTGTTCGTCTTGTTTCAAATACAACTCTCATTCAACCTACCATCCAATTAATTAATAGTATGCTATACATTGGACAGATCCATTAAGAAATGCCATGCATTTTTCATTTGAAACGTCATTTGTCAACTGTATGTGACATGTGATACAATTACTTTAAATTACAAATATACTCTAAAACAAAATTAAAAATTAAAATAATGTTTTTTATAAATAAAAAAAAAATTAAAAATTAGGTGGTCGACCACCCTTTGGGTTAGGGTATATTTTTAATTTAAAATAATTGTGTTACGTGGCACGTGCATTTGGCACATAATGTGTCAAATTAGAGCCATGTGGTATTAATTGATTAATCTTATGTGATATACTGCTAATTAATTGAATGGCAGGTTGACAAAGACTTATTTCAAATCAAAAGAAAATCTATGGATCTAATTATCGAAATTAAAAACCTAAAGACTAAATTAAAATCACATAAAAATTCAAGGACTCAATTTGATTTTTCCCTCTAAAATATTTACATACCTCGCGGATGCCAAGAGCATCTCGAACAGTTTGATTATTAGCCCAAATGTAAGAGAACAGATAGTTATAGCTCTACAAAAAGAATAAACTGGTTATGCTTAGTTAAAAAAGGTGGTCTGTGAGTGCAAGAGAGAGAGAGAGAGAGATTTTTACCCGACACCATGGTTTAGAAATTTGAGGAGCAGTAAGGAGGAGATCTACAGAATCGTCTCCGAGGCTTTGCTCCCACTTTGATCCGACAGGTTTTGGGGACAGATAACTACATACAGGTTCCAATATATTTGCTGGATATATCTTTTTGATGCACTACAAATTTCAAATGGTAAATCAGTACGATTGATTCCTGTAAAAACAATTAGTAGAATTTTTTTACTGCATGCTCGCTTAATTACCTCGGTCACTGCGTTAAGATCATTTATGCATGCTGTATTGTTTGGATCTACATTGATATACTCGCCGTTGCAGTTCGTTTTGATTGACTTTATATATATGTACGCACAAAATAAAACACCCAAGAAATTAATATCCATATATTTATTTGTAATGAAATGATTTTCTAACACAATCAAAACCAGGGGGGCAGATCGGAGGTCACCTGATAGAGCTCATCTGATATAAGCGTCTTGCGGTGAGCAAAAGAAATTCTGGAGTTGTAGTCATCATGTGGAACTGTTGTTGGGTCACCAAGAACATATCCCTGCGCGCATGTGTGATGTGTCCGATTCAAAAAAAATCATTTCAATAATATATTCAAAATAAAGAAACTATTAAGGCATTAATAAACAATAATTATTAGCTTAATTATAAATAATTAGTTTATTCGAATTATCCAGCACTTACTTGGAGATTCATAGCTGGCTTACGTCCATCTTCATTAGCTATATATATAACAACCATGCATGCATCATGAGTATGTGAAAGCTCGACAATGTTGCTCAAAATAATAGTAATCATTAATTGTAGAGTTTTCATGCACAGAAATTAATTACCATCAGATATTTTTTGAACAATAATTGGGACGACAATGCCCGAATAAGAATCACCCGCAATGTAGAGTGGATTTCTGAGGAATGTTGGGTGAGCTATAAGCCACTGCATGTGTCACAACCCAAAACAGTAAACAAAAATAAAAAATAAAAAATTCATGTTAGCATGCATGCTGTCTTCGGTGTTGTTTAGTTTGCAGAATTTTTGGGCCCATGTTTTTATTTTGCCTAAGAGGATCATTTATCTTTTGGAGCAAAAGTACTTTAACAGATTTCTTTGGAGTGGCAGTGATGTCAAGGCTAAGGCAAAGGTGTCTTGGACGAGACTTTGTACTCCTATATAAGAAGGAAGGGGGTCTTGGCAGGCATCAAAAGACTTGATGTTTGGAACCAAGCTTCCATGATGAATCACATCTAGAACTTGTTTACCAAATCTGGTTCCCTTTGGGTGGCTTGGATTGAGACTAACTGGTTAAAGGGTAGGAGTTTTTGGCAAATTCTCATACCTAAGTCTTGCTCTTGGAGTTGAAAGAGGATCCTGAAACTTTAGGAACCTTGCAAAAACCTTCATCCGGATTCAAGTGGGGGATGGGAGGTCAATTTTCCTATGGCACGATCATTGGCACCCATTGGGGTATTTGCTTGATAAGTTTGGCTTTCGGGTGGTCTGTGACTCAGGTACATGGATGCTAAACTTTCATCCATCATTCTTAATGGTGATTGGTACTGACCAGGAGCTAGGTCCAAAGCTTTGGTGGATATTCAATGTCTACTTTCAAAGATTCCTCTTACAGGATCTGATTCTCCTACTTGGGGCTCAAGTAAAAGAGCTTTTTCTTGTGCAAAAGCATGAGAGAAAATGAGAGTAAAGTACCCGGAAACTAATTGGTGGAAGCTGGTTTGGTTTTCTATAGCCATTCCCAAACATGCATTTATTAGTTGGTTGGTTTGCAGGGATGCCCTTATTACCAAGCAAAAAATGGTTTGCTGGGGTTATATGGGAGATCATAACTGTTTGTTCTGCCATGGGGGTATGGAATCTAGAGAACACTTGTTCTTTATTTGTAGGTTTAGCAAGAGAATTTGGAGGGAATTGATGGCTGATTGTTCGTTTATAGATCCCCCTTTGTTTTGGGGTGATGTGGTAGACTGGGGCAACTCTATGTTGCAGGGGAAAACTTTGAAGACTTGTTTGGATAGATTATGCTTTGGGGCAGTGATCTACCATATTTGGAGGCATCGAAATGACCTTCAACATGGGAATACTCCTAAGTCAGAAGAAGTTATTGTGGCTACTATCAAATGGGTGGTCCAGTCGAGGGTGCTGACTAAAGGGAGATTTAAGGATTTGTCTAGCCACCTAGGTCTTGTATATAGATGGCATTTACACCCTTTATTGAAGCATGTATAGTTGGTTTTTATGGGCTGAGATAAGCTATTCTGTATTTGTTAGTTGGTGTTTCTGCACTATGTTGCAGGCTTGTTTAGTTGGTGTGGTCTATTGTTAGTAGACCTTTGTTCCTTTTTGGATGTGTTCCAGTTTACTGGAGGGTTGTATTTTCTTTTTGGTGGTTTATAAAGCTTTAATTCATCCAAAATAATAATAATAATTATACCGAAAATATTTTCGATTTGACCAAAAAAACTTCTTTAGTTTCGAAAAATAATTTACATTTTTAAATTTCGTAAAAAATCATTTTTCGAGTTTGAGCTTCTCATTCTCAAATCGCCGGGACACTACCATGACCCAACTGAGACATCTCTGGGGCTCAATTGGGACACTGCTAAGACAAAAATTAGCTACAAACCAGTCTAATAAAATGACATGTGTTCTTAAAGCATGTGAGAAGCACATGATTTCTTAATAAAGCTATTAAAAAAAAAACATGTGAGAAGCACATGCAATTAAAAAAAATATATGCTTAATTCTCACATGCTAAAGGACACATATCACTTTATTAAACTGGCTTATAGCTAGTTTATGTCCGACACGGTTGGGACTTTACCGGGCCACCGCCGAAACCTGGTTAAGATGCGACCGGGATGTTGCTAGGACCCGGCCAAGACTTCACCAAGCCACTGCTAGGACGTCGCTACCGCCGAGACCTGGCAAGACTTTGCTAGGATGTCACCAGGACATGTGCTTGTGTGTTTATGGTGGGTCTCGACAGTGTCCCGACAGTGTCTTGGTGCACAATTGCCGAAATTTCGCAGGCACTCAAATTTTTTAGGTTAATTTTGTTCTAATTATTTTTATGTTGTGAATAAAAATTGTTTTTATAGGTTAATCTGATTGAATTAAAAAAAAAAAAAATTCCGTACACGCTAAACATCAAAAAATATTTTTAAGAAAATCATTTTTCAAGAAAATATTTTTCTCTGAAAAAGTTTTATGTCAAAACAAACGAAGCCCTCTCTTTCTTCATTTTTAAAATTCAATAATATCCAACAATATTTAACTCATCAGTCATCACCTTCCTTAGAAAAGTATAGGTTTGTGCTGCTGAGAGTGTATCAGTCATGCTGTATCCTTCCCAACTGTTGGCATATGAGAATCCAGTGCCGACGGGTGCATCTAGAAATATTATGTTGGCAACCTAGAGAAATATTGTCACCACTATGTATATATAATATATATTGACAAAATGCATAAATAATTAGCCTAATTAAAATAAATTAAACCTCAAACGTACCTTTGTCCACGAGTATGGGTTCAATTTAAATGTCGGGGAGCTCTGGCTGGAATTCGTATAGTCAAATGAAAGAGGACCTACAACCAAGTATGAACGAAGCAAATGTAATTTAATTCTGAGCATGACATAAACGTCGTCGTCACCCATATATCTGCCAGTTATATATATATATATATAGTATATATAGAGGTATATAGACATGCAACCCCAACGGCAACAATCATCTGTTGCCCTAATGAGATGCTTAATTACAACTAATCAGATTCATGTTATTAAATCTCCAACGTTAAGGTATATATATATTGTAACCATTTCATAATAATCATTGCTTAGAAGTGCTACTAGCTAATATATATATATATATCCCACTATGCATGCCAGAGGTACGGTGCATGGCATGTCTATATTTTAAGTAAATTTTTACTTCGAACAAATTTGATCTACCAAGCATGATTATTAATTTAGTGAATTGACAATGGCAAGTTAATTAGTATAATAGAATAGTGAATAGAATATACCTAGTATTACTAATTTACTAATTTTTTTGGGTTATTTGGTGGTTGCTTTAACGTTGGATTTGTCTCGACACACTTGTTGGTAACTGATTCCAAGGAAATAAACATATGTTAGGCAGCTGGCCGGCTGGATTTCAGGAATTGGCAGGTGGGTTTGTCTTAATCTTTACGAAAATTCGAAACTGTGGCAAATGGCAATAACAAAATATATTTCTTTTAGCGTATTTTATTGACAATAAGTCATTAATGATATGAATCATATGATATCTCATTAATTAGGTCGCTATAGACGCACGTACAGATCGACACTCGACGAATAATGCGCTTTGGTAATAATAAAAAAAACTATAACCAAGTATATAGAGATGCAGATTGTGATCAAAAGCCAATCCAGCCGGTTTGCTGGAATTTGACTGTATTGTGTTAGATTCTGGCTACTCTCGTTGAAATCCGGCTAATTTGCTGAAATTCAACTGTACAGTGCTAAATTTCAGTCAACTTTGCCGGAATCTGGTAAAAGTAGTCGAAATCCTGCCGATCAGTGACGGAATCTCGTCATGCATTGATGATTTTTCACCGTCAGTATTTTTTCCTACAAACCAAACACTGAAAAATACTTTCAGAGAAATCATTTTTTCTAAAAAATGATTTCGTTGAAAATATTTTACGACGGAAAACATTTTATGTCAAAACAAATGGAGCATTAATCTATCGCTGCATTATTACCAAAGATTACTCTTTCGTTTTCTATTTTGGGATTGCCTTTTTTTTTTTTTTTTTTTTTAAGTCTCTACTCGAATCTCAGGGGATTCAGGCAGGAAATGATCTAGGGAAGGAAATCCAAGTCTTAAGATGTTTGAATAGGATTTTTAAACAACTTAAGATACAGATCCCATCTGCTCGAACACCTCGAAACCCAAGATCCTCCCTTTTAAACTACCTGGTTATATGGTCATTAATTTCAAATTGGATGACGATTTACTTTAACTCAGTTTATAATTATAAAGCACGTGATCTTTTAATTAATATGTGAGAATTACACATAATTTTTTTAATAAAATTATTAAAAATTATGTACATGACCGTTTTAGAAACTGAATTGAAGAAGATCCTTCCAAGCCAATTTAGAGAAAATAAAGTAGGAATCCAAAAAAAAAAAAAAAAATTCTGTTTTTTTTAGAATAAATCCTCTAAAATAAGCTTTTTGCTTCCTAAAAGTTTTTTTTTTTTTTTTTAAGTTGTCTCCTAAACCTAATATTATAGTTCCACCCTGGTTCATAAACCAGTACTACTACCCGATGATATTGAGAAAAAAAAAATTAAGGTTTTTTTGGCCTATTGGCCCATAGTAAGAAATTTTTGTGGCTCAATCCTTGGTCCCTTCCCTTTTATCATCTCTTCAACTAGTTTCATCTCATTTGGAACGATAGATTCATTGTCAAAAAAATTTCTTTTAATATTTCACGGGTAGTAATGGACATGCATGTCTGAGAATGGAAACAATAGAATGAGTTTTACAAAGTTGTAGAGATTTTGTTCAAAGTAATTAAATGAAAATGGTTTAGTAAATCAGTGTATTGGAAGAAGACAGATGTGGATTTGAGGAGTCGCACGCCTGACAAAGTTCAATTTCCTAAGGATGCATGTGTAGCCAAAGATAACATGAAATATATGGAGATTCATTTCAATATAGCTAGATGACATTAGAAAAGTCTAGAAGATATGTATTTCATTTGTTGTGTTGTGTTTAGCATAATTTGTTTTGTGTAGAATATAGTGTGTTTTGTATAACAATTAGTGGGCTATTGTGTTAGTTAGAGTGGGTTGTTATAACAAAAGTAGTAAGAAAATGTTAGTTTTAAGAGCCCATGTTATTCAAGTAAAGTCTTGCGAGAAGGTCGAGAAACATACAATTCATCTACCTCAAATTTCTCAATTTTAGTACAGAAATTGAGATTTTTTTAAAATTTTTTTTTTTCAAAAAACTCTTTTTAATTTTGCTTATTAATTTTTAATTTGAAGGGAATAATAAAAATATCAAAACTGAGTTATGTTTAATTTACTTAAAATTTGCCTTAATATATATTCATACTTTAACCCCTGCTTAAGAAAAAAAATTATTTGGCCCATTTCTATTAAAATGTTTGACTCCGTTCCTGATGACATAAAATGAAGGATGAGAAACATACCTATTTCATAGACTAGGCCAGAAAAGGCAGAACAACCCGGGCCTCCGGTGAGCCAAAGCACTAGAGGATCATCTTTTGGACTCCTCTCAGACTCAACGAAATAGTAGAAAAGCTGCACATCATCCAACTCCCCCACGCCTACGTACCTGTACGTTTAATTACAAAATCCATAATCTTCATTGTCACCTTCCTCAAGTCACAGTAAAACAGTAGCATCAGAAACAAACATATATATATATATATATACACGTACTCACCCGGTTTCAAGCTTGAAAGGGAGATCACCAGAATAGCCCGGCAGGTTGTTAATGATTGTTTGGGACGCAACAATGTTGGGGAGAAGCAGTATAACTACAAGAAGTACACACGAGAACATGTTGGTTATATATTTGTTGTCTGATTGCGGTTGCAGAGGTGGTACTGCCATGCTTGCTTTCCCTAAATGGAGAAAAGAGTGGTTAATAAGACTGAGTGAGGGCAATATTTTTGTTCGAGATTTATGGACCTTTGAGCAAGGATTGTATTAGATAGGTAATAGGTTGACTAGAACACGTGAAAATTTTACCTATCTTTTTTTGCACAAACGCTTTTCCCTAGTTTTGGCAAGCTATCCTTCTCAGTTTGAAAATCAAAAGCATATATAAATATTGGATGCTCATGAAACAATATTTTTAAAGATCTTAGATTATGCATGTATATATTATATGCTGCAGGAATCAGAATTAATGTGAGTAGCTAATATATTATATTGTTCCCAGTTGACTCAGGAACCACACCGTACCCAAGTAGTTCTGAAAGGTAGATATGTAGATATCAAGATCAGTGATGGGAGTTTTTTATTTGATTGACACCTTATACGGCTCATATATATTATACTCAATCATACTTCCACTGGCAAATAATAGGCAGGGAATAAGATTAAGAAAGAAACAATATGTAATATGGTATAATCTACTGAGAGTTTAAAATCATCTCGTGTCCTTGTTAGAATATTTTATCTTCTCAATATTATGTTTGATTTAATTTCATTGTTAGGTTTATTTACCCTACATTAATTATTTTAGGGTTTTTTGTTCACCACTCACAAATTCTCTATTTATAGACCATACATGCTTGATATAATTCAATATATTCTCAATATTATTGTTTGATATACACTACAAAAAAAACTCTGCATTTAGTGGCGTGTCTACAGCAAATTACTTTTTGACACCTCACTAATTAGTGGCATGTTAAATCTTAACACCTCACTAAAATCATTAGTGGCGTGTTGGATTTAAACGCCACTAAAGATTCAGCATGCCATAAAATAGTGTCGTATTGGATTCAGCATGCCACAAAATAGTGGCGTGTTAGTCAGACGTGCCACAATTTTGTGGCGTGCCAGTCAAACGCACCACAATTTTGTGGCGCGTCTGACTAATACGCCACTAAATTTCATAGAGCTGCGCACGCCCGTGTGGCTCTCCTTTTCTCCTGCAACAAAATTTTCCCTCTCTCTCTCTCTCTCTCTCAGTTACGTTGGCCGCCGCATCATCTCCGTCGACCACTGCACGATATGCGTCTCCTCTCTCTCTCTCTCTCTCTCTCTATCCCTCTCGATATCTATCTTTAGCTCTCTCTCTAGCTCTCTCAATATCTCTCTTTAGATCTCTCTCTCTCTCTCTCTCTCTCTCCTGCTCAGCTCAAACGCTGGCCACCCACGACCGCCGAAGACCACCGATGCCGTCCACCCCCTGCCGCCCAAGACCTCCGACGCCTTCCATCCGTAAGGTTAGTGACTCCGTTTTTTTTTCTTTTTCTTTAGCAAAAAGAATTAACAAAATATTTAAATTTATTATCACTTCACGTCAGATTAAAAAATAAAAAGTACAAAATTTTGCTAAACCTCTTGGTTCTGCTACATTTACAAGTGCCATAAATTTTGCCAAATTTATTATCACATGATAAGTGTGGGATTCATTCATGGATGTGAGTCCAAGTCCCATTTTTTTTTAAAAAGGAAACATATTACAATAAAGTAGAGAAACATTGAAGACTCCCTCTACGGGTGCCCTAATCCCTTAGAAAATTCAAATTTGTACAAGTAAATACACTCATTGTAAAGATAGAAAATTAGTTAATTATATATTTTCCTTTTTTAGGAATTAATGTATTTTTCTGACCATAAGACTAGAGAGGAGAATGTGTGTTACACGGGAAATTTATGGATATATTTGTTGATTTGTTTCGAGTATTCTCAATGAGCTAGCTAAATGTCATATTAACAACGCATACAAAAAAAAAAAAAAAAAAAAAAAAAACTAAACTAATAAAAAAATCAATTTGATTCTTACATTTTTTGGAATCATAAAAGTGCATAAAGAAATAATATTTTAAATGTAATAATGAAAGTGAATAGTTAAAATAAAGTGACATTAGATTCTTTGAAAAAAGTGGGTAAGTAAAATAGGAAAAAAAGATTCTTTAATTAAAATTTAGTTAAAATTTGTTTATCTGGATGTGTTTATTTTTTGTTTGAAAAGTATTTTGTCTTTTTATGTTTTTTTTTTTTTTATGAGTGTTTGTGTTTGAATTGTCTATTAAATTGTTTGTTTGATTTTTATTTATTTATTTATAAAGAATAAAAAAATAAAAAATAAAAATATTAATAAATGGAGGAATAAAAAAAAGGGAATTTATATATTCATCCTCATCTCTTTATGTTTCAATAAGGTGAAATTTATGTTCCTGTGATGGAAAACGAAATTTCAATACCTCTTTTAAGATCAAGTAATAAACTTATTAGAATAATTTTACGGCATGTCTATTTTGGCTGCTTTGTTATACTTATTAGAATAATAATTTAAATGGTTAAACTTTTTTTATTATTAACTTAAACTTTTATAATAAATGATAATTTAATCTGGTGGAGTTTTGCGTACTCATATTGGAGAATGAATTCTTAAAAGGTTTTATTAATTTTACTAGATTAAAATTAGATCAGTTGAAATTGGGATCGGTGTCTTTATGAAACACGTATTCCAATGAGAAATAGAATAGACTAATAGGCAAAGGTAAATCTTATAAATAATAGATGATTTAGTTTTGAAATTTTGTTAATATTAACGATGAAAAAAATAATGACCTTCCTAATATGTTGTTTACTTTATTTTGTTACTATTTTGTATTGTACGTAGAGAAAAAGATGGACAAGACTTGGATGACAAAATCTAGGGGTACAAGGGAATATAGAGATGGGTGTAGATTGTTTGTTGACTTCGCAGTTAGTAACTGTAGAATCCCCAATGGAAATATACACTGCCCTTGTAAGTTGTGTCGAAATAACCAGCACCACCAGCCTGGTGTCGTACTTGCCCACTTGACAGGGGTAAGGGAATAATGACTACATACACTACATGGTTTTGGCACGATGAGAAGCATGTTCGGGGTCCTGTTGTAGGTTCTTACTCGAATCGCTCGGCCGCAGATGCAGCTAGTGAAAGCACAGAACAGGGTAGCGACATGCACGCAATGTTGCGTGATGCATTCGGCATACAAGAAGTTAGAGAAGACAATTGTGACCCTGAGGTCGTGGTTCAGGGAAGAGAAGAAATTGGGTGGAATGAAGAATCAGCTAAAGGGGACGCTCAGAAGTACTACGACATGCTTAAAAAGTCGGAGAAGCCACTTCATGGGGGTACTAAACATAGCAAGCTGAGTGCTATTGTACATTTATACAGCTTGAAGTGCGTTGGCAGACTTAGCAACAAGATTTTCTCAGATTTGCTTGAGTTCATCATCCATTTGCTGCCCGCATGTGATGACACTTTGGCAGTTAATACATACAAGGCGAAAAAGTTTCTTAGTGACATAGGGCTTAGGTATGAGAAGATTCCTGGATGTCGTAATGATTGTATGTTATTCTGGAAGGACAATCAAGAACTAGAATCACACATCAACTATGGAGAATCTAAGTGGAATGATGAAATTCATTTGGACGAGGATGGTCAACCCATATCGCCGAGAAAGAAACGTCCGGTGAAAATATTACAGTGGTTTCCACTCATCCCCCAGCTACAAAGGCTTTTTATGTCGGAACATACTGCGCCCCACATGAGATGTCATGTAAAAGGCCGCACTGAAGACGGCGTGTTGAGGCATCCGGCCGACGGTGAAGTATAGAAATCATTCGATCTCTTACATCCAGAACTTTCGGCCGATAGTAGGAACGTCAGGCTTGGTCTAACCTCGGATGGATTTAATCCATTTGGGAACATGAGCACTTCCCATAGCACTTGGCCAGTAATGCTTGTTCCATACAACTTGCCTCATTGGATATGCGTGAAACAAACATCATTCATATTATCCTTGATTATCCCGGGCCCAAGTTCACCTGGAATGGATATAGATGTCTACCTTTAGCCATTGATTGACGAGTTACAAGAACTATGGAATGTAGAGGTTCGCACATTTGATGCCTCGAAGAAAAATAATTTTGTGATGCGAGCATAGTTGATATGGACAATAAATGACTTCCCGGCATAAACAAATTTGTTCGGATATCCTAACAAGGTTGAGCATGCATGTCCTTGCTGAATACATTCAACACGGTCTAAATGGTTAAAACACAGCAAAAAATATTGTTATATGGGGCACAAGCAATACTTGCCCATGGACCATCCGTAGAGGCGAAACAAAAAAAAATTTGACGGAACCCAAGAATCAGAATGTGCCCCCCATGTGCAAAGTGGAGATGAAATCGTGGGACAGTTAGAGGGTATGGTATTTGGGGATGAGAGCGCGAGCATGGCAAACATGGATAAAAAGAAAAAAAAAAGAGAGAGAGAGAGAGAGGAAGAAACAGAAGAAGGGAGAAGCATCGACTGAAAATGTAGTTTGGAAGAAGAAAAATATTTTTTTTCAGGTTGCCATATTGGAAAGATAATTTATTGCGGCACAACCTTGATACTATGCACATAAAGAAAAATGTGATGGACAACATACTTGGCACAATTCTTGACATCCCAGGGAAGACAAAGGACGACCTTGCAGCCCGCACAGACTTGGTGGAAATGGGTTTGAGACACAAACTTCATCCGTTCACGGCCGATGATGGTAGAACCTATATGTCCGCAACATGCCACACGATGTCCAGGGATAATAAAACACATTTTTTGAAAGTGATTCGAAATGTGAGGGTGCCCAATGGATATGCCTCTAACGTTTCTCGTTGTGTAAGACTTAAAGAACGTACAATATCAGGCTTGAAGAGTCATGACAGCCATGTATTGATGCAACAACGTCTCCCTATTGCATTGCGCGGATCACTGCCAGATAACGTGATTAGGCCTCTTGTTGAGATGTCTGCATTCTTTAGGGGCTTATGATCTACAAACTTAAAACAAGAGGATATGGACCGATTAGAGGGTGACGTCTATGTCACTTTGTGCAAAATGGAACAGATATTCCATCCCAGTTTTTTCACTAGCATGGTTCACGTGGTCGTGCATCTTCTCCATGAATGCCGACTTGGAGGACACGTATAGTATAGGTGGATGTATCCGGCAAAGAGGTAAAATTTGTGCATGCTTAATAATTATTTTAATTTTTTCGATATTAGAATACAATTGCTAACTAGCACTGCTTGAATGATGTTCTTATGTAGGAGCCTTGGGGGGTTCAAATCTAATGTCCGCAATAAAGCAGCTCCTGAGGGCTGCATTGTGGAGGGCTACATAGCGACCGAATTGGTGATGTTTTGCTTGAGGTATCTAAATAATGCACCAACATTTCAAAACAAAATCCAAAGAAATCCCGATGGTTGAAAGGGGGTGGGAACACAAGTCATCCTCGACTGTATCACATTGACATAGATTCACGGATATATTACGAAGAACTCTGACGAGTTCCTTCAGCTCCGAGCGTAAGTCACGTTACATAAATATGCATGTTCAATTATATTGCAGCCTTAGGGTGAATAATAATACGACTAATTTCTAATTGTAGGATGCACATGGATACGCTTAGGAGATCACACAATAGGGGGTGAACTACGGATAATCAGTTAGAAGCCCAACATTATGAATAGTTCTGCGATTGGTACCGTGAATATGCACAAATTATCATCATGTTTAACTATTAAATGTTAAACTTGTATATCATATAAACTAACCAAACTAACTTCGTGCGTTTTACATTGTACGTAATATACTCGTAGGTTGATCGAGTGGACGATCGAGGAAGGAAGGAAATGGGTGACAAATTGGTGATGCATTGTAGAGGGCCGAAAGAAACAGCAATAAGATATAACAGATATGTTGTAAATGGCAAACTGTTTCGCACTCAAACACATGATGAGTACTACGACATGACCAAGTACGTCCTATTCAAATGTGATTGGGCGGACACCACAAGAGACATAAGGTACAAGGTGAATGAGTATGGGTTAGTATTTGTCAACTTCAAAAAACTTTTCCACACGGGAAAGCTGATCATTGATGAGCCGTACGTGCTAACTACACAAGTTAACCAAGTTTTTTACGTTGAAGATGAACGAGACCCAAGTTGGGCTTGAGCTGTAAGAACTAAACCCAGGAACGTATACGATGTTGGTCATGGTGAAGGGCATAATGATGCATGTGCTAACTACCATGAGTGCGAGCCGCTCCTATTGACCAGTAATAATGACCATGATCTGTAGGATGACTTCGATCATGCCCGACCCGACGTAGATCCGATCCAAGCGTATGTGTTAAAAAAAAATTAAATTCTATTTGACATTTTAAATTATTTATTTTTACATTGATTGGTGATTGTTAAATATGTGACTCATTTAAATACTGTGGTGCATATGGTTGATATATAATGTATAAATACTTGATGTATTTCGCAGGGTATAATGAGTTATAGGGGCCAAGGATCGGGATCTAGCGACCCTGTGCACATAGAGGTAGGGTACAGACCAGTAGTCGCAGATGATCATTTGGGCTACCAGTACAACATGCAAGATAATACATTTGATCATCTGCCTCATATGCAGCAGACGGTGAGCCAGTTAGAGGCGTGTTCCCCTGGTCACGTGGCGCGGCTATTCAACTACAGCATATCGGGTTCTCATGACACCAAGACACATCTTCTAGACTATAGCGAGACACAAGCTCTGGAGGGCCTGCATGATGCATAACCCGCAAAAGGCCTGCATGATGCACAGCCCGAGGATGAGCTTGCTACACAGGTGCTGGGCCCGTATCAGATTCGAACGATAGGTAAGTACATATTTCTATAAATTTAAAGGATATATACATATTTATTGTTTTGTATTTTATATTCATTTCGAAATAATTAACATCGATATCTATTAATGTTATAGGTACTAATCCGAATGGCAGCACTTGCTTCGAAGTTCTAACCATTACAGACCCGCACAAGGCATGGAAGATCCCCGAGGGGAAAAGGGTCGTGATGGATTATAATCCAAGTTGGCAACCTGTAGGATTTAGCGACAATAAATTTAGACAGCAAACCGGGAAGCTAATAAGGAGCGGGAACTATGTGCATTTACGGGACGACTGGGCGCATGTACTGGCTCATAAAAAAGAGGATATATTGGAAGCCCTGATGGTAGGTGGACTTTTACATTCCACCAAGCATTTTTTTTTTCTTCTATTTATCAACTTTCAACTTGTGTAGGTAGACTTTTACATCCCGCCAAGTTACCATTTACAAAAAGTAAAACGGGATGCGTTTCGGGATATGGGCATAAAGCTCAAGAATTGGAGGCACAACATAAAAGTTAAACTACACATTCAACGGGGCAATACTCCTGAGATGGTACGAGCAAGAGTAAAGGCAAGAAGACTCTCCGACTACTACCCCGACGACTTGGATGCGTTGTTGAATAAATGGTATGACGAGCAGTATCAGGTTAGTCATGAATTATATTACTATTTTGTGTAGTTTCATTAATTTCATTTAGTTGTGTTAGTGTTCACATAATAAGAATGTTAATTGTGTAGGAGTATGCTGACCATATGAAGCAATTACAAGCATTGCAAAATACTCCTCATTGCACGGGGACCAAAAGTTATGCGAGGTTGTCACACGAAAAAGTATGTGTAAACATTTTATATATATAAACATATGTTATAATGTTTTATTCTTTTGGTAGGCTGTCAAGGATGGCACTCCTCCTACGTGAGCACAATCGTACATAAAAACTCACACGAGGAAAGATGAAAGCTATCCAAATGATATAGTAAAAGAGAGATGTGTATACTACTCACCTTTCATATATTGTTTTACTTATATGTGTGATAACTTATTTACGATGCACATTAGTTTGACGCACCAACATTTAATACAACATGCAAGAGAGGATGGTGATGCTAATGCTAACCGACTCTGCCGAATCGTCAAGCATAACACAAGGAACGGTATGCTGGAGACATGACGACGCATACACCCAAGTGTTCGGCAATAAGCAGGAGTACGCCTGTAGAGTTCGGCAGGTTGGGCCAAATATTTGGCCTATGCAGGGGTCCACACAATCATACCATACACCATCACAGCGACGATCACAAAATCAAGGGCATGCCGTCTTCCCGCAAGAAAATGTTTGCTTCTGAGATGGAGAGAGCACTCGGGGCTGAGAGGGCATGACACGCTTCTGAGATGGAAAGAGCACTCAAGGCTGAGCGGGCACGACAAGATTCTGAGATCGAGAGAGCCCTCGAGGGTGTGCGGGCACGACATAAGTTACAAATGGATGAGGTGTTGGCAGCACAATCTCATATTATGTCCCGTTTTAGCCAAATGGAGTCATTGTGGCGCCAGTCAGTATCCGTGCCTGGAGTCTTTAATGATAACGCAGTGCCAAACAAAAATTCCGCACATCATATGAATGTATCATTTGTTGATAGCAAATCAGGTAATAATTAATAGATTTTTTTTTTCATGGTATGATTATGTTTGTTTAAATTCACACGTTGCTCAATGCTTAGGACTTGATATGATTCGATCATATTGTTTGCTAACTATATTTGTTTTATCATTCGCAGATCATACGGAAAATGTTGTGCAGTTACTCGATCATGAAAATCTTGCTGACGACTGATATTGGGTAACATTTAAGTTTATTTTAGTTGGCAAATACATACTTGCCTTTTTTGTTCCAGTTTTGTTATCAATCTATGACAAAGATTGATTGTATATTTTGTTTGTTGAAACTTTTGTTTTGATTGTTATGAATCTATGACATATGTTTATTGAAACTTTTGGAATGATTTTTTGGTATCAATCTATGACAAAGATTGATTGTATATTTTGTTTGTTGTAACTTTTAGTTTGATTGTTATGATACTATGACATATGTTTAGTAAAACTTTTGGAATGATTTTTTGGTAGTCTTGATTGTTGATTATTGATAAAAATTCAAATTGTTGCGATTGTGTTGATCATGGATTGATAGAATTGTTGTAGAATACAGAATTCAAATTACAAATATTACAGAATTTTTATTTTTTATTTTTAAAAAAAGTTGCTTTAATTAGTGGCATGTCCACATTGACACGCCACAATATATGTAGTGGAGTGTCATTCTAGCACGCCACTAATTTGTGGCATGTCAAACAGACACGCCACTAATTTATGGCGTGTCAATCAATGGCACGCCACAAAGTCAGAAATACTGACACCCTGATTAGTGGCCTTCTAGAAAGGCCACTAATCACACGACACTGTTGTTTAGTGGCCTTTCAAGTATCCTGAAAGGCCACCAAAAGTCAGTCACAAATCACTTTAATTTTTGTAGTGATACTTCAATATATTAATTAAGGATATTGCCCATACATGCTTCCGCTCTCTCTCTCTCTCTCTCTCTCTCTCTCTCTCTTTTATTATTTTTCTACTATACATAACATGGTATCAAAGCCATTTTCTTGTGGACTTCAACATCCTTGACGTTTTCCAAGCGTCCTTTGCATGCTCTATGACTGATGTGGTCTTTTGCTTACCAAAATATATCAATAATAAATTAATCACTCGCAATAGAACGAATCCTTGTAGGATAAGGCTATATTTAGGATGTCGAACCTCAAGGACTGCAGGGATATTACTATCAAGTTTTTCGAGATTAAATATAACTTAATTTAAAATATATTTGATTTAATTTTGTTTTCTAAAAATAAATACATAAAAGTAAAAGACATAACAATAAATAAAGTTGGGATGAGAGAAAGAATAGGGGATTGATTTCACCACTCACCGCATAACAATGGTCAATCATAAATTAATAAGAAAAATTCATACTATGCATGATATAAGGCTCGTCTCACTCGAGTAGTCAAGAAATTACCTCTAAAGAATAAGTATAATCCATCTTCGGTTGGCACAGACCGTCCACCTAACCACTTAGATGCTGTACGATCCGTCTTCCTTAGGCATGGATTAGCTACGTCTTTAATAGGATATGCACAATTAATAGAATAGTATAACCCATCTTCGGTTGGTACGAATTGTCTACCTAAATTACACTAAACTAGGGTGTAGTACAATCTGTCTTCCCTAGGCATGGTCTATCTAACCATCTTGATCATATATCAATTAAAACCGTTGTATAACAATCATTCACATAATCACAGAAAATATGAAGGATTGAGTTCAATCAATATAAAAGACTTTCTAAGACAAGATAATAAATTCATAATGATTGAATATAAACATTAAAATCAATTCTCACAGTTATACAACTATCATGCATATAGAAAATTTCAAATTAAAATACAATTAAACCATTGTTACTTGTGATGAGTGCCAAAAAGTGTATATTTGGACCCCTTAATTTACATTAGTTAAACCTTTAGCTTTGTTACTTTCTGATGTTTTGGTTAGTTTTAGTGTTTTTGCGTTTTTGCAGGGCAATAAGAGTAAAATGGCAATTTTCAAGGCAAAAATACATAGAAAAGCTGGATTTTCTTAAGTGCTGAAAAAGTAAATCGATCGACTTTTAAGTAGATCGATCGAAAAGTAGATCGATCGAATTTAAAGTATATTGATCGAAAAGTAGATCGATCGAATTTAAAGTCGATCGATCGAATTTTTGCGGAGCTGGAATTTCAGAAACCCTAGCTAACTCTATAAATACCATTCTTTTCTCATTTTTAAACGAGGAGGCCGCTTGGGAGCGCCCTAGGCGCCGTTCTCACTGTAGTTTAGGGTTTCTAGTGTTGATTTTGTCTTAGAACTTCAAATCCTTGTAAGTTTCTTTGATTTTAATGCATCCTTGTTGTTAATTTATGCTTTCTTTTGTTATGGGTAGCTAATATTTTCGTTTAGGGTTGAGGATGAAACCTCACCATTGAAGAGAAACTGAGTTTAATGCTTGTTTATGCTCTTTGAGTTTATGGGTTTTGATTTCTCATTGTTCTACTTCGATTTTTGAGATGATTTTTTGATATCTCTTGTGGTTTCCGGATACAAGTGATGATGTGGAATAAGTTTCATTAAATTGATGGCTTGGTTTTTCATCTATCAAAACATTGGATATTCATTGTGTTTCGTTCGACTGATACATTTGATGATTTGGTTTAATCCTAATATCTTTTGTGATTTGTGCAATGAACGGATTCATTGAATGATTTAAATGATTTTTGAAGCAATGTAGAGCATACCTAAGATTTGTATGTGAGAACCTCAAAATATGTGTGATGAGCATGAGATTAGGTTGTTGTGATTTGGTGAGTGTGGATTCCAAAACCCTAGACCCCTTTATTTTCATTATTCTTGTTTATGTTTTCTTTTATCAAAAACCCCTAAATTTGGAACTAGGTTAAAATAGGATTAGTTTAAATAGAAATTAATTTTTGCAACGCAATTCCCTGTGGATACGATCTCGCACTTGCACATATACTATATTGCAAACGATTCGTGCTCTTGCGAGTATTAAAATTTGCACAACAACGTGGAAAGGGCTACATCAACACTCTTGTAAGAATTTAGCCGCTCATCGTGGTGCTGGGATGGCCTCCTGCCATGTTCTCCTCCTTTTCAACTTGTAAAACCTCCAAGAAGAATTTTGTCTAAAGCTAAGCACAAGCACAAGCACACCTTCTCTTGAAGCTTAGGGGTCTATTTATAGAGACTATGAGAGGCCTAGAAGCTCTTGGAATTCCAGGAAAATCGTCTCTTGAGTCTTCTTGTCCAAGTAGGAGATTGAAACTTCAATCCAAGTAGGAAAATGATTCCAAATTCGTCCAGAATTGTTGTCTTTTATTGCGGGGCAATTTTGGCATAATAAACTTCAGAATTAGAGAAAAGGTATTTCGGACATATTTGTTTCATTTTTTATTAGCTTTCCAACACCACCAATTGAATGTAATCTGATATCTGAGGAAAACGTTATGATCCAAACACTAAGATATGTGCAAAATCCAAATTTGAATCAAATCCGATTTTGACTCTTATTGGATAAATTCCGATTTAATCATTCACTTGATTTGATTAAACTTAACCACATCATATCGGTCTTCTATTATGATTGGTTAAGCTTAAACATATCTTCTAAGTCTTATCAAAGTGTGTTTTAAGCCCAAAATCAATGGAATTAATTGCGTCTTTATTTAAAACCTGAAAACAATAAAACAACACAAAATCAAACAAATAACAATGCTAAGGAATCAACATATATAAGTTATGGGGCTTGAATGTACAACATTCGACACTTATCAACGACCATCTCAGAATTCTAGTTGTCCACACGCCACCTCAGGCCTCTAAAACTGTTGTCAGTCTCTTCCACACCTTCACTACAACTCAATTTGGAAAGCTAATCACAGAATCAAGCTAGTGATGTAAATATATATTGATCTATGGAAGACCCGTCACCTACGAAAGTTACACGCGCCTCCACGCGCAACCCAAAGGATTTGGTCCTTCATCCATGCGCCGCTACAAGTGTCCTTTCTAGTGGATGAAACCACCTATGACCAGATCCAAAGTAGACAATTCTAGAGCCACCGAGAAGAGCTCCATAAAAATTTTCACGCGCCTCCACGTGTCGTCTAGAAGGTTCAGGTGCTCCAACCAATCGCCTTCTACGCCACCAAGTGCCGACCAACCTCTCCACGCGCCTCCACATGCCGAATGAGTGTTCTGAGCGTCTTCTTCATGCTCCACATGCGCCAATACTTCCTCAGCGCATCAATTGCATGCGCAATAGCACTTCTCATGCACGTCAATCCAATCCAGTTACCAATTCGGTTCATGCCTTTTCTAGTTCAGTTCAACCCAGATCATGCCTTTTTGTACAAGTTCAACCTGATTCAATCCGGTTCTAGAGCCTCTTAAAACTGGCTAGGTGCAACCCAATAGGCCCAGCTATCAAAGCCGACCTCCAATGGGTTCAAGCCTTCATGGCCCAATTTTCTTAACCAAATCCAAAACCATTTTCAAATTGGGTCGCAGGGTTTCATGGCCCAACCCAACTCAGCTTAGCAGGCCGGCTGGGTCAACCAATTCGGTTGTATATTCAATTTCGGTCCAACCAGGTTTCAGCTCGACTTAGCCGACCATGCTAGCCGGCCCAATGTTAACTTGGTCCACCGCTCACCTTAGGCCAGCAAGTCCATTCCAGAACCCGATCAACACAGTCCACGAGTCAAAGCATGCCAACCAGTTCAACCAATAACCCATTTCAATTGGCCCAGTTCACTAGCCCAACCAGTTGCCGCCACTGCCTGTAGTCAACAGCCCATTTTAATATGGCTAGTTGTCTCCTCGCCCAAATATATAAAGACTCTATCACTATTTGCCTCTTGCATAAATTTGCCTTTAGTGGCAACAAATTATTGCATGCCCTCCACATTAAAAAAGAAATAAAATAAAATAAACTCTATTTGGAACTTGCATCTACCAAATCTTCTTCCATGGCCTCCTCTGCATATTAGCTTATGAGCATTATCCTTTATTCTTTGATTTCCTCTCATTTTCTAAATGATAGACGATTCTAACTGAGAACTCTCTGTCAAAAGTGCATCTCTAAATGAGCTCATCTTTCTGAATCCCTTATTAGAGACTTAGTTTTGACATATTGGGGAGTTTCATCTTCTTGGAACACCTTATGACTCGATGAGACATTCAACCACATTTTGTCTTTGTTAATAATCTTTACTACTATTACATCTTCACCCAAGATCTTTCTACGCGATTGGACTGCAAAGAAAGTGTGAGTTTGTAGCCATTTAACTTTTCAAATTTTGATTAAGTCACCATTTCAAGACTTCTTTGAGTAAATCCCGAGCATACCATATGTTGCTACAAGCATAAGAGGGTTTGGTACCAAATCTTGATTTCAAGATAGAATTAGACAGAATGTCTTTTTCTTTAGATATCCCAGCAACCAGGGAGGATGGATTATGCAGCAATCTCCAACACTCTTTCAAACTTTATTGAAACATTCAAAATCTCAAAATCCCAAACCATCTTAGGACTTAGAGAAACCCATTTTGACCAGCTCATCTCGTGAATTTTTAAGTCTTGCTCCCACCACCAAAACTCTACATCATGGAATTTATGGCCCTACATAGAGTCTAAAGAGGTGCATCCTTTGGGAAGAGATACAACCCTTCATAGGGTTGTAACTTCATGAAAGGGTGCATGAAATCCTATAAATAGGCAATAAGGGACAATAGTTCTGCATCCAACTTTTCGACTAATTCCCTCTTGGATTTCTACCCTCACAACACAAGATTTTCCATCCATTGCAAAATACTTTGTTGGGGAATGGTAGAAAACGGGTTGGAAACCAAGATGAGACTTGGTCAGATTGACTAGTTTGATGCGATCCTGTCGGACATCTGAACTTTGAATGTACAGTACACATTTCATTGAACTTCCCGACCCTCGGTTCGGAATGTATTACTATTCAAGAGGCTTTGCCTTGGGAAGCGCAAGCAGAACCTTTATACATTCCACATGCTTTCGGTTCGGTGGTTAAATGTCTCGGGAGCACCGTAGAAGGATGCGAGAAAGATAATTGGGATCTCTCCCCCGACCGACTTACCGAGACTTGCAGGACCAACGTACACCTACTCTGACACAACAAGATATTTGCAAGGACAAGGAGCCATACTGTTTACCAAATCCCTGGATTTGCAGAGTCACATCATGCTGACAGACCTAACGGACACCTTGGGATCCATGAAAATTTGAACTGCTGTCCATCCCCATTTCGAGATGGACATGGGATCCGAGGAAATTTGGAAGGTACAGTCTCGGGAACAGTTCCTCCACTCACTCCAGCACGCGCTATAAATACTTGACTCCCCAAGTATTTCATAACGTCTGATTTCTCTATTTTTGCTCTCACCCACTCGCCTGAATTAAGTATCGGAGGGAGGAATGCCGGTCAACCCCTGGCGTGTTCTCGCTGTTTTGCAGATTGCACAAAAGTCTGAGTCACCGACAGAGGAAACCGAGCCATTGTAAAAGTCAATATGGAGTTGACACGTCACCATACAGAAAACTGTCTCAACAGTTTGACGGCGTCTGTGGGAACGTTTTATCGTTCTTACAAAAAATATCCGCAATGGTGACAGCACAATCAGAAAATCACAGAATGTGAAGGAATACTCGGGGCCGGAGTGTGCAGGATGACGCGAAGACTTCTAACAACCCCCAAATCGCAATGGATCTCCTCAACAAGTAGATCGCTCAAATGGAGAAAGAGTTGGCAGACTTAGCAAATAGGACTACCGAGATGCTAAATCCCATAAGGCCCCTTCTTAGGAGGATGAGAAAGGGGAAGAGAGTAAGTTAAAAGACTTGATCGCGAAGTTGGAGCAGTGGTGTGACCTTCTTTCCAGAGTGGTCCAACAGTGGCACAGAGAAAGCACTTCTAAAGTGGACACCTTGTTCCAAAGAACGGCCTCGCCGTTCACTAATGAAGTGGCAATCTTTCAACTTCCAGAAAGATTTAATATCCCGGTTTACACCAGACTTGAAGACCCAGCCGAGCACTTGGATAATTTCTGAGCTCATCTGGATCTCCATGGAACGCCCGACGAAGTGGCATGCCGAGCCTTCCTCCTCGCGTTGTCAGGGACCGCCCGAGACTGGTTCAAGAAACTCCCACCGAAGTCCATCGTAACTTTGATGACTTCGGGAAGATGTTCCTGACTCAGTTTATGGCTGGAATAGTGCAGAGGAAGCCTACAGGTTCCTTGATGTCTTTGCATCAAGGTCCCGAAGAGTCGCTGAAGAATTTTCTCATGCACTTCAACCAAGAAAGGCTTACTACCGAGGACTCTACGAAGGAGTTTATTCACTACACCCTATTCCAAGGACTCAAGAAGGACGGGCCCTTAATGGTGGATTTGGCTTGAAAGCTGCCTCATAATCTCCATGAATTTATGAAAAGCACTGAAGAGTTCATCAATCAAGAGGAGACCCTTCGAGCATTCCTGATTTTCGATCCAGCCCGGGCATCAAGCTCCGAGAAGGCGAAGAAGTTTCAAGATTAACACTGGACCCCCCCTCAATGCACCGATTGAAGAGGTCCTTTCGGCAATCAAGAAGAACCCAATGTATGAGGAGCCCCGAAGGATACCTGCAGTTTCACCGGCCAAAAACAGACTTCTTACAAACTAGAGGGGTCAGCAAGAAATGGCTCAGAATTGGGATCAGTAAAAGAGTGGAAGACAAGGAAACCCAACCTCGCCAACACAGAGAAGAGCGAGACCGAACCCAGGGTATCGGGAAGATATAGGGACAAAATACCTTCTCAAAATAGGTGAGAGAGAAGCCAAAGTCAAGCGCAACATGGGAATCGAGAAGACCTTCTCGAGACCTATACGATAACTAGAGGATTCTATAGGGATCCGGAGTGATTCCACAAGTGTAAAAAAGATACGGAAGTTTCAATTTTGTTTTGACAGGCTGGAGCTGACAAAGATCCCTTGAGAGGAGAATATCCGAGCTGATGCGATGGTCCAAGAGGGATCCGAAATAGACCAGGAAATCAATGCTACAAAGCGGAAGGTCTTGATCCGAGCCTTTCCTTCGATCACTTGAAAGCAGGACATGGTGCAAATTGATGAAGTCTGCCGACTAGAGGCCAGAGCATGGAATGCGAAACACTTGAAGTACTATATGTAATTCTTATTTATTCCCAACTTGTCCAAGCTCTCTTAATAAAAGAACAGATTTTCCTTTTTCACCAACTGATTGTTGTAGTACATGCCTCCTAAAAATGATGACTTCCAAGCTCTTCTCAAGAATGCCACCTTCCGCGGCTTGGAAGGTGGCTTGATAGACTTCTCCCCCCGAACCCAACATTGACGAATGTTGGTGGGGGAGAAACACTCAAGAACGCCACCTTCCGCAACTCGGAAGGTGGCTTGGTAGACTTCTCACCCCGGACCCTTCATTGATGAATGTTGGTGGTGGAGAAGCTCTAAAGAAGCTCCTTGGAAGACTCCCCCCGAACCCAACATTGACGAATGTTGGTGGGGGAGAAACTCTCAAGAATGCCACATTCTGCGGTTTAGAAGGTGGCCTGCTAGACTTCTCACCCCGGACCCTTTATTGACGAATGTTAGCAAGGGAAAAGCTTTAAAGAAGCTCCTCGAAAGACTGCCTCTGGACCCAACATTGACGAATGTTGTGGGGGAGAAACTCTCAAGAACGCAAGCTTCCGCGGCTCGGAAGGTGGCCCGGCAAGCGCCTCCTCCCGAACCCAACATTGACAAACGTTGGATGTGGGAGAAGCTCACAGGAATGCTAGAGGTGGCCTAAATAGCAACTCCACTCGAACTCAACTTCAACCAACTTCAATGTTTGTCTAAGTTGGAAGGGGAGTAGCTCGGAAACTCAAAAGATCGGCTCAGCTATCCTCCCTCGAATCAGGGGTAGCTCAGAAGATTGATTTAGCTATCCTCCCTCAGATCAGGGGGTAGCTCGGAAGATTGGCTCAGCTTTCCTCCCAATAAGGGGGGTAGCTCAAAAAATCAGGCAAGTTATCCTCCCTTGGATAGGTGCATACTTCTTAAATTGATTATATACCTCAAAAATATAACTCAGGCAAATCTGATTGTTGGCTCGGTTATTTCAGGGGATAACTCGGTACAATTTATTTAGCTATGGAAATAAGTTAGGTAAACTATTGTTTTCTAACCTATTGGGGGATAGCCTAACATAATCAAATTTTTCAAAAGCACCAAACTCAACAAGAGAAGATGTGATGAAGCGTCATTACAGAAAATTTGAAACCTTGATGTCAAGAAGCTTCATTACTGAAAATTTGAAATCACAGGAATTTCAAAACATTGCAAGGCTAATGTAAAAACTTTTTAAAGTGTCATCCTCGATACATTCACCCTCTGTGTCTTTGTCCTCGATTGCATCCTCAGTTGTAACACCAAAAGTATACTTGGAAGTTGGGGACGGGACGGGTTTGATACCACTGTGAGGATGCAGAGCACTTTCATCCCAGTCCGAGCCTCAATATGAGCTCTTTGGTCAAGATTGTTGTTCAGGCAAATAATTTTAGAAAGTTCTCTTACATGCAAAATTCAAATAAGAGAATTGTCGGGTAACTGTTGGGAAACTTACCATTCCCCAGAGCAAACAGGTCGGAAATCAAGCTAAGACTGGGTCAAATTGACCAGCTTGGTCAGACATCCGAACTTCGGATGTACACTACACATTTCATTGAACATCCCGGCCCTCAATTCAGGAATGTATTACCACTCAAGAGGCTTCACCTCAGGAAGCACAAGTAGAACCTTTATACATTCCACATGCTTTCGGTTCGGTGGTTGAATGTCTCGGAGCACTGTGGAAGGATGCGAGAAAGATAATTGGGATCTCTCCCCCGACTGGCTTACTGAGCCTCACAGGACCAAAGTACACCTACTCTCACACGAGAAGAGATTTACAATGGCAGGGAGCCATACCGTTTACCAACTCCTTGGATTTGCAGAGTCAAATTATGCTGACAGACCTAACGAACACCCTGGGATCCCTAAAATCTGGACTTCTGTCCATCCCCATTCCGAGATGGGCATGGGATCCTAGGAAATCCAGAAGGTACAGTCCCTGGAACAATTCCTCCACTCAATCCCGCACTCCTATAAATACTTGACTCCCTAGGTATTTCATAAAGTCTAATTTCTCTATTTTTGCTCTCACCCACTTGCCTGACTTAAGCATCGGAGGGAGGAACGCCGGTCAACCCCCGGTTTGTTCTCACTATTTTGTAGATTGCACGGAAGTACGAGTCACCGATAAAGCAAACCGAGCCATCGTAAAAACCAATCTGGAGTTGACATGTCACCATACCGAAAACTGTCTCTATATACTTCAAGATCCCACAGTATCCCGGCCAATATATTGTACAAAGTCTCACAAGGAGACTTCATAAAATTTATAATTCTCAACCCCCACAAACTCAAAAATGTCAACAATTATATTGTAAAAAAACAAGTGTACGTCAAGATCGATGATAGGCAATACATTAATGTTGTCTTTCAAATTCCAATTCGCTCTAATTCGTCTAGCAACATCGATCCCAATACAGAACAAAAATCCTTACAAATTAAAAGGTCGGATCTTACCAAATTTACAGTTTCATGAACGAGAAAAGAAAAACCAAAGATAATAGACGTCGTTGAAGCTGTCGGTCGAGTTTCATTGATGTTTTATTGATGAAAGAATGATGACAACAATAGCATGAAATAGTTTTTCGATCTATAGAGGGTAGTAAGCAAACCACCAATCAACCATAGCAAAACACTCCTTGGGCTTGTACTCGGGAGCTGTGTGGACTCCTCCCTGCACCATTAAAGCAAGAAATATAATGTAGTTTTTGTTAGAGGATAAATCCAGCACCTCAACCTCTTCCATGTGTTCCTCAATTCATGCAGCAAGTCAGCAGTCTCTAGGTTGAGCAAATCAGCAGTCTTCATGTATTGACAGCAGCCTTTCACAGAGAAAACATGTATCCATGTTTTTTTGTAAAAGGCTACAACTATAAGCAGCCAGTAGCCACCACCTGCAGTCCAGGATTCTAGGCCCCATGTCTTACGGATCAGCCCTTCAAACTCAGCACAATCCTTTTTTCTCCTTTTGTATCATTTTTTGTTTCTTTAGTTTTCTGTTATTGTAACCTTATACTGACATTCCTAAACTAGTGTCCATGTAACCTCTATAAATAACAGATTACAATCTGGTTTTGGTAAGTTAACCAAACCAGTTCTTCTCCTAAATCTTTCATGGTATCAGAGCCCTTTGGCCAACGCCCTACGATCTGGTTGTTCCTTTTTCATTTGACTGCAACACAGCCCGTGTGAGCATAGCTCACACGGGCTGCCTTGTAGTTTCTTACCCTTTACTCCCTCTTAGAATTTTCAACTTGCCTTCATCTCTGTGATATCCAGCTTCTCTTCCTATTTTCATCATTCCTCTTTGTCTTTCTGTATCTACAAGAGCTTTTCTCACTCTACTCTCTGTTAGAAACTTTATCAAACACCTAACCTTCACCAACAATCCCCTCTACACTCACTGCCTGGACCTCACCCAGCTCACCTCATGTGCCGGTAGTCTTTCTTGCTTCCTATTTATCTCCCTATCGTGCACAAAGTTCCCCTCTACACCAAAGTTCTCCCAAATCTCCCTTATCTTCCACTCAAAAAAAAAAAAAAAAATGCTTACAGGCAAAAGGTCTGCATAAGCTCCTTTGCTTTATGCAAGGCCTCCATCTCAGCATGTGTTGCACTCTCTACCTGCAGTTTTGCCTGTATCATGGTCTGTGCTGTGCTTTCTTCCTTCAACTTCTGCTTCATCTCACAAAGTTGTGCCTGCATAGTGGCTCCCCTTTCTGCTGTGACTGCTGAGTAATTAACTTTGAGTATTCTCTTCTTCTTTTGCTTTCTCGAGGCTCTGTAAGCTTCCTGAGGTTTCTTTTTGTTTTGAAATATATATATATATATTGCATGAAGTATCTAGTTGGCCCATTGTTGGCCTAAATTTCTTGCTTGAGGTAATGTTGAAAAACCCAAGCCTTTTTAAGCCATTTGTCGGCTATTTTCTTTTGGCCCGTAGTTGGCCAAATCTTTGGCCTTGTGGTAGAATTAAAATGTCCACGCCTTTCTCTTCTATTTCTGGCTTTGTAGTACTGTTTTAAAACCCAAGCCTATTTTTAATTTCCTCTTGGCTTTGAGGTGCTATTCCAAAACCCAAGCCTTTTTCTTTCTAATTTCTTTTGGGCTTTGTGGTAATATCCAAAGACCCAAGTCCATTTTCTTTTGGCCCATAGTTGGCCCAATCTTAGCCTTGTGGTACAGTTAAAATGCCCAGGCTTTTTTTTTTTAGCCCTTTAGTGGCTCTTTTCTTGGTCTATAGTTGACCTTATGTTTGGCTTTTGAGGTAGGTACAATTTAAAGACCCGAGCCAATTAAAAAAAAAATGATGATGATGAGAATCAAAATCAAACTGATGGAAGTTTCTCCCATCAGTTTGCGGGGGGGTGTTAGAGGATAAATCCAGCACCTCAACCTCTTCCATGTGTTCCTCAATTCATGCAGCAAGTCAGCAGTCTCCAGGTTGAGCAAATCAGCAGTCTCCACGTATTGACAGCAGCCTTTCACAGAGAAAACATGTATCCATGTTTTCTGTAAAAGGCTACAACTATAAGCAGCCAGTAGCCACCACCTGCAGTCCAGGATTCCAGGCCCCACGTCTTACGGATCAGCCCCTCAAACTCAGCACAAGCCTTTTTCTCCTTTTGTATCATTTTTTGTTTCTTTAGTTTTCTGTTATTGTAACCTTGTACTGACATTCCTAAACTAGTGTCCATGTAACCTCTATAAATAACATATTACAATCTGGTTTTGGTAAGTTAACCAAACCAGTTCTTCTCCTAAATCTTTCAGTTTTAGCTTTCGGGAGAAGAAATTAGTAACGTGAAGATTATATTAATTAATTCTTGCCTTAACAATTGCATATCTCAAGCGGCTCTTTTTATAATAATACTCCATCGTGTACCTACGTACACATTATATTCGAGTTTAGAATTGCAAATAACTTAATTGATGAATTCAAATTATGGGTAGCTTAATTAAGCAATTAAGTTCAAGTAGAAACCAACCCTGCAACTTGTCCATCAACAAACCATGGCTCCCAATCATCGGAAACTGTCAAATTAAGAGATTTTATCCATGCGTGCGTGCCCACATAGGGAATAACCATGTCCTGATCGATCACCGCTGCATGTGGTGAAATCAAAAACATATGATCAGTGAAAGTATCTTATTTATTTCTTAGCAATGAAATTAATTTTGGTGCAGTCCAGGTGCTAATTAAGCCTCTAATTAGGGACTGAACAGGCCTCTAATTAGGGACCGAACAGGATTTCTCATCAGGAAATCAGAGCATGAATTTAAGGTTAAGTCTAATTTTTAAACCTATAGAGAGAGAGAGAGAGAGAGAGAGAGAGAGAGAGAGAATAGCTAATTCTTGGCAAGGTTCTTCTAGGGTAATTAATAGAACTGCAAATTGGCGGAGGATGACAAATTAAAATTATTACATTACCTATAAACCAACATTCTATACCCTTTCTTGATGAGGTTTCGGTGGAAATTAAGAGTAGAAAATATATCGTCCGTGTAAGAACTAGATAAGCTTACATTGCATCTTGTCCACTCCCTTATGCTCCCCTGGTTGTCATTTGAAGTAATTACTAAACATGTTCTTGATCTTAATACCCATTATTGTTGCTGTTTAAAATAGGGAAAAAAAAATCAAATTTAGTCCCTAGGTTTTTATGGGATTTTTATTTAATCTTTGGAATCAATTTCAACAATTAATAGGTCCTTAGGTGTTCATCTTGTTTCAAATACGTCTCTCCGTCAACCTACTATCCAATTAATTAACAGTATCCTACATTGGACAAATCCATTAAGAAATGCCACGCAATTTTCATTTGAAATGTCATTTGCCAATTGTATGTGCCGGGTAATACAATTACAAATATACTCTAAAACAAAATTAAAATAATGTTTTTTTATAAATAAAAAATAAAAATTAAGTGGTCGACCGCCCTTTGGGTTAGAGTACGTATATTTTTAATGTAAAGTAACTGTGTCACGTGGTACGTACTTTTAGCACATAATGTGTCAAACTAGAGCCATGTAGCCGGTATTAATTGATTAAGCTTATGTGACATACCGCTAATTAATTGAATCGCAGGTTGATAAATAGACTTATTTCAAATTAAAAGAAAATCTAAAGATTTAATTATCGAAATTAAAAACCTAAAGACTAAATTAAGGACTCAATTTGATTTTTCCCTTTAAAATATTAACATACCTCGCGGATGCCAAGAGCATCTCGAACAGTTTGATTATTGGTCCAATTGTAAGAGAACAGATAGTTATAGCTCTACAAAAAGATTAAACTGGTTATGCTTAGTTAAATTTGAATTACTTAACAAAAAAGAAAAGAAAAGAAAAAGAAAGAAAAAAAGAAAGGTGGTCTGAGAGAGAGAGAGAGAGAGATTTTTACCCGACACCATGGTTTAGAAATTTGAGGAGCAGTGAGGAGGAGATCTGCAGAATCGTCTCCGAGGCTTTGCTCCCACTTTGATCCGACAGGTTTTGGGGACAGATAACTACATACAGGTTCCAATATGTTTGCTGTATATATCTTTTTGATGCACTACAAATTTCAAATGGTAAATCAGTACGGTTGATATATTCCTGTAAAAACAAGTAGAATTTTTTTACTGCATGCTCGCTTACCTCTGTCACTGCGTTAAGATCATTTATGCATCATGCATGCTGTATTGTTTGGATCTACATTGATATACTCGCCATTGCAGTTCGTTTTGATTGACTTTATGTATATACAAAATAAAACACCCAAGAAATTAATATCCATCTTTTTGTAATGAAATGATATTCTAACACAAGCAAAACCAGGGGGTCGATCGGATCGGAGGTCACCTCATAGAGCTCATCTGATATAAGCGTCTTCCGGTGAGCAAAAGGAATTCTGGAGTTGTAGTCATCATGTGGAACTGTTGTTGGGTCACCAAGAACATATCCCTGCATGCATGTGTACGAATCAAAGAAAATTTATTTCAAGGATAAAAAATTAAGAAACTATTAAGGCATTAATAAACATGATCAATTATTAGCTTATAAATAAGTTTATTCGAATTATCCAGCACTAGCTTACTTGGAGATTCATAGCTGGCTTACGTCCATCTTCATTAGCTATGTATATAAAAACCATAAGTGAAAGCTCGACAATGTTGCTCAAAATAATAGTAATCATCAATTGTAGAGTTTTCATGCACACAAATTACCATCAGATATCTTTTGAACAATAATTGGGACAACCATGCCCGAATAAGAGCATTCCTAGCAGCTTCCCTTCCCTTCCCTTCCCCTTCATTTTTCTTAAATGTAGGGAATAAAACTACTTTTTGCTTCCCTATCAAAAAACACCCCACAGCAGCTTCCCTTCATTTTTCCCTATATCATTAAAATATTATTTTGTTACTTTTACTTTAATTAAAAGTAAGAAAAGAAAGAGATAAAGTAAGAGAGAGATTATATTTTTAGAATAAACAATTGAATGGGAGGTGAACAGTGCTTCCCAATGCATTGGGAAGCACTGTTCACTTCATAGGGAACAGATAATTGTAGGGAAGCTGCTGTGGGATGGTTTTTTTGACTTTCTTAAAATTTTCCCTAAAATTTAGGGAACAGATCCATTGTAGGGAAGCTGCTAGTAATGCTCTAAGAATCACCCGCAATGTAGAGTAGATTTCTGAGGAATGTTGAGTGTGCTATATAAGCCACTGCATGTGTCACAACCCAAAACAGTAAACAAAAATAAATAAAATTTGACGTTAGCATGCATGAATGTATGTCTGAATTCCTTGAATTAAACTCCGTTTTTTCAACGTAAAATATTTTTTAGAAAATAATTTTCATATTTTTCGGTATTTGATGCGACCGAAAGTAATAATTATACCAAAAAATATTTTCGATTTGACCAAAAAAAACTTCTTTAGTTTTGGAAAATGATTTCCATTTTTAAATTTCATAAAAAATCATTTTTCGAGTTTGAGCTTCTTATTCTCAAATTGCCGGGACACCACCATGACCCAACTAAGACGACGCCGGGACTCAATTGGGACACCGTTAAGACAAAAATTAGCTACAAATCAGTCTAATAAAGTGACATGTGTTCTTAAAGCATATGAGAAGCGCATTATTTCTTATTAAAGCTATTAAAAAAAACATGTGAGAAGTACATGCGATTAAAAAAATATATGTTTAATTCTCACATGGTAAGGAACACATATCACTTTATTAGACTGGTTTGTAGCTAATTTATGTCCGACACGGCCGAGACTTCACCGAGCCACCACTAGGACCTAGTTGGGATGCGACCAGGATGTTGCTAGGACCCGGCCAAGACTTCGCGAAGCCACCGCTAGGACGTCAGCGAGACACGGCCGGGATGTCGTCGGGACGTCGGTACAACCGGGACCTGGCAGGACTTCACCAGGACATGTGCTTGTGTGTTTATGGTGGGTCTCGGCAGCGTCCCGGCGTACAACTACAGAAATTTCGCCGGCACTCAAATTTTTTAGGTTAATTTTGTTCTAATTATTTTTATATTGAGAATAAAAATTGTTTTTATAGGTTAATATGATTGAATTAAAATATACATATATTAAAAAAAAAAAATCGTGCTCACCATTCGAGGAAATTAAAAATGTTTTTTATTGAAAATATTTTATTTTTACGTCGAAACAAACGAAGCCCTCTCTTTTTTAATTTTCAAAATTCAATAATATTTCCCAATTAATATCTAACAATATTTAACTGATCATCACCTTCCTTAGAAAAGTATAGGTTTGTTTTGCTGAGAGTGTATCAGTCATATTGTTGAATCATTCCCAACTGTTGGCATATGAGAATCCAGTGCCGACGGGTGCATCTAGAAATATTATGTTGGCAACCTAGAGAAATATTGTCACCACTTTGTATATATAATATATATATATATATATATTGACAAAACGCATAAATAATTAGACTAATTAAAATAAATTAAAACCTCAAACGTACGTACCTTTGTCCACGAGTATGGGTTCAATTTAAATGTCGGGGAGCTCCGGCTGGAATTCGTATAGTCAAATGAAAGAGGACCTACAACCAAGTATATATATATATATATATATATGAACGAAGCAAATGTAATTTCTGATCATGACATAAACGTCGTCGTCACCCATCTGCCATTTTTATATATATATATATATAGACATGCATGCAACCCAACGGCAACAATCATCCGTCGTTGCCCTAATGAGATGTTTAATTACGACTAATCAGATTCATGTTATTAAATCTCCAACAAGGTGTATATATATATATATTGTAACCATTTCATAATAATCATTACTTAGAAGTGCTACTAGCTAATATATATATATATGCCAGAGGTGGCATGTCTATATTTTACGTAAATTTTTACTTCGAACAAATTTGATCTTTCATGCATATATGATTATTAATTTAATGAATTGACAATGGCAAGTTAATTAGTATAGTAGAATAGTGAATAGAATATTACCTAGTATTACTAATTTACTAATTGTTTTGGATTATTTGGTGGTTGCTTTAACGTTGGATTTGTCTCGACGCACTTGTTGGTAACTGATTCCAAGGAATTGTAATTAATTTGATAGACCTTATACTTATATATATAAAAATTAAAAAATTAAAAAAATAATAATTAAAAAAATAAACATATGTTAGGCAGCTGGCTGGATTTCAGGAATTGGCGGGTGGGTTTATCTTAATCTTTACGAAATTAGTATAATAGAATAGTGAATAGAATATTACCTCGTATTACTAATTTACTAATTTTTTTGGGTTATTTGGTGGTTCCTTTAACGTTGGATTTGTCTCGACAAACTTGTTGGTAATTGATTCCAAGGATTAATTGTAATTAATTTGATAGACCTTATACTTATATATATAAATATATATAAAAATATGAAGAAAAAAAAAATAAAAAATTAAACATATGTTAGGCAGCTGGCTGGATTTCAGGAATTGGCAGGTGGGTTTATCTTAATAATGCGCTTTGATATATATATTTAAAAAATAAAAAATAAAAAATAAAAAAAAATCATAAACAAGTATATAGAAATGCATATTGTGATCAAAAGCGAATCGGCTGGCATTGCATATTAATCTTTGGTTTTCAATTTTGGGATTTTTTTTTTTAATCTTTTTTTGAGTCTAGTCAAATTTCAAGCTAGATTCAGTCAAGGAAATCCAGATCCTAAGATGTCCGAAAATGGATTTCAAACAACTTTAAATACGGAGTCCACCTGCTCGAACACCCCGATCGAAACCCAATATCCTCCCTTTTAAACTACCCGATATGATTATATGGTCTTTAATTTCAAATTGGGTGAAGATTTACTTTAACTCAGTTTATAATTATAAGGGACGTGATTTTTTAATTAGCATGTGAGAAACATAACTTTTTAATAAAATTATTAAAATTAAAATTATGTATTTCTTACATATTCAAAATACACATATGACGTTTCTAAAAACTAAATTAAAAAAGATTGGAATAATTACACTTAATCCCCCTGATTTATCCACGGTGTGGCGATTTACCCATCAATGTACCAAAATTGGTACATAACCCCCCGAACTTGCCAACGTGTGGAAAAATCAATCTTCCGTCCAATCGACCGTTCGTTTGGACGGAAAATCGGTCACGTGCAAGTCACGTGACCGTTTAAGACAGAGACCCTCCCCAAGTCACGTGACTTGCACGTGACCGACTTTCCGTCCAAACGAACGGTCGATTGGACGGAAGGTTGATTTTGCCACACGTTGGCAAATTCGGGGGGGTTATGTACCAATTTTGGTACATTTGGGGGTAAATCGCCACACCGTAGATAAATCAGGGGGATTAAGTGTAATTATCCCAAAAAGATTCTTCCAAGCCAATTTAGAGATAATAAAGTCTGAACCCAAGATTCTTCCGAGCCAATTCTTCCTAAAAAGTCTTTTTTTTTTAAATCAAAAAAATCAAAAATCAAAAATAAAAAAAAATAAAAAAATTATATAAAATTTAAGTTGTCTCCTAAACTTAAAATTATAGTTCCGCCGTGTTCATAAACTAGTACCCGATGATATTTCTTCCATTGGTGACATAATATGAAGGATGAGAAACATACCAATTTCATAGACTAGGCCAGAAAAGGCAGAACAACCCGGGCCTCCGGTGAGCCAAAGTACTAGAGGGTCATCTCCTGGACTCCCCCACGCCTACGTACCTGTACGTTTAATTACAAAATTCATAATTAATCTTCATTGTCACCTTCCTCAAGTTACAGTAAAACAAACATATATGTATATACACGTACTCACCCGGTTTCAAGCTTGAAAGGGAGGTCACCAGAATAGCCCGGCAGGTTCTTAATGACTGTTTGAGGTGCAACAATGTTGGGGAGAAGCAATATAACTACAAGAAGTACACACGACAACATGTTGGTCATATATTTGTTGTCTGCTTGCAGTTGCAGAGGTGCTACTGCCATGCTTGCTTTCTCTAACACGCCACAAATGGCGAGAAGAGTGGTGAACAAGCTAGACTGAGTGATTAGGGGAGTGTTTTTGCTCGAGATTTATGGACTTTTTGAGCAGAGGATAGTGTTAGCTAGCTAGGTTGACTTTGGCAAAAACGAGGTTCACCATTGTATAATTAGAATATAAGAAATTCTTGGCCCAAATTTTAATTACTTCTCTTTTTTTGCACGTAAACGCTTAATTTGCCCTAGTTTTTGTTACTTCTCAGTTGCTGAGTCCAAAACCCAGTTTGAAAATCAAAAGCATATATTTTCTGGGTGCAGAGGGTCACATGGCCAGCATCAAACACACACATGCACATAATCTATCAAAATTAATGCACAATAATAGATTCACAAGAAATTATAAAGAACCACCTTAAAGTTGTTGTTTAAAACTTTTAAGAACCCACCGGAAATTTCACTTGGAATCGCCAGAAATCACACACATGCCACCGGAAATGGGCCTTTAAACCGTCGGAAATCGGACCTACTGCTTCGCCGGCGTTGATCCACTAGGAATCGTCCTCTCCGACGACCCACCTAAGGATCGGGTCTCCTTTGGTTCCTCACGGGTTCGACGGGTCGATCGGGTCATCTCGGGTTCACGGGCTCCACTACCAGTGATGACGGAAGATCGGGTCCTCTGGGTCTCTCCACTTCTCCGGTTCTCTCTCTGATCGGTGACTATTCGGTCTCTCAGGTTCTCACACTCTCTGTTTTGGGTCTCAGAGAAGAGATGAAGGACGGACCTCGAAGATGAAGAAAGGGAGAAGAAAAGAAGAGAAGGGAAGGAAGGAGAAAATTAACTAAGAAGGAAGAGAGAGAGAGAGAGAGAGAGAGAGAGAGAGAGAGGCTAAAATAGAAAGATAAATTTGTTAGACGGCACGTGACCCGTTGACCGTCTATTTTAACCACTTTGACTAACGGAATGAGGCAAAGTATGTAACTGTGGTAGTTGAATGGTCGATTTTGGTCAAATTGGTAGTTTATGGGAGATTTCGGCAAAACTTGGTAGTTCATAAGGAGAAAATGTAATTACCCCCTCTTTTTTTTCATCATCTTTCCTCTTTTCACTGTCATCGTTAATACATTACCATGGCCTCTAAAAATACTTTAACCCTTATAACTTGCTCTTATCCCTTAGAGACCTGCTATTTAGTATAATTGAATCATTCTCTCATTCTTTCATTTTGAAAATCAATCATTGAATATGTAGGTCCACAACAAGACATATGAGCAACTACAACTAGACACCGCATAGCGACCTTGAATCCCGTGAGTACCTTTAGCCCTTTTTTCTCTATGAATTATATCGCCTGCTAATCTGTAAAACAATGTTGTTTTACAAATGAAAATCATGTAAGTCCACTAGTTAGTAAGTATATCGTTAAAGAAACTTAACCCATACAATGAACCTAATATATGTTAATTAGTAATAAAAGTCAAACAGATAATTGTGCGTTAGAAACCATTGTAAGAAGTTGTTGGCAAAAACAGGATTAAAGATTTAAAAATATTACGATAATCTAGCAACATTTGCACTATCATCCTAAAATGACTAGTCAATTTGAAACTTCTCTAGAATCTCTTATAAAGCCTAATTTCACCTAGTAACAAGGCAATGTAGAACTTAGCACTCATGATTATCTCTTATATATAAACTACTTACTCTATCTGAGCTTTTTATTTCTTTCCAATATGGGACCGAGTGTTACAAATGTTGTCTTTCAAATTTCAGTTTGCTCTATCTAATTCGTCTAGCAACATCCCATTAGAGAACAAAAACCCTTACAAATTAAAAAGTCGGATCTATCCGAATTTACAGTTTCATGAACGAGAAAAGAACAACCAAAGATAAAAGACGTCGTTGAAGCTGTCGATCGAGTTTCATTGATGACTGAATGACGACAACAATATCATGAAATAATTCTTCGATCTATAGAGGGTAGTAAGCAAACCACCTATCAACCATAGCAAAACACTCCTTGGGCTTGTACTCGGGAGCGGTGTGGCCTCCTCCCTGCACCATTAAAGCAAGAAATATGATGTATGGGGAGAAGAAATTAGTAATGGGAAGATTATATTAATTAATTCTTGCCTTTACAATTGCATATCTCAAGCGGCTCTTTTTATAATTATATTCCATCGTGTACCTACACATTATATTCAAGTTTAGAATTGCCAATAACTTGATGACATGAAGTCAAATTATGGGTAGCTTAATTAAGCAATTAAGTTCAAGTAGAAACAAACCCTGCAACTTGTCCATCAACAAACCATGGCTCCCAATCATCGGAAACAGTCAAATTCAGAGATTTTATCCATGCGTGCGTGCCCACATAGGGAATAACCATGTCCTGATCACCGCTGTGGTAAAATAAAAAGCATATGAGTGAGTACGTACTATCTTATATATTTCTTAGCAATGAAATTAGTTTTTGGTGCAGTCCAGGTGCTAATTTAGCCTCTAATTAGCGACTGAACAGGCCTCTAATTAGGGACGGAACGGGATTTCTCATCAGGGAATCAAAGCATGAATTTAATGTTAATTAGTCTAATTTTGAAAGTCTATATATATATAGAAAAAATAGCTAATTCTTGGCAAGGTTCTTCAAGGGTAATTAATAGTACTGCAAATTGGGGGAGGATGACAAATAAAATTAACGACATTAATTACCTGTAAATCAGCATTCTATAGCCTTTCTTGATGAGGTTTCGGTGGAAATTAAGAGTAGAAAAGATATTGTCCGTGTAAGATAAGCTTGCATTGCATCTTATCCACTCCCTTATGCTCCCCTGATTGTCATTTGAAGTCCTTGGTCAAATTATTCTCGATCTTGAAAACCACTATTTTCGTTGTTTTAAAATTGGGAAATATTAAATTTAGCCCTAGGTTTTCATGCCACTAATTATCACTTGATCATTGTGTTTTCAAATTTGACAATTAGGTCTTTAGGTGTAATTCTCTTGTTTTAATTAGGTCCTTCTGTCACCCCACGTACAATCCAATTAATTAATAGTATACGACACTAGACCAATCAATTAATGGGACGTGGTTCTCATTTAAAACGCCGTGTGCCAATTATATGTGCTACATGAAATAGTTATTTTAAATTATATATAAATATATCCTAAATAATAATAAAAATATTTTCTTTAAGAAAAAAAAGTGAAGGGGTAGTCAACCACTCTTGGGTTATAGTATATTTTTAATTTAAATTAATTATAACATGCGGCACGTACAACTTGTACATAACTTGTCAAATTAGAGTTATGTGTTATTAATTAATTAGTCTGATGCGATATACGGCTAAATTAATTGAATGGTAAATTGACGGATAGACTTATTTAAAACTAGAGGAAAACTTAAGAACTTAATTGTCAAAATTAAAAACCTAAAAATTAATTTAAATTCGCATGAAAACCTATAGACTCGATCAATTTGATAATTTTGATTGTTCCCTTTAAATATTTTACATACCTCGCGGATGCCAAGAGCGTCTTGAACAGTTTCATTATTGGCCCAAATGTAAGAGAATAAATAGTTATAACTCTACAGAAAGAATAAGTAGGTTATGGTTAGTTAAATTTGAATTACTTTAAAAATTAAATTAAATAATGAATCGAGTTCAAAATGAAATATGAAAAGAGAAATGCTATATGAACTCTAAAGTTCACACTTTTAAGTTCATGCTCACTGATGTAATAATAAAAATCACCATTAAATTTCAGATGGATTATAGATCACTATTAAATTTTAAATCAAATAATAATTTTTACTGTCGTCACGTCACGTCAAAAAGTATGCACTAGGAGGAGATCATTATGCTTAGGAAAATGATAAATGTACGTCACTGTGGGGTCTACCCTATGTGAGAGGGGTGTTGTACACTTATTGTACATGTGATGTACGGGAATCACCTCTCACATGCTTATGTCTCTACGTGTGGGTGCACATGTTCACGTGTGTATGAGAGAGAGAGAGAGAGAGATTTACCCGACACCATTGTTCAGGAACTTGAGGAACAGTAAGGAGATCTACAGAATCCTCTTCGAGGCTTGGATCCCACTTTGATCCGACAGGTTCTGGGGATAGTAAACTACACGAAGGTTCCAATATATGTGCTCTATATATCTTTTTGATGCACTACAAATTTCAAATGGTAAATCAGTAAGGTTGATTCATGTAAAAAGGAGTAGAATTTTTTTACTGCATGCTCGCTTACCTCTGTCACTGCGTTAAGATCATTTACGCATGGTGTATTGCTTGGATCTATATTGATATACTCGCCGTTGCAGTTCGTTTTGATTGACTTTATATGTATACAAAATAAAACACCCAAGAAATTAATTTATATCCTTCTTTTTGTAATGAAAAGATCTTAATTAGAGGTACTTTTTCATATTTTCTAACACAAACAAAACCAGGGGGGAGGATCGGAGTTCACCTCATAGAGCTCATCTGATATGAGCGTCTTCCGGTGAGCAAAAGGAATTCTGGAGTTGTAGTCATCATGTGGAATTGTGGTTGGGTCACCAAGCACATATCCCTGTGTCCGATCGATCCAAAGAAAAATTATTTAAAAACATGAATGAATTAGCTTATATCATTAATAAAGGAAATGATCGGATCGAATATAGTCGAGCTAAAGCAAATTAAAGTTTCGTGGGAAATGGTGTGTACGTGTGCCGAAACAAGAAGGTGGCTCTTTGCAAGTTGGTAATGGGAAAATAATGATCTCTTTGTGGTATGACTGGTGGCAACCCGCTGGAGCTCTGTACGTATGATGTTTATGGACACCGTATATTGTATATGATACTGGCAGCAATGTGGATGCAACTTTGGACTCTGTTTTGAGAGATCACATGTGGGTACAGGGGGTAGCCAGCATTTTGGATTTAGGGGACAAAATTTATATATATATATATATATATATATATATTAAATGGGCAAAACTAAAACAATAAATTTTTTTTTTTAGGGCTCCTCAAGTACCTGTCACCAACTCGTCTGAGTTGGTGACAATTCCTACCAAACTCCATGATCGAGGTGGTTATTGGTAAGGAGGATCAAACTGTTTGGAATTGCTCCAAGACAAATATTATTGCTCTGAGAGATGGGAGTCTATTCCGTTTAGGTCTCTTGTGGTCTTGTTGTTACCGTGCACAATAATAATGAAAAATATGAAATTGAAAAGAGAAAATTAAGACACAAATTTACATATATGGTTCAGCAATGTACCTATGTACGTCCATAGGAGTACAGATATTTCAATAATGATTTAGGGTTACAACATTACATATTTATAACAAAATTTTACTGTACGAACAGATATGAAAATAGTTGGTATCACAGTAGCTGCCCTTTGCCTTAAATTTAAAGAATAAAACTACTTTTTACTTTCTTATCGAAATACATTTTATAATAACTTCACTTATCTTTCTCTATATCAATTAAATAATATTTCTTTACAAATATAAGTTTCTATTCACCAATAAAAAGCAAAAAGATGAGAAATGAGAGAGGAAAGATAAATATTTTGTATTAAAATAATGGATAGGAAAACTCTTTTGGTTTCCTATACATTGGGTAGAACTGTAACATTCTCAATGCTTAAGGAACCAATAGGGTATCTGTTGTGTGGCTTTTTGTATTTTTTTTATTTTTTATTTTTTATTTTTCCTTTATGTAAGGAAGAGAATGGACTATAGAGAAGTTGGTGTGAATACTCTAATGGGAGGGTCTAGCTCTTTGTTTGGTAGAGGGTCTAGCTCTTCTACACAATTTTACTCATTTATCCAAAAAAAAAAAAAAAAGGGGTTTAATTTATTCGAATTATCCAGCACTTACTTGGAGATTCATAGCTGGCTTACGTCCATCTTCATTACCTATATATATATATATATATATTAAAACCATGCATGCATCATGAGTGAAAGATCCACAATATTGCTAAAAATAATAATAATAACAATAATAGTAGTAGTAATAGTAATCATTGTAGAGTACTTTCATGCACAGAAATTAATTACGTACCATCAGATATTTCTTGAACAATAATTGGGACAACAATGCCCGAATAAGAATCACCAGCAATGTAGAGTGGATTTCTGAGGAATGTTGAGTGAGCCATAAGCCACTGCATGTGTCACAATCCGATCCAAAACAGTTAGAAAATAAATTGACGTTAGCATGCATGCATATATGTGTCAATTTCTTGAATTAAATCTTAAATAATCACTGTTAATTAAGTGCTCTCTTTCTTAATTTTCAAAATTCAATAATATTTCCCCATTAATATCTAACAATATTTAACTCATCACCTTCCTTAGAAAAGTATAGGTTTGTGCTGCTGAGAGTGTATCAGTCATGCTGTATCCTTCCCAACTGTTGGCATATGAGAATCCAGTGCCGACGGGTGCATCGAGAAATATTATGTTGGCAACCTAGAGAAATATATATTGTCACCACTTTGTATATATAATATATATTGACAAAATGCATAAATAATTAGCCTAATTAAAATAAATTAAAAAAAACCTCAAACCTTTGTCCACGAGTATGGGTTCAATTTAAATGTCGGGGAGCTCCGGCTGGAATTCTTATAGTCAAATGAAAGAGGACCTACAACCAAGTATATATATATATATATATATATGAACGAAGCAAATGTAATTTCTGATCATGACATAAACGTCGTCTTCACCCATCTGCCATTTATATATATATATAGACATGCAACCCAACGGCAACAATCATCCGTCGTTGCCCTAATGAGATGCTTAATTACGACTAATCAGATTCATGTTATTAAATCGCCAACGTTAAGGTATATATATATTATAACCATTTCATAATAATCATTGCTTAGAAGTGCTACTAGCTTATATATATATATATATATATAGACATGCATGCCACTATGCAAGCCAGAGGTGGCATGTCTATATTTTAAGTAAATTTTTACTTCGAACAAATTTGATCTACCATACTTAAAAAAAAAAAAATAAATAAATAAATAAATTTGATCTACCATGCATGATTATTAATTTAGTGAATTGATAATGACAAGTTAATTAGTATAATAGAATAGTGAATAGAATAGAGAAATGCTTGACTATACCTAGTATTACTAATATACTAATTTTTTGGGTTATTTGGTGGTTGCTTTAACGTTGGATCTTGTTGGTAACTGATTCCAAGGAATTGTAATTAATTTGATAGACCTTATACTTATATATATATATATGAAGAAAAAAAAAAAAATTAAACATATGTTAGGCAGCTGGCTGGATTTCAGGAATTGGCAGGTGGGTTTATCTTAATCTTTACGAAATGTCGAAACTGTGGCAAATGGCAATAACAAAATATATTTCTTTTAACGTATTTTATTGACAATAAGTCAATAATGATATGATATCTCATTAATTAGGGCGCTATATACGCGCGTACGACACTCGAAGAATAATGCACTTTGATTTTTTTTTTTTTAAAAAAAAAAACCTATAACGAGTATATAGAGATGCATATTGTGATTAAAAGCGAATCCAGCCAATTTGTCGGAATTGGGCTGTATTATGCTAAATTTTGGTACAAATTAATGATCAGATCGATATCAGTCGTTTTTGTGGAATTTGCTCAACCTAAATTCTAGTGAAATTGGCCAAAATTTGGCAATTGCTGCCGGATTCTGGCCTTTATCGCCGGAATCCAACAAAGTAGTCAGTAGCAGAAATCCGATGAAAATTGTAGGAATCTTACCTGTTAGTGACGGAATCTCGTCACCGATAATTTTTTGTTAGTGATTTTTTCGTATGAGCCAAATGCCAAAAAAATATTTTCAAGATTGAAACTATTTTACGATGGAAAACATTTTACATCGAAACAAACAGAATATTAATCTTCATTATTACCAAAGATTACTATTTGGTTTTCTATTTTGAGATTGTCTTTTCTTTTCTTTTTTCCTTTTTTTTTTTGGTCTCTAGCTACTCAAATCTCAAGGGATTCAGGCAGGAAATGATCTAAAGAAGGAAATCCAAGTCTTAAGATGTCCGAACAGGGTTTTTAAACAACTTGAGATATGGAATCCACCTGCTTGAACACCTCAAAACCCAAGATCCTCCCTTCTAAACTACCCGATTATATGGTCTTTAATTTCAAATTGGGTGAAGATTTACATTAATTAACTCAGTTTATAATTATAAGGAACTTAATTTTTTAATTAAAATGTGAGAAACACATAATTTTTTAGTAAAATTATTAAAAATTAAGTATTTCTTACATACTCAAAGACACAAATGACAGTTGTAGAAACTGAATTGAAGAAGATTCTTCCAAGTCAATTTAGAGAAAATAAAGGTCCGAACCCAACAAAAATTTATGTTTTTTTCAGAATAAACTTCCTAAAAGGTTTTTATTTAAAAATAAAAAAAAATAAAAAAATTGTCTCCTATACCTAAAATTATAGTTCCGCCCTGTTCATAAACTACCCGATGATATTTCTTCCATTGGTGACATAATACGAAGGATGAGAAACAAACCTATTTCATAGACTAGGCCAGAAAAGGCAGAACAACCAGGGCCTCCGGTGAGCCAAAGCACTAGAGGGTCATCTCTTGGACTCCTCTCAGACTCAATGAAATAGTAGAAAAGCTGCACATCATCCAAATCCCCCACGCCTACATACCTGTGCGTTTAATTACAAAAAATCTTCATTCTTACCTTCCTCAAGTTACAGTAAAACAGTAGCATCATTTGGTTTTCTTATGCCAATCCTAAACAAGCCTTCTTGATGTGGTTGGCTGTGAGAAATAGGTTTACTACAGGAGATAGGCTTACGGTTTGGGGTTATACAGGTGACTCACAGTGTGTTTTTTTCAGGCATGGGATAGAAAGTCGAGACCACTTGTTCTTTCGGTGCAGTTTTAGCTCCCGGATTTGGAAGAATTGCATGCAGAGGTTTGTCTTGGAAGAATTCACAATAGATTAACAACTGGAGATAGGTTGTTATCTTGGGGTTTTAATGGAGATACGCAGTGTGTGTTTTGTAGAAATTGTACTGAAAGCCGGGATCATTTATTCTTCCTATGCAGTTTCAGTGCTAGAATATGGAAGGAGTGTATGAAGCGTTGCAATGTTCCAAGTCCTTGTTTTGATTGGCAGGATTTGATTATGGAAGGTTGTCGAAGCTGGAAAACCAAATCTATGTTTGGTGTTATCTGTAGATTGGCTATTAGTTCTATTGTCTATGGGATTTGGAGAACTGGAAATGAGATTAAACATGAAGGCCATCCTCATACAGAAGAGCAAATTTTGAAGTTGATCATCTGGGAGGTGAGAACTCGGATTGCAGGGAAAGGAAAGTTTCAAAAGACCAAGGAAAACATTATTCTCTGTAAGAGCTGGAATATTGATGAGTCTTTTCTGTCTTAAGTTCCAGCTGCTTGTTTGTTTTCTCTTGTTTTCCTGTCTTGTTGACTGTTTGTTTTGGTTGTAGTCTGGTTTCCAGCTTGTTTTGCTGGGTTTGTTTGAGGAGTTTTAGAACTTGTTTGCTCTTGTGTTTCTGTTTGTGGTTTTGGAGTTTGTACAGTTGTTTTGATATCAATATAGTTCAATTATTCATCGAAAAAAAAAAAAAATTGCATGCAGAGGTGTAATATTGATAACCCTGATCTTGACTGGTCTAATGTGCTGGATGTTGGTTGTAGGCAGTGGAAAACTAAGAGACTGTGGGGGGTTCTCTGCAGATTAGTTTTAAATTCTGCTGTTTATCATTTGTGGAGAGCAAGGAACGAAATTAAGCACCATGGGCATTCAAAAACTGAAGAACAGGTGCTTCGGTTGATCTGTTGGGATATTCGGTCTCGCATTTCTGGAAAGGGATAATTCACGAAGACTAGGGAGAATGTCGCTCTTTGTTTAAGCTGGAACATTGCTCTCTGAGTTCTGGTTTAAATTTGCTTGTTGTTTGGTTGTTTTGGTGGTTGTGAGCTCTGTTTTTGCTCTGTTTTGTGCTCTCTGGTTTCGGTTGGACAACCTTTGTTTGTAAGGTGTTGGTTTGTTAGTAATAATATCACTCACTTATTCATCAAAACAGTTGTATCAGAAAGAGACATATATGTATATACACGTACTCACCCGGTTTCAAGCTTGAAAGGGAGATCACCAGAATAGCCTGGCAGGTTGTTAATGATTGTTTGAGGCGCAACAATGTTGGGGAGAAGCAATATAACTACAAGAAGTACACACGACAACATGTTGGTCATACATTTGTTGCCTGCTTGCGGTTGCAGAGGTGGTACTGCCATGCTTTCTTTCTCTAACACGCCACAAATGGAGAGAAGAGTGGTGAACAAGCTAGACTGAGTGATCAAGGGAGTGTTTTTGCTCTAGATTTATGGACCTTTTGAGCAGAGGATAGTGTTAGCTAGCAAGGTTGACTTTGGCGAAAACGAGGTTCACATTGTATAATTAGAATATAATAAATTCTTGGCCCAAATTTTACTTCTCTTTTTTTGCACGTAAAAGCTTAATTTTCCCTAGTTTTTGTTACTTCCCAGGTGCTGAGTCCAAAACCCAGTTTGAAAATCAAAAGCATATATTGTTAAATTATATGGGGCTGGCTGCAGCCTGCACGATTTATCTCGTTCCCAACCGGTGTTGTTCGGCAAATGCATGTATAGAACAAAGCAGTGAGTTTTTAATTTTAAAATTAGTAAAAAGTGATAATGTGATATAAAGTAAAAAGAATTTATATAGAAAAGTGAAAAAATTTTGTATCATAGTAAATTTTTTCATTTGAATAGTAATAAAAAATTATTGATATGATATAAAAAGTAAAAAAAAATAAATGTTTTGACATAGATTGTTATTGAAAAATGTAAAATTAAAATTTAAAAAAAAAAAAAAAAAAAAAAAAAAAAAAAAAAAAAAAAAAAAAAAATTGAACAGTAACATTCACTATTCTGTACCGTAACCGAGCTTGCCAAACAACATACCCACAACCCTGGTTCTAGTGGTAGTTGTGAAAGGTAGGAATATGTAGACATCAAAAATCTTTGATTCGATTTCTTGATTTTGATTGACACCGCATACGGCTCATATTATATTCCTTTGTGCTTCAACTGCCAAACAATACAGGGAATAGAATTAAGAAAGAAACATCAGATACAGGAGTTGAATTAAACTTTAAATATTTCCCTCCAACCGGTTTTCAAGCAACAAAAACAAAAAACAAAAAAAAAATTAAAAAACTACCTTTCCACGTAGGCTGTTGTGAGAAATGAGTGTAAGAATCATTTCTCTTTTTACAATTCATTCTGAGTTTTGGATTTTTTAGAATTATTAAGCAATATGTCACGTCACTAATTGAGCACGTGAAAGTATATGTAATATTTTTTAAGCGAGAAACACGGTTGTTGCATGATTCAAAAACCCAATTAAATTTTCATTTTTTATTTCATTCAATCGTAAATTTTTACTGTCGCGTTAAAATGTAAGTACTTAAGAATATGCGTAGCATTCCACGTTATTTATAAAAGAAATGCTATTCAACGAGAAATATCATAAAAGAGAAGGCCACTTCAGTGCAATAGAGATAATGTTTTTGCAACTCCGCAAGGCCTAGAGAATTATATGTAGTTATTATTTTCTCTTTTTGTCATTAATTCTCTTTTATGTGTGAACGAAATTTGAGTGTATTGACACTTTGTTTTAAGCAGTTTTCTCGTTACTAGTTTCTGTACAATTGTACTCCATCTTTCAACAGTATTCTATGCGATTGAGTTATATACATATACATATATATATTTTTTCAATTAGTTATTTAGCTGTTTTCTTGATATATCCAACTGGTCAAGGAAGCTTTTCTGACAGTATGCCTCTAGGAATTTCTCATAATTTAAACTCCATGATTGCATTCCAAGCTGAGCAAAACATTACTATGCACCCATTTCACACGTTTTAAGTGTAGCTGGTGTATTCTGCAGCTCCCTATTCAGTGCTATGCATGGTTCATTGGTAATAATGAAATAGCTCACTGAGTCAAAGGTCTGCAAAAGATGATGGGTATACCTTGAACAGTTAAAGTTGCTCTACTTCTTTTAGCAAGATGAAGATCGCATCTGAAAAATGCTAGAAATCCCATACTTCATGTTAGACAATGCCAGGAAATCTTGGGTCGAAACACATCATGGCCTTGCAGCAATGCCACTATCCAGATGATGCATATTTTACAGGAAATTTTCAACTATTGGATTTCCATATCAACACAGCCAAAGATGTCGATTTTGGAACATAATCAAGCATATATTTTGGAATCCACGGCTTTGAACAAGCGTGCGGCACTACCTCCCACATCTCTTCTCTAGCCAAATCACAATTCTGAGCAGCATTTTACCTATAGAGATCCATCTGAAGAAAAGAGAAACAGAATGTGCCATGGTACCTCCTGCATGATTGATGCTCCATTTGCCTAAAAGAAGACTGAGGAAAATGCGAAGAACTTTGAAATATAAGATTTATTTTCTTCTATTATTGTGAATATGTAGTCTTTACACATGCTAAATTACACAAAATTTACAATCAAATGGCTCTTGACCGAACCTGCAATCCACCTTCCAGAAACTCACCCTCACCTCCCTGCAAGCAGAGGTCAACTATGTTATTCAAGTAACAAGAAGTTCAGAGGGTTTCCCGTGCTTCTCTTAGGGTCATATGGTCTTCAATAGTTTTAACAGAGCACTAACACCATGCGCTTTCCAAACATTAAGACCCATTAAATTTTAAAGTTAGTTATACTAAAGAGGTGTATTATCAAAAAGTCCAAGCGGAGGTTTTTCACAAGAAAAAACATGGTAATGCATCAACATATCTAAAATTTGGTGATCCTTTAAACTGCATTTATATAATTTACTTCTTTTTTTCTTTATTATTGGTTAATTATAAATGCATCCCGTAGGTCTTGAATCCACAACCTCACCTTAGTCCTGAGATGCCATTTGAATTCAATCTTATTGGTTGCATTTTCTAAATTTTTTATTTTCCTCTAGAAATAATCCTTTATACCAAATTCAACACTCCTATATTATTGTGACCTTTAAGAATTACAATACTATTAGTGATCATAATCAACATAATCAACAATCTCTAATCTAGACAAAAAAAAAAAAAAAAGAAAAAAAAAAAAAAAAAAAGAAGAAGAAGAAGATATGCTCACAATTTGTTGTACTTTCAAGCCATTTAAAATTTTAGACCTCTAGATATTTCCAATATTACAAAATTCCAATTATCTTTTATCATTTTAATTTGAAACAGTGAAAAACACAATCAAAATAAAAACGGAAAGTTGAGAAAAAAGAAAAAAGAAAAGAAAAAAAAGGGTAGAGAAGGGTCGCTAAGAGGATGCATTAGAAAAAAACATACCATTGGATCCCTGGACTTTGTGTCATGAAGCAATTGATCGAGTGCACCATCTGCCCGAAGTATTTTCGCTCCACATCCAGGAGCATCCACTGGCCCAACAGCCTCTTCATCAACCAAAACTCCATTCATAGCATCAATTTCTGCCTTGATGTCTGGAATCTGTGCATAAAATGACAAAAAGGAATGCTTGCATTAGGGGGTGCTAAATGTCATAATAGACCTTGATGCTAAAATCTATCATTTATTTAATTTCATATGGAGTGACAGGGAAAGAATAATATCAAGATACATTGGTTATTTCCCCAACAGGTAAGCGATTACTTTCATTGATTTGATAGGCTATAGCTCCAGTAACTCATTGCAATAACCAGTTTGTTACCAATTACAACAGCTAGTCACACTAGCAACGTTTTTTGACAAATCAGCAAGAAATGCAAGCCAGTAACTTCTCTCTTATAGTGACAACATCCTCCCATATCATGGAGTGGTCTCACTCTCAAGTTAATTAACAACCTGGGAATTGCAACAAATATAGAGGATCCTATTCAATTTGGTGTGGCTGCTTACCTCAAAAAATAAAAATAAAAATAAATAAATAAATAAAAAAACACAAGTTGCATAACATTATACAAGGACCCATATCTACCTCATACATTGCTTCTGTCAGAACATTTTCCAATATGGCTCTTAGACCTCGGGCACCAGTGTTCTTTGCCATCGCTTTCTTCGCGATCAATGTCAAAGCATTTTCGGTGAAGCGTAACTTGACCTGAAATTTGATGATAAGCAGTTCCAGAAGTACCAAATAGAGGGTTAGGACATCTGCATGCTTGAGACCACAAACCGGATAGAAGGAATAAATTTTACAGACCACAGATGCAGTGGTTCAAAAGTGCTTACATTGTTCATGCTGAACATCTTCTTGTACTGTTTAGTAAGAGCATTTTTTGGTTCTGTGAGGACCTATGACGCATAAATAAGCCATGAAACAGTTAACTACTTCCTTAGCATTTTTTGATAGGTAATAGGCAGAATATATTAGAAAAGCGTAAAAGGCGCCCCTAAGCATACAAGGAGTATACAAAAAGGACACAAAAAAAAAAAAAAAAAAAAAAGACACCCGAAAAACCCAAAAAGAAATTCTACATCAAACCCCCAACTTCTTACTCCTAAGTCGGCTAGAACCCACTCCCTTAGCATCGAAATTAATAGAACATTCTAGATTCTTGACCTCTCTTTTCCCCTTTTTCCTTATTATCTCCTTAACCTTCTTAGGAGGGGAATCAGAGTTAAAGCGCTCATCTTCAAGCAAAGACAAAAAATCAAAAAATCCCTTCTGATCAGATCCCACGAACGTAACCCCCATCGTGCGAAAGCACGACCTACTACCTTCCACTACCCTGGGGTAAACAACACTCTCCTTCGGATCAACCCCCTTTGAAGATTCTCCTACCTCAACGATCCCAGACGACACCCCATGCAACTGGGAGCACCCAAACACAGAGGATAACGGTCTTGGCCACGGAGGAAACAAAACCCACTGAAGAGGGGGAATGAAAGCCGAAACCCCGGGAGGACCTCCAACCTTCCCAAAAGGAAGATCCCCACCAAAACTCCTAACCAAGGCAGGGGCAACCGAGTGCATCACTGCCTGCCGAATGAGATCTCCTGAAGGAACACCAAAATCAACGCCGACGGAAACAAACCCAGCACTGCCAGACGAGGCACCAAGCTCACCAGACTGAAAATCCTCAACACCCGACCTCACCAAGACAGAGCCAGCCGACGGAAGAGCCGCTGCCTGCCGAAGGATAGGCCCTGAACCAGAAGAACTCGAAGCCAAAGAAGACCGCACCCCAGAAAGAAGATCACTCAGAATCACCGGAGGAATCAAAACCGGCGCCGGAAGAGGGGGAAGTATGGTAACCGGATTGACGGACTCGACCACCGGAACGATCTGCCGATCACTGGGACTAGCCTCGGAAGGAGACAGACCCAGATCCACCCCAAAATCTGCCGCCGACGACATGACCGGCCGAAAAGCGCTCCCAATGACCTCCGTCGAACGCAGAGGACACCCCGGACCCGATCTCCGCCCCGAAATCCCACCAGAGACCGAATAACCCTTAAGGCCCGAACCAGCGTCCAGATTGGCATAGGGCTTAACCACTTCCTTACCATTGAAAAATGCAGAAAATGAATGAATTCTGTTTTTTTTTTTTTCTTAAAATAACATTTCTAATTTCAAGATTTACTGCTTGTTAGAACCAAAACTTTTGAAGCATCATTTAATTATGATACTAACAGACATATGAGACAACTTTTTGGTGTTTGAGCCAATTAGGCAACAGATGAAAGCTACAAAACCACAAATACAAAAATGCAACCATTCCTCTCAGTGAGAATGATAAGGCCCTTCCAAGTAATCGGCAGCGAAAAATTTGAACAAAATAAACATTAAACTGATAGAACATACCTGAACAAGTTGGTCTTCATTTAAAGCTGACAGGCTCACTAAAATTGGAAATCGTCCCACAAATTCAGGTATGAGGCCATATGCAATAAGATCACCACTTTCTACCTACAAGTTCATTTAAAACCCATGAGGCCAGCTAATTAAAGGAACAAGCATATACATTACGCAAAATACACAAGCAGAATGCAATCAATGAGCATGTCATTTAATTCTGTAACCATATTGCGTGGATTCTCACAGATTCCAGCAATGAGGATGTCACTACAGCATTGGTCAATCCACCACTTCTCATGTTCGCACGAACTGGCGCTCCAAAGCCAATGGAAGAATCTTGCCGTCTGGAAAAAGAATGTACCCATCATACGAGAAGCCAACAAAGTAAAAGAATTTTCATAAACATACAGCACTAGAAATGGTATTACCTCTCTGAAATGGTCTTCTCTAAATCAACAAATGCTCCACCACAAATGAAGAGGATATTTTTCGTATCTATCTGCAAATCGTCACAAGTTAAAAGATGCCCAGGTAACAACTATAATAAAAAATAAATAAAAATAAAAATAAAATAGTAATTCTGAAACTTAGAAGCTTCAAAAATATTTAATTTGTTGTTATTAAGATTTCCATAATTCCTAGTAAAATCTCGAAGTAATTCCAGCAATTCATTTAGCAAGTGCCTGGCATGAAACCAAGTTCCTCAGACATGGTAAGTTCCAACTGCACTGAGGGGTCAATGGCCTCACCAGATATAATTGCATGAAATAGAAACAATCGTAACACTAGAAAAACGGATAGTTCTAGATCCACATACCTGAATGTGATCACTGCGGGGATTCTTCCGAGCTCCTTTATCAGGAACACTCACTATCTGACAAAGAAAAGCATGTAGTGAATATCCAGCCTAATATAATATTATATCTTGCATATTTAAATGGTGAGATTCTGTAAAGAACTTTTCTAGGTGAGACTCCTAGAAGGCCTTGATGAGACTCCAAGGTTTCCTATCTCTTTCTTTAAATCTTCCTTTCTTTTCTTCAGTATTCAGCCACAGCCAGACCTTGTTCACCCACTATTACCCCTTAAAAAACCTATCTTATAAAAGACTAACAAGTCCATCATCAAAACCTTTTTTTTATAAGTAATCAAGATGTATATAAATAGCACAAAACGCCCCCAAATACATAGGAAATATACAAGAGAAAGCACATAGCTAGAATGAGCCAAAACTAGGTGTTTTGGCGCTAAAACTGTTAAAGTATTGATTAACTGATTAAATTTACCTCTTCCTATCAGCTTAAACTTTTGGGATAAGTGGTGGTTTAACATGGTATCAGAGCCAAAAGGTCCTGAGTTCGAACCTTGACTCCGTCATTTACCTTCCATTTCAATTAAATATTCCACATGTTGAGCCTCACCTATTAAAAAGGAAGTCTGAGCTCACACGTGAAGGGGAGTGTTAAAGTATTAATTAAGTGAATAAATTTACCTCTTCTTATCAGCTTAAGCTTTTGGGATAAGTGGCGGTTTAACAAAAACTAGCATTGAAAATACTAGAAGTATCAAAATTTACTGTTCAAGAGTACTGCTTACAAAGCCCTAGGGCAGCAACTTAGATTAACAGTTTTCTCTTCTTGTTTCAGCTCCAAACCCTCCAATAATCCTTTAACTAGCTTTCTTAACAAGTGCAACTTAGAGTTTCATAGCCCACATATGATAGTAGGAAACTCTGATCACTAAATAAAAGGGTCATCCAACATCAGAAGGCTTCAATCATCAACATTTTCCTAGAATAGGAAGTCAAAACATAAACTCTAGAATGTTATTCAGAGATATCAAATTCCATCTTGGATTCAATATTTTTGAACTACAAAAACTAATTGGACCATAACCAAACTCGAATCAAGTATATTGACACAAGTTGATTTTCAGGGAACCACTATTTAAACCAATCTAGAGCAAGGGGTTTTACTGCAGCTATGGAAGACTTCTCAAAGTTCATTCATGAGCAGAGCTTGGTAGATATTCCTATGCATGGAGGGTAGTTTACTTGGTCCAATAATCGGGTATGGTCTAAAATTGATAGGTTTTTGCTTTCTCTGGAGTGGGAAGAACATTACTCTGATGTGTCTCAACGACGATTACCTAGACTTTTATCAGACCACTTCCCTTTGTTGTTGGATTGTGGAACACAGAGAAGAAAAAAGGCATTTTAAATTTGAAAACATGTGGCTCAAATTCGATGGTTTTGTGGAACAAGTGCAACGGTGGTGGGAGTCTTATGATTTCCAAGGCTTGCCAAGTTATGTGTTGGCGAAAAAGTTGAAAGCTTTAAAGGTAGATTTGAAGAAGTGGAATGAAGAGGTTTTCGGTGATGTGGGGAAGGAGTTATTGGAAGGTATTAAAGAGTTGGAGGGTTTAGAGGAGTCTCAGGGGCTTATGGAGGAGGAGCAGGTACGGAAGTCTGACATGATCATGGAAATGGAAAAAACACTCCTGTTTGAGGAGGTTAATTGGAGGCAAAAATCTCGGGCTTTGTGGCTGAAGGAAGGGGATAATAACACTAAATTCTTTCATAGGGTGGCAAATTCGCATCGGAGGTACAATCATGTGGGAGCTCTGAGGATTAATGGGGCTATGCCTACGGATCCGATGGATATTAAGGAGCACATTGTCAATTATTATGACACTTTGTACACCGAGCAGAGTTCGTGAAGGCCTAGGGTGGACCGGATTTCTTTCTCTTCCATTGATGCGGATGAGTGCCTCTGGTTGGAACGTGTATTTGAGGAGCAGGAGGTATGGGAGGTGGTGCGGGAGATGAACGGGGATAAGGCTCCGGGCCCAGATGGTTTCTCTATGGCTTTCTTTCAGAAATGTTGGGTTGTTCTCAAACAAGATATTATGGCGGTTTTCTCATAATTTCATAATAGCTGCCAGTTCGAAAGGAGTTTGAATGCAACTTTCGTTTCCCTTATCCCTAAGAAGGTAGATGCGGAGGAGATTAAGGACTTTAGGCCTATCAATTTGGTGAGAGGGGTCTACAAAATGATTTCTAAGGTCCTTGCTAACAGGCTCAAATCAGTGTTGGAAAAATTAATTTCGAGCTCTCAGAATGCCTTCATTGGTGGTCGGCAAATCCTGGACTCAGTTCTTATTGCCAATGAATGCCTGGATAGCCAGTTGCGGTCGAGGGAGGCGGGGTTATTATGCAAGTTGGATTTGGAGAAAACATATGATCACGTGAACTGGGATTTTTTACTCTACATGCTTCAGAGGTGTGGGTTTGGGGAGAGGTGGAGGAAATGGATTAAATTTTGTGTTTCTTCTGTAAAATTTTCCATTTTGGTTAATGGTGCACCGACAGGTTTTTTCCAGAGCTCAAGGGGGATTAGACAAGGTGATCCTCTTTCTCCTTTGCTGTTTGTGGTGGTTATGGAAGCACTTAGTAGGATGTTGAATGAGGCTATGCTCCAAGGCTTGTTGTCTGGTTTCTCAGTGGGCATCAGGGATAATGAAGCTTTAGTGGTGAATCATTTGTTGCTTGCTGATGATACATTAATTTTCTGTGGAGCATAGGCTGAACATGTTCGAAATTTGAGGTGTACCTTCTTATGTTTTGAAGCGGTGTCAGGGTTGAAGATTAATCTTGGCAAATCCAAATTGGTCCCAATTGGAGAGGTGGATGATGTGGAGTCTTTGGCACATATTCTGGGTTGTAGAATTGGGTCTTTGCCGATGTCATATTTGGGTCTACCACTAGGGGCGTTGTTTAAGTCTCTTTCTATCTGGAATGGGGTTATTGAGAAGGTAGAACGAAGGTTGGCTAGTTGGAAAAAGCTCTATCTATCCAAGGGTGGCAGGGTGACGTTGATTCATAGTACACTGTCCAGCATTCCTACTTATTTTTTATCTTTGTTTCTTATTCCTGTAAGTGTAGCCAAGAAATTGGAGCGGCTTCAAAGGGAGTTTCTATGGAGTGGTTTGGGGGATGAGACTAAATTTCATTTAGTCAATTGGAATCGGGTTTGTTCTCCAATCAAGGTAGGTGGATTGGGAGTTCGTAATATTATTAAGTTTAATCAAGCCTTATTGGGGAAGTGGATATGGAGGTTTTCGCAGGAACGTGATGCTTTTTGGAGATTGGTGATTGAGGTGAAGTATGGGAGTGTGAGGGGAGGGTGGAGTTCATTACCGGCGACGGGGTCTTATGGTGTGAGTGTCTGGAAGTTTATCCGAAGGGGGTGGGATAATTTAGCCAAGTACTTGCATTTTGAGGTGGGTGAGGGGTCTCATATTAGCTTTTGGCATGATTTGTGGTGTGGGAACAGGCCGCTCAAGCTTTGCTATCCAGTTTTGTACTCTATTGCTCGTTTTCCGGATGCTTGGGTGGTGGATAATTTGTCTGTGGTAGGAGGTGTGGCTCATTGGAATGTTCCCTTTACACGCTATGCTCAGGATTGGGAGGTGGAGATGGTGATATCCTTCTATGAACAGTTATACTCTATTCGGATTCGGCACGGAGAGGTTGATAGGGTGGTGTGGAATCTTTCTAAGAAGAGGAATTTTGAAGTGAAGACTTTTTATAAAGCATTAGTTTGTCACGAGACGGCTTATTTTCCTTGAATGGAATATGGCGTGTTCAAGCTCCAAAGCGGGTGGCGTTTTTTGTTTGGACAGCAGCTTTAGGAAAGATTTTAACACATGATAATTTACGTAGGTGTGGTATTGTGGTGGTAGAGTGGTGTGTTATGTGTAAGCATGGGGAATCCGTTGATCACATCCTTCTTCATTGTGACTTGGCGCGGGTTGTTTGGAGTTGCTTTTATAGCTTGTTCGGGGTGGAGTGGGTTATGCCTAGTAGTGTTTTGGATTTATTGAGTGGTTAGGGCACCTTGCTGGGTCGTGGTTCTACTATCCGTATTTGGAAGCAGGTTCCTTTATGTGTTTTGTGAGGTTTGTGACATGAGAGAAATTCTAGGCTTTTTGAGAATGTGGAGGTTACAGTTGGGGCTATTTGTAGAAATGTGCTTAATATGCTATATCTATGGGTGTCAGGGCATAGCCCGGGTCGTATGTCGTTTGCTGATTTTTTACTTTCATGTTCGTTTATTTCCTCTGACTATGGGCTCTTTTGTATACTTCATGTGTACTAGGGTTGCGCCCCTTTACGCTTTTTAATGAATTATTACTTATCAAAAAAAAAAATTCAAAACCAACAGAATTGTTTGAAATTATAAACTTCATTCCTACTAATCCAAAACATGAAAAAACTCAGTCTCCAGACCCATCAGTATCCTTATGTAATAATGCAAGTTTAAAGGCAATTAGGCAAAGCCCAGAACCCACTCATCTAGGACAAAAACTTGGTAGAAAGTAAGAGTGCACAGAGATTGGGCACAACCTAATTCATTTTTGGTAAGCCCAAAAGCCCCAAACAGTCTAAAGGTAATATGCAAAGATCACACATTAAGTGTATTTTTTACCATGCTTAAAAGATTTTTTCAACAGCCCATATATTTCTAGAAGGAAAACAATAGTTTGCCCATTGAGTTACTAAAGTCAGTTTTCATTATAAAAATTCCAGTGTGAAATTTAAAATCTTACCACTCGAGTTGGCAACATAGAATGTTGCTGGCACAACAAAATTACATGTTACTGGAACCCTCAATTCTAAAATTCATGCCACAGACTCCTAGTACATACTATCATGTGAGCACACCAATCAAAACAATATGTACACAAAAATTGGGATGTTTACTAGGACATATAATTGGAGTAGAAAGATATAAGTGAAAAAAATGCAGGTGGTGAGAAGACTTCTTGAAGAGTAATGTGAACTTCCACATGCTTCTATTTCCAAACTAGAACATGCATATCGTGATGCCAATGCATTAAACATGTATACAATTTTATTTTATTTTTGATAGGTCATTAAACATGTATACAATTATAAATTGAAATAGATATCCAGGCAAAATAAAGAGAAAATAACTTTCATTCAGAATCTATTGATGTACAGGATCAGATAAAGTAAACCATATGGTAGGAGCACTGCATACAGCATTCTTGCTAAGAAGTTCTATCTAAATATTATAAACCACTACCTACTATCTCTTCACTTAGCAGTGTCTATCAAAGAGAGGATCTACAAACTTTAGAGTTTTTCATAGGAAGTTTGCGTCTCTCAGGTTTTTCAGCCATGTGAGGCGTGTCGACAGGGCTACTGTGAACCCCGTCGAGGGTTGTCGAGTGCGGTAGGGTATGGAGAACTGGTTTTTTGTGGAGGCTAAGTCCTTCATCTTCTCAGTAGTGGAATGAACTTTTGTGTTGGGAGTGGCGGAGAAGAGGAAAGACTTCTCAGGACGGTTCGGCTTCGGGTTGCGTTGCTTGGTTATTGTCGATGGTGGAGGAGGTGTTGCAAAATCCGGACTCCGAGGACTTTGTTAAATATTTCAGGGAGGGTTCGAAGGTGACCTTTGTTCAGAGAGGTGGAAATACTTCCGGCCGGTTCTTGCTGGTGACGGTGTTCGATGTGGGTGGCTGGAAAGGAATGATTGTGTTTCCTGAAGGCCGTGACGGGCGGAGTTGGGGGCATGTTTCTGGGGAGCTAAGCAAAAGTGTTGGATTTCTTTGGATCCTCAATGGTGTATCCTTCTAGTGGCGCCCCGCCAGGGAAGAGGTTGGGCAAGGACGTGGGTTTATTGTCGTACGCAGAGGCGGTGCGCTCGTCGACTGGTGGCGGGCCTTGTGTTCAGACGCCGATGGTGGTTTGGTGCGAGATAGAGAAGATTTTTTCGCTGGACCGGGAGCAGGAGCCCTTCCGGCAGGCGGTGGATTGTTTTGCTGTGGAGAGGTCTTTCACCGGTCCTCTGGGTAAAGACCTTGCGGACGACTGCTACACTATGGAGTATTCTTCTTCCGGTCCATTGGGTAAGGACCTTCTAGTGTGTTCCACGGCTCGGGTTGCAGTCGACGAAGTTGGCTCCATGGATCGATGTGGCAGAGAGTGCAAGAAGATGTGCTCAGAGGGTGATCACGAGTGGGATTGCGACGTTTCGGGGAAGGAAGTTGGGTTTTTCAGGAAGATTCTCGACTCTGCTGGTAATTGGCAGGATCGAGAGTGCAGGCGTCCAACGCATTTGGGTAGGATTTCTTTTGGGCTGAAACCAAAACTGGCCTTTTTGGGTTTGGGCTGGTTATTTAGACGTTTGGGGAAGTTTAGACGTTTTGGGATTTGGTCCTCCTATGCTCGCATGCGGACTGGTTCCAAGAGGTTGAGATGTTTGCCTTTCACTAAGAAGACTAAGCAGTGCGGGTTAGCAAAGAGCAAAGCGCGTCTCCCTCCCAATTTCACCTAGAAGTTGCTCACGGAGAAGACTTTTGCTCCGTCCAGTTTAGCAATTTCAACAGCGTCGTCCACGGTCGCTACTTCTACCGAAGACTGTGCTGGTCCGTAGGCAGAGACTGGGATGGCTTCGGTGGGGGATTTTCATCCGGTTTCATCGGTGGGGGATTTTCGACAATAGGGAGGGTTCTTCCTTTCTCTCCCTTGAAAGAGCCCAAGTTGAAGCCATTGATTCAATACAAGCGTAAAGGGAGGAAGCCGAAGTCGGCAGTGGATCAAGGGGAACTCGAAGATGTGGGCTTTCTCAGGCAGGGGTTTCTTAAATCAAGCTCGTCCTCTCTTCCTCTGGCAGATCATGGTTTCTCTGGAGGGGGTTGTTCTAATAGAGCTATTCCTCCCAACTCTACGGGTTCCCAGGCTATTTCTCCTATGGAGTGGTCCTTGTTTTGGTCTTCGATAGGGTCCGGGGACAAGGGGGAAGAGGATAAATCTGTGGCTTTCCTGTCTGCCCTTGATGAGGAACATAGGAGGCGGGATAAGATTAAGGGGTGTGAGCTTTAGTAGCTTAGGGTTGAGTTGTTTTGTGGGTTGTTTATGTAGGGTCGCTGGTGAGACTATTGCTTCTTGTATACTCCATGTGTACTAGGGGCACCTTACGCTGTTTTTTTAATAAATTTGCACTTACTTATCAAAAAAATATATATATTATAAACCATGAACAGAAACTAACTACAAAGCTAATTCAAGCTTGATCTACGCACCATTCCTTCCAGCATTTTTAGTAATGCCTGTTGGACACCCTCTCCAGATACATCTCTGCCAATGTTTAAGCTTTCAGCCTGCCCAAAAAGTCAATGGGATTGTTGTAAATAAGGCATAGAAATATTTTGAGTGGAGGTTCCCTATAGTAACAAGTCACAAAACCTTCTTAGTGATCTTATCGACTTCATCAATATAGACAATGCCTTGCTGAGCTGCTTCAACATTGAACTCAGCTTCCTAAACACAAAGATAGCACATATTGGAGAAGAGGCAAGAAATTAAAAATGAAATAGAGCCCTGAAGCTAAGAAAATATCTTATACATTTCCTTAAAACTATTAAAGACAAGGGCATCATGTTCACACATTAGTGCGCATACAACCACAGTGAACTCATGCAGAGGCATGACAGACATATTTAATCAAGAGGCTCTAAGCTCCATTATTAAGCACCAAGAATGCCCATATTGTAATTTACGATTCCAAAGATGAAGTCTACAAATTAAATATAAACTATTTGTAGATTCTTGTTAAGCATATATCATTTATTGACTTCCAAAAAACACTTGTTATTTATTCTTAATGTAGAAGTACAATAAATTCACATTCTAATACCATCATGTTCTAAATATCATGTACCAATAATGCTTCGCTGCTATTCAGCATCACTAAGAAGAATGCACCGTGATCATTCCAACCCTATCAAATGCCAATGCTTTTGTGTATATTAACTAAGAAGCTCTTCAAATGAAACAAATCTACTGAACTTGCAACCACCATCCGTTTTAGGATCAAAACATTTAAGTCCAAATTTCAACAACTGTGCATGCAAATTCACATTTATATGTCAGAAATGCAACCAAAGAAATACAACAGTTTTTTTTACTCTATCACCATATTAAACATCTATATGCCAATTTGGTCTGCAGCCAAACTTATCAAGGACTGACTTGACATAAGAAGACTGAAACCACCTTCCCCTCTTCTCTCCTTAATTTCATTTCTCCCAAAAAAAATCAACTTCAAAACATTTTAACTTTTTCCACTTTTTATATCACATTAATCATTTTTATTACTATCCAAATAAATAAAAAACCCAGTACAAAACAAAACTTTTTCACTTTTCCATACAGACTCTTTCTACTTTATATCACATCAATCACTTCTTACTACTAAAAAAAATTCATTTCAACAATCTTTAACAAACACACCCCATATGTAATTAGAAATTACCAAAAAGGAGGAGGAAAGTATAATTTTTTTTTTGATAAGTAAAGAATAATTAGAAAAACCCATCAGGCTACCCTCATTCTCATGTTGTTTGCCTCCGAGTACACAAGGATCACACAGAATGTTCAGTCCAAAATCTTTGAGAAAATTTTAGTATATATATAAACCTTTTGTTTTATAAGTATATATATATTACTTATCAAAAAAAAGTATATATATAAATATTTCTAAAATACAAACTCAAAGTAATAATATCCATGTTTCTAAAATAAAAACTCAAAAGTCATAATATCCTTGTATAACAGATTAATTAAATACCATGTGACCATACCATAAGCAGCTTATACAATATTGATTCCACGTCTTCTCCAACATAACCTGCCTGGAGAGTGGAAGAGAGAGAGAGAGAGAGAGAGAGAGCAGTAGTTGAAAATATCAGATAAATGGAGCAAAGCAGCAAAATTTTATTGATAACAACAAATATTTAAGTAAATGATCTGGCAAATTCAAAGGGATATATTCACGAAAAAGAAACACAAACAGAAAATGTAGTTTGTGCAGTTTGAATGCATCAAAATCAGTAGTCATAATAAAGTCCTGAGAACCCCGATTAATCTGTATTTCTCACATTCTAGACATTAAGAAGATAGAGCAAAAGATCCGGATATGTTCAAGAAGTTGAAATCTTTCTCTTATGTTGGAACATAACTTCAGTACATTTTCAGCAAGCAACTTCATAGTATGAAGAATTGCCTAGATATGAAAATATTGTCCATAGAAGGACATATTCCTATAATTTTTTTGTCAATGACAATGTGATAACTCATCTTTGTAAATGTCCATGTTTCTGAAACGGGCATAGCATAGGCAGCTTCCATTCAATGGCATATGAACAAATAGCTAATAGCCTTATTACCGAGATGAACAGGTAAAGAACTATATCAAGCAATGAACTTGCCTGTGTTAACGTCGTTGCATCAGCAACGGCAAATGGCACATTCACAACACGAGCTAGTGTTTTTGCAAGTAATGTCTTTCCTATCCTTACAGCCAAGGTGACAATACAAAAATCAAAACTGCAGCCCTTGTAAGCAGGTAGTTCTCATGGTAATACCACAAGGGGAAAAAAAAAGTCAAATTCATATTTCATACCTGAGCCAGTGGGACCCATCAATAATACATTACTCTTCTCCAGCTCAACAGAATCACAGTCCTCATTTTCATCTCCATTATTACCCAATTCTACACCCGACCTGGTATTGAGATGCACAAATTCAGTAAATAAAGCAGCATTGCGAAGTGGGTAGGCATCTAATATTACCCATCATCGAAACAAATCGACTAAGGCCAAACCCTTCAAACTCTAGAAAAAACTGAAAATAGCCCATTCGAAGCTCTAGTCATAGATTGTAAAGACCGTAAACTGATTGAAGAAGAAAGGCAATAATATGAACTAACTTTTGATTGAAAGAGGTGTCATATATCCTTTTGTAGTGATTGTAAACAGCCACCGAAAGCACCTGTAACGTGAGCATACATCTCAATTAGAAAAACAAAAACCCCACAATTATTTATTACATAGTGCATTAAATTTAACAATGCCATCCAGATACAACTCCATTCTTCCACAAACAATTTTCAGGAATAAAATGAAGATGTTAATCATACACGTTGTTATGATCACACAATAATTTTATTCCCCTTGTGAATCCATAAATAATTGGCATGCACATAACTACACGGTCACCAAAACTTTGCATCTAAAAGTACATGAATTCCACAAAATTCGACATTGGCCACACAAAATCCAAAGAATTCTACATAAAAATTTTACTCACAATTTACAGTGACACATTAGTTAAAGAATTCGCTACGAATGACACCTAAATTCTACAAAAATTCACCTTGGTCACGTAAAAGTCAATATTTGCTAAATGAGTATAAAAATTCAAGTAAGTTCACAAGCAAACCGAGCAAAAAGGGAAAACCAAAAACCGAACCTTCTTCGCCCTTTCTTGGCCAACGACGAACTCGTCGAGCGCCTTAACAATCTCCTTCGGAGTCGGCAACTCCCTCCCAGAAGATGACGCCGCATCGTTCTCCTCCTCGGGTCTTCCACAAGCTTCGGCTTTCCCAAACTGAGCTCGATCTTTCTCGGTATCCTTGACCCTCCCGACCTCGATGAAACTGCCTTGCAAGGGCTCCAGCTTGAACGGCTTGAAGTAGAACGCCGTTTTGCAATTGGGGCAGAGATTGAGGGCCTGGTAGAGCCCCATCTCACGGCCCGTTATGGATAACGGGCGGTTGGAGAAGAGAACGGGCATTTGGCGGGAGCAACGGGGGCAGTTGACGTCGGCACGAATGTGGTCGTAGGAGGAGCTGTGCCGCCCCTGTTGGCCGAAGTTGGAGCCTAGGGTTCTACGACAGGGAGAGCTGTTGGGGGAGTGGGTCGTCATTTGGTTGGGACTTGATAACATGATTTCCAGAATCGAAAGCATGGTTCTGCTTTTGCTTCGATTGCTTCGGAGAATCGACAACATTTTGATTTCGTCGCTGCTGGGTTTTGGTTTCAATTGGAAGACTGAGAGGAAACATGGAAGTTGAGGAACTGAGCAAGTATGGATTCGTTTTCATTTTAGACCCTCTTTTTTTTTCTTTTCTTTTTTTTCCGCTATAAATTTTTTTTTTCCTTTTTCTAAAAACTACTCCTCTCTATTTTAGATATTTTCTTTTTTAAAACATTCCAGAAGCCTCATTACTTTAGATATTTACTATTACTATTTTATTTAAATAATATTATTCAGAGATTTATTTATTCTTTATCTATAATAACATTTATTTTAATGTTTATATTTTTTTAACGGTAATATTTTTTTAATATTTATCTTATTCTAATAGTCATATTTTTAAATAAGGAAAATTACAATTTGTTATGCGCAAAGCCACCCTTAGCTATTTTAGAGAAAATTATTAGGTAATTATTAATTAAAAAATGTAAAAATTACCAGGAAGATAAACTTATTCATATTGATGGTGTGTAAAACAAATCCCTAGTGAGAATAAGAATAAATATACCAAAGAATTCCTCCTCGAATTCCGTCAAAAACCTTGCTTCATAGTTCATATATTTCAAGATTAAAAGCTTAAGAAAGAATGTTAAACAAAAAAAAAATTTAAAAATATTTAAGTTAAGTGTTTCATGTTATAGGTAAAGATTTGGATCTTTTGCTCTTACTCGGATCTTAAGAAGATCAGTTCTCCCTGATCTTATCTTTTCATCGAACATATTAACTACAGTTTTGTGCCATTTTTGTGACATATTGATCTATTTTGTTGAGATCTTGAACTGTATAAATTGATGTTGAGATTTCAATCTTGATACGTTAATATTGATCATTTCATTCAATAGAGATGATTGAAAGTCGGTTTATAGAAAGAGCTGAAGTTACTAGTAGGATATTAACATATAGAGTTATAAAGTAGTGTTTATATATAGAATGAGGTCTGTTTATCAACACAATGTCACAATCATTCAGATGCCCAAATATAGTGTCCCCAATTTCGAGTTAAACGATACGACGCACACGAACCAGGCTACCTTTTTATAGGCACATAAACCTCTCCCTGTAAATCCTTGTAATTAGGTAACTAATCGTCATTATGAATACAAATATCGTTGAAGAATGCAAATATTTTGATACTTTTTGTCTTCCAATTAACTGAAGAATGCAAATATTGAAATTTTTTAGGGTCAATGAGTCCGAAAAAAAGTAAAAATAAAAAAGGTGCAAAAACTTTTACACATGGGAGATTTGCAAAGAACCTATTTACGTGAAATATCTTCTGGTTACTCCTCATACGATACTTTGAGAATAAAATAAACAAAATCAAAAGTTACTTTCTCCATTTTAGGTAACTTCCTCTTCCTAAATGGAGTTTGTTTGGTTGCTATTTTAAAAACAGAATTTTTTTTTTCAAAACAGCAAAACAGGGTTTTATTACTATAGCTAAGTGTTTAACTACTTGTTTTGAAAACAAAAACACTGAAAAACACGAAAATAAAAAATCAGTTAGCCCAATACATTTCATCCCACTTTTATTATTGTTTCTTGACTATTAGATGTTATGAAGGCCTGGAAAAATGTGTTGGGCTATATTCAGGAAATTGGGATGAAATTGATCGGTTAGATATCTTATGGAGAGCATGATAAGGAAGATGAAGAACCGAATACAATTGATAACATCTTAGATGGTGATGAGAAGTTGCATAATGGAGATATAGAAGCTGAAAATATGGTTGATGTTGGAGTTGAGGTACACGTCGAAGATGATGGCGATTTGAATTCTCCCACGGTGGACATGTTAATGTTTCTGGACAATGGCATCAAATAAGAGACATTGTACAGGACATGAAGTTCTATTCTGTGTTTTGGCATGATCTCTACGGTCTGATTCATCAAGTTGTAGATGAGATATTGTAATACCTCCACCATGTAAATTATGTATATGCACCTAAAGCTTCCTTAACAAATGTTTAGAGTATGATATGAGACAAAAAATTTGTAGCTTTGTCATTAAATATTGGAGTCATAGACTCATAGGTTCTCTGTGTATGACCAAGATTTTTGTATCAAAACTATTAGAAAAAAATAGACTTTACTTTTATAGCTTGGTCTGATTTCTTTATAAGTAGAAACTGTTTTGAAAACAGTTGTCTAAACGCCTTAACCATTATTTTATGTTTTAAAACTGTTTTCGAAAACAATTTACCAAACGCTTTTTAAACAACAAAAAAAAAAACAATAGAAAACGGTTTTCAATTTTTGTTTTCGAAAACAGTTCCTAGAAAAAAGAACATAAACCAATTTGCCAAACAAACTCTGAGCGTCGGAACAAGAGCTGATTTGCTGGTTTTGGTTTCTTTATCTCTCTCTCTCTCTCAATATATCAGTACACTTGTAAGCTCAACTTGAACTACCCCTTATAACACACCATAGCCAGGAGGTGTGGTCTCTCTCTCTTTCTAGAGGTGGTTTCTCCCTAGTTGAAAATGATAAAATCTTGTTTACATTTTTTATGGAAAAATGACTTTGTTTCCTTGGTGACAGTTTAATCTTCTTCGAACATATTAACTACAGTTTTGTGCCATTTTTGTGACATATTGATCTATTTTGTTAAGATCTTGATTTTATAAATTGTTGTTGAGATCTCGATCTTGATATGTTAACAACTAAATTGAAAGTTAATATTGATCATTTCATTCAACATAACGATGATTGAAAGTCAGTTTATAAAAAGAACTGAAGTTACTGGTGTTGAAAAGTGAATGACTCATATTGGTTAATGAAAAGTTCACACTGGTTAACGAAGAGTTCACATTGGTTAATGAAAAGTTCATATTAGTTAACGAAAAGTTTTGGTTTCTATTTTCAATAGAGATATGCCCAATATTTTGATTGAACTCTTTAAAGCTTATCTGCAAGTCTTGAATTTGTTATTCCTTCAAGGCAGCGATTCACCGAATGACATTTAGTCTTCCAACGTTTGTAATAAGTTTCTCAATGTATCTTTCATGCTATTGTATTATTATCCTATAAATGGAATTTGCTTAAGGAACTAAAGAGATAGAATTGTGAGAGAAAATTTGGTGTATTTGGGATTTGGGTTTGTGAGTGTTTAACACTCTTTTGTGTACTCTTTATGATATAGTGAAATCTCTCACATCTGTTGCACTGTGGATGTAGGCAAATTGCCGAACCACATAAATCTTGCGATCTTGTTGTATTTTGTTTTAATTTTTTTTTTCTAAACATTATATCACGTTTGTTTCCCTTGAGTGTTTGTGTGAGAAATTCGCGACTTTTCACATAACAAATTGGTATCAGAGCTTTGGGTCACTAGTTCGAATCCCCCCTCATGAAGCAGATGCCACTAATTCAAATCTCCTCTCTCCCCTCTTGTGTAGACATGTCAAAAAAAAAATGGTATCAGAGCTTTGGGTTTCGACTTAGGTTATTTTTTTATTTTTTTTTTGGCTGTTTTAGTGTTTATTAAAAAAAAATAAATTGAAATACAATCATGGCTAAGGAATCGACTTCGAAATCTGTTGGTTCTACACCTGTGGTGAGATCAATTATCTAGGTTGATGTGGAAAAATTTGATGGAAAAAATAACTTCGGCATGTGGCAGTGCAAAGTTAAGGATGTTTTGGCTCAACAAGAATTTGATGCAACTCTGGAAGCTAAGCCAGGGGAGATGTCAGAGGCAGATTGGAGAAAGCTTAATCGTCAAGCTTGTGGAACAATCAGGCTCTATCTTGTGAAGGATCAGAAGTATTTTTTTATGAAGGAAACTATGGCAAGGGAATTGTGGAACAAGCTGAAAGACAAATATATGACCAAGGCCATCGAAAATAAGCTATTTTTGAAGAGAGTTTTTTGGCTTCAGGTATGTTGAAGGTACTTCTATGCCAGAGTATTTGAATAATCTTAATAAAATACTTATTGATTTGCAAAATTTAGAAGTTGAAATTGCTGATGAAGATAAAGCTATGGTGTTAATTAATTCGCATCCAGATACATATGAATATCTTGCTACTACTTTAATGTATGGTAAAGATACACTTAGATTTGATGATGTATCTAATGCTTTGACGAATGATGAGTGTCAAAGGAAGGATAAGCAAGCCAACAGGAGAACATCAGGAGCATTAACAGTAAGAAGCAAATCTGAAAGTAAGAGGCCCTCGGGTAAGCACCGTTCTGCTTTAAGGAAAAGAGGTACTTCGTCAGATCGGAAAATTCCGGCGAAGGATGAATGTGCATTTTGTCACCAAAAAGGCCATTGGAAGAAGGATTGTCTTAAGTTGCAAACTAAGGGCAAGGAGCATAAAGTTAATGTGGTGCGTACAAAAATTGAGGATTCAAATTCAGATATTGCTTTGGCTAGAACATCTTTTGTTTGCAATTCAGAGGGATGGATTATGGACTCTGCAAGTACTTTTCACATTTGCCCAAACAAGGAGTGGTTTTCTAGCTTGAATTTGATTAATGGTGGAGTAGTTCTTATGGGAAATGACATTGCCTGTAAGACGAAAGGGATAGGAAAAATTCATTTGAAGTTACATGATGGATTGGCTAGAGTTTTGGAAGAAGTTCGATAAGTACCAAACATGAAGAAAAATCTGATTTATGTGGGTACTCTTTAAGAGAAAGGCTACAAGATCACTATGGAGAATGGAACCATGAAAGTGATTTCTGGCGCACTAGTGGTGATGAAAGCTACTCGACGAAATAATTTGTATCATCTGCAAGGAACTACCACTGTAGGAGCAGCTGCCACAATTTCTGACAACTCTAAAAAGGTAATCCCTTATAATAATAAATTGTGGCATATGAAATTGGGTCATGTAGGTGAGAAGGCTTTGCAAGAACTAGCAAAGCAAGGTTTGTTGGATGGTAACACGACAAACAAATTTGAATTTTGTGAACACTGCATTCTAGGCAAGCAGACAAGAGTCAAGTTTGGCATAGCAGTTTACAACACGAAAGGAACTCTTGATTACATTAACACAGATGTTTGGGGACCTATAAAGGTTCCATCATTAGGAGGTGAACATTATTTTGTTACATTTGTTTATGACTTCTCTAGAAGAATTTGGGTATACAGCATGAAGCATAAAGACGAAGTCTTGGGAGTTTTCTTAACATGGAAGAAAATGATTGAAACTCAAACTGGTAGAAAAATTAAGAGACTCAGGTCAAATAATGGCGTGAGTACACATCAGATCCATTTTTGAAGATATGCCAGGATGATGGGATTATCAGACACTTCACGGTCAGTGGGACTTCGCAACAAAATGGACTGGCAAAGCGCATGAACAGTACTATTTTGGAGAAGGTACGATGTATGTTTTCCAATGCCGGATTGGGCAAGAGTTTTTGAACTGAGGCTGTGAATTATGCGTGTCATCTCATAAACAGGTTGCCAGCTGCTACGATAGATGGAAGAACTCCTATTGAAGTATGGTCACGTAAATTGGCTACTGATTATGATAAATTGCATATTTTTGGTTGCCAAGCATATTTTCATGTCAGAAACAACAAGTTAGATCTGTGAGCCAAGAAAGGCTGTATCCTAGGGATTTAGCTCAGGTGTGAAGGGCTATAGACTCTGGTGTCCTGAGTTGAAAAAAGTTGTTCTCAATAAAGATGTAACTTTCAATGAAGATGAAATGGTCAGTCAGTGCAAGGAGCATAATTCTCAAATTGAAGAAATTGATCATTCTACAGAGAAGTCTATGCAGCAAGTGGAGCTTGAGGTTCCCAGAGTATCTGTGCAACCTGAACAAATAAATTTCCAATTATGACTGAAGAAGAGAGTTCAAATGAAGTCAAGGAAGAGACCTCAACCCAAAGGTCTCTACAGCAACCAGATTCTATTGTAGTTAGTAGACCAAGAATAGAAATACGGAAGCCTGGTTGGTTTACTGATACAATGGTCTATGCACAACCAATTACCGATGTCTAGGTAAAAATTATGGAAAGAAATCATGACATGTCAATCTTATTTGTGCTCTACACGTCCATCACCAAGAGTAAATTAAAAGAAAATCAACTTGTGCATGAAAAGCATTTGCTTTGGAAAGAAAATCTGCATGATATGGTCCCCTACTCATATACATCCTTTGAAATTCCAATCCAAGTAGGAAAAAGACTCCATATCCGCACAGATTTGCGTTCTTTTATTGCGGGGAAATTTGGGCATAGTAAAAGTCTGAAATAAGAAAAACATATTTCTGACTTATTTGTTGCATTTTTCATTAGCTTTCCAAGGCCATCAAATTCAATACAATCCGATTCTTGATCCGAAAGTTATGATGAAAATAAAGTGACGTGCTCAATCTGGATTCTTTCCATAAATAAAGGATTTTGCCACTTCATTAAAATCTTGGAATTTGAAAGATTTTCTTCCAAAACCTTTTTGCCAATAACGTGTAGAGCTGATGCCCATTATGGAGGGAGATATGTGCTTGATTTGGTCTCCACAAGTCTAGAGATAAAATTGATTTGGACCTTCCTTGCATCTTTATGTCAATTCCACAAAAATAACGACATTATTTCTCAAAGACCTGCAAAACACTAAAATACCAAAACTAACAAAAAGTATTAGAATATAACAAAACTAAGGGTTTAACAAATATAAATTAAGGGGCCCAATTATACAATATTTTGCACTCATCAACCGACGATGATATTCCTTTAACCAATAGAGAAGCAAATGGCAACTCAGAAAAAGCTAGATGGAAGGAAGCTATGGGTGAGGAGATGCAGTCTTTTTACAAGAATGAAACTTTGGAGTTGGTTCAACTACCAAAAGGAAAAAAAGTGATTGGGTGCAAATGGGTATATACCAAGAAGGAGGGTTCTACAGAGCAAGATGACATTCGTTTCAAAGCTAGATTGGTAGCTAAGGGTTACGCTAAGAAGGTATTGACTATAATGAGGTATTTTCTCCTGTTGTTAAACACATTTCCATTCGTGTTTTATTGGTTTTGGTTGCTCAGTTTGATGTAGAGTTAGTACACCTAGATGTGAAAACTGTTTTCTTGCATGGGGACCTAGAAGAAGATATTTATATGACTCAGGCAGATAGGTTCAAGGTTGTTGGTAAGGAAAATTGGGTTAGCAAGCTGAACAGATCGTTGTATGGTTTGAAGCAATCTCCTAGACAGTGGTACAAACGATTTGATCGATTCATGATAAGACAGAAATACACAAGAAGCCAATTTGATCATTGTGTGTATTTTCTCAAGCTACAAGACGGTACTTTCATCTATTTACTTTTATATGTTGATGATATGCTAATTGCATGTAAAAGTATTGTGGAGATTGAGAGGTTGAAGACTCAGTTGAAAAACGAATTTGAAATAAAAGATCTTGGAGAAGCTAAGAAAATTCTTGGTATGGAAATTACTCGAGAGAGGGCGAAGGGTATTGTTTGCTTAACAACAATACTTGAAGGTAGTGAAGTGTTTTGGTATGGATGATAATACCAAACCAACAACTACCCCGTTGGCGCCACACTTTAAGCTTAGCCCTGTTATGTCTCCAAGTACAGATGAGGAACGTGACTACATGGCTCATGTTCCATATGCTAATTTAGTGGGTAGTTTGATGTATGCTATAGTGTGTATGAGACCAGATATTTCACAAGCAGTCAGCATGGTGAGCAGATATATGCATGATCCAGAAAAAGGGCATTGGCAAGCAGCGAAATGGATTCTACAATATATTATGGGTACTGTAGATGTTGGTTTGAAGTTCGAACGAGTTGACAGTGGACTTGATCAAGTTTTGGTTGGTTATGTGGATTCAAACTATGTTGGTGATTTGGATAAAAAGCGGTCTACGACAGGTTATATCTTAACACTAGCCAGAGGACCTGTCAGTTGGAGGTCAACATTGCAAACTACAGTTGCTTTGTCAACTACTGAAGCTGAATATATGGTAGTTGCTAATGCCATAAAGGAGACAATATGTTTACATGGTTTGATTAGAGACTTGGGTATTCTTCAGAAACATGTGAAAGTTTTGTGTGATAGTCAGAGTGCTATTCATTTGGCGAAAAATCAAGTTCATCATTCTCGAACAAAACACATAGATGTCTGTTTTCATTTTGTTAATGAAACTATAGAAGAAGGTGATATTCTTCTTTAGAAGATTATATTGGTTAACGAAGAGTTCATATTGGTTAACGAAAAGTTTTGGTTTCTATTTTCAATAGAGATATGTCCAATATTTTGATTGCTCTCTTTAAAGCTTATTTGTAAGTCTTGAATTTGTTATTCCTTCAAGGCACTGATTCACCGAATGACGTTTAGTATTCCAACGTCTGCAATAGGTTTCTCAATGTATCTTTCATGCTATTATTCTCATATAAAATAGAGTTTGCTTCAGGAACTAAAGAGAAAGAATTGTGAGAGAAAATTGAGTGTATTTGGGTTTGGGTTTGTGAGTGTTTCACACTCTTATGTGTACAATTTTTGATATAGTGAAATCTCTCTCTGTTGTTGCACTGTGTACGTAGGCAAATTGCCGAACCACGTAAATCTTGCGATCTTGTTATATTTTGTTATATTTTTTATTTTTTTCTAAACACTATATCACGTTTGTTCCACTTGAGTGTTTGTGTGAGAAATTCGCGACTTTTCGCACAACAACTGGTAGGATCTTAACATATAGAATTATAAAGTAATGTTTATGTATATAATGAGGTTTGTTTATCAACACAATATCCCAATCATTCAGAGGCCCAAATATAGTGTCCCCAATTTAGAGTTTAGCGATACGATGCACACGAATAAGACTACCATTTTCTACGCACATAAACCTCTCCCTATAAATCCTTGTAATTAGTTAACTAATGGTCAGCATGAATGCAAGTATCGTTGAAGTATGCAAATATATATTTTGATACTTTTGGTCTTCCAATTAATTGAATAATGCAAATATTGGATTTTTTGGGGTCAATAAGTCTGAAGAAATGTGCAAAAACTAGAAACCAAGAACAAGAAGAAATACACAAAATAAAAGGGGAAACTATGGGATCAACTTTTTTTCTCAGAAACGTGTAGAACTTAGCAAACGCATGGCAAAGAAGTGTGAGGAACTAAGTAGACTTTGAAAGATGAACATTAGCTGAAAAACCGTTAGAGCATGTGATAACTATACATGCATCTAAACATTATTCGAGTCCAGCTGAGTTTCTACGAGTATATATCGTTAATAATCGAGTCGAGTATGAGTCGAGCTAAGCTTGAGTATGTTCACAAGTAATTCTGTTCGTTTACATCACACAGAAATGCACATAGCCCTGGCAAACCCACGAGACTCACACCATTTCACTCTCTCTTGAAGAAGCAAAACTTATCATTATTTGAAACATGGTTTTCTCTACTACATCTTTTAGTTGAAGATTATCTTCTTTGCCTCTTTGGTTTCTATTCAGTGTTCTGGGTTCAACTCTCTCTCTCTCTCTCTCTCTCTCTCTCTCTCTCTCTCTCAGTTATGGTTTTTGCTTAGAATTTTTTTTATAGAAAGAAAAAATCAAAATACAAAATTTAAATAATTTGACTCGAACCGAGCTCGAGCTCGGCCAAATTGATCGAACTCAAGCTCACATAGGGATCTCCTTGGTGAGCGGAGCTCGAACATAGAAGGAGGCTAGTGTCGAGGTCCAGGCCGAACTCGAGCCAAACAAAAAAAATAAAAAATGGAGCCGAGCTCGAACAAGGGATACTCGCTCAAGATCGGCTCGTTCACAACCCTACAAATCACTAAAAGGAAAAGCTAGTGGGCCCCACCAACTTGATGTTTAAGTCACCCACCGCCAACAATTTCCACATCAACTTGAAACTCATCAAGTCTAACAATATGAATCTCGTTCGGATGTCTTCGCCAAAGCCCTTGAGGGTAATTACAATATTCAAGTACCACTCAAGTCCAAGCATCTGCTGAACTTTAACATAGGACCTGGTTTAGATAGAACACCATGCTTCTCTACCAGTCCTCTTGGCCATAAAGCTTTCTCTATTGACTCTGTCTTCCTGTAGACCAATTGGCACCATTTAACATTCTTTTGATTGAGCGATTCTACTAACTCCCAAGTTTTACATTTTTGTAATGATTCCACCTCTTTCTGCAGTAATACCCTATACCTTTCATAAACATTGGGTTTGCTACAGTGATATCCAATGCATTGGATAGTACTTTAGCTTCCTATAGCTTTTCTATCCATTATTTTAACACAAAATATTTCTCTCTTCTCTCTCCTTTCTTTGCCTTTTGACTTGTAGAGTGAGGGACTATGGGGTCTACGAAGATGGCCCAATACCAAAGTCTAAGGTATGGATGAATTGATTAACTACTAAAAGTTATGTTATGATAAATTACGTGCTGAGTATAAAAATGTTTGTTTTCTGTATAATGCATTATATCCTGAAGATTGTGATATATATATATATAGAGAGATCATTTGCTAATGTTTCAAAGCTAAAGGTTTTATTCATGATGCAAATGAGTTCAAAGTTGCATGCAAGAAAGGGCAAAAAACAACACCCAAAGAATCAAATTTAAGCTTCAACAAATATCTGGATTTGAGCTTCAACAATATCTGAACTGGTTGGGCTTCATATTCATTTTCCTAGAAGGAGATCCTGCAACTGTTATAAAAATATACGTCTGTCTCTCCAGCTTCATCATGTTTTTTGGCGAGCATGAGCCAGAAGAGAGGTGTAAGTCCAAAAGTGAAACACTTAAGCTCCTCTTGACAACCGTTGATAGAGAAAATCTTGAATAGTAAACAATAAGTCAAGTACCTTACATTGGCAATGTTTGACAAGACTCTGAAAAAGGGTTGGTATTGCTGTCACACAACCAAAAAGATCATTAAGAAGATAAAAGCTCTCAATTACTAACCTAAACACCATTAATTTGAAGGAAAAACATAATCAAACCCTGGAGGCAAGAGCATGCTGAATAGTTGCTTGCAAGTCCAAACAAAACTATTAAGTTGGGAAATTTTAACAATTGTTGGTGAAAGAAGTTGATGCGGGCAAAACATTTACAATTTCTGCATTTGGAAAAGGTTCAAGAGAACCCCATCCTCCATGACTATATGGCCATTAATTAAACTATATGACTAAGTGAAAGCATGTTCCTACCACTCTGTCCATTAATTAATTGGCTATCTAAAGCAATAAGCTTACTAAGTTCAAGTCCGGTATCAATTGATTGAGGAATATAGCCATGAAGGTAATCACCATAAAAATCCCCACGAAAATGAGAACAACAAAGTAGGTTTATAGAAAGAACTGAAGTTATTGGTATGATTTTAACATATAGAGTAATAAGGGAATATTTATGTATAGAATGAGGTTTGTTTATAAACACAATGTCCACATCATTCAGAGTTATATATAGTGTCCCCAATTTGGTTTTCAACGATACAACACACACGAACTAGATTACATTTTCTACGCACATAAACATCTCAGTGTAAATTCATATAATTAATTAACTAATGATTAGTATAAATGCAAATATTGTTGAATAATGCAAATATTTTTGGTACTTTTGGCCTCTAGTTAACTGCAGAATGCAAATATTTCATTTCAAGAGTAAAGAGGTGCAAAAAATAGACACCGAGTACAAGAAGAAGTACACAAAATGAAAGGGGGAGTTATGGGATTCACTTTTTTCTTCGAAACATGTAGAACTTAGCAATCGCATGGCAAAGAAGTGCGACTGTGCTAGGAACTACATAAAATTTGGTTAGAAGGAATGTTAGAAAGAGGAACGTCGGTTGAAAAATCGTCAGTGTGTGATAAATATACACACACCTAAAATAGAAGACAAGTCATCACTACACTGGGTTGTCGAAGAAATACCAGGCCACCTAAGAGATCGGAATGTAGGAAGAGTTGGAGTCTAGGGAATGTTGAGATCGAGTTGAATAAAAGGCTTGATATAATAATAATAATGAAGCAATTGCTAAAATGCTTGATATTTTCATTTGGTTAGCTTTGTCAACGGACTGGAGCATAAAAAAGGTGCAACATGCAAATTTGAATGTGGAAAACGTCACTAAAGTTGATGAAATTGCTGAGCGACTGTTTATAGAGTTGGAATGTAGAAAGTACATACTTCTTCTGGATGAAGTTTTGCAATTTTTATTTATTTATTTATTTTTATCCATGTGCGATAGGAATCCTACTTGACAAACAAAAGGATAGTAAGGTGGTATTGACAACTACAAATTATTGCATTTGTTTTGAAATGGATATTGATGACGAAGTTCATGCGCAATGTAAATCTTCATGGTATTGAACCAATAGTCAATCTAGTTGTTAGAATGTGTGCTTTGGTAGCCGCTCTTGATTAAAAAAAAAAACAAAAAAAGGTATCAAGAGCCTTTACCTTTAGAATTAAGAAGGATAACTATGAATTCTGGAGTGAGGGACTAAGTAGTCTACGGAGATGGCCCGATATTGAAGTCCAAGGCATGAATGAATTGATTGAGTTCTTAAAGTTATGTTATGATGAAATAGATGCAGAGGATAAAAAGGTTTGCTTTCTGTACAGTGCATTATATTTTGAAGATTGTGAAATATATATATAGCATTACAAAAAAATTTGGAATGAAACCGTACAGAAAAATGAGTCGCTAATCCGGGTTATGGACGGTTTGGGCCAAACCGTCTAGAATTTTGTAATTATTATTATTATTATTATTATTATTATTATTTTTATTTTTTTTTATGTCGAGATTTGTTTATCTGTTTGGATTTATTTTTCTGGCCAAATCAAGTCGGAAAAATGCTGCCGGGTCGATCGATGACGGAGAAGACAGCCAAATCTAGCAGGAAACACCCAGATCAAATCCAGCCACTCAAATCCAATCAAAACCCCAAAGGCATGGTTCACGTGGAAGAAGCCCCACAGGTTCACGCAGAACCCACATCCGGTGGGGATGAACATGAAACTGACTTGGGAGCCGGAGTAGAGGAGTTGGAGGGTGCTGTCGTAGTGGGAGAAGACCGATGAAGAAGAAGTCGAAACCCTGTTGACTTCCTTCGGGCAGTCTGCGTTTGTTTGGGAATCAGATCAGCTCGATTCAGGGGCTGGAGGGTTAGGGTTTTGTATTTGTTTGTTTACAATGCGTTGGATATTGGGGGTGTGATTTTGGCTAGGAATTTTTTTTGCTTTCAAAAGAAACAGACGGTTGTGATTTTGGCTGGGAAAAAAATCGGATGGATGCAGTGAAATCTGGGGGCATCACGCAAATTGATGACATGGCATGGGAAAAAATATTTCCAGATGGTTTCTTAACCGTCTAGAACTGAAACTTTATGGACGGTTTGGTAAAAACTGTCCATAAAATTCTTTGGGAATAACATTTATTGACGGTTTCAGGAAGAAAAAAAACCGTCTATAAATTTATAGACGGTTTAGTTAAAACCGTCTGGAATTTTATAGACGGTTTAATCAAACCGTCCATTAATTTTTATTTTTTTTTATAGTGTAGATAATTTGTTGGAATGTTGAAAAGTTGAAGGTTTTATTCATGATGCAAATGGGTTCAGAGTTGCACACGAGAAAGGGCAGAAAACAACACCCAAAGAATAGAAGAAAGAACCAAATGTGAGCTTCAACAAGATCTGAATCTAAACTTCAACAATATCCGATTTGATTAGAATTCAGACTCATTGTCCTAGAAGGAGATCATTTATAGTAGTGCTCATATTTTTCAGACTCTCCAGCTTCATCATATTTTTCCACGAGCATGAGTCAGATGAGAGTTATAAGTCAAAAAGTGAAACACGTAAGTCTCTCAATGACAACCACTCACAGGGAACTTCCTTAGCAGTATACAATAAGGCAAGTACCTTACATTGGCAATGTTTGACAAGACTCTAAAAAACCTTGATATTGCAGCCAAAAAGATCATTAAGAAGATAAAAGCTCTCAATTACTAACGCAAACACCATTTGAAGGAAAAACATAATAAAAGCCTTGAGGCAGAAGCATGCTGAATAGTTGCTTGCCAGTCCATACAAAACTAGTAAGTAAGAGAATTTTAACAATTGACGGTGATAGAAGTTGATGCGGGCAAAACATTTGCAGCTTCTGCATTTGGAAAAGGTTCAAGAGAACCCCATCCTCCCTAACCAAATGAGCAACAATTAAACTATGACGACTAAGTGAATGTAGGTTCCAACCACTCTGCCCATTAATTTAGCCAAGAAACTGGTTATCTTAATGCTCACTAAGTTCAACTCTGGTATCAATTGATTGACGAATATAGCCATGAAGGCAATCACCATCAAAATCCCCATGAAAAGGAGAACAACAAAGTGGGTTTATAGAAAGAATTGAAGTATTTTTTTTTTCCTAAGTTATAAAGAACTAAGGTTACCGGTAGGATCCTAACATATAGAGCTCTATAAGGGAGTGTTTATGTATAGAAGGAGGTCTGCTTATCAAGACAATATGCCCATCATTCAGAGGCATATATATAGTGTCCCTAATTTGGAGTTAGTGATACGATATATTCACACGAACCAGACTACATTTTCTAAGCACAAAAACCTCTTCCGATAAATCCCTGTAGTTAATTAACTAATAATTAGTATGAATGCAAATATTGTTGAAGAATGCAAATATTTTTGGTACTTTTGGTCTTCCAGTTAACTGAAGAATGCAAATATTTGATTTCTTTGGTCAAAGAGTCTAAAAAATAGGTGCAAAAACTTGTTCTTTTAGGGTGATAGCATAAATATGACTATCATTTTTCCTTCGAACTTACAATATAATATTTGTAACCGCATGATTTTGTATGTTTGAAATTTTAACTTATCATTGCCCCAATCTTGGATGTTAGTGCTCATGCTTTGTCGTAAATCTTCGACGATAAATTTTGTTTATTATCGAAGATTTTGTAAATTTATAATTAGAGACTAATGATAAATCTTGAAAATAAAATTTACAAAATCTTTGATGATTTACAAACTTTTGTAAAGCAAAAAATAAAACCTTTCCTAAATCTTTTCTGTATATTTTAATCAATTCTTCGATAAATCTTCAAAGTGTTAATAAATATTAGGGATAATTACACTTAACCCCCCTGATTTATCCACGGTGTGGCTATTTACCCCCTAATGTACCAAAATTTGTATACAACCCCCCGAACTTGTCAACGTGTGACAAAATCGACCTTCCGTCCAGTCACCTATTCGTTTGGACGGAAAGTCACTCACGTGCAAGTCACGTGACCGTTTAAGACAAAGACCCTCCCCAAGTCACGCGACTTGCACGTGACCGACTTTCCGTCCAAACGAACGGGCGACTGGACGGAAGGTCGATTTTGTCACACATTGGCAAGTTCGGGGGTGTCATGTACCAATTTTGGTACATTGTGGGGTAAATCGCCACATCGTGGATAAATCAGGGGGGTTAAGTGTAATTATCCCTAAATATTATAATTCTTGAAAAAATTCAAAAAATAACTTGAGATTATCACTTGTACACTTTGAACAGAGTTCATATAATGCTTTATAACGATTTTTCCCAAGACATGTCCATGGTTTTGTGGATACTGTTGACTTTCTTAAAACCTAACCATCCTCACTAATGTAAATTTTTCTTTATAGCAAATATATATATATATATATATATTAAGACAAAACTAGGAAGATAAACTTATTCATAAATATTTAGTTTCGATGTATAAAACAAATGTCTAGTGAGTTTTTAAGGTTTTCAATTAGTCAATAAACCTTAATTGAAGCATAAAAGTGTTGAAATAATTAATTTTTCCTATTGACTACATTAATACAGTACAAGAAGATTTTTATTCAAAATATTTCTCCAAGACAATAATATATAGAAAATTCCGTTCTTCAACACAGGCAATTAGATAGGGTAACGAGCAAAAAATCTATCAACCATGGCAAGGGTTTCCTTGTGCTTGTACTCTGGGGCTGTGTGACCTGCGCCCTGTATATATATATATTATGGTACATTAATAATTAATTATACTTTCATTTTAATCTTGTGAAAATCATAAAAAATAAAGATAAATGTGAAGTATAAATTCTCTCTTTTCTTGCCTTTACAGTCACGTAAGTCAAGCGGTAGTGATCATTCATGTACTTCACTTGATATCTGCAAAGGAGTATATTTAAGTGAGATTAAAGGGGAGATAAAATTAATTAGGCGACTAATTTCCTTGAAATAATGCAAATCCTAGAAGTGCTCACCCTGCAACTTGACCATCAACGAACCAAGGACGCCATTCATCAAAAACAGCCACACCAAGAGCTTTTATCCATGCAAGTGTAGCAACGTATGGCACAGAAATGTCATGATCGCCACTGCAAAGGGAAGAACATTTAAAAATGAGAAATTCCAGCACAATTCTTGTTAAAGTGTCCCACATCGTCAAAGAGATCCTTGATTTATAGACTTTATAAGTTATGAGCATTTCTCCTCTCTCAAGACGTCTTTTGATGGTGAGTTAGGTTCATTGGTCTTTAACATGTATTAGAGCAGGTTTTTTGGGTTGTTGGGCGACTCCCTCTATTGGTCCACGTGTTTGGCTATAATGTCACATGTGAGGAGGCATGTCAAAGAGTCCCACATTGCCAAGATATTCTTGTCTTATAGACTTTTATATGGTATCAAAGCAAGTTCTTTGGATGATGATTGGCATTTCCCTCCCGATGTTGAACACGTATCTGGCCAAAGCTGTCATACGTGAAGGGGCGTGTTAAAGTGTTCCACATCGCAAAGAGATATATGGCATGAGAACTTTATAAGCCATAGTGTTCCCTCTTCTCTCAATGCGTCTTTTGACAGTGAGTAAAGCCCATGAACATTTACAATTATTAGTTAGAAAGGTAATGCTGATATGATCATGAACATCTTCAATCTTGTTTTCATAATTCATCTTTCATTTCAATTGAATATGTTAATTGTTGGGTCTCACTTATTGAAAGCGAGTTGAACCCACAAGTGAGAAAGAATATTAAAATATTAATTAAATGATTAAATTTACTCCTTTCAATTAATTTAAACCTTTAAGATTTGGATTCATCTTGGACTCCACTAATTTCTTTGTTAAAGGAAGATGTGAGTACAAAACTTTCTTGAGAAAAGAAGATAATTTTTTATAATTAGGTCCCAATCTCAGAAAAAGAACAAAGAAATCAAGGTATTGTTTTCATAGACTACAAATTTAGAGACATTGTGTGAAAAAACACACACACACTTCATGAATGTCTATATTAGGCTACAGATTTAAATAATTGCAGCATTGCTTATACCAAAATCATTTTTCAGTTAATCAGTCATGAAGGTAAGCAAGGTTTTACGAGGGGAATAGAACCTGTAAATCAGAGCTCGGAGACCCGTCTCAGTGAGATTCTTTTGATATGCGACACTACTTGTGACATCTTCTGTGTAAGTCGAAAAATTCCTAGGGCACCTTTTCCATGCTTCTACGGTTCCCTGATAGATGCAATAAAATAAAATCATCATTTACAATTTGCGTAGTATTTTATTTTCTTTCAATCAAGGTGAAGCCACTATTACAACTTGCATACCACTCGGACTTGAAGAGCATTTTGGACTCTCTCATCATTCAGCCACTTATAAGCGAGTACATAAGTGAAGCCCTAGAGAGAATAAATCAATCAAATTCCCGAATTTTTGCACATTTCAAGAATATATAATGTAGCAAACATAAACAACCGTATTTTCAATAAAAGAACGAGGGGTTAGTTAGAACTGTCGCATCAGTATTGAGGACGTTGGTTTACCCGACACCGCAATTCAGGAAGTTCATTTTGTGAGAGGAGGTAATCCATGGTTCCTGATTCCTGAACTCTCAAATCCCACTCAATCTCCTTTGGTTTTCCGGATGCAAAAGCACATTGAGGTTCCAAAATTTGTGCAAGGTTTATTTGTAGAAGGCACTGCAAAATTAAATGGAAATTAATTCTCAAAGCCCTTTGAGATTTTAGGCACGACATTCATCAGCAAAACCAGAAGTAGTAATCCTTATAACCTCTTTGATCGCTTGGAGAGCTGTCACACATAGTGTGTTGTTAATATTTACATTGACATAATCTTCAGAGCAATACAATTTGGCATCCTGGAAAAGACCACCCATTCAAAGTTTTAGAGTAAGATGGAAAACAAAGAAAATAGCGGAGAAAATAGGGAAAATTGAAACAAGAATTTTCGGGTGGTTCAGTGTTATGATCTGTTAAATCACCTCGTAGAGTTCATCTGATATAAGGTTCACTTTGTGCACGTATGGGATCCGGAAGTTTACATCAGTATAAGAATCCGTCACCGGATTCCCTAGCAAGAATCCCTGTTACAATTCAAGAAGATTCATAATGCTTCTTTAGTGATTGCCAAGAACACAAAAATTATGAACAAATAAATAATTGGAGTTATATAATTAGATCACGTACTTGAAGTTCCATTTTTGGCCTGAGCCCGTCTTCCAGACCTGTATTACAGCATAAACCAAAAGATAATTAAGCTTATAATCAAACTTTACTAAATAAAAAAAAAAATGTTTGTTTTTGGACAAAGAAAGAAGAACTTTTTCTAATACCTTTCAGTATATTTTGAAGGAGGATAGGAACAATGATGCCGGAATATGAATCACCACCAATATATAGTTCATTTCCAAGAAAATTTGGGTGATTAAGCAACCACTGTTAACAATCGCTTTACGTTAGAATATTAACTAAATCATTAAATCAACTATTTTTTATTAGCTTAAGCTTTTGAGATAACTAGTGATTTAACATTGTTTTAAAGTAAAGATCCTGAATTTAAACTTGACCCTACAATTTACCCCATTTCAGTTTTTCACGTGTTTGACTTCACTTATTGAGAAAATATTTGAACTCACACGTGAGGGTAAGTGTTAAAATATGATAAAAGTACACATATCCCTCAAACTACCACTTAATTGTCAATGCATGTCCTCCCAAACTATCAATTGTGTCAATGTTCCCCTCAAACTACCAAAACATGTCAATGTCCCCCTTAAAACTAACAAAAAGACAAAAATGACCATAAATTTTTTCAATAAGACAAAATTGTCTTTATAAATTCGAAAAAAAAAAACTAAAAAAGAAATTAAAAAATTAAAGAAAAAACGAACTATTTTCTTTTTTCTTTTTAAATAAAACAATTAAAAAATAAAATAACTGAAAATTATTAAAAAAAGAAGAAGAAGAAAAACCCTCTTTTTTTTTTTATAAATTTTAGTTTTTTTAATTTTAATAATTTTATTGATGGTATTTTTATCATTTGGGGGACATTGACAATGAAATAGTAATTTGAAGAGGTTATGTATACTTTTATCTTAAAATATTAATTAAATGATTAAATCAGTTTTAGGATAACTACTGATTTAACACTTTAATATAAATAAAACTTTTGAAGCTTAACAAATAAATCAACATTTAAATAAATATCCACTTTCTCTACCAGGATCTCTCACCTTCCTTAGAAAGATATAGGTCTGAGCTGCTGATTTTGTGTCCGTGGTGTAATAATCAGCTGAGTCGTTTGCATATGAAAATCCAGCTCCAACTGGTGCATCAATAAAGATAATGTTGGCCACCTGATTAATTAATTAAATAATTAATTATATTGAGTTTTGGATAATAATAAAATTAGAAAATAATACACCATTAATTGAACAGAAAATTTTGATCAGTAACCCAAGATTTTTATGAAGTTATGCACCTTGGTCCATGAGTATGGGTTCAGTGTGACAGATGGCAAAGTCCCATTGTAAGATGCATAGTCAAAAGTCAATGGACCTGCACCAAGAGTAAAGCTCGTTGACTATCACAAAATTAAAAACAAACCAACTTTTTTCAGCAGAATTCATAATAAATCATCAAATCGCAGGCCTAAAAAGGAGAGGAAGAAAACCCAAAACTTCTTCTTTTCTTTTCTTTCTTTTTTTACTTCTTTTTTTTTTTTTTTTTTGTATTAATATATGCTAAGAAAAAAAAAAACTGACCTTTATTATATCACCCATGGGCCAAGTACATAGAAGACGCCCAAGCTACTACTACGGCTAGTTGTGGGCCAGAATCCAAAGACGTCCGAACCCGAGTACGTTTGACAATAGTTTTAAAAATTATTTTTCAGTTTTGATTTGAAAAATTAATTTGATGGGATATAAAAGTGATAAATGCTTTTTTTATTTTATTTTATTTTTTATTTTTATTTTTTATTAGGGTCTATATTTGAAATGTATTATGTGTTTTGAATTCCTTGTTATTTATTTATTTATTTTAAACTATTACCAAACAAGGCTACGGGCCTGCCTAGCTCCGCTCCCTTGAAATTTTTTCTTTTGCTTGGAGTAATCTCACAAGAAATACTCATATTTTTTTTATTTTTTTATATATTTTCTCAAAATTAATATAACTTTTAAAATTATCATTAAATCAAAATTTAATAATGATTTATCACAAATTAATAATAATTTTAAAAATCACATTAATTTTCCTCATAGCATTACTACTTTCAAATTAGTAATTTCAACAGAAACTGTGAGAGAGTTTTAGACTATCCATCGCCTATCCGTCCATGATGAGTCACTTTCAGATAAAGAGTAAGAGTAATGCTACACATCATCCCCTTGTCCTCCTTTTGTCTTCCCAAAATTGATGTGGCTCTTAAAATCACCATTGGATCAAAATTCAATAGTGATATATTAAAAATTCAATGGTAATTTTAAGAGCCACATCAATTTTGGGAAGACAAAAGGAGGACAAGGGAATGATGTGTAGCATTACTCAAGGAGCAAAGTCAATAGAAGAAGGGAAATGCTTGATGGGGGACACTCATCCGTCCCCCATCACCCATTTATAATAAAAAAATAAATTTGTATTAAAAAATTGGCTTTGATGTGACGAATGAGTGTCCCATGTGTAGCAAATCTCATAAAAGAATGTTGAAGAGAGAGAGAGAGAGTTCAACAGGCACAATTACCGATTTCAAAAGCAAGCGCGGAGAAACCGGAACAACCAGGGCCTCCGGTGAGCCAAAGAACAAGAGGATCTTCAACAGGGCTCCTCTCGGACTCAATGAAGTAGTAAAATAGCTGCACCTCATCAGTTTCGCCTACTCCAATGTATCTAATTATATAATTACAAAAACCCACAATCCTTCATGTTAATTATAATTATCAAACTCACAAGAAAATGGAAGAAAAAAGAAAATAAATTTGATTACGTACCCAGTTTCAAGTTTGAAGGGGAGCTTGCCGGGATATCCCGGCACATATTCAACTATCGACTGAGAGGCCGCAATGCCGGAGAAACCCAATAGGAGAAGAAGTACACTGATCAAGCGCTGTAGCCTCATTTTCCTCCAACACTTTTCTGGGCAAGTGATGGCTCCGGCCACAAAACAATAGAAAAGGAAAAGTGAGCGAAATCTATGATGGGACTGTGAAAGTTTTATATGTTACTAATTAATGGGGTTAGCGAGAGATTAAGGATTAATTAGGCACGTGCGATGACCTTTTGATGAATGACAGACGTACAGTTAGTTAGGTGCAAGGGTTTGGCCGGATAGCTCATCTGTAATTCAGTGTCAGCCTTCCATTATTTACTGAACATTCAAAGAACTCTAGACACTGGATGGTTTGTAGCTGTGGATCGGAAACTCCATCGAACTTTCTTCAGTAGCCAGCAGATGAGTAGGAGAAAGGAAGCTTGAGACCGAAGAATTAATGGAGCTTTTTTTCTTTCAATAAATAAAAAAACACTATACGTAATTATTCAATGGAGAAAACGACAAGGCGAGCAGACAAGAAGACAAATAAAAAACAACAGGAAATTTTATAGCATTTATTTTATCGAAAAATTGTTAAATTGGTCCATATGTCGTTATGAGCTTGTAATAAATAAATTTATATGGTTTGTTTCATCTGCTAATGGTAATAATGATTGATTCATCTGCTCCTTAGAAGCGGACTCAAGCCACTTCAAAATTTTAAAGTTGTTCGGCCTCCTTAAAACTAATATCCAAAAATGGTTGAATACCCTTTGTTTTTTTTTTTTAAAAAAAAAAAAATAAATAAAAATTCCTTAAAATCATTTATTTAAGAAGGGGAAATCTCCAAAATTTAATTAAGCTAAATTTTGAAATCATAAAGATATATTTGTTAGAAGATCAAACTGCATGTGCCCATTAGGCTGATCAGGGTATGTCTCACTCTATCTCTTTGGTGTGAATCATGTGACGTTACAAATTATTATTGAAATCTTTTTGTCGATCGAGCAGCTGCCTACCACAAAAGCAGAAAGTCCTCGTATCTTCTAGCCCCACCTGTCACATTTGAACTATATTTTGCGTTGTTGTTGTTGAGTTGACTGGAGTTGAGCCCACCACCTAAACAACGAGAAATTTGGGGTTAATTAAGCTGAGGTAATTCTAATAGTTAAGTCTAAATCTGTGTTATTTTGCTTTATGTAACTGTCTTGTGTGGTCCTTTGAAAAGATCGAGTCACTTATTTAATTTATTTTTTATAATTTATAATTATTTTAACACTGTTTTAGTTTATTTTGAGTTTATTGTTAGAGAGTTCACCTCTTTTTGGCTTATAAGATCGTCCACTCTTTTCCTTTCGGATCAAAAGTGAAAACAGTCATCTTCTTCTCTAACCTTTTTCTTGTTCAATTAAAATAAAAAATTCAAAAGAGTCTCCATCAATCTGAAAAGATTTTCTTTCTCTTTTTGGTCCTTGGGCTGCATGATTGATTAACTACCTTCCTTTCAAGTTCTTTTTTTTAGCTGTTGTTGTTGATGTAGTTTTTTTTGTATTTTTCTGAGCAAATCTTCCCTTCCCCAGTATTGCTCAGATTGCCTGAACTCCAACTTAGCTGTTATTCTAATTCAAATAATTATTATAAACTTCGAATAGGACCACGTGCCTCTCAATTATATAACAGAAGATCCTCCACGGTTGAAAAGTGGCTCCTGTGACGCGGAGTCATGTGGGTATGATGGACGGGTGGTTGGAGCATTCAGCAATATTATATATTCAGAGGTACGACACTAGGCTCCAATATATAATAAGGCTAAAAAAACGTGTCCCCCATTTTTTTTTCTTTTTCTCTTTCATTTTGTATTTTCAAGAAAAATGAGTGTGTATGTGTTGTTTTTTTTTTTTTTTTTTTTTTTTTTTTTTTTTGAGTAAATATAACTTTACTTAATGAACAATTGCACCATTTTACTTTAAAATTTTAAATTCAAATTTTGACTCCTTAATTTTTTTGAATTTTTCATTCCGCTCATTTCGTCCAAAATGGTCTAAAACTAATGATACATCAATTAAAAAAAGAATGAAATTCTATTTTATTAAAATATAGAATCTAAAAAAATTAAAAAGAAGAAGAAAGAGGGCACCCAAGGGGGGCGACTACCCCCATTGCTAGGGGGTGGTCAGCGTAACCACCATCTAGCAGCGCCAGACACCCCAGTGGTGGAGGTGGCCACCCCTCCCTTGCAAGGGTGCAAGGGTGCAAGGGTGGCTCAACTAATATTAGAGTTGGCAAAACGGGTTACCCTATAGGGTTCAGGTCAATCCGGTTGACCCGTCAATCCATTTAAGCCAACCCGAACCCAACACGATTAGTTAAACGGGTTGAGACATTAAATTCGAACACGACACGTTTATAAGGGTTATAAACGGGTTGACCCGTTTGACACGTTAATAAACGGGTCGACCTGTTTATGACCTGAACCCGTTTAGCATAAACTCAAACTTTATAACTTCGTGTCGTGTTCGTGTCGGATTCGCAGATCGTGTCAAAAATTACAAAATCTAACAACTATTATGTTAATGCCGCGTCAACATTCTTTCCCACTTCAGTTCAAAAAATAATTTTTATTTTATTAATGTCACGTTAGTAATTTTAAACAATTTTGGACTCATTGACCGAAATGAAAAACTTGAAGATTTAAAAGTTGAATTTAAAAACTTAGTGAATAAATTGAAACAACACTTTCCGTACCACCAATGGACCTCGGATGAGCTAGGCTCTCCATGGCCAAAGGAGAATGTTTTCTATCTTAGTTCATAAAGTATCTTTAAAGTGGGAGAGGGTGATTCCATTTCTCTATGGTTTGATAACTGGCACCCAGCTAGTAGATTGTTGGACACTAATGACTTTCATACTGATTATGATACTAGAAGTAGCCTAGACGCCCGAGTATCTTCTGTCCTCATTGATAGGCATTGGGCATGGCCTCATGCTTAGTCAAATCTCCTTGTGGAGATCCAGAGTAGGTTGTTAGATGTTGATATTGGTGATAGGGATACTCTGGTTTGGAAGTCAAAAGGGGGGGGGGGGGGGGGTGGGGGTCCACTCTTGCTCTGACACTTGGAACTGCCTTAGGACCAAGTTCTCGGAGGTCTCTTGGTGTCATGTTGTCTGGTTTCCCTTGGCAATCCCACGACATGCTTTTATCCTGTGGCTTGTTTTCAGGGGTGCTCTTGTTACAAAGGATCGGATGTACTGGTGGTGGTTTGAGGGTAATACTCTTTGCAAGTTCTGTTACGGGGGGCAAGAATCATGGGATGATATTGTGTGATGGTCATGTACACTCAAAGGTCGTGGTTTGCAGATTCTACTTTGTAAACTTTGTTTGGCGGCTGCTGTTTATCATTTGTGGAGATTGAAAAATGATTTATGTCATGGGAACACTCCACGGACGGAAGAAGCTCTTGTTGCTCAAATTCAGTGGGAAGTTAGGAGTAGACTCATGTTTAGGAGGAAGATTGAGCGGTTGGCTATGTCTGTTCAACTTGTTCAAATTTGGAAGTGTGCTTTGATGTTCTCTGTTTTAGTCGGTGTTGTTTCCTGTTGTAGGTAATGATTTTCTTGTGTAGTTTCAGGTTTGTGTTGTTCCCTGCTGTTGGGAGAGTTTTCAGTTTTGACTGGAACGAATTGTAATTGAAGTGTTTGGTTATAAAATGCTTTAGTTCATAAAAAAAAAAAACAAAAAAAACAAAGAAAAAACAACAACAAAGATAATTATGAAGGGAAAATATACTTAAACCTCTTGATTTATCGGTCATTTTTAAAAGAGTTTTATGAACAAACTAGTGTGACACTTGAATACATCAAAATCAAAGTCACTCTGTTAGTGTTGACCATTAGAATGGATGAAAAAAAAAAAAAAAATCAATGTTGACTAAAATCTTTAAAAAATATGCTCATTTTGAGCATTGAAAAATTAAATTTGCCATTTGTACTTATTAATTAGTAAAAAAATTAAAAACAAAAATCTATTAATAACAAATAACAGGAAAAAAAAAAATTGAAAAAAAAAAACCAAGAAAAAGTGTTGAAGTTTGGCCACCCAACTGGAAAGGGGAGGAGGGGTGTTGGCCATGAGCCATCCCATGGAGGCTAGCCGAACCACTCCTCATGAGATGGTTGATCACCTTATACTTTGTTTTTTCTTTATTTTATTTGATTTTTTATTGGAGATAAGTCATTTTATGACTCATATTTTATTTTATAGATTTAATGGTGTATATTATGCTACGGGGTAAATATGATGCAATGTCATTTAAAAATCTTAAATGATGTGGTATTATGTACACCGTTAAATGCAACAAAATAAAATATTAATCACAACTTTCCTCTATTTACTCAAAATGAAGAGCATCTTGTTGTATTACTTGTACTCTTGTACCATTTTTTTTTTTTATTAAAAAAAAAAAAAACCCAAATTACATTCTACCCCTTAAAATCGCCCAAATTTTAAATATACACTACACCTAAAATTTAAAATCTCGTTGTAAATCATTCCCTAAATCCAAATTTCAATTATAACTAATCAAATGATTATACTGAGCTAACACACATTGATAAACCCATCATAAACTTCAAAATTTTGAACTGTCTCACCCTCAAGCTCTAAAGTCAATCAAAGAATTCGAATTTCAACCAACAGCTCCCTCTGTTCTTCATTATTATCGAATAGATTATTTCCTCTATTTTCTATTACATTTTTAGCAGAAAAAAAAATATGCCAAAGATGTATAAAACCTTGTCAAAACTGCTTTAAATTCAATCCATGTAACACTAGTTTCACTTGGCACATGGCAAAAAATAAATAAATAATAAAAAATAAAAATAAGGGATTGAGATATGAAGAATTTAGAAAGCAAGTTCAGAAATATCGTGAATGGGTTTTTATTTATGAAGTAGTACAAAATTACAAGATGAACAAAATTTAGCATTGGAGACTAAAACCACTCATAAATCTTGGAGCCCCCCCGGTGTTAATTAGAGTGGATAATAATGGATAAACCTATCGAACATGGCAAAGCATTCTCTACGCTTGTATTCTTGAGGTGAGTGACCCGCTCCCTGTACAAATAAAAAGATTTTTCAGTAATTTGTTGTCTGAATTACTATTCTTCAAACAGTAAATATGAAAGAACTTTTATAAGCCTATTTTTCCACGCAAATAGATGAGCTACCCGAAACTTGTTCACGAATGTGAGTCTCATAAAAACTCATTCATATTTAGTGCCTAGAATAATATTTCTTAAAGCCTATTATGAAACTATTTGTTATTCTATTTTTGCATCTTACCTTTATAGTTGCATAGGTCAAGCGGTATCCATTACTTGAATATTTAATGGTGTATCTACACAAAACAAAAAAAAAATTAAAAAAATAAATAAATAACAATTATTAATTTGTGAGCATTTATAATATGAAAAAGCTAGATGATCATGATAGATCAGAAGGGTAAGGACTAACCCTGCAACTTGACCATCCACTAACCACTGATGCCAATCATTAACTATGGTTAAATTTAGCACCTTGATCCATTGTTGCGTACCAATATTTGGGATAATTAGGTCATGGTCACCACTGCGGGAAAAAAGAAGATCAAAACTATATTGTTTAGAAAAAATTGAATAACTTTATATGAAAACAAACATATATAATCTTCAATTATCACTACTTTTATACCTAAGACTGAAAATTTAATGGTGAATAGGCATGTTTAGAGTTCCAATTAAATCCGAGAATAAGGTCACATGAATAAGGAATAACATGTCTAATTTGTTGTAAAATAAAATTCAAAAACTTTAATCGACCGAACTAAGGTTTTTCATCCAGATGTATATAAATATTTTAAGAGAAATTTTCAAAACCGGGAGGCCACGCCCCCCTGCTCGACGGTTTTGTCTCCGGTCAAAAGTGAAAAATAGAAAAAAAAAAAAAAAAAAAAAAAATTGTTGGAGTAGTCAGTTTTGAGCAATATACTTGAATATTAGAACTTGCAACCCCTTGGTGCTGAGATTTTTATGATAATCAATGACACTGGAGACATCAGATTTGAATGATATGCTCTTGTTGCATCTCTTCCAGTCTTGTACTGTTCCCTGATTGCAGACAAAAGATATGTAAGCATACTTTCGGTACCTTTTGACGTTACAACAAAAATTACCGTTGAATTTTGAACGAGTTAATATATATATTTTACATAAACGGTGATTTTTATTATCAAGTTAGAGAGTAAACACTTGAAAGTACAAGTAGCATTTCTCGTATTTCGGAGAGTCCAATACCTCTCGGATATTAAGAGCACTTCGGACACTTTGATTATTGGCCCACAAGTAAGAGAGTGCATAACTAAAGGTCTGCAAAAGTGGGTCAATTCATTATAAACTTTGGTACACTGCAAATGAAAATTTGAGAGAGAGAGAGAGAGATTTACATGGCAAAAATAATCAGTACTAGTGTTTGAGGATGACAGGAATAAGCCATCAGTGTCTTCTTCAAGAGCTCTTCGAACAGATTCTCCATATGGTTCTGGGGATGCCCAGGTGCACTTGGGCTCCAGAATATGATTTTTGTTTATTTCCTTGGTACACTAAAAAGTTCAGGCAATCATATATCCACTGTCAGTGTTCGATCGATTTCTAAATCCTTATAGATAACGTGTATGAAAAAAGAATCAAGAGTCTCTTACATGCTGGATTAATTTGAGGTCCTCATAGCATTCTGCTTGTGATGTAGTAACACTAGAATAACTCCCATTACAACTTTCTTTTGCTGCCTGCAAAAGCTCACACCATTTCAAGTTTCCCGATGAGAAACATCGAGTTGTTTTTTCCCGTTTAATTAAACGGATCAGATTATGATTGACCTATATAGTCTTATACACATGCTTCGACACAACCAAAACTGAAAATACCTTGTAGAGTTCATCTGATACGAGCCCCATGCGATGAGAATATATTATCTTTGAATTTTCATTAATATCCGTATCAGTTCGAGGGCACCCAAGAATATACCCCTGAAACCATTTCAAGCAAACAGTTTTTCAAGTCATAATCACAAAAACCATGGCCTAAATGTATCAATTTTCAACTTCTGCAATTCGAACATGTACCTTGAGATTCAAGCGTGGCTCAATTCCAGCATCATTATCTGAAATATTTTTAGCCAAACATGTTCCAAATTTATGAGTCACAAATTGGTTGCAAGTATATATAGAATTTCTTTTTTTTTTCTAAGAGCAAGATCATGAAGTTACCATCAATTATCTGTTTAACAACAATTGGGGCGGATATGCCTGAATAAGAATCAGCCCCAATAAATAATTGATTTAGCAGGTAGTCTGGGTGTTCAACCAACCACTGCATTTACAACTCAAAATATAAGTGGAGAAAAATGTGGTAGTATTCCATGACAGTATTTACAACTTTAGTTACATTGTTCATAGCCAACAATGTTTGACTCGGATCCGTATTTCCAGCAATTTGGCAACAAATGTGAGAGAGATCTTATGGACTCTACCTGCCCGAATAGGGCAGCGGGTTTCCCGAAATCTGTTCGGACAGTGAGTTCTATAAGGACTTTCCCATATTTCTGACAGCAAAATCACTAAAGATCTCTATCCGTTTGACTCGCGGGTCCAGAAAATTAGGCTGTTCAAATTTCATTGAAATTCGAACGGTCTAATATCAGGGATATGAGACATAATGAACAGTTAATATTCAAATTGTTTCTCTTAATGGAAGACTGTAAAAGTGTTATTCACCTTCCTTAGGAACTCATAAACCTGTTCTGCTGTTTTTGTGTCTGTGACAGGGAAAGCATCAGCACCAGCATAGGAGAAACCAGTTCCAGCAGGTGCATCTACAAATAATATGCTAGCAGTCTGGAAAATTATCCACCAGTATTCAACAAGATTAAAAAAAAAAATCAAATTAATTAGATTGAGCTCGTGGGGAAATAAAAGTTAAAAAAAAGAAAGAAAAAAAAGTGTGATATACTAACCCTTGTCCATGAATACGGATAATAATATGTTTTTGGTAGACCCCCTGCGAAATCTGTTAGGTTGAAAGCTAATGGACCTACAAGTATAGTTTGAAAATAGATAATTAATAACATTTATAATTAGGGAATATTTATTATAATTATCACCATTTTTATTGGTTCAACATGGTGATTGGTGAGTCCCCTGTTCAGTTTTTACCCAAAAGCCAGTAGTTTAGATTTGATTTGTACTCGTTCGGAAAAGGGTACAGAAGAAAGTTAGATGAATTTGCTGAAATTGACTTAAATATGTACAATGAATGGACCAATTGTGGGGTTTGAATCTCAAGAGTATGAGCACTGGCTCGATTGATGCTTACTGGTGAACCTACTGGTCAAATTTCAATCTTTAAACAAGTATAGGATTGAATATCAAACTTTAAATATGTTGTAACGATTCAAGAAAAGCATTAGTAATATCTGCATTATCAATTCAAAATGAATGAATATCTTTACAATCTAATCATTTTATATGAGTTATTCATCTTTCCAACGTGGGACAGGTGTTGCATATGTGTAGTCTCTTCTAGCCAAAGAGAAAAAGGATTCAAATAGTCATAGAAAATGAATGGATCAAATCTAAAATCCATGCATTTTAAACCTATACGTTGGACCCACATAGATTATATGATATTGACAGTCCAAATTGGTTCATTTTCAATCTCACTCTCTCAAGCATATTTTTCAGTTTAGCATCAGGAATGGAAATGGTACCATTTTCGTAAATAAGACCGTTGAAAGCAGAGCAACCAGGGCCGCCACTATACCAGAGCAAAACAGGGTCCTCTATGGGGTTCCCCTCTGACTCGATGAAATAGTAAAACATCTCGGCATTACCGACGCTGATATTGACATACCTGAAAAACAAAGCAACCCAATAAACGAAATTATGAGAAAATGCTACACAAAAGAAAACTTTTTCCCCTTTTTTTTTTTTTTTTTTTGTTTCAATGAGCAAAACAACAAACTCATATTAACACAAAAGGAAACAAGAAAACATACCCAGTATAGAGTTTAAAAGGAAGATCACCGTCGAATCCTGGTAAAGAGGTGACTAGGGTGTCAGAGAAAGCCACATTTACAGAGAAAAGCAGTAGAAGAAGCAAATGCAAACACATTCTATTCGCATGATTGCCGGAGCCGAGCGCCATTTTCACAGGCTCCTCCTTGTATAATGTTGGTGAGGTTTGGCTGTGGAGGGCGTTATATAGCTAATTTAGAGCTTAAGAAGACAATGTTTAGCAGAGACCAAAGTAAAAACAGGGGAGTTTAAGAGGTTTCTGAAGTATAGAGTCAATGCAGAGGGGAGGGACACAAGAATTGTCGTTAGAACAGTTACTGGGGTTTGAAGAACGGTTGATAATGCAGCCAAGAGGGAAAACCCGCCGCACGCAGTCAAATCTCCAGTGAAATTAAGGTACTACGCTTCCTCTCACAGAGACATTTGGTAAACGTGACTAAATATGATTGTTGGGATAAATATAAGGAAGTCGTCATGGCCTACAAAATGACAGACGTGACAATCATTTTATATATATTTAAAAAAAAAAAAATTGCCACTTTTTTATTATTATTCTAAAAATACTCATATTTTGTTAAAAATTAAAATAAAAACAAAATAAATAAATAAAAGAAATTCAAAAAGTGGCCCCTTTTTTCTAGTTTTTTAAATTAATTTTGTTTTTAAGAAAAATATGGGTATTTTAATAAGAATGACAAAAAAAAAATGGCATTTTTGATACAAAATGGTAGTTTAATGTATCAAACTGTCACATCTATTTGTTTTTCGCTACCTGTTTGTTGTGTGGGTTATTGTCTCTAGTTCTTTGGCTTTTTAATCTTTCAGTGGAGACTTTTGTAACTAGATTAGTGTTGGTCCCTCTTTTTACTTCAGTCCTGATTTCAAACTAGTTATAACAGTGCATATTCAACTTCATCCTTATTCCGGAGGTTGTTGCAGGTTCCGAGTGCATCATATTTACCAAAGTTACATGATTATGTGATTATAAGTACTTGTTATGTGTCATGCATCTTATTATTGGTTGCAAGCACGTTGAGGAAAGGGTTATGTACGTTTTGAGAATCTTGCTCGCATGAAGGGAATTCAGATACCTAAGGAAATGTGTATTCTTTCCCAACGACTTTATGTTGGGGGAGCACAATTCTCTCAAGTTGAAAGCAACTGAAATTTCTCTGTCATGTATAAAGAACCGGCTCCTTTCTAGTTGCTTTCGAGTAGGGAGGATCCTAGTCCCATATTGGGAATGTAGATTCTTTCCTTTACCCTTACGAAAGTTTTCTTTATTTTAAACGATAAAAATGTTAGACACTCCTTCTAACATAAAAAATAATCCATAAAACATAACCCAATAAAAAAATATTGGTATTTCTTATTTCTCTTTGAATATCATCTTGTTTGTAATTAATCTTGTGCAAACTATACGCCATAAAGAGATTGGATCCTTAAAGCCGTTGCTAGTTGCTATTCAATGTCTTATTGCAGACTTGCAGGTGTAGCAACGCGTCCAATCCACAAGTCTGTTCCTTTATGTTTTTCCTTGTCCATTTATGGTAATTCCTTACTTACTGGTCAACGCACCCTTAAATTTTCATATTTAATATGTGCCCTACCCTCACAAACCACGTGTGTTATTAAAACAAATGAGTTATTATTATTATTATTATTTTTTTTATTTTTTTTATTTCTGTCTTGGTGTTGGTTTCCTTTTCCATTTCAGAAGTTCGTTACTTGCTGGTCAACGCATCATTAAAATTTTCATTTTTATTGGAACACGAGGTGCCTCGCCCACACAAAACCAATAAAATAACCTTTTCATATCTCTCTCTCTCTCTCACAAACATATATATATATATATATATTTATAATCATATTTTTAAACTTTAAAAAATATCGAGATAATTACTTTTTTTCACATCAACTACCAGTCATTGTCAACATGCCCCTATGAACTGACACCTCGACCAAAAAAGAGCATACAACTACTAACTTTACACACTTTGCCTCATTCCGTCAGTTTAATTCGTAAAAAGATGTAAATGCCCTCAACTTTTTTAAACATATAATTTTAATATTTTTTTTATTAATTACTGTTGGAGGGCATTTTGGTCTTTAAACCATAGTTAACGCCCAAAAATAGAATATTCCATCCAAGTTAACGAAATTCCTTGACGAAAGGAGGCAAAGTGTGTAAAATTGGTAGTTGGATGCTCTCTTTTGATTGAGGTGTCAGTTCATGGGGGCATGTTGACAATGACTGGTAGTTGATGAGGAAAAAGGTAATTACCCCAAAAATATCAATTTAATATTTCAATCTTAAAATTATTCTACTGCTTAAATGTCGTAACTTTATCCATGTGTTTGGCTCTTATATCAATGTTGGTAAGCCCCCAATATAACAAGTGATGTTGAACTTTAATGGGCGATCTATTTTAGGGCAATTTTTTTCCCTTTCTATTCCCCTCTCCTATCCTCCTCTGCCAATTCTGGGTTTTTTTTTTTTTTTTTTTTTTTTTTTTTTTTTTTTTTTAGGTGTTCTCAGACTAGATCAACAATTTTGGCTTCTCCGCTACGCATTCGTCAATCTATTTCAGTGAACCGTATTGTGCCGTTCATCTCCTCCTTGACCGATGCTGCTATTTGCTAGTTGTATTTTTTGCTTTGAATAAGTGTTTTCTTTTCTTTAAATCTGTTCTCATGGGCGATCTATGGGATGAATGTTAGTTATGTGTGATGGGTTATCTCTCACGTTCTTGATAGTTCGGTGTGAAATGGTTATCTCTCACAGCCGGTTTAAATAAATTTCTCTATAATATTTTGCTACCATTGTCTTAGGCTTAGTCTGCTCAAAGCAGATTTACTCTTTAAACTATTTTTGTACATAGGTTAGAGGAAGATGAAAGTCATAAATTACACTTTATTGTAAAAATTTTGTTTGTATCTATGACTTTGTAACCTCATAACATGTGGCTAAGATTTTGCAGAGCTTTCTGCTTTGTGATATAAGAGCTTTATGCTCGTGATCTTCGATCAATGAAATACTTGTTAAAGCATTTTCAAAATTAATGTGTGTGTATATATATATATATATATATATATATATATATATATATATATATATATATATATATATATATATATTGTGTTTTGAGAATGTTTTAGAAGGAATGTGTTAAAGAGAATTAAATAAAGATAGTTCCACATGGGAAAAAGAGAAAGTGTAGTTGTCATTTATAAAGCCCAACACATTTTAAGCATTTAAAGTAATGTTTGGGTATATACTCGGACGTGTATACTCTAGTATAGTGCGAAGCACCGCACGCGTGCACGTGTGACAGTAGGTTGTAGGGCGTTAGTGGTGTTTTGATGGCACACTTGACACTTAGCACGAAGCATCGGAGCGATCTAATCATGACCTTTCAATTTTGGATGGTCATAATAAATCGATCCAGTGGTTTGATCTAAACCATAGGATACTTCTTAAGTAGATCTAATGGTTGGATTTACTGGACCATCACTAAAATAAACTGTAAGATCAAATCAAATTTGATCTAATGGTTGAAATTAATTAATAACGATCTAATAGTTATTATTAAATAATCATTGATAATGCATTGCATGTGTGACTTGTATTTCACAAGTCTTTTATTGGTGGGCTCCACTCTTTTTTAGTTTTTGGCTTCCTTGCTGTCCACACACGTGTCACGTGTGTCTCTAGAAGGATGAAGCTTATTCAAGAAGCTTGCTATAGCTTCTTTACTAAGCTTGGTGAAAGAAAAGAAAAAAGAAAAAAGAAAAAAGGACATTTAGTCATTTTGGGGAGAGTCAAGCAGTGAGTGTGGGAGAGAAGCTTCTTCCGATCCCTTTGTGTGTGGTGTGCAAACAAGGCAGTGCAGACTTGAGGAAGAGAGACCCAACAGTAGCAATTCGGCAGCTTCTTAGGAAAAAGATAAGTCCCTTTTGTTGTCTCACTTGTATTTTTCTCACAATTTGTAGTGTTATTTACGACTTAGAGAATTATAGAAAGTTTTATCTTTTGTGTATTAATTCTCTTTGTGTGAGAGTGAGATTTGAGTGTATTGGGGCTTTTAGATTTAAGTGACTTCTCTTTGTATTACACTTTGTACTCCATCTTTTTTATAGTGGATTTTTCCTGAATCGTCTCCGCCAATGGATGTAAGCTTGTTAAGCCGAACCACTTAAATATTGGTGTTTCTTGAGTTTGTGTTGTGGTTATTTGCTATTCTGCTATTTTTCTGTTTCTTTGTTGATCCTCAAATATTAGTTTTGTTATAACAAACTGGTATCAGACCTTGGATCTTTATTTTGCGGGATGGCTATTGTAAAATTTGAAGTATAAAAATTTAATGGTCAGAATAGTTTCAGTTTATGGTGACTCAAGATGCGGGCTTTGTTACGACAACAAGGTTTGGCGAAGATTTTGTATGGCGAGGTGCCATCAACATCAACAGAGGAAATGAAGGAATTTGATGAAAAAGCTTATAGTGCAATTTTGTTGTCTCTTTCAGATGGAGTTTTGAGAGAGGTTGCCGATGAAGAAACTGTTGCAGGACTTTGGAAGAAGTTGGAGAACCTGTACATGAAGAAGTCTCTCACTAACTGGTTGTATTTGAAGCAATGGTTATATACCCTCAAGATGAAGGAATGCATGCCTCTTTGTGATCATTTGGATGATTTTAATAGAATTATTTTGGATCTGAAAAATATTGATATTAAAGTAGATGATGAGGATCAAGCTTTGATTTTGTTATATTCACTACAGGATGTCTTTGATAATTTTGTTAATTCAATGTTGTACGGTAGAGAAACCATCTTTTTAGCGGATGTTAAATCTGCTTTGAATTCTATGGAGTTGACGACAAAATTGAATGGGAAAGGTAGTGATAATCAGGTTTAGGGCTTATTTGTTAAGGGTCATTTGGAAAAATTCCTCTAATTTTAAAGGGCGATCCAGTGAGAGAGACTTGGGAGGCCAATCCAAGTCAAAGAAAATTATTCAGTGTTACTATTGCAAAAAATATAGACATTATAAATCCGAGTGTTCGAAGTTGAAAATAAAGAGGAAGGTAATTCCTCTTTTGTGGCTGGTGTTGTCGAAGGAAATTCTGAGGTTTCAGGATTTGTCCTTGCTGTTACCGATTCTGATAGTCATTTTAGCGATCAGTGGGTCCTTGATACTGCTTGTACATTTCATATGTCCCCTAAAAGGGATTGGTTTACTACCTATGAGTTAGTCGATGATGGTTCAGTCTTAATGGGAAATGATGTTGCCTGCAAGATTGTTGGTATGGGTACAATCAGGATAAGGATGCATGATGGGATCGTGAGGACTTTGAAGAATGTTCGACATATACTAGAGTTGAAGAAAAATCTTATTTCTTTGTGCACTTTGGATTCCCTTGGATAGAAGTATTCCGGTGAAGATGAAGTTATTCAGGTTAGCAAAGGTCCATTGGTTATGATGCAAGGTAACGAGGTTGATGGCCTCTATTTTCTTTAGGGTAATGCGGTGACAGGTTCAGTTGATGTCTCTTCAGACACTATTCAATTATGGTATATGTGGTTGGGTTTTAGCAAAGAGGTAGAGCTTCAGGTAGAAGATTCACAGAGGGTGCAAGATGGCACTCAAGTTCAACCCATTTTAGACAGACATGGTTTCAATTATGATGATGATCCACAAGAAGAGCAAAAGACCAGTATTGCGGCTGGTAGACAGAGGAGACATATTAGACTACCTCAGAGATATAACTTTGCAAATTTGGTAGCATGTGCACTTACTGTAGCAGAGGACACTGTGGTCTATGAGTATTCTACTCTTTCAAAAGCCGTCACAAGTAATGAGTCTGCATTTTGGGTCGTTGCCATGAATGAGGAGATTGAGTCTCTTTGTAAGAACTAGACATGGGATTTGGGGAAATTGCCAAAGGACGTGAAGACTGTCAGCTTGAGGAGATCGTTGTATGGCTTGGAACAATCTCCGGGATAGAGGTACAAGCGTTTTGTGTATTGTGGGCAATTTTCAAGTGGTTCTTTTGTTTGTTTGTTGTTCTATGTGGATGGCATGCTTATTACTGCTAAAATCATGTTTGAGGTTAAGAGATTAAAATCTCTTTTGGGTGATGAGTTTGAAATGAAGGATTTGGGTAGTGCGAAGAAAATTCTTTTATTACTTTAGATGATGCACATTTCAGATTCTCAGCAACGTTAGCACCACAGTGTGTTTTTTATTATCAAGTTCAATAAGTGCTTGGACTTGATTGTTGTTTGTAGTTTGTGATTGCCCTTCAGAGTGTTGGAGGAGACGTCATGAGGAGATCTGTGTTGAGGGCTTGATGAAATTCAAGTCAAAGTGGAGATTTGTAGTGCATGTATGACTTGTATTTCACAAGTTTTTTATTGGTGGGCCCCACTCTTTTTTAGTTGTTGACTTCCTTGCTGTCCACACACGTGTGTCTCCAGAAGGATGAAGCTTCTTCAAGAAGCTTGCTATAGCTTCTTTACGAAGCTTGGTGAAAGAAAAGAAAAGAAAAAAAAGGACATTCGGTCATTTTTGGGAGAGTCAGACAGTGAGTGCGCGAGAGAAGCTTCTTCCGGTCCCTTTGTGTGTGGTGTGCAAAGTGCAAACAAGGCAGTGCAGCCTTGAGGAAGAGAGACCCGACAGCAGCAGTTTGGCAGCTCCTTAAGAAAGAGATAAGTCCCTTTGGTTATCTCCATTGTATTTTCTCACAATTTGTAGTGACATTTACTGCATAGAGAATTAGAGAAAGTTTTATCTTTTGCGTGAACGTGAGATTTGGGTGTATTGAGGCTTTTAGATTTGAGTGGCTTCTCTTTGTATTGCACTTTGTACTCTATCTTTTTTATAGTGGATTTATATTGGATCGTCTCCGCCAGTGGATGTAAGCTTGTTAAGCTGAACCACTTAAATCTTGGTGTTTCTTGAGTTTGTGTTGTGGTTATTTGCTATTCTGCTATTTTTCTGTTTCTTTGGTGATCATGAAATATTAGTTTTGTCACAACAGACAGTTATTTGAATTGATGGTCAAAATTAGGTGTCTGTTAAAATAGCAGTTTATGACTGTTACTTAAGCAATTATGGACAGTTGGATTAGCAGTTGTTCAACATAATACAGAAATAATTGATATCCAGTTATCGACAAAATACAGAAGTAACTGTTGTCCAGTTATTAATAAAAAGATAACAAAATTTCTTTTATTTTCAGTGCATTTTTTTTTTATACCTTCTGTGTTTTAAAATTACAAATCTCTGCTAGTCCCTTGATATAATAAAAAAAATCTGAAAGTGTAATGGTTTAAATTTATGAGTGAAAAATATAATAGTTAACTGCATATAAGCCACTGCAAAATAGAATATTTCAAAGAGAATAATTTCTATAAGGTCTCGGCACAAACTAAGCCCTTTGTGCCTTCCAATCATAAGTTGAGTCAGTTGACACGTAAGCCTGGAACAACAAATAGCTTTATTATGAAAACACCATATCATACCCATTTTTATCACTTATGGACCCAAAAACCCTCCCCATTTTTTTATTTTCAAACCAAAGAGGCAGAAAAAAGAGTTCTTCTAATCACACCTGAGATTAGTAACATAGATCTCTTTCATTAATTATTGTCCATTCTCGGATTTAGATATTCAAATACTCCAACACTAGAAAAAGACTATTGTTGGAGACATTCAGTCCAATGGACTCGAATTGCAATTAACATCTAAGAAAATTTCCTCGAACAATTGGAATTAAAAGAAAAAAGAAAAGAAATAAAACTACAGAGGATAATAGTAGATCCATCTATGGAACATGTCATAACATTCCTTCCTTTTGTACTCTTGTGGTGAGTGTCCAGCTCCCTGCACAAATTAAAAAGAAAATATGCAATTCTCATTATTTTAGAGTGATACTAGAGTTACTATATATAACTTTTACTACAAATTCTTTTTAAACCGATGTAATATTCACTATGAGTCACTAATTGTAGTACTTATGCTTTATTTGTTTGGCCAAAAAAAACTTTTTTAATTTTTGGAAAACTATTTACGGAATTCTACCACCGCCGAACATTGAAGTTTGTTAATAGCCCGAATCTGCTCCCAAAGGTCTCCGAATTTTGGGATCCGGTTGCCGGAATTCGATAATTGTCGCCGGATTCCGACGACCCAAATTCCAACGAACTGATCGAAATCTGCCAAAGTTGCCGGCCACCGTCGTCGGATTCCGGCAAACTGGAGGGGATCCGGCATTTTCGACTAATTCCTTTCACTGGCCAGAATTTGGCCAGTGCTGCTAGAATCCGGCATACCAGATTGCGGTGAAATTAAACTAGCCGGAATCCATACTCTAACCGTTTTCCAGACTTTTATTTAGAAAATTAAAAGCTTTTCTTGCCTTTATAGTCGCGTAAGTCAAGCGGTATCCATCATTTGTATATTTCATCGTGTACCTACACAAAAATGCATATTATTAGCTATATAAAAAGAATTCACAATTAAAAAAAGAAAAAAAAAAGAAAAAAGGTCATAATATATATATATATATATATATATATATATATATATATATATATATATTATTAAAAAAACTAACCCAGCAACTTGACCATCGACAAACCACGGTCGCCAATCCGTGTCCAATGTTAGGTCTAGAGAATATATCCATTGCTCGATACCATTATGTGGGATAACCATATCATGGTCGCCACTGCAAAAAAGAATATTGAAATTTATAATTACTTTTTAAAAATTACGTTTTCAAATCATACATTTAAAAAAAAAAATATTTAAATCGCCTCAAACGGTCCGTTAGAGAAGTTGGAGATAGGAACCTGAAAACGAGTATTTGCAAGCCTGTATCAGTAAGGTTTTTGTGATATGGGACAACATCATTGGTGACGACAGTGTAGTCCAAGGTGACGTTGCACCTAAAGAATTCTTTGATTGTTCCCTGTTGGCATATTACACATATAAACCTCAATCCATGAGCTAATAACAATGCCGTTGTGCTTAATTAGTCTTAAGAAACACCTACCGGTCGAACATGAAGAGCATCTTGGACACTTTTATAGTTTCCCCAAATGTCCATGAGCAAATACTGAAAATTCTGTATAAGGAAAAGGGCGAACAAATCAAATCCGATGAACTATCTGTTAAAGTATGATTAAATGATTAAATATACTTTTTCTTATTAGCTTTAAGTTTTTGATCCAACTGGTTTATATCATAGTAAAAGTTCTGAGTTCGATCCTTCTCTTTTTTTATTTATCTCAAATTTTAGTTAAATATTACACGTGTTGAGTCTTACTTATTAAGAAGGAATTTCAACTCACACGTGAGGGTGAGTGTTAAAATATAATTAACACTCTCGTGCGGGTCTTATCACATAAAGATTGCATGAGAGAGAGAGAGAGAGAGACTTACTTTGCACCAAAAGTCACCAGTTCTTGTAGGCGATGGTAGAATGAAATTTTTGGAGTCTTCTCTGAGAAATCTTCGAGCTCTTTCTTCTTTTGCTTTCGGTGACAAGAAAGCACAATTGGGTTCCAATATATTTTGCGAGCTTATTAGCTCTGTGCACTGAATATTAAGATCAACGATCACTCATTCTTGCTGCCCATTGAAATGATCAAAAGCTAAAATGCTGCAGTAAACAGAACTGATATCATAATCACTCAAACCTGGGTTATTGCTGAAAGTGCCTCTGTGCAGTTTGAAGTGATCGGATCGGCGTAATTACCATGGCAACTGGTTTTTGCTGACTGAAAATGGAATATGATTTGGAAGATCAGCAGCAATCAATGAAAATGAATATTTAGGATTATAAGTTGCTTGTCAAAAGGTATTCCAACTACCTGATACATGTCATCCGATATTAAAGCCATCCGGTGTGCAAATGTGATCTTTGCGTTCGTTTCTAGATCTGTATTTGTATGTGGGCATCCAATCGAGTATCCCTGATATTATTTTTAACAACATTATATTCATTGCAACACCAAATGAATATACTGTAAGCAAAGAAAAAAACAGGAGGAGGATGTGTTAGATCATTTACTTTGAGATTCACAAGAGGCACAATTCCTGCTTCATTGCCTGCCGGCAAGTAAAAAACAACCAGGTTTGAGTATATGATTCATAATGAGTTTAACACTGGCTTGAATTCAGTGGGGGTAAGCTCAGATAAGGATCTCTGGCAGTTTGTTGTTCAAATTGCTAGCAATTTGAACAGAACATGTGAGGGATTTCACATCAAACACAAAATTTATTTAAAAACAGTAGAGTTCTATAAGAACTCTCTCACATACTGAAGGTCCCAATCCAGTAAGCTCTATTAGATGTTGGTGTGCAATATAAGTTACCATTTATGATATCTTGAGCAAGAATTGGAGTAATTATCCCTGCATATGAATCGCTTCCAAGAAAGACAGGGTTGGTCACAAAATCTGGGTGTTCGCCCAACCACTGCATCATAAATGAAAATATTAGCAGATAATTAAACAAATTAATAATAAATAAGCAGCTCGTTCATGGGATTGCTTCAAATTTTCATGGTTTTCAGGAGAGTGCCTAATTACATGTATGGAAAACAGTTTTTATGGGTAAGGAGGATGGCGGCCGACCGGCAGAATGGGGTGGAACTAGTGGTGGTGCTGCAGTTCAAGAGAGGACGGCGGTAGGAAAGAGGGCAAAAGGCTTTACAGTCTTTAGATGAACAGTACCACAGAATAGTGACCTAACAGTCTTTAGATGAACAATTTAATTTTTCTCATCATCAATACACTCACGTTTCTTAGAAACTCATAGGCTTGTGCCGCCCATTCTGTGTCTGTCGTGTCCCAAGCATCAGTAGCGTTTGCATACGAAAAGCCAGCACCCACAGGGGCATCTATAAATATTATGTTGGCAGTCTGGAAAAGCATTAACATTATCAGTAACCAAAATTAAGTATAACATTTTTCACGCTCATTTCATATCAACTGATATGTAAAATGGACGTGAAGAGTAACATTTCTACCACATAAATTTTGTCTAGATTGTGTACCTTTGTCCATGCGTTTGGTTCATATATCAAGGTTGGTAAGCCCCCAGTGTAATCAGTGATGTTGAATTTTAATGGGCCTACAGCCAAACATGAACTCATCAAGGTCAGATTAATCCCTAATAACATACCAACTTATTTAACAACTCGGGGCCATTTAATTTCCTCCAATTAGCATTAAAACCCAATTAGCATTAACTTATATACACATGGTAAGATAACGTGTGTTTATTTAAGAGCAAAAATCCTAAAAATTAAATGAGCCTACCAAATTAACAGCATATTTTAGTGTAGATCTATAAGCAAATAGAAGAGAAAGATGCATGATGTTAACACCTACCAATCTGGTAAAAGAATCCATTCAAACCGGAACAACCAGGGCCTCCATTCATGTAAAGCAGAAGAGGATCAGCTCCCGGGTTCCCTTCCGACTCGACGAAATAGTAGAAGAATTCCACATTGCCCACACTTATGTATCTGTATATATATATATATATAAAGCCTCATGATTATCACCGATCGCCGGCCAGTCAATTAATATATATATATATATATATAGAAGAGATGGAGCAAAGAAGGCATACCCAGTTTCAAGTGTAAAGGGTAATTCGCCGGGGTAGCCCGGAAGAGTCTTGACTACCCATTGCGAGATTGCAGTGCCGGAGACAAGCAGAAGAAGCAGCAAATGCAAGCATACTGAGCTTGGTTTGGAAGCCATTGTTCAGAGGCTTTTTGCTTCCAGCTAGCTGAGCCTTCCTCGGCTATAATATACCTAGTCTTCAAACTTACTACAGTTAAATAATTTTATCAATTTGAAATGGATAGGCATTCAGGCGTTGGCTGTTTGATACATATTTTATGGGTATAGAAAGTTAGGAGAATGAAGGGGTAGTAGCCCATGAACGTTAGCTGAAATGTTTAGCATACTACAACACGTGGATATATTCATAAAGAAAGGTTAGAAACTGTGTTTTTATTTTGTAACTATTTCACAATGTTGATGTGATGGTCTCAACTAATTTTTATTTTTATTTTATTTTTAATAATGACTGATTCAAAAGTTAATTGGGACTACCACCTAAGTATTTTAAGATAATTATGAGATTAAATTATAGATTCTAGCATTATTATTTAAAGAAAAAAAATAAAAATAAAAATCAAGTGTTCGTTAGGAAATAGAACTGCCACATCAACGTTGTGAAATAGTTGTGTAATAAAAATTTGGTGTATATTATTAGCTCGTTCGTAAAGGGTAACGTGATACACTTAACCAGTGACAGAGCAAAAGGGCACCGGTGGGCCATGGCCCCCGCCAGTCCCCACCTCTTAAAAAACAAATCATTAAAAGAAAATGTTATTTTACCTTTAAATTTGTAAGGAAAAAAATAATTTATATATATTTTCTTCTTATTTTGACCCTTGAATTTTTTTATAACGTCCGACCCTCTTATAATTAAATTTCTAGTTCCGTCCCTACACTTGACTCCTTCATAACTAATGTACTACTATTCAACCCTTCTATAAGGATGGGCTGATATTTGGTCTTTCCACATAACCTCCATTTTTCCCGAACAAATCATTCTTCATCGCATAAGCGTTATATCATTTTCAGATGCTTTCTTAATTGCTTGCATGGAGATTCTTGACCCGGAGAGGAGACGGGACCGACCGGTGATCACATCGGAGGCATTGGCTAGCCAAGCTTGGAACTGTGAAACAGTGAAGGAGATAGTGAGCCACGACCTCTGGATTAAGGATCTGATTGTTTTACCATTTGTATTCTTCATAAGAATTGAATATGAGTAATTTTTGTTATACAACTCTTACATAATTTTAATATATATATTTTTTTAAAATCAATCATTTAATATTTAAGGCCTATATGTAGGAAAATAAATTCAATGGTTAATCATAAAAATAAAATAATAAAAAAAAAATTAGTTAAAATTGTGTAAAAATTATGTATGAGCTGTGCAACAATTATTACTTAAAAATAATAGGAATTAAGACCAAAATCCTGATTTGTGGGGTCAGTGGGCCACAAAATAAAACATGAGTTGGAACCATTGGTGCACCTAAATGGAGGAAAGTCAACATTTTGAATGAAGTACAACTTTGACGGGGCTAACCGTTGTTCAGTCCATGTGGTGTGGAGAATAGATAGCTCCACCGAACACATAACGATATTCGTAAAAGTAGGCACATGTTAAACATGTTCAAACTATTTCTTTCTTTAAAATATATATATATATTTCTTTCCTTTTTAAATAATTTCCCCTTACGTAATTATAATTTCCCCACTAGCTAATTTTCTATGCCCTCTTTACGTTGATATACGTGGCTTCAGTTAGCTAGACCCGCGTCGTGAACAAACTTATCTCATGTCTCATCGTTTTCATTTTTGTTTAATTTTTATATATTTTTGTTTAATTTTTTAATTTTTTTTTTTTTAGAAACTTCAATTTACCCTTCTTAAATTCTCGACGCTTTTGCAATTATCTCTTTAAATTTTAAAAATCCTCAATTTAATTTATCAATCTTTTTTTTTTAATGCCTATATATATATATATATATTGGGCCTATTTTTAGTATTTTAGGCATTGGATGTCCACGCCCTCTCTTCATCCCCACCTTGCTGCAGCACGGTGTCGTCGTCGTCGTCGTCGACTTGCCCGTGACCATTTGCGATGCCTGCTTTAGTGCTTTGAAAGGCAAAAATGAGAAGAGGAGGACCTTCACAATTCAAACGGTGTAAGAGGAAGAAAGAAATAAAGAAGCAAAACAGAATAGAAAGGAGGAGGTGGAAAGATCATAAAAAGAAAGAAACAAGTGGGAAGACGTGCGTGAAGTGGATTGAAGTGACTAAGGCTGTACACAGCTGGCTTCATTTGGAAGAGTCTAGAGACTCAAGGAAGCGCACCATTTAAGTGCTTAAAACGCACAATTTTGTAAAAGGAGTATTATAATTGTTTGCAAAATTTGAAAGTCGCTCCTCACAGTCGTCGGTAATGTGCAGCCTTACGTAACAGTGCATTGCCACTGCTAATGTCAGTTGGAAAACCGAGCTAGTCACGCGAGTTTGAATAGGAAAATAATCTTGTAATTCCTCCAGTACACGTAAGTCTTTGGTAATAGGTAAATTAGGTAATAGGGAAATATTAGTTTTACTACATGTGCACAACATGTACACTTTCCCAATGAGCCCCACCCTCGCGTGAGGGGGTGCACATCCTGTAGTGCAGCAATCACTGTCCTAGGTATTAATGATCAGATCCAGCCGCATGATAGAGTTAATTAGAAAATTATCAAAAGATGGTGCACGTGGCTCAAGAATGTTTGGGAAGACAAATGTTAAAGTTAATAGAAAATAATCAAAAGATGGTGCATCCGGACTCTGACATAGCATTTAATTGAAGAAGAAATGAAAAGAAGTGAAGAAGAGGAAGAAGGCACACTGAGCCGTGAAGACAATAAGAGATGAAGAAGGCAGCGGCGCAAAATCAGTGATTAGGAAAGAAAGAAATGAGATTCTAGATTGTGTGTATCCTTAGGGCAAAAGGGTAGCGGGCTTTTTTTTTTTAATAAATTAACAGACCCAATTTCGAGTACCTGGGTATAATTGGGTTTTTTAAAATCAATACCCGGAATTGAGTCTGGTACCCCGGTTACTCGGCTATAAATAACCGGGTACCGACCGGTTTTTCAGTTTTCTGGTTTTTTAGATCCAGTTAGTGCCTGGATCTAGTTCTAGACCCGTTATAACCGGTCCGGATTTACACCCTTATTAGAAATACCCAGCATTACAAATAATACAATAAATTCAACTGATTACAAAATTGTTTCTAATCGATTTCTCCAATGTCATTTGGAATTAATTAGACATACAAAGAACTAAAACATTATAAATAGGGATAAATGTAAAACTAGTTTTGTGGTTAATTTGAGATTTTGATAAATAATTTATTGGGCATTGTCACATCAATTCAGTGAAATGAAAATATGATAAAGGTATAATATGTAGCATTGCTCTTAATCATGAGTAATGCTACATCCGAATCACACTAGTCTAATTTGGCAATGTCCATCAATCCATAGATATATTTTTTTTAAAACAAGGAATGTTCAAATGGTTAATAGGCACTGACACATTAGTCCGGTGAGATAAGATATAGTATGTAGCATTACTAATGTTATATACCATATTTATATCCCATCATTATCTCACAATGATGATGTGACAGTTCCCACCAATCCTTATAATTTTTTTCATAAGTTGTCCCTACATAGAGTAACGTTACATACTATACTTCCATCCTGCCTAGCTAATGTAACAGTGTCCACCATCACTTAGATCAACTCTTATTAAAAATAAAAAAAATATTAAGGTTGATAAACACTGCCAAATCGACCCAATAAATTAAAAGTAGAATGAAGTTATAATATGTAACATTCTTCTCCCACAAAATGTGCTAGCAAAACATGACAATAATTAATACCATGTGTCTCACATAGCTCAAAAATCAAACCTGTTGCATGCACACTCGGACCCAGATAAAACTAACCACTCTACACTTATTCTCAAACCTTAACCAAGCCAAAATTCTTACGAGTCTCACTGCTTCTCTATCTTGTTTAGAGAGAGAAGTTCTAGAAAACCTTAAGTTTTCCGTCTTGTTTTAGAGACTTGAACCTCCTTTTGGGAATGCCTTTTGGGGGAGGAGGCATGGTTTTCATCCTCCTCTCATCTCTTATTTTTTGTTCTTTTTCCCTTTTCCCTATGTTTTCTCTTTTTTTTCCTCAGTTTTTTTTTATCTTTCCCCGTCTCAACAAAGCACATGCACCCTCTCCAATCAATTTCTTTATTTTTCTCCCTGCCCTCCACCTTTTCATCTCCGATCTCAGCCTCCCCTCCGTCCCTTCCCTTCTCACTGCCGCCCTCTAGTTTCCAAAAAACTAGATCCGGTTTTCCTCGCCAGTTCGGCCACCGTTATGCCTCGCCATCATCTCCACTTGTCTCTTTGATCCTTGCTGCCTTTCTCTCTGTCTCCATCTGACCCCCACCCGTTGGCACGTGGCTTGCCCGATCAAGCCAGTCTCCACTTTCCACTGTCACTACAGCTCTCAGACGCGCCTCGCCTTCGCCCCCACCAGCCACTTTACTCCGTAACTCCTAGCTTCCATGTGCCGGTGTGTGGCTGGCATGCTCAGGACAACCTACCTCTCTGCCATCCTCCGTGGCTTGTACTTGTTTGTTTTTGTTTTGTCTTTCTATTGTATTTTTGTTTTGTTTTTTTATGCATTGGTTTTTGTTGTTTGTAGGTTTTGGTCTCCTTGAATCTTATGGTTTTATCCAGTGGAGGATACTTTTGTTCTATTGTTTTACCTTGCTATCCCCAAAATACCCAAGCAAACCTAGCAGTTAACCGTGTTTCTCCATACGCGCGTCCGAATGCTAGCATAAGAACTTCACCATTTGCAACTACCGCATTTGCGTCTTGACACTTGTGCGAACAAATGCTCTCGGTGGGTCGTGTCCACTGGGTCGTCCAAACGGCTGTGCAAACACCAAGTCCCTGTGGTTTGCATCTGCTGAACTGTTCGGACACTGGCGGGCATCTGGACGGTCGCCCACTAGCAGCTTTACTGGTACTCTCAAACTTCTCTCCATGCCCAAGAGAATATGAGTAATTTGTTCCAACAATTATATAGGTCAACCTTAGTTCAATCTATTTGATTACATTGGTCAAATCCCTTAACTATAACCTGCTAATTTCGTGTTGAGTTCCTATCGGGTTCGCGAGTCGTGTCAAAAATTGGTATCCCTTATGCCGCATATCGGGTTCAAGTCTTGTCAAACAATGAGAATAAGATTATATAAGTCAATTCTAACCCAACTTATTTAATTAAACAGGTTAGACTCCTCAATCTTAACTTATTAATTTCATGTCAAGTTCATCTCAAATTTGTAGATCGTGTCAAAAATTATGCGCCAATGAGTTTTATAACTTGTGAGAAACAGTGTCATAAGGTTTAAGGTCATTTTTTTGTTCATACCAACGTAGGCTTTTGGTAAAAAAAAAATAAAATGGCACGAGTAGGTCCTCCCTGATAGGCTGATACATTAGATAAAACAGGTTCTAGATGAATTGCTCTTCATTAATAATTTTACAGAAAGGTGTTAATATCAAAAGAATATGAAAGTACAATGGAGTCAGTGACATCATTTTCCAAATTTTTATTTAATGCAGCATCAAGTGATTCTAGTTACTTTGTCATGTGAAACAAGTCGCTTGTAAGAACATTTCTAGTAGTTTTATTAAAATAATTTTTTAATTATTTTGGTAAGTTAATTTAATAAAAACACACAAAAATACACATCAACAGCTTCACTACTATAACAAAAAAGTTTTGGCGAGTAAACAGTATTCACCAACAATAGTGAACACTGTTCACCTACCAAATCAATAAAATACTATTTAAAAAAAAATTCTCTTTCATTTTTTTTTTCTCTCACATGCATTACACATAACCTCTTCTTTGAAAAAAGATTATTTAAATAAAATAGTAATAGTGGATAGCTAAAATGGTGAGACTGTTGTGGGTACTTTAAAAAAGTGGATGGGTAAAATATATATATATATATATATATTTGACTATTTTTGCTAGTAAAATTTGATGAGATTACTAAGAATGCTAGACATACCGCAAAAAATCCTCTTATGTTGAAAAAGAACCAAAATACCAAAGATATGAAGAATATAGTTGTTGCAGCTCAAGACCACAATCTTGCTGACAAGAAATCAAGAAGGAAACACATGCCTTATGTTAGTACAATTTCCAGTTTGGTGATGTGTCAGCTCCTGATCCACTCTTTTAATTGTTGTTCGGTTTGCTCCTTCGGTGGTTTGGGCCTTCGAGTGATATGCAAAACAGCGAGAACATGCTGGGTGTTGGTTGGCGTTTCTCCCTCCGATGCCTAAGTCAACCGAGTTGGTCAGAGCCAGAGTAGAGAAAATCAGAAGATTCAAATGCCTAGGGATTCATATATTTATAGGCATTCAGAGTGAGTGGAGCAACTATTCCAAGAACTATGCATTTCGGATTTCCTAGGATCCCACATCCATCCCGAGATGAGGATGGGCAGAAATCCGGATTTTCAGGGATCCAGAGGTGTCCATCAGGTCCGGTGTCATGATATGATTCCATAAATCTAGGGAGTTAGTAAATGGTATGGCCCACTGTCCTTGCAAATCTCTGCCGTGTTAGAGTAGGTGTTCTTTAGTCCTGTGAGCCTTAGTACGCCGGTCGGGACAGGAATCCCAAATATCTTTCTTACATCCTCTTCGGCGTCCCCGAGACATTCAATCACCGAGTTGAAAGAAAGGGGAATATCTGAATGCCCTTCTTGTGCTTGCTAAGGAAAAACCTCTTGTGTGGCTACACATCCCAAACTAGAGGTCGGGACGTTCATTGGATCCTATAATTCCTATCCAAACTTCAGATGTCCGACTAGATCGCATCAAGCAGGTCAATCCGACTTGGTCTCAGCTCCGTTACCAACCAGTCTGCTATGGGGGAATGGTAATTTCCCAACACCTTACTCATTAGGATTGTACAGGCAATACATTTATTAACCGCTAATACATAACTATTTAGGGCGCTGTGACAAAACCTGCTAATCACCTAGGATGGTGCAGTTAACGATTTTAAGATTGGCGAATACGGTTATTAACCGCCGACCCTTATATATGTGTGTGTGTGTGTGTGTGTGTGTGTGTGTGTGTGTGTGTATAATAATAATAATAATAATAGTATACCAAAATGACGTCGTTTTGGTATTGTCGTGTTACTATACAATTTTATTAATTGATTTTTTTTCATCAAAAACACTAAAGCTTTAAAAAAAATTAAAGAAAAAAAGAAAGAAAAGAAACTAAACTAAACTAAACTAAACTAAACTAAAATAAGCCAAAAACAATAAAACACAGGCTCAAAACCATATAAAATAGGCCGTAAAACATCAATATAGGCCAAAATGCCCAGACCTAATAGGCAGTTACGTGGTACGGTTTGGGCTTCAATAATCGCTAATCGGTAGTTATTTCAAAACCGCTAACTGCCTAAGGTAGTTCAATTACGGTTATGGAAATCTAATAACCGCCTAAGGTGGTGTAGTTAGCGATTAGAAACAATAATTGTTAACCATAACCACTTGTACACCTGTATAATATTTACCTGCTAATCATGATAAATCAGTAAGGCAAGTGTTGCATTACTCATCAGACAATCTTCCTCTCAAGGAAAGTATAGATAGCAAAGGATGTTATGATGACCAAACCATTATGCTTAGCTAGGGATATTGAGGCAATTTGATTTCTTTTACGTTTTGGTACCACTGACTGATGTGGTACGAGGAACGTCGGTAGTTAGAGATTTTTTTATTTTATTTTATTTCTTTCTTTATTTTTATTTTTTTAGATTGTATGAGATCATGACAAACAAAAAACATTTCTAGAAAACACCTTTTGATTTTTTTTTTCTTCTTAAAATAGACTTTTTTTGGAATAATTTCTAAAAACAGTATTTTTTTTTTTTTGGAATCGAGCACATTTTATATAAATGATCAATTTAAGCACATCGCTCAACATAGATAATATTCAAAATATGTGGAGGGTTTTCTCAAGAAAACATTGTTCCTTACTCAGGTATAATGCTTCCTTAGCATGCTGGTGAGCCGCACTATTTAAATTATGACTAACATGATTAACCTGCTACTTTTGCAGATCATTCAGTATCCTTTGAATGTTATTAACGAGATGGCCATATTTAATCCGGGTTGGCCCATCTTTTTCAGTTCCTACACTATTTGAAGAGAATCACATTCTAGAATCACCTTATAGAACCCCCAATGACGTAATCTTTTGGTTGCCCTCAATGCCGTCGTGGCTTCTGCAACTTCAAATGCAATGATGTAATCTTTTGGCTCTGACAGCGTGGCCAGCACCTCACCTATACTATCTCTAATAATAACACCAGTACCCATCTTCATTTTATTTTTATCCACAACAGCATCCCAATTGACCTTGACAAAACCATCCAAGAGAGCTTTCCAACGAAGCTCCAAATTTTCTGCCAATTTGTCTAAATATTTTTGAGAATAAGCATCACAAAAAGGCACCAATGAGTCATATGCTAATCTTACCACTGTAGAGTAATGGCTAACCATTTTCCCGTGGACCACTGCATTCCGTCATAACCACAGATTTCTTGCCACAACTCCTATTAGCTCCATGTCCAGATGTCGTTGAAGCTTTTCAACAATAAACACAAACTCTTCATTTACAATACAAAGTTTTTGGATCTTACTACCACACATACTCCATATGTCTTTTGCAGCTGGACATCCCCACAAAACGTATCCCGTAGTCTCGACCTCCGTTCCACACTAAGGACATAATCGGTCTTTCGTGATTTTGCGTCTAAAAAGATTTGCTTTAGTAGCCAAAGCATTATGACATGCCCTCCACATAAACACTTTCACAACATGAGGAACATTTATTTTCCATATAGTTTTCAACAGGAGCGTATGTTGACCAGTATGCATATCCTCGATGTCGCTTTAACTATTTTTAAAAATATTTTTAGCTAAAAGTAAAATATGGTGTTGGTATTGGTGTCCAAAGCTCCAATTGCATTAATATTGCTTTAATATATATATATATATATATATATTATATTATATATATATATATATATATATATTATTGCTTTATATGTACATATATGTTTGAATATTTCATACGATATACATGTAAGGTCCCTAAGTTACATTGTATTTGATTAAGGTGTGCGTAATGAGATTATCGCACAGAAGATCATAGTCAAAAGTCCTTGTAGTTTATAAAAGATTGTTTGTAGACATAAATGGAACTGAAAAATCCATCTAGACTATGACATATCAACCTTAATGATATATCTTGATTATGATAAGTAGGAAGGTCTTCGGGTTGATGTGTTGGTGTAAGAGTAAGATAATGTCATGCACCGAACGGACTACGTGAGTCATCATTCTTTCAACACTGTGATTAAGAATGATGTATGCAAATGACGACTTATAACAGTTACTCTAAATCCTGAAAAGATTGGGAACTCAGATGTAAAGTGTATGTCACTTTGATGTACAAGAATGAGATCAAATGCTAGTCAACACTTCTGTGCGTTGAGTGATCGCATGTAGCATTATGGGAACAACTTCTTCAAGAAAGAATCCAAATCCTTTGTCATGGAATAAAGCGATAAGGAATATTTCTTTTGATGTAAATTTAATGGGATTGATTATCCTAAAGCTCGGGCCAAAGTGTTTCAGTGGAATTTACTGAAACTTTGTTTTGTGGAAGGTGAGATGAAAAACTCAGAAGGTACAAAAATGATATATCATGTAATTAAATCAGAGTATCAAGGAAAATAGGTAGTGAACTAAGTAACAGTGTATTGACTTTGGTTCGACTACGGAATGATTCTGTTGAAGGGTAATATGAAATAAATAAGTACGTCCTGGGGATTGGTTCATTAATTTGAAAATATTAGAGTGCAGTTACATTTGTTTAGTAGAATCAATTGTGATTAAATAGAGTCGTGTGATATTGTCGCAGACCTATTTAAAGCTAATTGTATTTTTTCATTTAAGTCCCTCTTTGAGCTGATGTAAATTGACCATATGCTATGAGCCTCGATTATGTATTTACTTATTTTGGATTGTTTTAGTTGATAAAACAGGGCCAAATAAATATGATTCCTAAGTGGCTCATTACATAGAGATGATTGGGCTTATGAATTAATTTCCTATAGGTTTAAGCAGTTAAAGAGTTGTGGGCTTATGAATTAATTTCTATGGGTTTAAGCAGTTAAAGAACTATGGGCTCTTGGAATTAATTCCAAAAAGCTTAAGTAGAGATAAAGGAGCATTGGGCCTTAGGGATAAAACCCAAGCCCATGTAGAGTAGTTTGTAGCAATGGGCTAGGGTTTTAGATGCATAGGAAGATAATTATCTCCTCATAGCCAGTTGGTGCATGGCCAATATGAGTGTTTTACTCCCCTTAGCCATACACCCTAAATAGTAGGAGGTGGAATTAAATTTCTCCTATGACTTCTATACTAAAACTCTTTTTTATCTTCTAACCTTATCATAAGTGTAAATCTGAGTCTATAAATAGAGGGATATAATGAAGTATTATTTACCAATTCAATGAGAACACATTCTTCACCATTGAACATGCAAGAAAGTCAACTGGTCCAAGTAGCCTAGGAGAGGTCAATTTCAATTTTGAGTACCTTGAACGTATTAATTTAATTAATCTAGCGTTGTTTAACTTGAAGAAATTTTTATGAGATAGATATTTTGTTGCGCTTACTTTGATTAGCGCATAATCCCCAACATATGGTTAATCATATTTCACCTTTTTGAACATTTGAGTAGATTAAGAAAAATAAAAAAGAACATTTAATATCAAAAAGTAATTCTTTTAAGGGAAAACTTCAATTTACCCCCATGAAGTTGTCACCAATTTGCAATTCTACCACCAATGTCTCAATTTTGTTAATTGCACCACATTAAGTGTCAAAAAATTTCAATTTAGGGAATCCGTCCAAACCGACCGTCTGAATTAACGAAATTTGCCTCACGTGCCTGTTAGTGATGTAAACGGACGAGAATGCCCTCATTTTTTTAGCCGTTCTTTTTTTTCAAATACCTATAGAAACCCAACCCCGCTCGTGCCCTTATTTCATACTGGTTCAAATTTCCTGAGAGATTAAGAGAGGAGAGAAGAGAAAAGAAGAAGGGAAAAAATTAGGGAAAATGGTAGGGTTTCGCCCACAGCTAGTTGAAGGAGACGATGGATGGCTCGAAGCAGGGCTCGTCCGGCGACCCAATAACCAACTCTAATGGGGATTCGAAGGAGAGGATAGATGCAAGCTTGGAGTCCACCCAGACTGTTGCATTGTTTTCACAACAACGAATATGCTACTGCGAGCGGCCTATGAACGTGAAAATGGCACACACCAGAAAAATTTTCGGAAGAAGGTTTATGGGTTGTGAAAATTGGAAAGAAAGTGGTAATTATTCTCTTCAATTTTAGGGTTTCATTATACATTGGGTGATAAAAAAAATTGAAGGGTTTTTGTGTGTTTTTTCCAGGCTTATAGTATGATTTTGTTTAGGGTTTATAAAACTGAGTTAATCACTTTAGGGTTCAAAATTTTAGGGTATTGTCTTTGCTGAAATTTTTAAAGTGTTTGTAGAAATAATTAAAGAATGTGATTTGGGTTTTTGATACTGCAATAGTATTGGCTTTGTCATCCCAATTCTGTTTCACTTGTGCTGAAATATTGAACCTTGATATGTAGATGGACCTAGTATGTCAACTTTTGAAATTTGATTTGTGTTGTTTTTTGGCAGATTCATAGGGATTGTGGTTTCTTTGAGTGGGTTGATCCCAAAATGTGTGAACATGGTAAGAGAGTTGTCGATCAATTGTTTGAGTGGCATGAAGGTTTGGTAGCAGAAGCTAAACGATGTGAAGGCATGGTTGAAGTAGAAGTTGGGAAGGTGAAGGCCGAAATGGAGAAACAAGTTGAGGTTGTGAAGACCGAAAATCTTCAATATCGTAAAGAAATCGAAATTTTGGATATCAAACATGGAGCAATGAAGAAGAATTACCATACAATGCTTGTGTGTTCATGGATTATGTTTACACTGTGCTTTTTCTTTGGATATGCAGCCCAAAACTAGCAGGGTAGTACAATTGGTCGTTTGAGGTTGCCATGATGGATGCAAGCGTGGATCAGTGCATGTTTTTTGTTGAAAGTTGTTTTGTGTTGCGGTGTATTAAGTTGGAACATGTTGTGGTATCAAACACTCACAAATTTTTGAAGTGATGTGTCAAGTTGTTTTGTGATGTGCTGTCTGTCAATTGAATTATTTTGAAAGAAATCCGATTGTGGTCTATTAAACCTGAAATGCACAAATACATTTAACCACAAATCATTCCAAGCCAAACGTTCCAAGCATGTCACTTTCAAAGCACACAAACTGGGCACATAAATGATATGTGTTACACAAACTGCGCGTATAAATGGCTGTACATTCTAAGTGCACAAAAACATTCCAAGTGCATGTCAAAATCGGAAACATTCCAATTACATTTAAAGTGCAAAAAACAATCCAACTACATCTGCATGTCAAAAGACCAACATTCCAACTACATTTAAAGTGAAAAAACAAATTCAACTACCTGACATGTGCATTAAACAAAAGACCAACTGCAAACTAGACGAAATTCAACTACATGACATGTGCATTAAACAAAAGACCTATTGCACAGTAGATGTGTATCAAATACATGACAAACATTTAAAGTGTTGTTCATAAAAAAACTTTCAAAGGACTGTCTATGAAATTATATCTTCCAATCTGGCTTCATTCTCTTCCTTTTCTTTTCAGCAATTTGAATTGCTTTTTCAACAGTTACAACTACACGTTTGCCTTTGGTTGTCATATCAGCTGTTGGATTTGCACCACCTCTTGATGCTGCCCCACTAGTTCCACTAGTTCCACCACTTCTGAATGCATGTCCACCTCAGGTTGCTGCACCTCCTCTTGTTGTTGCCCCACCTCTGATTGCATGTCCACCTCAGGTTGCTGCACCTCCTATTGTTGCTGTCCCACTATCTGACCCATTCTCGGTTAGATCAATATGTATGGTGGGTTTGGATGCAGTAGTCTGAAAAATACTCTTGATCCTTTCGGACTGTCGGGTCCTTCAACGAATTGCAAGTGTTGGGACCGGATTTGTTATTGCACCCTTACACCAATAACAAAACACAATAGGATTTATTTAAGCATAACATACAAAGGAAAAAACTAACCAAAAAAAAAAAAAAAAACACCACAGAAATCAATGATAATAACAATGCTAGTACCTTTAGATTGGCACCACCTCTAGTTTTGGGATGTGTACGCATGCTAGAGCTAGTACTTTGTGTCTGCACAGAATAAATAGCAAAATGTGTCACAATAATAACAAGGATAAATCAATGATGCCCCCCGATGCTAGTACCTTTAGACTGGCACCACCTTTGGTTTTGGGATGTGTACGAATGCTGGAGCTAGTACTTTGTGTCTGCACAGAGTAACTAGCAAAACGTGTGAGCCAATCAGTTTGCATGTACTACACAATAACAACAAGGATAATAAGACCAATAGCAAAACTCACACTTGCTGGAGGTGGGGTAGGCAACTCTTGACTTAATTGACTCATATTCATTGGACATGCCCTTTTATTGTGCCATTTTCCCTTGCACTTGGAACATGTCATCCTTGCTCCAAACTTCCTAATTCTGAATTTATTTTGCGGATCTCTGCTTTCATCAACTCCCATTTTTCTTAACTTCTTTGGTCTACCTGGGGTCGCTCTAGCCACTGGGGGTTCCAACATGTCATGCTGGGTTTTTATCCATTGCTCTTGACTGGGCATTGGATATATAACTGGCTCGTATGCTTTCTTGTACATCTCCAAAGAATAGAAGTCATCAACATAATTTGTTGCATCCTTACAACTATGTCGTATAGCAGCACATGCATGCACACATGGGATTCCAGTCATTTGCCAAACCTTACAGCCACATGTTCTTCTCCTCATGTTCACCAAAAATTGTTTGCCCGTTGGACCATTCACTTCAAACATGTCATCACCACCATATAGGGCAACACAGTCCATTGATTCATACACTAATGCCTCCAACTTCTTTGCAATTTTAGAAGTTATCTTTCCAGTCAGCTTTTGAATGCCCTCCATCTTAGCTTAATATCTCCGCATCAATTTTCTCCTTATCATCTCCAGCATGGTCAAGATAGGCTTAACACGAGCCTTTAAAATGTAAGAGTTAAAACACTCACAAATGTTGTTCTGCAAAAGGTCAGACTTTGTATCCTCAATAAACCATGCTCTGGACCATGCACTTGGGTCAATTTTGTGCAAGTACTCAAAGGCATCACTGTTCACATTCTTCAGCTCATCTATTACACTCATAAAATCCCCTTCAGTGTATGTAGAAGCTGCAGCCCATAACTTCTCCTTCAAGGCCACTCCTCGATGCCCCCCGATGTCCCTGAAGTTGGCATACAAGTGCCTGACACAAATCTTATGGTCTACATTTGGAATGACCTCCTCAAATGCTGGCATTAGTCCCTACAAAAATTATAACAATATATTACATTAAGATTGTACAACATTGTACATTAACAATAAAAAATGAATGAAGTGTAATCATGTACCATAACTTACTTTCTGTCGATCTGAAATAAATGTTGGCCTGCTATGCCGCTCATGGTGTCCAAGATCGGACACTAAGGTTTCCAAAAACCATATCCAGCTGTCTTTGGTCTCAGCTTCGACTACAGCATAGGCAATTGGATACATATTATCATTGCCATCTCATCCAATCGCAGCTAGAAGTTGCCCCTTAAATGGTCCTTTAAGAAAGCACCCATCCACCCCTATAACAGGTCTTCATCCTTCCAGAAATCCTTTCTTCATGGTAGCTAGGGAACAGTACATTCTTAGAAACTTTGGATTGACCTCAGGCACTGGCCTATCCACTTTCATCACAACACAACTTCCCGGGTTGGTTGATCTCAATGTCTCACAATAGTCCCACAACTTCACATATTGAAGCTCATGCTTTCCAAAAATCTTTCTACTAGCCTTTGTTCTTGCCCTATACATCATGCTTGGATTTACATCCACCTTCTACTTTTCTTTCACTTCATTATGAATCTCACCCAAAGGCATGTTGGGCTGAACTCTAAACTTGTCTACGAGTTTGTCAGCAATCCAGGTGGATGTCACAATTGAGTTCTTAAATTGCCTGCAACACAGATGTTCACTTTGCATAGACCTTATCTGAAATGTCTCTTCATCAGGCAGCTTTCTGGCATATACTCTATAATTACAATTTGGTTCCTTACACACAACTATACACTTTTGTCTCTCATTCCTTTTAAATGTGATGTCCTTCCCCCTTTTTAGATTGAACATCCTAACAGCCTCCCTGAATGTCCGTATATCTGGAAATTTCATCTCTAGTTCCAAAACTGGATCTCCCATGTCAACTGAATGGAACTCAGGCCCTGGAGCAGAGGTTATCTCACATTCTTCATCACTAGATACTGGTGAGACAAGAATGTCACTTCTACCCATATCAGAGTTATAGTCATCATCAACATCTTCATATGTCATTTGGCCAACTTCAGTGTGGTCCCCATCTTCACTATCATTATCACTACCCTCTTTACTACTCTCTTCACTACTCTCAACTCTAGGATTATCAGGTTGTACATTAGATGGTCCAGCACCCGCACCAACATCAACATCAAATAATTCTTCATCATCACTTAACTTATCTGCCCACCAAGGATCATCAAAATTAACACTCCCTCCGTATTCATCATCCTCTTCACTATCCTCTTCACCACCCCCTTCATTCCCAAAAGACACAATGTATAATTCCAATATTACATGCCCAGTATGGCAAGCAGACAGTGAAAGCACATCATGGTCTGAAGTAATTAAATACAAGCCATCAACAAGACTCTTCCCAGGATCTTTAAAATACATTAAATCCCCTGACCTATACCCATATTTCTTACATATACCTTCAATTTCAAAATATGATAATTTATCAAGGTCAACCTTCTCGTGATGCACTTCAACTTCACCACCTACATATACACAACCAAACCTCCGGTCGAACCTACCCCCATAATGAACCTCAATCACCAGTTCACTACTTCCCATCCTATGAGGTCAATGATATAAAACATAATAAGTCACATATATAGTGGAATTAAATAAAAGGGAAGAGTCTTGATAACATCGACCAATATATATGTGCATATCAAATCCTTTGGGGACCACCTACGGTTTTTACACCCACATGTCACCAACCAACAAAACACAAAGCACTTTAATTTTGAAGCAGCCAAAACAAAATTCTAAAATAGGAGTCTTGATAACATCAACCAATATATATGCATACAAAATCCTATGGAGACCACCTACGGTTTTTATACCCACATGTAACCAACCAAAGCAAAACACAGAGCAGCACATGTCTAACAAAAACCAAACACATGGACCCAGTAAAGGCAAAGCACATGGACCCAACACCACAAAAATTAGTAACTGTATAAACCCTAAACAAAACACACGGACCCACAGACCCAATAAGTGAAACCAACTTTCGAGCTTGAAAAAGACACCCACTCATTGAAAGCAAAATCTGCAGCTAAAAGAAAGGCATAATAAACTAACTTCAAAAGGAATTTCATATTCCATAACAAAATACGACGGAATCTCAAATTGCACAAAACCCTAATTTGAAAAGAGTAGTCATTTTAACATACCTTGAAAAAAAACACCACTTCAATTTAATCACGAAACTTTCACCAACAGTGTCGATTTTCGTTTTGCTAGTTGAAGAAAACCCATACAGGAAGGCAAAATCACGAAGGCCGAAAGGAACACGGATAAGGTGTGTATAAACCCTAAAGAAGAAGACGAACGGGTCTGTGCTTTTCGGCTCCAACTTTTAAAAATGATGGCTTTTGTTCATCTATTTTCATACAAGTGTAAAAGACACGTGCACGACTTTTCTTTATTAGTTAAGAAGTAAGGGCATTCTCGTCCGTTTACATCACTAACAGGCACGTGAGGCAAATTTCGTTAATTCATACGTTCGATTTGGACGGATTCCCTAAATTGAAAATTTTTGACACTTAATGGGGTGCAATTAACAAAATTGAGACATTAGTGGTAGAATTGCAAATTGGTGACAACTTCATGGGGGTAAATTGAAGTTTTCCCTTCTTTTAACAAAGTGCCCTAGGTGGGTTAAAAAGAGGTTGTCCTACCAGTTAAGTTTTAATGCAACATCTAGTTACTTAGATGGAACAAGTAACTAATGCCAAATTTCCTTATAATTAAATAAGGGTGTAAATCCGGAGCCGGTTCATGGTTATTGGCCAATAACCGGGAATCGGCTATGGGGTCCCTTACTTGGTTACCCAGGTGAAATTGGTTATCCGAAACCGGGTAGTGAAATTTAAAATATATATATGTTTTTTGGGCATATTTTAGGGTGATGGTTGAACAAACAAAATAAAATGCGTCCATAAAGTTCAATTCTTCAACTAAAAACAAGAAGACAGTTCCTACAACAATAAGCATCAGAAGAAGAACCCCCACCATAATAAATTTGTATTTAATTTTGTTGGTTTTGACCTCCTTAAGAATCCCATTTGGACTGAAACTTCCACTCATGTAAATGTCTCTAACTACAATGATTTCCTGCTTTTCTATCATGTAATCTGCTGCTTGACTGAGAAATAGCCCCACAAGAGCCATGCCTGTGAATACATAAATGCATGCAAGTAGTTTTGCCTGTATGCTATCTGGGACAAGGTTCCTATACCCTATTGTGGTTATTGTAACAACACAGAAGTAAATGGAATCAAGAATCCCATTTGTTTTTTGACCCTTGATTTGATTTCTGATGAGGAAGAAACAAAGGGTGCCCCCACCTAGGTAGGCAGCCAACAAAAAGACCACATGCTTGATGCAAAATTGTTGTTTCACATATATAGATTCAAGAGGTAAAGGAGATTCCACTCCATTTATTCTTCTTCTCTGGAGGGCATTCTTTTCATTAAGATGAGAACGATCTTTCATATCTAGAAGCAATGATTCTTTAGCATCATTAGAGACAGAGACCATCATAAAACTAAACTGAGGTTATTCATCCCAAAAAAAATAAAATTAAACTGAGGTTATTCATCATTTAATGCATCCGAAGCCGGTTACTCGGTTATAAACGGGTTCCTAGAAAATTAATACTCGACTCCGGCTTCGAGTACCCGGTTACCTGGTTTTAAATAACCGGATACCAAACCGGTTTTCCGGTTACTCGAAGCCGGTTTCCGGTCAGTTATAGCTGGTCCGAAATTACACCCCTATAATTAAACCATTATGCTTAACTAGGGAAACTATAGCATTATCTCCCCATTCAGCTACTCACACTCTAACTAGAGTCACTGTAACTCATGTCATAGACTCAATATGGTTGGAAGAAATTCCACCTAGCATCAATGATATTGTAAACAAGGAACTTGTTTTTCCTCTTTGTTAACCTCAGGTCTCTTTTGAGTATACTAATAAGAATTGAATTTTGTTAAAAATAAATAAAAAAGCTAGACATTGCTCCGACTTCCTTTTGAATCTTCAAAGGAGTAGTAAGAGTAGAGACGGTGGCTTTGCTAGGCATTTATTTGCATTCAATGCTTAAAAAATGTTTGTACGAATTTATGGAGAAAATAAATAAAAATATGACTCCTATAGTGTTGGTTGCTTGTAGAGAAGACAATTTTTAACACAATCTGTGAAGCAATTACGAAATTAGCGGATTAGAGTTGAGAGTCTAACCCGTTTAATTAAATTTAGTCGATTAAGACTAACTTATATAGTCTTATATCTATGCTTTGATATTGTATGAATCTGACATGAAAAATAAGAGGAGACAATTTTTACATGACCCGTGAATCCAACATAAAATTAGCCATACACGACAATAATCCTATTTCAAATATCGATGTTGGTCATTGTTGGTTTATTTTTTTTGTTATCATTTTTACATTGTGAAAAATAGCCCAATGACTCCAACCAACACCTACAAAAGCGGGTTGAATATGTGTTTACAAAATAATGTGGAATTTAAAAATTTAATCACCAAATATTATGAAAATAGTATAACAATACACACAAGTATTTTACTACTTGGAATGGGCCATTTTATAAGACCCTAGTTCAAACTAACTTGGAGCACCACTTGGAAGGGGACCATTGACTGATCTTGATTTGGAACTCAACTTAGGACGAGCTATTCTATTCAGTTTATCAACCTTTTTTTTTTTAATAGCCCATTTTGACCGAGTAAACATTGGAATTGAAATCTTTTCATGAAATATAACATCGTATAATTTTGAGTGATCTTTCAAACTCCACCCAACTTGCCTTCATCTGATATCAGAATCAAAAGATATGGTCATTTTAATTCGACTACGTCAATGTTGGTCAACATACACAAACTTGAATTCTCATGTTGTGGGTCAGCTGTTGCCTTGATTTAATCATAGACTCAAAACTTTTAACAAAACATATTCTGACATTGAATTTGCCAATATTAAAAACCTAACGCATTGTCTAAAGAACTTGTTAATGTTTGAGATTGATTACTTTTGAAACTTTGTGCTTGACATATTAATTAGTTTGCATCATTATATGTGTTTTGGTTGTTGAATAAAGTCTATTCTTTGTTTAATAACATATGGATGGCAGCTTTAGTGGGTAATATTGGTACGAAGCCCGAAGCCTACGTGTGAAGGACCATGATAATCATGTAACACTTACATCCATAAATGTCCAGAGCTCTACACCTTCCCTCCAACAAGAGGTAAAAAATAAAGAAAAAAAAATACTAATTAATTTATAATTTGGGACCACTATACAGAAGGGGAGCCTATTGATCATAATAACCCTAAGGGTAATACTTGAGTGTAGCAAAATTTTCAGAATTCATCCGGAAATTTGGCTTATGGATGGCATTTTTGTAATTATTCATAATTACAAAAATGCCATCCATAAGCCAAATTTTCGAATGAATTTCGGAAATTTTGCTACATCGTAGCACTGCTCTAACCCTAAAGCCAAATGTAAAAATTGCTCTAGGAAATTTGGGTACCTTAGAAGATTGGACACTTTAGCCATGTTATTCCACCTGCAATATTATCCTCCCATGTAGGTTTACATCCCTATCGAAGATGAGGAATATTAGAGTTTCTTTTAGTATTCTTTTGGTGTCCTTTTAAATGACATGGATGTAATTTTTTAAAATTTTTTATTACATTTATGTCTTTTCAGATAGACACAAAAAACACACTAAAAAGAGTTTTAGCATTCATTGTCAAAGATATATTGTCTACTCAACCTCATAACCTTGGCAGTATGCAACGATCATCAATTTTATGAGGAATAACTTATATGTCATCACGAAAAACAATAAGAATTATACAAACATATTTTAATTTCAAGTTTTCCCTAAAAAGAAAATGAGTTTAATTAAATTTGAATCGTTAAAAAAGTTATTAAAAAAATTAATGAATATATATATATATATATATATTTATGGCACCTAAACCAAATCAGAAGCAAAGACGATAGCTTTGCTAGGCATTATTTGCATTCAATGCTCCAAAAATGTTTGGGGGAATCTATGAAAAGTAGAGTCTTGGTTGTTGCCACTTGTAGAGGAGGCTTAGGGCTAGTTTGGCAAACAATTTTCATTCTCCCTCTATTTCTCTTCACTTCTTTCAAAAATATCAAATCAAAAACATTCTAACTTTTTTACACTTTTTATATCACATCAATAATTTTTTTATTATTATTCAAATAAAAAAATCCACTACAAAACAAAAAATTTTCACTTTTCTATAAAACATTCTCAAATTTTATATTACATCAATCACTTTTTACTATACAATACACAAATATTCCCCTACCCAATTACTTACCAAACAAGACCTTAGCCTTAGGCATTCACCTAATGCTGGATACGGGGCCCTAATTTCTAGAGTGTGTCACTCCTCGACGACAAATTTTGATCTGAGGTCAACAGTTCCTCCCACTCTTCAACCCTTTCTCAGGGGTTGTTGTTATTGTTATTTTTATCTAGTAGAGGTTCGAGTAGGGTTGAAGGGCCTCTCGAGAGTAATGCCTCTGTCTGTTCAGGTAGAGTTGAAAGGTCTCGCAAGGATAATGCCACTACCCGTTTGGGTCGGATTGAATGGCATTTCAATTGTAACGCCTTTACTCGTGTCCCTTTTATTCGGGTTCAGATAGGGTTGAAGTGTCTCGTGAGGGTGATGCCCCTACTCTTCTATGTTTTGGTGTCTATACCACTTTATGAGGCCCATTCCAATAACATGGAATTCGCTCCAGGGTCCCTAGTTACTTGGGTGAAACCCGTTATCCGGACCAGGTAGTGAATTTGTTTTTAAAATAATATGTTTTTTGGGCCTATTTTAGGATGATGGTTGTACAAACACAATAAAATGCGTCCATAAAGTTCAATTCTTCAACTAAAAACAAGAAGACAGTTCCTACAACAATAAGCACCAGAAGAAGAACCCCCACCATAATAAATTTGTATTTAACTTTGTTGGTTTCGACCTCCTTAAGAATCTCATTTAGACTGACTTTTCCACTCATGTAAATGTCTCTAACTACAAGGATTTCCTGCTTTTCTATCATGTAATCTGCTGCTTGACTAAGAAATAGCCCCACAAGAGCCATGTCTATGAATACATAAATGCATGCTAGTTTTACCAGTACGTTATCTAGGACAAGGTCCCCATTTCCTATTATGGTCATTATAACAACACATAAGTAAATGGGATCAAGAATCCCATTTGTTTTTTGACCCCTGATCTGGTTTCTGATGAGGAAGAAACAAAGGGTGCCCCCACCTAGGTAGGCAGCCAACAAAAAGACCACATGCTTGATGTAAAATTGTTGTTTCACATTTATAGATTCAAGAGGTAAAGGAGATTCCACTCCATTTATTCTTCTTCTCTTGAGGGCATTCTTTTCATTGAGATGAGAGCGATCTTTCATATCTGGAAGCAATGATTCTTTAGCATCATTAGAGACAAAGACCATCATAAAACTAAACTGAGGTTATTCATCCAAAAAAAAAAAATTAAACTGAGGTTATTCATCATTTAATGCACCCAAAGCCAGTTACCCGGTTATAACCGAGTGTCTAGAAAATTAATACCTGGCTCTGGCTCCGAGTAACCGGTTTTAAATAACCGGGTACTAAACCGGTTTTCCGGTTATTCGGAGCCGGTTTCCCGGCCGGTTATAGCTGGTCCGGAGTTACACCCCTATGATGTGGTCTTTTGTTTACCAAAATATATCAATAATAAAATTACCACTCGCAATAGTACGAATCCTTATAGGATAGGGCTATGTTGAGGGTGTCAACCTCAAGAACTGCGTAGGTATTATTATCAAGCTTATCGAGATTAAATATAATTTAATTTAAAATATGTTTGATTTTTGTTTTATAAAAATAAGTGCATAAAAGTAAAAGACATAAATTTAAAGATAGTAGGGACGAGATAAAAAATAAGGGATTGATTTCAGCACTCACCGCATAACAATGGTCAATCATAAATTAACAAGAAAAATTCATACTATGCATGATAAAGGGCTCGTCTCACTCGAGTAGTCAAGAAATTACCTCTAAAGAATAAGTATAATCCATCTTCGGTTGGCACGGACCGTCCACCTAACCACTAAGATGCGGTACGACCCGTCTTCCCTAGGCATGGACTAGCTACGTCTTTAATAGGATATACACACAATCAATGGAATAGTATAACCCATCTTCGGTTGGTACAGACTGTCTACCTAAATTACACTAAACTAGGGTGTAGTACAATCCGTCTTTCCTAGGCATGGTCTATCTAATCCTCTTGATCATATATCAATTAAAACCGTTGTATAACAATCATTCACATAGTCACAGAAAATATGAAGGATTGAGTTCAATCAATATAAAAGACTTTCTAAGACAAGATAAGAAATTCATAATGATTGAATATAAACATTAAAATCAATTCTCACAGTTATACAACCATCATGCATAGAGAAAATCCCAAACTAAAATACAATTAAACCATTGTTACTTGGAAAGGGCTACATCAACACCCTATTAGGAATTTAACCGCTCATCGTGGTGCTGGGATGGCCTCCTGCCATGTTCTTCTCCTCTTCAACTTGTCAGGCCTCTGAGAAGAATTTTTTGTCTAAATCTAAGCACAAGCCCAAGCACCAAGCACCAAGCACACATTCTCTTGAAGCTTAGGGGTCTATTTATAGGAAGCACACAAGTCCTAGAAGCTCTTGAAATTCCATAAAAATCGTCTCTTGAGTCTTCTTGTCCAAGTAGGAGATTCAAACTTTAATCCAAGTAGGAAAAGGATTCCAAATTCGGCTAGAATTGCGGTCTTTTATTGCGAGACAATTTTAGCATAGTAAACGTTCGAATTAGAGAAAAGCTATTTCTGACATATTTGTTGAATATTTTATTACCAACGCCACCAATTTCATTGCAATCCGATATCTGACACAAAAGTTATGATCCAAACATTGAGACATATGCAGAATCCAAATTTGAATCCAATCCGATTTTGACTCTTGTTGGAGAAATTCCGATTTAATCATTCACTTGATTTGATTAAACTTAACCACATCATATAGGTATTCTATTATGATTAGTTAAGCTTAAACATATCTTCTAAGTCTTCTCAAAGTGTGCTTAAAGCCCAAAATCAATGAAATTAATTGTATCTTTATTTAAAACCTGAAAACATTAAAACAACACAAAATCAAACAAATAACAATGCTCATGAATTAACATATATAAGTTAAGGGGCTTGAATGTGCAACATTCGACGCTTATCACCCTATAACTAAACCATTATGCTTAACTAGGGAAACTATAGCATTATCTTCCCATTCAGCTACTCACACTCTAGCTCGAGTCACTGTAACTCATGTCATAGACTCAATATAGTTGGAAAAAATCCCACCTAGCATCTATGATATTGTAAACAAGGAACTTGTTTTTCCTCTTTGTTAACCTCAGGTCTCTTTTGAGTATACTTTTTATTTTTATTTTTTTAGAACAATATATTGCTTAAAAGGCCCGAAGGCATACATCTTGAGAAAGAGGTACAAGACCCCTACACTCTAAGCTAGAAGGATCTGACTTAAAAAACAGCTGCTGGAACAGAAACACCAAATTTTACTAGAATTACATTTGAGCCTCTCTTACATTAACGCTCACTCTCAAATAAAAGAGGGCCGATCTAGCATCTAGCCAACAAAAATTCTAATAAAATTTGAGCAATACACAGACAGACTATACCGGAGGAAACAAGAGGAATACACAACACAAAGCAGAAAAAAAAACCCCAAAAAAGGTAGCCAGCAGAAGAGGATTCCGCCGAAGACGGCGGCGCGTGGAGGACACGCGCTGTCACCGATCCCACCCAGCTGTAGATCAACCACCGTAGACCTCAATCAACACCGTGCGCAGCCAAAGAAAACAGGGCTTGGCCGTCACGCGCGCCAAAGAGCAAAAGGCTCTCTGGCGCGTGCAGGCCACGCATCAGACACCGACGACCGCAGTGGCCCGAGCTTCAGGCGGCTGGAGTGGACGAAGACGAGGATCACGGTTGAGGGACGCTTGTCATGGAAAGAGCAATGGAGTTGTGTAGATCTGGCTCCAAAGTTGAAGATGAAAAACTGGAAAAATCAGCCAAAACAACCACCGTTAAAGACACGATCACTGCCACACCTCCAAGCTAGATCACCTAGATTTGAGTTTTCCTGCCAGAAACAAAAGAAAGAGAAAGAAAAACACAAATATAAACCTCTATAGCCTAACAAGGCTAGGGGGACAAAAGCTCCACAGCCCTAATGGCTGGGAGAAATCTAACCTCCACTGAGAGAAGCTCAGGGAGGAAACAAGAAACACCTTAGTCCATGAGGACTAAAGGCTAAAACAAGAGCCGACCTCCCTCTCCCGGCAACGACAAAGTCCCTTTTTTTCTTGCTTCTTCTCTCTCTCTCTCTCTCTCTCTCTCTCTCTCTCTCTCTCTCTCGAGAGAGAGAGAGAGAGAGAGAGAGAGAGAGAGAGAGAGAGGGGCCGGCCCTGTCTTTTTGAGTATACTAATAAGAATTGAATTTTGTTAAAAATAAATAAATAAATAAAAAAGCTATACATTGCTTCGACTTCCTTTTGAATCTTCAAGGGAGTAGTTAGAGTAGAGACGGTGGCTTTGCTAGGCATTTATTTTCATTTAATGCTCAAAAAATGTTTGTACGAATTTATGGAGAAAATAAATAAAAATATGACTCCTATAGTGTTGGTTGCTTGTAGGGAAGCCAATTTTTTACACAATCTGTGAACAAATTATGAAATTAGCGAGTTAGGGTTGAGGGTCTAACCCGTTTAATTAAATTGAGTCGGTTAAGACTAACTTATATAGTCTTATATCCATACTTTGATATTATATAAATCTGACATGCAAAATAAGAGTTGACAATTTTTACATGACCCGCAAATCCAACATAAAATTAGCCCTACACGACAATAATCCTATTTCGAATATTGATGTTGGTTCATTTTTACATTGTGAACTCCAACCAACACCTAAAAAAGCGGGTTGAATATGTGTTTACAAAATAATGCGGAATTTAAAATTTTAATCATCAAACATTCAATCACCAAATATTATGAAAATAGTATAACAATACACACAAGTATTTTACTAATTGGAATGGGCCATTTTATAAGACCCTAGTTCAAACTAACTTGGAGCACCAGTTGGAAGGGAACCATTGACTGATCTTCAAGGTCCTTCTAACAGGGCTAGTTCCAATTGATTTGGAACTCAACTTAGGACGAGCTATTGTATTCAGTTTATCAACCATTTTTTTTATAGCCCATTTTGACCAAGTAAATATTGGAATTGAAAACTTTTCATGAAATATAACATTGCATAATTTTGAGTGATCTTTCAAACTCCACCCAACTTGCCTTCATTTGATATCAGAATCAAAAGATATGGTCATTTTAATCCGACTACATCAATGTTGGTCAACATACACAAACTTGAATTTTCATATCATGGGTTGCACTGATTTAACCCTAGACTCAAAACTTGTAACAAAACATATTTCGACATTGAATTTGCCAATATTAAAAACCTAATACATTGTCTAAAGAACTAGTTAATGTTTGAGATTGATTGTTTTGAAACTTTGTGCTTGACATATTAGTTAGTATGCATCATTATATGTGTTTGGTTGTTGAATAAAGTCTCTTCTTTGTTTAATAACATATGAATGGCAGCTTTAGTGGGTAATATTGGTACGAAGCCCGAAGCCTACATGTGAAGGACCATGATAATCATGTAACACTTTCATCCATAAATGTCCATAGCCCTACAACTTCCCTCCAACAAGAGGTAAAAAATAAAGAAAAAAAAATACTAATTAATTTATAATTTGGGACCACTTTACAGAAAGGGAGCCTATTGATCATAATAACCCTAAACCAAATGTAAAAATTGCTCTAGGCAATTTGGGTACCGTAGAAGATTGGGCACTTTAGCCATGTTATTCCACGTGCAATATTATCCTCCCATGTAGGTTTACATCCCTATCGAAGATGAGGAATATTAGAGTTTCTTTTAGTATTCTTTTGGTGTCCTTTTAAATGACATGGATGTAATTTTTTAAATTTTTTTATTACATTTATGTCTTTCCAGATAGACACAAAAAACACACTAAAAAGAGTTTTAGCATTCATCATCAAAGATATATTGTCTACTCAACCTCATAACCTTGGCAGTATGCAACGATCATCAATTTTATGAGGAATAACTTATATGTCATCACGAAAAACAATAAGAATTATACAAACATATTTTAATTTCAAGTTTTCCCTAAATGGAAAATGAGTTTAATTAAATTTGGATCGTTAAAAATATTATAAAAAAAATTAATGAATATATTTATTTATTTTTTTATGACACCTAAACCAAATCAGAAGCAAAGACGATAGCTTTGCTAGGCATTATTTGCATTCAATGCTCCAAAAATGTTTGGGGGAATCTATGAAAAGTAGAGTCTTGGGGTTGTTGCCACTTGGTTGTTGCCACTTAGGCATTCACCTAATGCTGGATACGGGGCCGTAATTTTAAATATATGTTGGCACGTCTTAATTAACCCAAATGTCTTAAATATGATTAGAAAGTAAAAATAAAAAATAAAAAAAAATCGAACCAACTTAAAGACAAAATAGCATTGTTTTTGCTATTTTTTGTTTTAGGTTCCATTAGCCCTTAAACAAAAATAGCAAAAATACTTTAAAGAGATGTCTTAAGAGCATTCCAACCTACTTTTTACTGGGTTGATCTCTGTTGGGTACGGATATATTATTCTTGCAGATTTTTTTTGGGGGGACCCATAGAGATGATGAGAACAAGAAGAAGCCGATTGCAGATTGAAAAAAATATTTTAATATAAAAAGCTTTCTCTTTCCTCTAGCATTTCTTTGAAAAAATATTTGAATATAAAAATGCATTATCTTTCCTATAATATTTATTTGAAATAATATTTAAATGGTATAAGGAAAGGTTAAGAAAAGTTATTGTGGATTTTATTTGAATTGAAAAATAAAAAGTAGTATGGTTCCATAAATTTAAGAAAAATTGCTGCTGTTACTGCTCTAAACCATTAAGGGCATAGATAGGTTATATGGCACTAAAATTAGGATTGAGTGGTGTTTTTTCTGGAGGAAGTAATGCAGAGGATGAGGTTTTCTTTTTCTTTTTTAAAAAAAATCCGATATCAAATAATCATATATTAAAGATAAACTTCTTGCTCAGCAAGTTCAATACTCTGGATGAAGAAATGACATTCCTCAATTCAGACTTGGTCTAGAGAAATTGACATTTTTGCTCAACAACTACAAAACTATGAAAGCGCTTTATTCGCCATTTAATGAGCTGCTTCCTTAGCCTCCCTACAAATGTGACGAGCAACGCATGGTTGGAAGCTATGGAGCCATACTTGAGTATCCTCAATCAACTAGTCAAACCTACTCCAACAAGAATCACCTTGGCACAAAGCATTCACCATGTTCAGAGCATCTTTTTCAAAAAGTACTCTTTGGAAGCCTGATTCGCCATAGAAAGTAACAGCCTTCCAAGCTGCCATTACTTTCATTACAAACGGTTTTGTAATAAAAGGAACTATTATCGCCAAAGCTGCTAAGACGAAACTTGAGTCGTCACACACGACTCACTTCCACATCCGTCTTCTTGTTTACGAATATTGTCAACATGAACACAAACACTTTCACAACATAAGGAACATTCATTTTCCATATAGTTTTCAACGAGAGCTTATGTACACCGGTGTGCATATCTTAGATGTCGTTTTTACTCTTTTTAATAACATTTTTAGCTAAAAGTAAAATATGTTCACCGTATTTCACCTTTTTGAACATTTGAGGAGATCAAGAAAAATAAAAAAGAACATTTAATATCAACAAGTAATTCTTCTAACAAAGTGCCCTAGGCAGTTAAGTTATTTTGTTGAACACTTGGCTAAAAAATTAGGTTGTACTACCACTTAAGTTTTAATGCAACATCTAGTTACTTAGATGGAACAAGTAACTAATGCTAATTACTCTTAAAGAGAAAAATGGTACGTACAAAAGGTTGGTAAACTTTGAAAATATTTGGGTATTACAATTTTTAGAGTGTAATAAAAATTGAGGTATTACAATTTTTCTATGTATTATTATTATTATTATTATTAATTTTTTTTTAATTTTAAATCATATAATATATAGTGGGACACTATTTATTATTTAATTTTTTTTGGTAAAGTCCACGTAGCCCCATCAAACTACCACCAAATTAATAATGTATTCTCTCTCCAAACTTTTAATTTGGACAATGTTCTTCCTAAATTACTAAAAATTGCTAATATTTCCTCAATGGTGAAAATACCCTTAATAAAATAAAAGAAAAATACTAAAAGAAAAATAAAACTAAAACTTAAAAATAAAATAAATACATAAATATATAAAAACTAAGGGTGGTCAAAATTAAAAATTTTAAAAAAAAATTTAAAAATATTAGGTGTTATAAAAATCAGTATGGAACAACGATGAATAATATATAGCATTTTACGTATTTGTTTTAGCTCATTCCTTATGGTAACTTGAGTACTTGATTTTTCATCACTAGAATGAATGGCAATAAAAAATAAAAATATCAATATGTGGGTCATTATGGCTACGTTTGTTTACGAATTTGTATTGTGTTTCCTTTATTAATTTATCTAAAATAAAATAAAATAAAATAATAAACAATTTAAAATATAAAAATTGTATTCACTTTGTTGTATGAATATTTTGACAAAATATATGCTTAACTTTTATAGAGGTAGAAACTAATTTATTATTTAAAAAAAATTAGTCATGCAATTTATATAATCTTCACAAATAGAAAGTCGAATTTAACTAAACTAACTCTTGATTAGTTTCTTGGGACATTGAAGTCACACGTGTCACATAATGAGCTGCAAACTGCATCGAAGTACTTTAGAGCCGCCATAATCTTCGGAAAGGGAAAATTCCTTCTTACATCCAAATTTAATTCAAATTTTTGGTCTAAAATAAAATAAATACATAAATACTTAAAATAAAATAAATACACAAATACATAAAAATTAAGGGTGGCCGAATTTAAAAATAAAAATAAAAATAAAAAAGATTTCGTTTTTTTCTTAAGTTTCCTATTTTTTTTTTATTGAGAAAAATCTAAAATCATTTTTGTCTTTATGCTGACTTTGGAAAACATTGACTATATTTTGATAGTTTGAAGGGACATTGTCTTAATTAAAAGTTTGGGGAGATATTATAATTGGATGGTAGTTTGAACGGAGTATGTGAACTTTTTTTTTTTTTTTTTTAAATGGCAAAATATAGGAACATTAAAAAAAATGAGAACTTTACTTACAATTCATAATCTTCCATCACTCTTGAAAAAAAATGTACAAAACTTTAAAAAGTGTCAATTCAGAGTATCAATTTTTTATTTTTTTTAATTTCAACATTCTGTTAGAATTTTTTGTTAAATCTTGTCAAATTTTTCAAAATACCCCAATTTTTTTTTTTGGAAAAAATTGCTAGAATTTAGGTATTGGTCAGAATTTAACAGAATTTGCAAAAATACTAATGCCTGAATCTTGGAAAAAATTTATAAATTTTTTAAAAAATAAACACAGGGTATTTTGAAATTTTGATAGGATTTAATGAAAATTCTAATCGAGTGTTAAAATTGAAAAAAAAAAATGAAATATAGATATCTAAAGTAACATTTTTTAAATTTGGATATCTTTTTTCAAAATAGATAAAAGATCAAGGGTTAAAATTGAAGTTTTCCCCTTAAAAAAAATAAAAATAAAAATTGAACCCCAAGAGGGTGGCCGAAATGGTAAAGGTTACGGCCTCTAGGGACATCATCCTTCTTGGGGCCAGCTAGGCATAGTCTGCGTTTAAATGCTATATTCCTATAATGACACTGAGATTAGTCTGGTGATTCTGGTTGGGCCTTTGCACTCGGAAGGCTATCATTGTGTGTGGGAAACAGTAAACGAGATATGTTCGGTTATAAGAGGCCTAAAATACTTGATTAAAAAAAAAAGAAAAAAAAAAAAGAAAAGAGAGAGAGAGAGAGAGAGAGAGAGAGAAATAATGAACTTATACGTCGTTTTAGTTTTAACAATTCAGGACAAAGTATAATAACAGGCTTAACAACTAACCTAGAATAGGTCAATTTTGACTAATAAATGATACTAATGAACTGATGATGACTTTTTATTGAACTTCAGTAAAATCACAATTACACTGAATCAATCTTAATGAAGAAGCTCAAGTTACAATAATTTACAATAAATAACAAATTAAATTATCATTTATTTTTTTAATATATTTATTAGCATGCTGTTGTTTAAAATTGTCTCAAAGAGAGGTACATACAGTCATCTTCGTCTTCATGTATGAGTTTCTCCCCGTATATAATATATATAAAAGTAATGTTACATATCACCTATTTATCTTTCTTTTCTCCCTCCAAAATTGATGTGGCTCTTAAAATACAATTGGATTAAAATCTAATAATGATCTATCATAAATTCAATGGTAATTTTAAGAACCATATCAATTTTGAGAGTTAAAAGGAGGACAAAAGATATATAGCATTACTATATATATATATATATATATATATCAAAAAATTAGTCATCGTATCAGAAAATCTAAGTTAATAATTTTTTAGTGTTTAAACAATTATTATTTTCCTTTCTTCTTTGGAGAAGAGAGAGAAAAAAAAAAGAACATTTGTCCTATTCTAACCGCAACTTCTAGCCACAAACCAAACTACGCCATCCCCGCGTACGTTAGCCACAACACCGCTCCTGCCGTATAATACGCCACCCCCGCCTCCTATAGAATAGAAAGGCCGGCATGCCAGCTTAGCTCTCAAACCTCGCGCAATGAATTCACTCTAATTTTTCAGTCTCCTTTGACGCGAATTTTTACCAAATGGCCTCTCTACAAATCCTGAAATCCACTTTCACTGCGATTTCCATTTCCCACTCCAACTTTCCCGGAAAATCGAGGTGGGTTTTCTCGGAATCGGATTCCAGGAAAAGGGTTCTGAGGTTGGGTTGTTGTAGGAGCTCCAGGTACTGTACGAGCAGAAGCTTCAGGGTCTGCTGCGAAGCTCGGGACGACGATAACCTAAGCAATGGCAAGATTCCCATACTTATTCTTCTCCCGTTTTTCTTTTTCTGCTTTGCTTTTCAAATTTTGGTTGTAAGGATTTTTGTTGTTATTGGGGTAAGAAAAGAAAGTAAGTCTTTGTTTGGTTGCTGAAAAAACTGAAGAAAGGAAAAGGAAGTAGAGTGGAAGCTTCTTTTTTTTTTTTTTGGGGTGGGGGGGGGGGGGGGTGTATGGAAAATTATGAGTTTTAAGCTTTAATTTCCTTCTGGTACACCAAAAAGTTTAGAAATTGAGAGTGATACTATTGGTTGTGTTCGAGAGGTTGAATATTACATTTGGGTGTTGAAAATAACGTGAAAGAGAAAAGGAAAATGTTGAATTTAGATGGGAGAAATATGTGCATGCGCTTTGACAAGTTAAGATTTTTTTTTTTTTTTTTTTGCTTAGTGGTGGAAACTATCTATATATGTAGAGTTTTGAGATATCCCTTTGCTTCATTTTTAACATTTATAACTGATTGCACCGTCTAATGTGGAAGGGAATGCCTCCATTAGTTGAAACTTTTCATCAGAGCTCTCTCAATCTCTCTCTGTTTATTCCCTAATGAAAATCTTTTTCCTTTTTGAAGTATTCCTAACCATCGTGTTGTTTTATTTTTGGTCGAAACTACCACAACAGTGGCAGAGAAACTTTTGATTTGTGTGACATATATATCTTGAGTTGGAATTATGCTGTTATGCTTTATAAGAAACAAATGAAGTGTTATTTTTTGTGAATTTAATATGAAATGAAACTTGTGCGAGAAAGGAACAAAGGAAATACACACAAGGAAGTGCACATCCCCTGAAAGTAACTTGTTAAAAAAATAAGGGGTAATTACCTTTTCTCCTCATGAATTACCAACTTTTACACAAATTCCCCATGAACTACCAACTCGACCAAAATAGAGCATCCAACTACCATAGTTACTCGTTTTTCCCTCTTCGTTAGTCAAAAGGGTTAAATTCAACGGCCAACGCGTCATGTGCGAGTCACGTGCGTTTTTAATGTATTTTCTCCCTATTTTACCCTTATCTTCCTCAGTCCTCTCCCTCTCCCTTATCTCTTTTTTTCATTTCTCTCATGCGCCGCACAGGCTCTTTTACCTTGAACCCCATGGACTCCAACTTGTTTTCAACACCCCCCACTTGGCAATTTCTCCTTGTGGCCGGCCCTTTTCCCTTCCCTTAAAATACACTGACGAACCCTTCTCCTTCACTTCCTTTTGTCTTCCTCGAACCCCCTTCAATTCAAGGGTCTTCTTCCTTTTCCTCCAAAACCCACCATTTGAACGGAAAGATCGATAGACAGGCTTATAAGCTTAGAGCCCTCAATCCTCGTCCCTCTCCGTATCGAACACGGCTAGAAATGTTCCGGCAAGCCCACGTTGTAGAACGTCATGTACACCATGTTGATCGCCTTCCAGCTTCAGCCGTTGATCAAGACCCGTTACACTGTCAGGCCACAGTCGGGGATTATATCTCCTCTCGCCATGTTGACTATAGAGATTGTTTATCATCTCCCGCCGGGCTCGAATCTTCTACACTCGTTCCCTCACTACGATGACTCCATCCTTTTGCATAGCATGGTGGTTCCGGGAGCGGCCATTAAGGAACCTTTGTTCGTGTTTAATGCTGTCCCAAACGACTTGTTCACCACCAAGAAGAAGCAAGTTTTTATAGACAGCGGCATAAAAATCATGTTCATTGGCTCACCGGTTTTGGCTCAGCTTGTGGCCGATGGTTCTTTGCCCGGTGGGTATCAAATATGTAGGGGAGGGTGAGGTTTAATGGTTTAATCCCCGATGAAAGAGCCCGTGCACCTGAGAGAGAAATGAAAAAAAGAGATTAGAGAGAGGGAGAGGACTGAGGAAGATGAGGGTAAAATAGGGACAAAATACATTAAAAATGCACGTGACTCGCTCATGATGCATTGACCGTTGGATTTAACCCCTCTGACTGACAGAAGGGGGGGAAAACGAGTAACTATGGTAGTTGGATGCTCTATTTTGGTTGAGTTGGTAGTTCATGTGGGATTTGTGCAAAAGTTGGTAGTTCATGAGGAGAAAATGTAATTACCCAAAAAAATAATGATGATTGATTGAATATGGTCAGCTACAAGTTGAGAACAAGGTGATGTCTTTAATTTGTTTTAGATAGGGTGGATGTATGTCAATTCATAGGATATGATGTCGGATAGATGGAAAGCGAAAGATTCACTTAGACCCAATTGTTAATCACACAATCCCAATTAGCAAAATGAACGAATCAATATAGAGATTTTGGTAACAAAGTGAAAATATTTTAAAGAACTCTTCAAAGTAAAACCACTTCGGGGGCCAGAAAACCCCAAATGCATCAACTATCTTCTGTTGCACATTGATCTTATTTACAAAACCTTTGTAACTCCCAAGACTCAATATGTAACCCTGACAAACAACCCGTTCACCTCCCACGATAGTAACTCCAAAACTTCTAGCCTTCTTCTATAGGAATCACCTTCACAAATGAACTTCGTCCACTTCAACCTAAAACTCTGGTGGTTGTAGTTTGAACAATGATACACAAGGAGAAGAATTAATCTCTTTTTTAAGGCGCAAAGGTTTTTAGAAACTTCTCCAAGGACAACACGTATGAGGCTTATATAAATGGTTAGAAAACTATAGTTTTTAGGCTAAGTTGACTAAGTTTTAAAAAAGTCTATCATAGTCTTGTTCCGAATGGGATTAAATCTCGTTCGAAAGAGATCTAGAGTTTCGCAATTTTCTCGAGCGGTGATCGAACACTCTTCAAACAAGACTTCAATCGAGGCATTTTGAGGTCCTCTCGTTTGAAGGGTGTTCGAACGAGACTACGATTGAGGCTTACTGGAAGTGCCTTTAATACTTTGTTCAAACAACATTCGAATATGACTACGATCAAGGCATTCTGGAACTTTGTAAAAACTAGATGTACACTCGCTAGAATTGTAGTCATCTCATTCGAACGAGATCTTTAATCTCTCAATCCACCAACTTAACCCTAGGCTTAAACCTTACAACTCAACATGTTTTGACACTGAACTTGCCAATAGAGAGCAAGGAGGATATCTTCTTGGATTTTGTCAACAAAAGAAGTTTATCCCAAGTCCAAGGTGGAGTTGAGGCGCATTAATTTTTGCTAAATTAAGAGGTTGGTGAAGCAATTCCTTGCTTATCTCTAAGAACTAGGGCATTGGCATACATGGAAAATTTTTGGACATTGAAGATCAAGAGATGGTTTCTGAAGTATATTTAGGCATAATGCACGGGTAGTGAAACAGTGGAAAAATGGAGACTTGTGCAAGATTTCTAAATATATTTACTGTGTTAAACAAAAAATAAACTATATATTAATAAAAGAATCCAAGTACAATTCTTGATGCTTTCTAGAGTCTGTTTCATTTAATTAATATTGACGAGAAGAATGTAAGTAGAATCTTATTTTCTTTTACTTTCTTCTTTTCTCTTTTTGGTAAGTATCCGCATGGAGAGGGAAATTGGAGTCAAAGTGGACTTTGCGAACACCTAGTTTAATAGCTATCACCTAAAACTGGACTTTAATAGTTTGCTTTCAGTGATTCTGTAGTGCAAGTGGCGTTCTCACCTAGAACAATAGTCAGTCTAGTTCAGTCAAACTGTGGAAAACGTAAGCCCCAGGTCGTGTATAATTGTATATGTGATGACGACAATGGATTGTTTGAGATAGAGAGAAAAGAAGAAGAAGAAATAAAAATAACATGAATAAAACACCTTTTTTTTTTAACTTTTTAAGAGCATACTAACATAATTCAATTAAAGGACTTTCGCTTTATTGCAGATATGGAGTTACCAAAGGAGGGGAAGCATGATTCATATATAAGAAAAAAGAAGATAAACATGGTATAGACCATCTATTTAAATGAAATATGATTAATTGTTTAAACCGCATAAGTAAAAAAGTTAGTGAACGAGACATACACCACACTTAGTTCCTAAAAGGACCTAAAAGATGCGATAGGCTCATTTTTTGTGAGGCATTCCAAACAAGGCATCCACTTTCAGTTCATGGCTTAAAGCCATACAAATACCTTGTAGTTAGCTTCAGAAATGCCTATAGAAATCTTGCTTGTGGAAGATGCCGGATTATCTTGTAGCTTAATTAATGGTTATAGGATGATGTATTGAGCTTTCTGAGATATTCATTCACAATTTTTTTTTTCCACCACACATTGGGAATGTCATATGATATTCCTTATGGATGATTTCACTTCTAGCCCCTCATATGACCAATTGTTTCAGGTGAAGAACCTCCTGAGTCATTATTTATGAAGGAATTGAGGAGGAGAGGCATGACTCCGACTTCATTGCTTGAAGAAACAAAAAGTAGCAACTATGGACTGGATAGTGAGATAAACTTGAATGAAGAAGATAGAGGATTTTCAAATAGAAGTACAGTCTCAACTGAACTTGAGAAAAGCCTATCTGGTCAAAGGGAGCGCTCCATGGCATTGAACAGTGAAGGCCTTGAGGTTGATAAATTATTCTTTTCCTATCAATTACTTTATAGTCTTAACTCTGAGGTTTCATTGGCATTAGCTTGCCTGTCGGAGACTTGGAGCCACAGTCTCTGTTGCATATTCTTTTAATTCTTTAAACTCTGGAATTCATGAAGCGTGGTATCTGGCAAAAATTGTTATTTACCTTAAAGATTGAGGAATGATTTTAGGACTTTGAGGCAAAATACTCTTTAATGGAGACAAAAGCCAAATATTCTTCAATGGAGACAAAAAAGAAAGAGGAAAAAAAAAGGAACATGAAACATAATTGAGTAGCAATTAGTACCTGATTTTACAGTAATACCTGTTCTTGAACTGAGTCCATCCAATCTCTAGTATCTTTGTAGAATAAGAGGTTATTTTTCATCAACATCTAACATAAAATTGTCAAAACTTTTTGTGTAATCTGCATTGAAGTTACCCTAAAGGTGTGTTTCCTCTTTAGATTAAAAGGTTCTCAGATTCGTTTGTTATATGTTGAATATAGTTAGTGATTTTGATGCATAATTTACCTATGGCATGTTGGTCCTGGCTATGTTAGTTGCCCATGAATAAGAGGCCAGCAACTGTTGGTATCATCAAATATAAAGAAATGGAAATGGCTTTTTAATATTTCATTAAATTGTTAGGAATATTGGGTTGATAATATTTGTTCTCTTCCTATAAATCAAATATAGTAGTGGTGTTCTACTTTATTAGAATGAACTTGCATCATGGGCATATCGCACAAGGAAATTGACTTACATCTTTACCTGTTTCAGGGGTTGATTCCTCGGGCTAAACTTTTATTAACTCTTGGAGGAACATTCTTCCTTGGATTTTGGCCGTTGATCTTCATAACTATTGCAGTCTTTTCTGCTCTCTACTACGTAAGCTCTCTCCCTTCACCTGTGATATGAATGTTCTTATGTTGGTTCTGTCTGCTAGACAGGTATTGTATTATGAATCAATGCTCAGTGTTGTGAGCATACACTTATGAGGTTTGTGTCCCATATTGGTAAAGTATAAAGAGAGTGAGTAGTTAATATACCTAAGTGGACCCAAACCCATTAGCTTAGGCTTTTGGGCTAAAAGTGGTGTCCTAATATGTATATTAACTTATTTTGGGTTTACTCCCTAGGTGTTTCTCTCTCTAACAATTAGTATCAGAGCCATGGTTAGCCTTCCGCTACTATTGATATGAGTGTCTTAGTTTGACGCGTTGATTTGACTGTGGTAAAAAAAAAAGTTTGGCTCTGCTCTTGGAGTACTCCTCGAGTGTTTGCCTCCCTAACCATCAACATTTCTAGTTTTTCTTTAGCTTTATTAGTTAATGTCTTCTAATTTATGCAGACATTTGAAATGTGGAAGATCATTTAGGAAGTGGGCGTTTTCTGTTATAGTTTTCCCATAGATTTAATTTCTGGAATGTTTTTTCTACTTAGCTTCATTCTTATGGAACCACAAGGTTGTTGGACCAACTTAGTTTATATTAAGTTGAAAAAGACAAGATAAAACATATGGATTCTTATTGTCGTTTATGACTTGTTGGACTTAGTCTTGTGCTATTTGTTATATCTTGTTTATTTTGTTTAAATTTTTGATTCTTGGGGTAAACACGAGATGGAGTAAGAGAAAGATCAAGTCTTTTCATTCTTTTGTTGCTTGACATCTTATCGAAGCTAAATTTGATTTTCTTCCTCTTTCATTTGGCAGTTTTTTGGACCAACTTTTGTCCATGATGCAAGCAAGACATCTATTTCGCCACCCCAATATATTGATCCGTATGCACTTCTGGAGGAGGAAAGGATTTCACAAATTGCCCCACGTGTAAATTAAAGGACAGTGGTTTCACATACACCAGCTTCTTAGAACTCCAATTACATATATCCTTGGCTTAATCTCTTTACTCTTGTTTATTCTTTTCCTGTGTAAGTCCTACATTGGTAAAGAACTTTTCAAATCATTATAATGAAAGTGTCTTGCACCCTATTTATTATCTAGATTATTTGGTCTGGTTGTTTTATTTTCTTTCTGTTTGTGTTTGATTTGATATTGCTTTTGATTCTACAGTCGATGGCATGCATCTAATGCTCCGTTTGTTTCGGCGTAAAATGATTTCTGAAAAATGACTTCGGCATTTTCCGGTGTTTGTAGGGGCGAAAATAATAGTCAACCGGAAAATGATTTCTGTTTGACCAAAAATGCTTAGTAAATTTCAGAAAATGATTTACGCTTTTTAAAAGCGTAAATCGTTTTCCGAATACGCCAGACGCAGTCAATCTATTTTAAACGGCACAGTCGACCTTCACGTTCAAGCAGCCGACCACCATCGAAATATTGCCGGTATCGAAATCCGACAACATCCGGTTAATGTCGCCGGAATCTGGCGATGGAATCCGGCCACCTTCGCCGGAATCCGGTCAGCCAGATTCTTGCGACCAATCTGACCGGAATCCGACCATCTGGCGGATCTGGCCGAGAGTCGGATCGGGCCAGAGAGGCCAGATCCCGGTCGGCTGGCCGGACCGATCTGGCCAGATCCGGCCAGCCTGCCGGGATCCGGCCACTTTCGCCGGAATCCGGATAGCCGAATTCCGACGAAACTGTTCGGATTCCGGCCTTTATCTCGAATTCTGGCTATATTAGCCGGAATTAGGTAAAAATTGTCAGAATCTTGTCAGGTTATCGATGATTTTTATATTATTTTACATTAATATTTTTATGTTGTGGATAAAAATATAAAAAAATATTTGTGATTTTTCGTATGCGCCAAACACCGAAAAATGCTTTCGACGGAAAATGGTTTCATGAAAAATGACTTTCCTGAAACTATTTTACGACGGAAACCATTTTACGTTGAAACAAACGGAGCATAAAGCATTCAAAAAGGGCGAAGATAATTATACCAACCAAAGGTTTCACAAAAAGTTGTTAATCCAAATATACATCAAGAAAAAGAGTTGAAAGGCTGGTAGTGATTGAGCTCAACGATGATGCCTTGAACGCAAGCAGCAGCAGCAGCCAATGCTATAATCAAGCAAGCCCAAGTCAATATGTTTAGCCAAATCCAGGTAGGAGAAAACTTGCGAATGTGAGCCTGTGAAATGTACATCTCAACTGGGAAATATACAGTCAATGGCCAGAATGAAAGGGCTCCAATCAAGCCCAAAACACTGTTGAAGACTGGAAATATCATCGCGATCACACACGTAATTATCACATAACCTGTTCTCCAGATCAACCGGAGCACAATGGGATGTTCTTTTGCTACCAAATCACTTCCTGCCCCCCGCCTACTCAACCATTCTTCAACAAGCTGGTATATTGGCTGGCAGAACACCTAATAACACATGCATAATCAGAATTTAGTGCTAAAACAGTTTTCGAAATTAATATCTATCTATAATAATAATAATAATAATAATTATAATTTAAAAGCAAGCAATACTTGGGGTGTAAAGACTCAAAATGTGTATTTTCTCTTTAGTTTGGTGTGAGTTGAGCTTTATAAATGCACGTTTTAATTTCTTTTTCTTTTTTTTTCATGTGAGACTTCTTTCTAGGCTCAAATTATAGTAATTTATTCTCATACGGTAATAGTAAGAAGGGTCAATGACATGCATCTAACGGCATAGATAATCATACTCATATCAAACAAGGTTTCACAAAAGTTACTATAAAGATACATTGAAAAACAGATTTGAAAGGATAGTAGTGATTGAGCTTATTGATGATGCCTTTAATGCATGCAAAATAAATAAATAAATAAAATAACAAGCCCATCTCTACTGAGAAATATGCGGTCAATGGTCCGAATGCAAGGGGCTCCAATTAAGCCCAAAACACTGTTGAAGACTCGAAATATTATTGCACTCGCCGTCCCAATTGGTGTGTTTGTGGCAGTGTTTTGTAGGGCACTAGCGACACCTTGATGGCGCATTTGGCACTTAGCATGAAGTATAAGAGTTCGGAGCGATCATATTATAACCGTAAATTTGTGAACGTTATAATCATACAATCTAGTGACCCAATAGTTGGATTCACTTGACCGTTAGTATAAATTAAGTTTAATCTAATGGTTGGAATTTAGTAATCATTACTAACAATTACGATCTAATTATTATAATTAAATAACCGTTAATTGTAAATTTAATCTAAAGGTCAAGACTATATGTTAATATCTAATGATCAGATTTTAATGACAGTTAAATTAGCAATTATTTACTTTTAATTGGAAATTACATGTCTGTTAGTAAACATACATTAAAACCGTTAAGTCGACACTATAAATAATCCATTCCATACCAGTTTAGGATACAAAAAAAACTTATCTTCTATCTCTTTCAAAACCTTTTAAAGTTCGCGTTTCTCTCTCTTACTAGAATAGAAACTCTTAGGATATTCTGGTTTGGTTTCATTTTGTGCAAAAAGTAACCAAACTACAAATGATTTTTGGGCTATTGTATTTCTAAAGAAGTTTCTTCTATTACCGGTGCATACCAATTGATCAAAATTGGTAAGGGCAAATAACTTTTTAAAGAAAAACGACTCTATAACACGCCTTAAGAGCAATTAATTTTCCCTTTTCCTTCTGATCTAACATTTAGCTGCCAAGAAGAAGAAGAAGAATCCAAAGATATATCCTTTTTGAGAATTACCTGGTAAGCTCCCACAAGATGGACAACAATGCAAATGTTAGCGATGTCTATAAGCCAGTACGGCTCATAAAAACCGAACCCTGTTAAAAAATTGCCAGGAGCATTGTTCCCAAAAGCTGCATACCCAAGAACCCCACACAGCATGTAAAAGATGGAGGTTATTGAGACTGCAACGGTGGTTGCTTTCTTCATCACTAGGGTCTCTGGTGGGCTTGATTTTAGTGTATCCTGCAGCTTATGAAACTTTAGTCCACATCATTTCGATCTAGTGGTAGCAATGATCCTTGCACAACAGTTGTGCAGAACTGTAGACATATGGGATGTGATCCATGTGGTAGGATTCACTTTATGGGTCTCATCCCATATGTCCATACTCTACACAACATGTGCATGACTGTTGTGCAGAAGTCATTCCTCTTTGATTTATCCACGTGAAAATACAACCTAACGTACAAATTAACAATAATATTGGAAAATGTTTGGTGTACTACTGCTGCCTTTTCTATGGTTTCGTTACAAATTGATGTATGTGTCTGTTCATAATTGATTAATGATTAAAATTGTCGGCCATTCATTAATTAATTTGACAAGTCATATTTCTTTTGTTTAATTATGAACAGCCATGTTAGTTTATGAAGGACAAATATATTTTAAAAGTTGTAGTATTCTAAACAATAGTTGGACAATAGCAACAACATCAATAACAAAAGTAATAACGATAAAGCTAAAAAAAAATACGGAGGTGGTCTATTGGTTTTTGGGGTTGGTCGGACCCCCCCTACACGAGGGTTGGACCCTTTAGGTTTTTTTTTTTTTTTAATAAAAATTTTTGTTTTTTGTTTTTTTCTTATAAATTTTTAATGTTTATATTTTTTTTATTTGAGGGTATTTTCATCTTTTAACGAGATTTAACATCTAAAAATGAAATATTCTATTTGATTTAACGAGCTAGTTTTTCTAACAACAGGAGTTTTTCATAAGAAAATGGTAAATCAAGGTACCTAAGTGTCGAGAGTGTTGGTTCATTGGGACACGTTAAAAATGTGTAGTAATTTATGGAGATAAAAGATAATTACCCATAGTTTACTGTAGTATATATTTATTGAGCAGCTCTATTATATTACACGGGATTCCAGCCCGAATAGTATGTCTAATAATGTGTTTAAAGACCAGCAATAAATTAATTGTTATAGATTGGATTGTTTGGCTTGATTGCTAGTGTGCAGCCATTGTGTTGTCATAGAGGCTTACATTGTTGCCTTCCCATGTTACATGTATATTCAGTTTTGTTTTAATGAATTCTTCATTAATTAAAAATAAAAATAAAAATAAATAAATTTTTTTGAAAAAATAAATAAATTAAAAGGCAGTAGAGATTGACTTGCCTGTATCTCAATGAGGACGTTAGAGTAAGAATAGGCCAAGGCAATGTTTCCAATGGCCTGTAAGCTGTTCCACGCCTTCTCTGAACTTGATTCGCCCACTCCTGCCGTCATTCCTGCAATGCTTGTTTTCCCAGTTTTTCCTTCTGCAAAATAAAAATAGAATGCGGTTAGTATCGAGCATCTTCGGCAGGCTAGTCAAATACTCTAAAATAATTAAATTTAATTATTATCAATGTTTTTTTTTTTAATACAATAGATGAGGCAAATTGGCTATTTTCCATTATAAAATGCAGTCATTCTATAACTAATAAAATATTAAAAAAATATTAACTAAAACAATATGATATTCACTTGTATCGCACTGCTCTCCCACTTTTCATTGCAAGGGCTATGTGTAATTATATACTGTTGTTTTTAGTTGATTTGTTTTTCTTTTTGCATTGTTGTTTCAACGTTTTTTTTTTTTTTTTTTTACATGATCAATTCTTTTGTTTTTGGTTGCTTTGCTTTCATAAATAGTGTAGTTTTGCTAGAATATTGAACTAGTGCAACACTCGTACAGTGTAGTTAAAAAAATGTGTGAAAATTTAATATTTTCTCTTTCATTGAGTACTGGTAAAAATATAATTAAAAAAAAAAAAGAAAAAAAAGAATGAGAAATAATATTTAAGCTCAAATAGAGAGTAAAATAAAGAATCTGTTGAATAGATTAAAAAATAAAATAAAAATAAAAATAAAAATAAAAATAAAAATAAAAAAACCAGTAGCTAAAGTAGAAAGTTGTACTTTTTCAATAGCTGTCTTGGCTATTATTGATTATTGATGGAGATTACTCTAAATAAGCAATATGGATATTTATAAGCCAAAAAATAATCAGATCAAGACAAAAATGAAAAATGAATCTCTTTAATTGGCTTTTGAACATGTAAACTGCAAAAAATATTGCACTTATAAGGGCTTAAATTTAAGTTCCATCTCATTTTTTTACTAAAATTGCACAGATTTTGTTTTATAGTGGGTTTTTTTTTATTTGAATAATAATAAAAAATTATTGATGTAATATAAAAAGTGAATAAAAAAACTAGAATGATTTGGATTTAACTTTTTTGAAAGAAGTGAAAAAAAAAAAAAAAAAAGAAAGAAAGAAGGAGAGGAGAGAGTAGAGACGGTTGCCAAACATGCTCTAAAACTTCTGGGGTGGAAAAATGACTACACTTGATTTTATTGCCTAGGCTTCACCCAAAAACTCGTTATGATCCTTTCCACCGTCAAGTTTTGAGCCAAAACTCAGGTTAGATCATGATTGTAGGGATCATGGTAAACTATATTTTGGGTTTCAATTATACTATAGACTAGTTTTGATGGAGCCAAACCCAGTTGGTTCGAGATTCTGTGCAATACTCAAGATATTATATATACAGGATGCAATAACTTGAATTGTAATTTGTTACCGTTCATTTTAAATAAATAGTCTAAAATATGTCACGTCATCAATGCAAATTAGAAGCTAAAGTGTTTCTCTCTTTCCAGGGGCCAAGCCCTACCTCTACTATGACCATCGTAGCTCTATGGCCCTCGCCATTCTCATCAGTTCACTGCTACTGGTCGGCCACCCCCTAAACATCCAAAAGAGTGGTCGAATTGTTTTTTTGGGAGTGGATCATCACCCGCAAAGGCTATGTTGGAAGGAGAAATGATAGACAGGGGACGTTTGACAGTCCCAATCCGTTATTTAATAATTAAAAAATATATTTTATTTTTTTATTTATCTTTTATGCCTTTTTTATAATAAAAAATATTTTTTAATTATTAAATGACGGACTGTGGATGGTTAAACGTCCCTGTCTATCATTTTTCACGTTGGAAGTGGCCTAATCACTCCATTTGACTGCTGTTTGGTCACATCTTTGGGTTTGTAGAGGGGTGATACGTCTTGGACACCCCAACCAGATTTTTGAGGGTTGTGAAACTATCCCTTTAATTAACAAGAGAAAAAAAGAAATAACTTACGGTGGTAGTGGTAGATTGGGAATGGGATCTTCATTTCAAATGAAAAATTGATATTTTTTTATTTCGCTGTCATGATTTAAAATTTATGTATTTAATGGTGTATATAATTTTACATTATTAAATTTTTAAAAAAACGTGTCAATATTAACTTCAAATATATCGTAAAATGCATTAATTTTAAATAATAACTACAAAATAACTATCAAATTGAGAGAATCTTATTGATAGTAGCCAATGGTGTGGCGAAGACTGTGGTGTACACGTACTAGTCATGATGGAGGTAGCCAAGTAGGATTAACGGCTGAAAAGAGAGAAACTGTTTTAATTTTTAATCAGCATTGATGACGTGATTAATTCTGGACCATCCATTGAAAACGAAACGTCACAATTAAAGCTTTTGAAGTGGTTGCAATATCTTCATCCAACGTTTCATTTACTTCATAGCCTTTTCAAATTAACCTTGGGAATTCAGTAATTTTGCCCCGTTTATTGAACCAACTGGTTTCTTTCTGGGATTTTTACTTTTTACCTTTTTTCAAGAATGGAGCACCACAAATATTCACAGTCGTAAAAAAACACATCAAATTACCGATTTACGTAGTTGCTGACCTGCTATTCTTCCTGCTGAAAGACCAATGCCTATGAAAGCGTAGGAGAACGACATGATTGCCGCGATGTAGGAGAGCACTGCGAGGTCGTGAAATTTTGGTATTTGGCTCAGAATAATCTGTACGATTCCAAAAAGGATCATGTAGGGATTGTTTGAGGTGTGACACCCCACTTCATGCCCATTTTTATGAAAGCAGTGCGATCTTTTGATGGCCCTGGTTAACAAAAACAAAACCACCACTCAATAAAGCATATATGCTACACGCATTTAAACGTGACGATTCGTGTTCGTGCGTGAGCTCGGACGGGTAGTGTTGAGACTTAAATAGATGATTATATATGTTAAATCTAATTCGACCGAACCCTACACACATAATTATTCAAGAGCATATGAATGTGCACATGCATACACGAAATGAGGTCATTCTCGATCATCGAATCGGATTAGAATCGTTTACAATTATTTATGCTCGAAATGTAGAACATTCGGACAGGGGATTGTGATAGACTATTTATAGGTCTCACTTGACCCAATAAAAATTAAATTGTCTAATCACTTATTCGGTCATGTGAGTTTCATAAATAGTCTCTAACAATCACCTGCTTAAATTTTCTACATTTCGAACAACTATTTGTAGACGATTTTAATTAGCAATTAGCATAAGAAATAAATCACTTGGGAACCTTTAATTGAATAAATTGCACTACAAGCACGCAAATTAAAAAAAAAAACAAAAAAAAAACAAAAAAAAAACCGAGATTTTGGATTGCTTACGCCATGCTAATAGCAGAAGTGATGGTGTACCCAATTGTCAGCCCTACGAGAATCGAATATTGAGCTACACCACAAAGCTTATATTTAAGTCCTCCTGTGGAGAGAGAGATCAGAGTTAGAGAGAGTATATGAGTTTCCTACCTCCAACCTGTAATTTTTTTTTTTAATAATCTGGATATCTAGGGTTTAGTCCAGATCGAATTAGATCTCAGGTCATCATGCAAATCGTTCTCTCCACACGAATCGAGTAAAGCTGCGAATATGGCTCCAATAAATTATTTGCATTAAAAAAGGGTTAAATCTTAGACCTAATACTTTATTAGGCACTAAGTTCAAATAACTTACCACTCGAACATAAAGGCATCTACATCTGAAGATCTCTCTCATAGGCAAATGATTTAGTATCAACTAATAGGTTCTGATCGTCCAGCCAAAAGACATGCTTCGGCTCAGCATCAACTAGAAAAAACATCCACAGGATTGGCTCAAGTACGTAGCAAGTCATTTGGTCCCGATGCCTCGTAAAGAATCAGGTCTAAAGTTCAACTAATCAATCCTATTGAGTGCAAACAATTATTTGGGATCACGGCAGCATACGAAAACCCGACCTTTACACGATTCATGTGAAGGGAGTGTTTTGCATGATATCTCGAGAATCTAATCGGGGCAAAGCCTCGAATATCCAAAAAAAATAAACGAAAAAACAAAAGCAACAATTGGAAAAAGAAAAATGCCATCTTCTTCTTACCTAAGTTGCTCTTTACAGCCTCTATGTAAGTGTAGTTTCTTCTCCCAGTAATAGGGTCAGGAGACCTATAACAGTTAGCAAGTAGAGCAGAAGTATACAAAGTGATGATGGAGAAGATAACGAGAGTAAAAACCCCAGCAATCCAACCCAACTGAGCAATGGCCCATGCCAGAGACAGTATTCCAGACCCAACAACCGCTGTTATTATATGGGCACTTGCAGTCGTCAAGGTTCCTTCAAAATTCAAAAACCATGCCAAAAAGAAAATGAAGTCAAACCCTTTCCTCTTAGAGAGTTTATGTTTTCATAGAAAGAGTAAAAGATATATAAATATATATATATATATATATATATATTACCAGTTCGTTTTGGGCGGCCATCATCATCAAACTTAGAGGTTGTGTCGCCCGATTCTGTAGCAAAGCTTAGATTTCCCTGCATCTCTTTTTCGCTGACTCTCTCTAGAAAGAACAATGAAAAAGAAATCAAATTAAATACAGGTTTTGAGAAATGTATCTGCTGGCAAGAAATTAATGACTTGGGAAAGCACATGCAAATGGATATGACTAGAAATTAATGACTTGAAAACAAAATTAATGGCTTGAAATTAATGGTCCAATTTTGAATTCATACTTCTTTTGCTATGTCCAGCTTTATGCTGATAATCGGTAAAGGAAATGGTTAAGTCTAATAAATGCCATAATATGAGTGCAACGCATCCACATGAATAAGTATTCATATTTTTATTTTTATTTTTGCATTCAAGTAAACATTTTCATGTACTCAGACCAAAGAGTGTGACTCAATTGGAGAAAATTTCTCTAAAACAGTGTACGTGTTCAAAATGTATTTACTGCTCACATACTCTGTTAAAAATATTGCATGTGAAATTTCTCAAGCATTTTGAAGACATTTTAATTTAATAGATCGGATTAAAAGAATTTTCTTCGACCAAGTTTAGAAGAAAACTATATATATTCTTGAAAATATATATCATGTCCCAATCATCGATCATATCGATCGCTTAGAAAATGGTTGAAAAAAAAAAAATTAATCCGACAAGCTGTTCTAATTTTTGGAGAACTTATATGTTAGTTTACTGAATAATGGCCCATATTACCAACATCAGGATTTGTATTATATCGTCTTTAAACATAGGGATATCTCTAAATTTTCTGAAAGGGGAAGGCAAATCCGGCCACTTTAGAGATATAGTGCAATGCATTTGGTAAAAAGAATTAGATGCATTGCAACCACTTGTTTTTTATTCAAACATTGCAATCAATTAACACATGGTAATTGATTGCAATGTTTGAATAAAAAAAGAAAGAAAGGGAAAGGCAAATCCACTATAGAGACAAAGTGCAATGCGTTTGGTAAAAAGAATTAGATTTATTCAAACATTGCAATCAATTAACACATTCCAATTGATTGCGATGTTTGAATAAAAAAAAAAAGAGAAAGGGAAAGGCATATCCACTTTACAGATATAGTGCAATACATTTAGTAAAAAGACCTAGATGCATTGCAACCATTTTTTTTTATTCAATTATTGCAATCAATTGGAATGTGTTAATTGACTGCAATGTTTGAATAAAACATTGCAATGCATCTAATTCTTTTTACTAAATGCATTGCAGTATATGTGGATTTGCCTTCTATTTTCAGATAACACATTCCAATTAGACTTCACCCATTAGAAAACAGATCTAAGAGCTCCCACCCTCCCACTCTCATTTTGGTTTTTCTTTTGTTTGTAGGTGTTCTCTAACCAGATCAACAATTTTGGCTTCTCCGCTATGCATCCGGTCATCTACCTCCGTGATGTGCCGTTCATCTCCTCATTGGCCGCTGCTGCTATTTGCTGGTTGTGTTTTTGCTTTGAATAAGAGTTTTCTTCTTTTTAGATCTGCCCTCACAGACGATCTATGGGATGAAGCTTAGTCAGGTGTGAAGGGTTATCTCTCACAGCTAATTTAAATAAATTTTTAGGATATTTGACTACCATTGTCTTAAATATAATCTGTTCATAGCAAATCTGCTCTTTAACTATTTTTGTACATGGGTTAGCGGAAGATGAAAATCATAAATAACACTTTATTGTAAGAATTTTGTTTGTATCTATGACTATGTAACCTCATAGCAAGTGGTTATGATTTTGCAGAGTTTCATGCTTTATGATGTAAGAGCTTTATGCTCATAATCTTTGATCAATGAAATACTCAGATCTTTCATTTTAAAAAAAAAAAGAAAAAGGATAACTTCACAAAATGATACTAAACTATCACGCGTTTTGACCGAAGGATACCAAACTATCATTTCTCTCGAACTAGGATATTAAACTATTAAAAACCCTTAAATAAGAGTATTCCGTCAGCTTTTGACGTTAAATCATGTCAAAATTTCCAAAATACCTTAGTATTTATTTTTTAAATTTTTTTCAAATATTCAAGCATAGGTATTTTTGCAAATTCCATTAAATTCTGACCAAAACCTAAATCCTATCATTTTTTTCTCTTTTTTTTTCTAGAAAAAGAATAGGGGTATTTTGGGTATTCCGCCAGGATTTAACGCCCAAAGCTGACGGAATACCCTTATTTGGTTTTTGATAGTTTAATACCCTGGTTCGAGAGAAATGATAGTTTGATATCCTTTCATCAAAACGCTTAATAGTTCAGTACGTATCCTTTTGTGAAGTTATTCAAAAAAAAAAAAAATTACGGTTAAGTACCCTATTGGTACTTGAATTTTAAGCTTTTTTAAATTTAGTATCTATGTTTTCATTTGTTTCATAGGAGGACTTGAGTCTAGGAGTAAAAATCACTTTGGTACTTTTATTATATTTTCTGTCCAAATATTAATGGTCAACCACATGTCAACCGCTAAGGTTGACACGTGGCACTATATAAAAATAAAATCTTTAAAAATTAATTAAAAATAATAAAATAATAAACTTAAAAAAAAAATTGAAAAAAAAGAAGAAAAGAAAACAGGGGTGGCTCCTTGGCCACCCCAATTTTGGCCAAGGGGGTGGTTCGGCAACCCTATGGCAAAAAAGAAAAAAAAATAAAAATTAAGGGTTTTGACCCCTTGGGGGTGATCGAACCACACCTAAGGGCTACGAGAGTAATTCAGCCACCCCTAGACCGGCCGGCTTACGGGTGGCCGAACCATCCCTATGGCCCATGGGGGTGGCTTTTTTTAGAGGATTTGGCCCTTGGGGTGGTCGAACCACCCCCATGGGAAAACCCTTTAACTTTTTTTTAGAGTCGACTTTAAAAAAAATTTACTCATTAGCGTCAATTTTTGGCACTAATAAGTCGACACTAAAAGCTCGATGCTAATTATCATCAATCCATCATCAGCGTCGACGTTGATTATACACTATTAGTGTCGACATATGTCGACACTAATGCTATATGTGGCTGACGCTAAAACTTGTAATACATATATCACAAGTCGACGCTGATAGGTATACTATTAGTGTCGACACCTTGGTCGACGCTGATAGGTATGCTATTAGTGTCGACACCTTGGTCGACGCTAATAGTCTATCATCAGCATCGACTCTTGTGGATGCTGATACCTTAAAAATAATTTCTTTAAAAAAAGTTGATAGGCTATTAGCGTCGACCCCTAATAGCCTAAATTTTTTTTCAAAAAAAAATGAAAATTATAATAGGCCATTAGCGTCGATATAGTCAACGCTAATACCCTATATATATATATATATATTTTTTAATGACAGTAGCGTCGACTGGGTCAAGGCTAATACCCTAAAAGTTAAATATATATATATATATATATATATATATATATATATATAATAAGCAAATCATCATCAGAAGGAAATTAAGGATACTACCGTAAGTACCCTCACAATCACACGTGCACATTACTCCCTAAATAGGACATTACAAAACAAATAGTCCCCACAATTACCATACACCAGTACTAAACCAACCCAAAACACAGTATCCACTTAAGAAGAACCAGACTAGTCACAACCAAGCCTTTCCTAAAGCTGATCAACATCCTGCCAAACAATGTGTCTCAGCTTATAATATGTTGATAATATAAAAGAACATAGATTGTTTCTATGGCAATGGCAACAAAAGCTCCATTGGAATATCCTTCCACTCATTGATCACACCACCTTCCATTTTCACTCCCACTTTACCAATCCTACTTTCAACCAAGCATCATAAGCTTCTCAAACAGGGATGAAAAAGTTGGCATATTCTTTAAAATCTAACTTGGTATGATTCTTTTCAAATCTACTCCAATATGATAATTGCAATAGAACATCTACATTTCATTTTTCTATAATTTTCAGTAGAAAATTCCAAAAAGTTATGGCAAACAGTATGAAAACCAGCAACATAAACAAGCATCTGTTATTGAACTCCCTTAGAAGAGAGTGATGGAAACAAACCCTTTGTCCTCTTGTTCCTTCCCACTGCTCCTTGTGCTCACGCTTTCTCTTCCACATCTCTTTTGTTTCTTCTTCATCCTTCTTCAATCTACCTTCCTCTTCCGATATCTACACGATCATGAGAATATGAAGCCAAAAATGAAAAGTCAATAGAAACAAGGAAATAACAGAGCTTTCAGCATACCCTCATCTACATTTTTCTCCTTCGCCATTCTTGTAGTGTTAATGTTTCTCGAACCTTCAATTTCAGCTCCTGCTGGAACTCCTCTGACTGTTCATGCATATGCTGATATGCTCATATTTCCCCTTAAATACACCAAAGAGCATAATGTTAGGAGCGACCACTCCTCTTCCCCACCAATATATATACAAAAACCCACCACAACCAATTAGAGGGGTTAAAAGAAAAGGCACCAAGACAAAACAATAAAATATAATACACTAACAATCATTAAGTTAAAAACATAGTAAAAAAACACCCAGCATGCTAAGAATGACCGGTAGTGGAAAGAAAATGGACCTCCTATATTCCAGTCAACTCATCCATAGTTACTTTAAAGCCAAATGGTTGTATGTATTGACCTACAAAAATAGCTGAAATGACATCTCCTCCCCCTATTAAACAAGGTAAATGGTGAACCCATAGATTCAAGACCCACTGGCTGCTTGTATAACTTACCAATAAAAAATAATTACTAGAATAAAAAAATTAACCAAAAAGAGTTCAAATGTTAATGTGTGAAAAGTTAAGATAGAGATGGCAGATGTGACGTCTTTGAAAATTTAGTATGCAGGCCCAAAAGCTCTTCCAATTAAGTAAAACACCGGTTTTTGGTGGCACTAGAATATCATAGCCATGCATTATGAACCATTTATTAGGCTAATGATACAGATAATATGCAAAAAACAACAAACTTGTAATAGCTCCAGGATGAGGTCACCAACATTATTCATGATACTAAAGGAATATGGGTTGTCCCTTAGTTGTTTGGGACAGCTTAGTTAGTGGCGTCTATTAATTTCTTTAAATTAGTGATTGTTAAGCACGTAATCAGTGTAACTACAGTTATTAGCTGCTTTTAATTTTTATGGCTTTTATGAGTTTAAAAACCCAGAGATTGAAATGGCATTTAACCCTAGAGTCGACTCTAATGACCTATTATCAGCATTGACGTTGATAACCTATTATTAGCGTCGACTTTTAGGTTGACGCTAATACTTTCAACTTTTTCAAAAAAAAACTCTTTTTTTTTTTTTTTTTTTTTTTTTAATACATGGTCATTAGAGTCGACTCCAGAGTTGACGCAAATGACCTATTATCAGCGTCGACACATATAAGTCAACGCTAATAACCTATTATCAGTGTCGACTAAAAAGTCGACGCTAATACTTTTCAATTTTTTCAAAAAAATATTAATTTGTTTATATAGGGTCATTAGCATCAACTCTAGAGTTGACGCTAATGACTTATTATCAGCGTCGACAACTAATAGTCGACGCTGAAAATAGGTTATTAGCGTTGACCTTTGCTAACAGCACTTTGTGGCCGCTCTTGTTCTCTAGATGGGCCGGATCATTTTATTTGTCACATTCCCGCTAGGTACTTTGTTACTTGTTCTTAGCATTGTTTTATGTCTATTTCGAAGCTGATGTTTCGGTTGCCCACCCATTTTCGATTTTTAGTTGTTGTAATAAAGTTTTCCATTCCCCATATTTGAAAAGGAAAAAAAAAGGAGAATGGTTTCATGTTAATTTAATTGCATAAAATAATCATAATTCTCTAAAACTAGAGTTTTTGGTGATCTAGTGGTTACATCATTCTAAAAGTTTAAGTTGAGTGCAAACAAATTTTTAGGACTATGCATGTGCACTAAAGTTTGAGCTTTATCCAACCCTTGTAAAGAGGGCGCTTTGCACATTATCCCAGAGATCTAATCGGGACAAAGCTCTGAATACCTGGATTATGAAGAAAAAAATAAAAAGTTTAACTTGATAGAAAATGTAAATTTAATTATTTAATTAATATTTTTTATATATAAATATGTTAAATTGTTGTTTATTTTAAAAGTTTAAATTACTAAAAAAATATTAAACGTAATTATTTAATTAATATTTCTAGCTCCTTAATAGATGGAGTCTCGTACTCGATAGCACTATTATAATAGCACGGTAAATAACCATTGAGTTGGCAATTGAGCTGGTGATCGATCCGCAAGCAAATGGAGAAGCACTTTTCAAGTTGAATGATAAATTCAAATGAATTTAATCATTTAAATAGATTAGCACTAATTGAATAATTTTATTTAAAAAAAAAAAAAAAAAACCCTTATTGGTTAAAGATAAAGGTGATTAAAAATCTCCTTGCATTGTGGAAGAAAGTTAAGATTAAATCCATCTCTATTCTGGATAATTATTTAAGAGTTGCAGATATTATCTAATTAACTGATTTTTAAAAAAATAAATAAATAAAGAACTTGAATAATATATGTTCCGAGAATTTGAGAAAGATCTCTTAACTGGTCATTGAACAGGAAAATCAGCAGGATTTTCCTGCATGCTATCCCTATAATAAACGTTAAAGTCGTTAGAGGGACCTTAAACCTCGTAAAGTTATTAGAGGGACTTTAAACCTCGCAACACAAATATTGATTTGTCTTAATAATTCTCTCCCACTTTATTGCAAAACTCATGCTTAAACAAAGTTTACAACTGACTTGGTTTAGGGTTAGGAATTGTAGCCCTGACCTGACTAGACTAGGAGGCGTGAGACTCCTTCGGAAGTAACTTACATGGAAAATATAAAGACTACATGGAAATAAAATAAGGAATAATACGATAGGTAGAGATTTATTCCAAAAAGAGAGAGAATCGTAACAATATATGCGCTTCGCTTCACCTTCAAGTGCATGTGCATATATAATACATTTGGGTAAAAGAAATTCACGATCAAGGATTTTTTTATTATTTTTTAAAAAAAATAAATAAATATCTCAGCATCATACGGTGACAGTGTCTCTTCCAGTTCAGATCAACAGAAAGAGTTGCAGTTATACCACAACATCAGGATTCAGAAGCAGGGTTATTGTCATCGAGCTCTACTTCTTCAAGACTGCTAACAGAGTTGTTGTTGAAGTACTTTAGATGACTTGCATCATGGGTTATCATCAGAGTAGGACTCCTGCAGATAAAGAAATTGTATTAGCATTAAAACAGCAGTAAACGTGTAAAAGGATTGCTGCTTTGTTTTTCATTAGTAGTAAATATATAGTAGGAGTTATGTTTTGGTTTGGAATTATAGTTTGACATAAACTTGTATAACTCTTTCTCTATAAATTAATGAGAACGAATCAGATGCAATTATTCCGCCAATCTCTATCTTAGAGTTATTTCTTTGAGTACGACGGGTCCCTAGAATTTTTCGGTGCTGAAACGATGGGGGTGGATGATGGGTCGGTTGACTCGGTTCCAATGGTGAAGAAGTTTTCGGAGCGTCGTTTTCTGAGGAGGGTGCTGGGTGACTATGGTGGTGACAATAAGCTTTTGGTGATCGCGGTTCACGCGGTTCTTTTGGAGTCCGGTTTCGTCGGATTCGATTCAATCTCGGGCATGCGGGTCGATCGGATTCATCTTGCGGATGAGTGGCCTCCAAACGCTTTTACGGTGTCACTCAGGTATACTCTTCCTGAACTTCTAGGATATGGGGGCTATTGTAATTTCGGCAATGTAGTTGAAAGTGTTGTTTTGAAGTTTCAGAGTTTAGGGCACTTGGTCACTATCTACGGGTCTTTGGCTAAGGGCGGATCGGGGTTGTATCGGGTGTGTTTGAATGAGAATCGGTTTGTGCCGGCGATCAGTTTAGCTAATAGTGACGAAGAAAATGAAAGTGAGATTTTTGAGTTTTGGAAGATGGTGAAGGATGGGCTCGTATTACCACTTTTGATTGATCTTTGTGAAAAGACTGATCTCGGCCTTCCACCGTGCTTTATGCGCCTCCCGGAAGAGCTTAAACTTAAGATTTTGGAATCTCTTCACGGTGTCGATCTCGCAAAGGTGGGATGTGTGTGCTCGGAATTGAGGTATTTGTCTTCACGTGATGAGTTGTGGAAACTGAAATTTGAGAAGGAGTTTGGACGAGCGGCGGGAGCGCAGGGATTTGATCAATGGAAGGCTAGGTTTGCTTCGCTTTGGGAGAGTCGTCATTTTGCCATCCAGGAGAATCCTTCTCATTTCTGGATGGAACATCAAGAGGGGTTCTGCCGCTTCAACTGCCACGGCTTCCATCAAGAGGGGTTCAGCCGCTTCGACTGCTATCTGTTAGAGAATATATTGATACCGAATATTCCGATACTCTCCATATATCGGAGGATTCGATTTAATCCTCATTAATTGTAATTGATTATAATCAAATCAGATTTGAATACATTCAATTCTGATTTGATTATATTCTCTCTACATATCATTTTTTTGTATTCTCTCTATATTCATATAAATAAGGATTATTTATATTGTAAATAATCAAGCAATAAGAGCAACAATGTGACCTTTTGGGCTTTACTCTGTGGGCGTAGGTCATAGACCGAACCACATAAAATTCCTTATCTCTATTTTTCTTATTATTCCGCTTTATTTTCTTTTAGTTTTATGTTTTCTTTCACCATCCAGAGGGGTTCAGCGGCTTCGACTGCCGCGGATGTACTCACTACTGAACGCCCCATTGTCGTCTAGGAGGATCCATTGTCTAGTGGTCCGGTGCTGCAACTGAATCCTGGCATTTAGCCAAAAGTATTTTTAATGTATATAAATAAGTCCCACGTTCGACGTACCAATAGAATGAGGGGTCACAGGAGGACAGCTGTATGCTTTGAAAGTTTCTGCCGGTTTTGACGTTTATAGGGAGGAGCTCAGGTTTCGTTACCGTGGGTAGCGTTTATGACTTTACTTTTGGAAGAATTGAAAGTTTTGTTTCTTAGTAGTGGTATTTTTAAGTGCAGCTTTGTTCTAATTTACAGGTGCATTTGGTGTGGTGATTTTTTTTTTTTTTTGTCATAATTTTCTTGTTTTACTGCTATCAATTGAGCTTGATTCTGTTAAAATAAAAGTTTTTAAAAAAAGTTTTTACCAAATGGGTATGGTTGAAATGACAAGATTATATGCTTTTTAATACTGGGTAGTGAAGATAAAGAAAAAAGAGAAGGATTTGTGGTTGTTTAAGTAGTGAAAACCTTAAACCGTTTATGGTTGTTGCTAATGAATGAGGCCATTGCACTCACTCATTGAGAAACCATTGTCCGGCAATCAAATTATGTTTTGGACCCTCGCAGTCGCAGAGATCTACACTGCCAACAATATTTTATGTGGGTATACAAAACTTAGAGATTTATGTGTTGCTCACAAATTGTTCGACGAAATGCCCCCCGAGACAGATTTATGGGGCTGAAACATGTGTTTCTTTTTTGGGCCAAATTTGATGCGGCTGTTGAAGCCCTGTTTCGGGTTTGACACATTTTTCACAGCTGATGTTCGGTGTTTTGGAGATGGGGGCATTTTTATTGGAAATTTGAGGAGACCCATTAGCGAGGTCATTCCCATACTGAAGAAGAAGCTATCTGAAGTAGCGGGGAGGGAGGTGGTTTTATGGTTCATCGAAGAAAAAACAAATGACATTATAAAACAGGTATGTATGCTATCAAAACTATCATTGCATGAGATTTTTTTAACATTGCATTTTGGATGTTTGATTTATGTGCCCACATGTTTTGTCAGGAATTTCTACCCATGAATTTATTGAATCCCTAATATCTTCTCTGTTTCTGGCCATTCTTTGTAGCTGTATAAATAGATTCTTAAACTCTATTCTGGAATACTGGCGTGACTACCTGATAATTGTGAATAATACAGCAGAAGGCCATGCTCAGTTTAAATTGTTTTCATCACAGACATATGACAGTAATTTTTGGGCTCAAAATTTAAATCATATAGTAAAGGTGTGCGTGCGTTATTGCAACCATGTGACTGTCGGTTTGAGTCCTGAAGTGGTCGAAGGCCATTGTTTTGGTAGCAATGAGGTCTTCAAAAACTTTAAAATATTTTTTGGTTAGTCATACGTTAGAACTGAAAACATGATCTGGTATCTGCCTTGAACCGCACTTTATCTAGCCTTCAAGTAACAGGATTCAGATGACAGATATTGATGCCACTAACAGAAACCACTATTTCTAGAGTATATGCATAAACATCTGCATGCAAAAATACAAGCTCTTTTTCAACCATATGAGCTTGGTAAGTGTTTGAAGACCACTATAAAAATATGATTTGAAAAGAAGTCCACGACCACTATACAGTCTATACAGTAGAGATTGGAGAATATAGATTTGAAAAGGAGTCCACGACCACCATACAGTCTATACAGTAGAGATTAGAGAATATAGTTTTGAAAATGTGTCGTTTTGAGAGAGAGAGACAGATTGAACTACCTATACCAACGGCCGGCGGTAGAAGTTGAAGAATGAAGATTGCTTCAGCACAGAGGAGTCGATGCACAAATTGTGTGGAAGATGAGTGATGGCCGACGGTCACAATTTTAAAGAGTGAAGAACCCATTTGATTTCAAACCCTAAATCGTATAAGAAATCAAATAATTGGCCAAAATTGGAAAGAATCAGTGAATCACGCTTGATCTTCGGATGGATGGGATGCGCTACTTTGGTTTGAGGGTTTCTTGTTGTGAGTCGTGACTCTTAGGGTTTTTTTGGGGGAAAATCTCAAAATCTGATGGTATGAGTAAAGAGGATACGGGGCGAGTCTACAGGTGGAAAAAATATTAATACCGCAACCCGCCCTAAAAATTACAGATTACATGATTCAGGATCCACAATTTTAAAAGAATGCTTTATATTCATTCTTCACAAGTCAGGTTAGTGCAGACCGGTTCGATTTCATGGGTATGGGTGAGTTCTACCCACTCCTAATCCCAAGACACAACTTCTGACCACCTTACACACGTGATAAGGTGGTCCTCCCCTAGCTGGCTTTAAGATTTTTTTCTTTAAAAAATAAAAATAAAATAAAATAAAGGTTGTCATGTAAGCAAAGTGGTCAGGAGTTGTGTATTGAAATGACAATGTATCATATCTCCTCAAAATAACATTCAATTTGCAGAGTCCTCTCGAACTAAAGAATGCATCAATCTCCGTCCATAGTTCCAAACTACCAAACTCATCCATACTGCCACCTTATGCAGCAGCCATTCATGGCCACTACCCAGAAACGTCCGGTGACATGGCCTCTCTCACACGGATCGACGCTGGCCACGACGGGACGACTCTTACTGTATTCAGCAAAGACCCACTCAGCCTTAGGCGGGTTTTAGCCGATGCTGGAAATGAGAAGCTATTGGCCGAAGTTCATGGTGGGTATCATCTATTGAGATGCAGAGCAGAAGGAAGAAAAAAAAACAACAAAACAATATTTACAGTGCAAGTGTACAGTAGGTTTCACGGCAAAATAGGTTTTACAGTGTGCAAGTTGAGGGTTAGTGCTGAAGGTTTTCATGCTTTACTACTAAAGCATTTACAGATGCAAAATTTCATGATTTACAGTTATTTCAAAACCTCTCACGCACAAGAAGCAAAACAAAAACCGTACGTGAACCAGAACAATAAACATAACGCTGAATAAATTGGCATAAAGCAGGCTCTGATACCACATGTAAGTATAATATAAAATAAAATGTTAATTAAATTAAATAATTAGCGGAATTATAAATATTTCTAGCTATATCTTTGTTTAAGCGAAACGAAAAGAATTTTCTGCAACAACAAGAATTCTGAAAAATAAAGATTTCAGAGAGTTCTTCTAACCTATGCCTATGAGTGTGCCAATAGATGGATGCATATGGCTCTTTATATAGGTAGGTCAGAGACCCTCATATTCATTAGTTAGTTGATTTTTCTCCTTCCATTAAGAAATTAAATAAAAAATTCATAAATATAAAAACCGTTTTTATCATGTAACATAATGTGGAATAAATCATATTAAATCCATTAAATAATTACTTTATAGTAATTATTTAACCATTACAACAAATTCTGCTGAGAAGTTTAACAAAATACTTTTAGTTGATGATTTAGTTGATTGCGTTAAGTTTTTAATGAAGAATTTTGTTTTAGATTATATTCATTACAAAAAAAAAAAAAAAAAAAAAAATTGTTTAGTTTGCTAAGTATATTTTTAGAATATTCAAAATTATATGGGTTTTATCTGTATCAAAATGTAATAGATACCACACCAATAATACCACAACAACTTCCTTACCGACACCTATAAAATTAACCACAATCTTGCAGGTAAATGTGTGAATCCACGACTCAGCCAGTAAAAACATTGTGACTTTAATGTGTGTGATGCAAAGCCCTCTTTCATTTGAAAATCTAACTAGTGTTTACTAAACAATTGTTACTCAAGCATGGTTTTCACAAAAGGAGTTTATCAAATGTCATAGTTGTTATGCAAACAACATAGAATATAGAAGTTTTATACATATATAATAAAATCAAAACATCATTTGCTTTGCATTATCTTACTACGTACATAACTTCATACCCCATATTATGAAGTAGTAAAATAGTTAATATCAAATGGTGATGTAAACCAGTAGTTATGAAAACTTAATGAGAGTGAAACACTTGCAGATATCAATGGAAACAATGGGATAAGAGTTTAACTCATTTCATAATTTCCTTGAATTTTTTCAAAATTATTACTTTATTCATAAAATTTTATAATTTTATATTAATCTCAAAATTAAAATCTCTTTATTCATGTTGGATAAATAATCAGCTCCAAAGACATGTGGGCCGAGCCTATCGGGTCGGCCCAGATAGATCAGACCTAAGTACAAGACCATTCGTTATCTCTAAAAAGACGCATATCTCGAGTATATCAAGATAAAACTTTTATCCCATCAAATATGGGATAGGATACCTAATAGTATGACATCAGACGAATAGGTAATGTCCTATCCACCTTGGACTCTACTACCCAATTTGAATTCTATGAAAATAAGATTAAAGACTATGTGATTTAGGACTCAGACTCCTAATCAAATTATGCTTCAAGTATTCTAGCAGTTTTATAACTGTGAACTGTGAACCTATAAATAAGACCACTACGCCAGGTATTTTTTACACGCAGATTCTTTAAGCTCTGAGATTATTGATCCTCTCCAGAAAATAAATAGTTTGAACTGACTTAGGCATCGGAGTGGGGGTATGGTCGGCACCTCCAACGAGCCGTTTATTATTTTGCAGATTATGAGGAGAACGAATATCAAGGAAGACGACGAATCACAAGGCAACACGACATCGTACCGGAAACTGTACCAACAGTTTGGCACCGTCTGTGGGAACGAAGAATCGTTCTTACGAAAAAAATAAATCCGCAATGGTGACTGCGCTATCAAAATTAAATCTAAAAATCTCTCTTCGTCAATAGACAAAGATCTTCAAGATTAAGGGTGCAATCCGTGTCAAGATAAAACAAAAGAAAATTTGGAATGTGGGTTGGCACATATATCATGGCTATTTCACGATTTGGGCTTTCTCCGATCCCGATCAATCCACGGCTTTAGAAGAAATCGAGGATTAGAAGAAACCATGGAGACCCAGATTGGCATCCAACCAGCCACACCGAATTGTTGACTTACTTTCCTTAGGTAGTGGAAAAATCATGATGCAGGCAAGTCTCCTTCAGGTCAATAAATCTGTATTACCCTCATCAACAAGAGAACACAAAAGCAATATGCTGCACGCTCAATCGACTCCATCTTACGGGTCGCACTCATGGGGACCTAGAACCTCCAACCTTCGACGATTTCCATGGATCAAAGAGAGAGGTATAGGGGCGTGAAAGGCTTGGTCTATGGCCAGTAGACTTGAACCAAAATTATGAGGTGGATCCATCCACCACGATGCGCAACTCAATCCCAAATTGAGCCACTAGATTTCGAAAGATCTGGGGCCCACGATCCAAATAACTAAAGGCTCGGTAAAGTGCAAACGATGGGTTCAGTCTCACTGGCACGTTGGAGCCCCGAACAATCTCGAGGATTCATCCCAGAAACCCGGATAGAGCCCAGTCCCGACTGTGATCCACGGGACATCAAAGTGTTCTGGCACTTCGGGTTTTCGCCCAGTGGGACATTAGAGCTCTGAAAGATCGGAGAGATTTTCTACCGAGGACGACATTGCTGGTGGTGGACGGAAGCCCAACGAAACAGTGACTGGTCGTGAGGTTCCCCTGCTCGTCGTGGTCATGATGGGCTAGAAGGTACTGGTGGGTGAGCCGTTTCTTCTTTCACAGGAAATAGTTTTTGCCGAGATCTTGAGTCAGAACATCGAGACCAAGCATCTCGAACGCTTCAAACTCCACGACCAACCACAAGCTCCTGCTTGCATTCATAGATCTGTCTGGCATTTGTCTTCATCGAGAGTCCAGGAGATGCAAAGCTCTGTACTTGATGAGGCAGAATTCTATTGATACGTTTTCAGCATGATGACGTGTCGGATGATGATTTGCCTGAAGATTCTCCTTGTTATTTATGATCTGCAGAATAATAAACATTGCGTCGGGGGGGGGGGGGGGGAGGTGCTGATGATACCCCTCCGATGCCTAAGTCAGAAAATATTAATTATGAGCAAAGTAATTTTTAGAAGCATAGAGTCTACCTTAATATCTGAAGAGACTCTGGTATTTATAGAGATTGAGGAGCAGTTAGGATTGCTCCCGGTTTGTGCGGGGATCGGTAGCTGAGGAAGACGTGGCCTCGGGCGCACGGACATTTCGGGTTCCATGACTGCCTATCTCGGGCGCACGATCCTTTATAGGTGACATGTTGTTGGAGAAACTTCGGGCGCACGATCTAATTATGTATCGTGCGACGTGTCCCTTAAATCTCGGGTAATCCCGAGATGTTCGCGGACTCGGGTGTTACGATGTATTCGGGTCGACTACCCGAGTCGGGTGGTCGGATGGTATGGTCGGTTGAACCGGTTGGGCCCAAATGATTTTGATGGGCTTTAATAAACTAATATTTTTCCTAACAGTTACCCCCTAATTCTCTTATGCAAATTTTGTGCATAAGGGAATTTAGAAACAATTAAGCAGCCTTAACTTACTGTGGATTCCAAAATTGAGTCGGGTGCATGTTACCGGGAAGGTTCCAATTTTTCAGTCGTTACTTCACCCGAAGAGTGTTGGTCTGAAGGCCTTTGGAAGTCATCTTTGGAAAAATCCCGCACTTTTTCAAATTCTAAATTTCAAATTTGCTCTCACATTCAAAATCTCAGATTTCGGGATCGGCTAATGTATGCAATAAGGTGCATTTAATACGATTCAACGTCGGTTCGACTTTTGAGGCTCGGGACCAAGAACTGAGTGTTTCGGATTGACTGGGAGAGACTTGGGATCAGGAGCTCAAGGTTAGTTGAAAATAGCGAGAAAAATTGCAAGGCCGGCATTTGACTGAGTTGTCTGAGTTATTCTCGAGGGTGTTAATTATTTAATTTGACCGAGTTACCCCCCAGTGTTACCGAGGGACATGATCGAGTGTGTGTTCCGAGCCGTTTGTGTTTCAACCTGAGGGAGACAACACTTTGAAATTTGTTAGAACAGGAGCCCTGAAATTTGTTAGAACAGATGTATATATTGAATAATGATTAGTTTGCATACCTGAGTTGATAGATTGATTTCGAAACATATGTGGTTAATGGCGTTGCAACATAGAAATAGCACTTTGAAAGCACAATTGTTGTCGATTTGATCTAGTTTGAGTTGATTTGATCTGATCTGGTTTGAGTTGAATCGAGTCACCCCCCCACTGTTACCAAGGGACATGATCGGGGTGTGTGTTCCGAGCCAATTATGTTTCAAACCAAGGGAGACAACACTGAGTTGATCTGGTTTTAGTTGAACCAAGTCACCCCCGTGTTACCGAGGGACATGATCGGGTGTGTGTTCCAAGCCAATTGTGTTTCAAACCGAAGGAGACAGCACTTTGAGTTGATCTGGTTTGAGTTGAACCGAGTCACCCCCCGAGTTACCGAGGGACATGATCGGGTGTGTGTTCCAAGCCGGTTGTGTTTCAAACCGAGGGAGACAGCACTTTGAGTTGATCTAGTTTGAGTTGAACAGAGTCACCCCCCGTGTTACCAAGGGACATGACAAGGTGTGTGTTCCAAGCTGGCTGTATTTCAAACCGAGGGAGACAGCATTTTGAGTTGATCTGGTTTGAGTTGATTTGATCTGGTTCGAGGCTTACAGGGGCTCTGGGCTTATGGTGGCCCGAGGCTTAAAGTGGCTTGGCTTCGTGCTCGGACATACCGAGGCTTTTGCTTGGGATTGCCAGGTCTACTGGAGGCCATGATGAGGCTTTGCTCGAGATTGTCGAGGCTTTTGCTCAGGATTGCCAAGGCTTTTGTGCTCGATGCATGCCGTGGCTTATGTGTGCTTGATGCATGCCGAGGCTTATGTGTGCTCGAGGTATGCCGAGACCTTTGCTCGAGGCGCGCGAGTCTTTGGTGCTCGAGTCATGTCGAGTCTACTCGAGGCATGACAAGACTTTTGTCTTTTTCTCCTCTTGAGCTTTTCAGTGGAGTTCCTCCTATCGTTGAGACATAGGATTCAAAAGGGATGTGGAGAAGCTTGACAGAGCATGGGTATGGTGAAGTTGTCTGGCCAGGTTTTGCTCACGAGCGAGCATTTTTCTGAATTTTCTGATCTCACTTGATAAAGACCTCTGGCCTGAAATATTAGCATCGCTTGTGTCTATACAGCACATATGTAGCAAAGCCTAGCAGTTAACAATTTATTAATGCAATGTATGCAAAATTGCACTGAGATTCAATAATGCGACTTGATATAGTCTTCTGTTTCACTTTTCTATTCCACTGGGTAGGTACTCCCAACTTTTAGACTTGATGTGTAATCATTTTTAGCGGTGAGACGTTAATTTTAAATTTCACTAATCAATGCATGAGATATATATTTGACTGTCTAAAAATTTATGAGTAGGCTAGCATAAACGAAAATGCAAAGAGTGAACTTATCTCAATATTCTGATGAAGTTGTGCTTTGGCGCTTCTCAGAAGAGACCTTTGAAATATGCCATCGGATTGGACTCTCGGTCGAATTTGAGCCTTCGAGAAATTAGACCCTCGAAAAAATTGGACCCTTCGGGAAAATTGGACCTTTGGTTAGATTTAAGCCTCGATCGGATTGCTCCCTTGGCTCGGGATGTTTCCATAGCTTGGAATTTATCTTAGACTCAGTTTTTATCCTCAGCTTAGATTGTAGCCTCAATTAGACCCTCGGTCAAATTGGACCTTTGGCTCGGAATGTATCTTTGGCTCGAATTTCACTATTGGGTCGAGATTTTATCCATAGTCGGATGAGAGATTCGGAATTTATTCTAGGCTCAGATTGGATTTTTGGCTCGAGATGTACCCTTGGCTTGGGATGATTCGTGACTCGGATGGGATCCTCGGCTCGGAATGCACCCTCGGCTAGGAATGGATCATCAGCTTGGGATTGGATCATCGGCTCTGGATGATCGGCAGCTCGGATGAGATCCTCGACTCGGATGGGATCCTCAGCTCTGATTGTATTCTTGGCTCGGGATGCACCCTTGGCTCGGGATGATCCGTGACTCGGATGGGATCCTCTACTCGGAATGCACCCTTGGCTTCGGAATGCATCCTTTGCTCGGATGGTATCTTCAGCTCATATGTGCTGTGTGTTGAAACTGGGGCAATTCACTGGCAGTTTTTTTTTTGGAGTGTAAGCTCGGAATATGAGTTTAGAGTGTGAGCTTGGAATTGAGCTGCTCATACTCCTCGAACTGGTGTTTTCAGAGGCACTTGTTTGCTGTAGTTTGAGAAGGTTGGAGGTGATGAAGATGATAAATCATTGGCATCAATGCCAGTGCCAGCCGAAAGCTTAGTATAAGATCAAATAGCCAAAACCTTTGGCCCATTGTTAGAGCAGTCCTCATCCATGGCCTAGATCTAGAAGCTCTAAAAATCAAGCTCCCCAAAAATCAACCTTCACTGAGTTCTTCCATACGGTCCTCCTTTGCAACACAACAAAGAAAAAGACACAACCCGACTGTCGAACTGAGTGCCGAGTTCCTCTTTGCTGAGTTCAACTCTAACTATAGTTACTCTTGTGACTGCGGTCCTGTTTTGTTCTAACCGGTGGCGTGCGGTGACATCTGCGAAAGAAAAAGTCACCCATGATTGAACTTCACAAGTCTGAGAACGGAACTCATCAGCATCGTTGGACAAGATCTCAGGGTCTGCAGATCGGACCCATTAACCGTCATCATGATCTTTTGTTCCACCGAACAAGTCATGGCGTAAAGGGCCGGATCTTCAAAGGAAGATCGGACTAGAGATGAAATCTGAGCTCCGAACGACCTTCTGGGAGAGATCGGCTGGGGTGACGGGTCCTCCGAGGTAACGGCCGAGGGATGCACCCCTATTTCCCCGATCCGAAGTCTGACCCGAGGAGGCGACGTTTTGGGAGTCGGTCTAACCCGCGGGGCCGGTTCGGACCAGAATGAGTTTTTTTTTTTTTTTTTTGTAATCAAAAGATATCTCACATATCTAAAGCACAAAGAAAGACGAATGCTAAAAATTAACAAATTGACTAAAAACACATTAGAATAAACTTATCTCATTTTTGATGGGGGTGAGCACCGATTCGGTGCCACCTGAGGATAAATCTGCCGACACTACCTTTAATAAGAAAAGAAAAGCAGACACGCACAGTGTCTGTTTTCTACACACTCCTCCACGTGAGGTTAATGCCTAGGTAGACATACTATATGGGTTTGGCAAAAATGTTGAATTAGCAACTTATCTCGTATATTTGATGAAGACGAACCATCTTTGACCATTGAGCTATTGTACTTGGAGTTTCTCATTTTGGAGCCTTGATACATGCCACTCGGCACTCGGTATGGGGCTCCTCGGGAGAATGCTCGGGACGTGCCTTTTGGAAGGTGGCAACTTGGGCATGGGCTCCTCGAAACGTGTCGCCCAATTTCCCTCTCATAGGTGCTATATATGTTAGACTTGGGCCATTCAGCAAGGGTACTTTTTGGAGCTCAAACTCGGAATGTTACGTTTGGAGAAGCGCATGTTCCTCCCTGTAATCTTTATTTCTGCACAAAAGTATTAACAAAGCATCTTTGTGCCCCCTCACCGGGCAAGACTTTCTCCTTGAGAGAGGGAAAATAGACACCTTTCTTCTTTCTTCTTTCTCCTTTTTTTTTTTTTTGGTCGCTGCTTCTGTTGCATTGTAGTGTCTCGGCTATATACTTGAGTTTGTTTGTTTGCCTATATTTCCTTTTGTCGTGGCATCTACGCATGATACCAAGTGAACGTATAGAGCTAGAAGTTGATAGCTCTATGCAATTCCTGTGGCGCATACCGAGATCAATCTATGATAGGAAATCTTCGGTTCGGCCGACAAGGTTGCTGTTGCAGCACTTATCGGTTGTGGATCGTATTTTCCAGAGCACAGAACGTGGCACCTGGAGTTGTAGTCCGAAGCTACAAAAGAAAAGGGTGGGAAGACTAGGGTCTTCTTTTTGGATCAAAATCTCCTTTTTGAGGTTAAAGATAACATGAGTATATAAAAGTGAAGACAATAAATGTATAAACCATATATATTTTTACGAAAATGAAATCCGAATTTCAGAGATAACGTCTTTTCATTTTCGATGCTCTTCGGGATTAAGTCCGTCAAACAAACTGGGCAAGTTGAGACATCGTCAACACTTGATATTTTTATGATGAACTTAATGCGAATGGTAAGCCCTCGTCATCACCAGCATGTACAGGTGTTAGGGTGCGTGATTCCTCTTGGAATCACTTCAATGAGGTTTTTAATTATGAAAACCTCTCGTAAAGGTTTGTCCATTGTTGAAGAGGACTTGGTCAACTCTCTTTTTGCTTTTGGTATGTACTTTTTGTCTTTATCTTAAAAAGTAGGAAATAGCAAAGCATCTATGTAGGCTATGTTTATAAAACATAATTGGGTGTTGTAAATCACAAAGCAAATAGTTAACTTATCTGGAAATCCGGCGAAAATGGCATGGTATCTCTGGACCATGAGTGACAGTATCATGGCGACACCTTTTCGGTCTCCAGTAGCTCATCGTTGTTCCAAGTTCTTGCCAACAGAAATTTAAAGCCACATGATGTCATCACGTGTGTGTGTGCAGATTTGGAACTTTTTTTTTTTTTTTTGCTGCATAAACCCAGATCTGCATCAACAAGTGTTGCAAGAATTGTACGAACATGACCTAGCCTCAGAGTTGCCAATTTTCCCATGAGAAAACATGGATCTGATGTGTGTTATCGTGGATTGGACATCACCGAATAGGTTGATCGTAGATCTGTTCTGGTATATACGGTGAGGTCCAACACTGGTTTGATGCACGTTAAAGCACGTCCGATATAGCTGGATGCAGATAAGTTGTTTGTGAACTCAGATTTATGTAGATTTGGATGATAGTACATCTGCATATCTGGCAAAGGCCAGCACCGATTTGGGGTGATTGGATGCAAAATTAAGATGTATAAACGTAAATCTATGCAAATCTACAGTAGATCAGCAGATATTTGCCACGGATGATGAACAATTTGGGGAAGGAGGAGTGTTCAGCCAGTCATAGCCATGATTTTAGAGACAAGAATTGTCTGATCACGTAGTCACCATCCTGAATTTTTTTTTTTCAAGAAACGATTTGTCGTTCCCACAGACAGCGTCAAACTGTTGATACAGTTTTCAGCATGGTGACGTGTCGGATGATGATTCGCCTTGTTATTTATGATCTGTAGAATAATAAACACTGCGTCGGGGGGGTGCCGACAATCCCCCTCCGATGCCTAAGTCAGAAAATATTAATTATGAGCAAAATAATTTTTAGAAGCATAGAGTCTACCTTAATATCTGAAGAGACTCTGGTATTTATAGAGATTGAGGAGCAGTTAGGATTGCTCCCAATTTGTGCGGGGATCAGTAGCTGAGGAAGACGTGGCCTCGGGCGCACGGACATTTCGGTTTCCATGACCACCTATCTCGGGCGCACGATCCTTTATGGGTGACATGTTGTTAGAGAAACTTCGGGCGCACGATCTAATTATGTATCGTGCGACGTGTCCCTTAAATCTCGGGTAATCCCGAGATGTCCGCAGACTCGGGTGTTAATATGTATCCGGGTCAACTACCCGAGTCGGGTGGTCGGATGGTTGGGTCGGTTGAACCGGTTGGGCACAAATGATTTTGATGGGCTTTAATAAACTAATATTTTCCCTAACAAATTCTATGGCTACTTTTTTTTTTAAGATGATCTTCGAGTTGATGTGTAGAAGAATCTGTGGGTCTTAGTATGAAATTTTTTTACCAAATCTGTGAAAGGCTCAATCGGTGGTGACGACAGCTTCTGTGTGACCAGTAGACCCGGCTTGATTTGGTATCCCCGAGCCCTGCCTTCGTCCAAGTTGCGGAAACCCACGTTCATCCCCGAATCGCACCACCATAGCTCACCCACCGAGATCAATATCAGTTTGAGTTTTAGAGCCCGTCAAGGCTGATTTGATTTACTTCGAGAGCTTACAGCCTATAGGTGTCATACCGAATGAGTTCACTAACTTGAGGAACTTGATGAATATTGATCCACAAAAAATTTTAAAAAAAAAAAAAAAAAAAAAGGTACTCCGAGGGGTGAGTGCAGTGTAAACTCCAAGGTGTTTTATCCCGAGGTGGCCACCCTCCAAAAAGTTAGATCCGAGGGTATTTTACCGAGGACAAAAGTTAAATCCGAGGGTGTTCTACCAAGGAGAAAAGCTAGACCCGAGGGTGTTCTACTGAGGCGAAAAGTATATATCGAGACGACACAAACCGAGAGTATTAGTCCGAGGGTTATCCCGAAGACCCTATGCCCGAGCTTCTAGTTCCGAAGGGCACACTCCGAGGACCCCTCCAAATTTGCCATCCTTCAAAGTGCACAGTCATGCCGAGAGACCAATCCGAACCGAGGATCCAGTTTGAGGAACTCTCCCAAAGAGCCCCATATCGAGCGGAGTGTAAGATGAGGAACTCCAAGTAAAAGGGTTCATCTTCATCGAATGCACCAGATAAGTTCATACTCTTCTTTTACAAACATAATTTATGTTGAAGTAAGTAAAAAAAAATGTTGGTTCTTATTTTATAAACCATAATGTATATATATATATATATATATATGCATGCCCATGTAGTTTTGCCGAAAATAAGACTCTTGTGCTATTGCAATAATTCATGTTTGATGATTCTTGATGAAAGCCCATAAAGTTTTTATTAGGAGTTAAACCACAAAAATTGCTTCTTTATTACGGATCTTTCATCAAAATTTGGATTGTTGTATTAAGTAAAATAGACTATGTGTCAAGACCTCACTCATGTCATGAGTGCAAGGATCATTAAATCATCCCGACAGATGACAAAAGAATATAGTGCCACTATGCATTCTGCTATTTGATTTTAGTATATGCAGTATTTTGTTAACCCTTTTCACAGAAAAGATACGGGGAGACAACCCTTACAACAAATCGTACAAAGAAAGTCTCTCGATTAATCCAACACCGAGAGTCAGGGAGACAACCCTGCAAAGAAAACAAAGAAAGTCTCTCAATTAGTCCAACACCGAGAGCAAGGAAGAACAGACAGTTCCCAAGTACTGATTGATCATTTTTGGAGAAGTTTGATGAAGAAGTGCTTTTACTCTGTTCCGGACTGCCCACCTCAAACGACTTAGCCCGCGGTCGCGGACTAATGTTATGGGGGGTAGCTCAGCAAAGATGAAGACCCGCCCGACTTCCTTTCTCGGACGACCCAAAAGGGTTATGGAAGGGATACCCAGGGAAGAAACCCATCGATTGGGGGTTTCTGAAGGATAAGGATAAGGATATGGTAATCTAAAGTACAGTCATCACAAGATATGACTCCACAAAGACAGATGAAGAGAGATTTCATCAAAAGAATCCGCCCGACTCTCTTCCTCGGACGACTCGAAAGGGTTAGGGAAGAGATACCCATGGAAAAACTGCCCGACTTCCTTCCTCAGACAACCTGAAAGAGTTATGGAAATGATGCCCAGGGAAGAATCCGCCCGACTCTCTTCCTCGAACGACTCGAAAGGGTTAGGGAAGAGATACCAATGGAAGAATCCGTCCGACTTCCTTCCTCGGACAACCCAAAAGGGTTATGGAAGGGATACCCAGGGAAGAATCCGCCTGACTCTCTTCCTCGGACGACTCGAAAGGGTTAGGGAAGAGATACCCAAGGAAGAATCCGCCCGACTTCATTCCTCAGACGACCTGAAAGGGTTATAGAAGGGATACCTAGGGAAGAATTCGCCCGACTTCTTTCCTCAGATGACCCGAAAGGGTTATGGAAGGGATACCTAGGGAAGAAACCCCTCGATTGGGGGTTTTCGAAGGATAAGGATAAGGATAAGGATAATCTAAGGCTTCATCCTCACAAGATATGGCTCCTCAAAGACCGAGATAAAGGCAAAATTCACCAAAGCTAATTCAAGCTCTAGGGTAGAAATCTCGCAAGAAGAGGCTCAAACTTAAAAGGGATACCCAGGGTACCTGACTATCCACCTCGAATGACTTAGCCCGCGGTCGCGAACTAAAGTTATGGTGGGTAGCTCAACAAAGTTAAAGCAGGAAGGTAAAGCTTCAGGATGACAGAGCTTCATAAAGATAGAGCTTCAGGAAGACAAAGCTTCAAAAAGATAAAGCTTTAGGATGACAAAGCTTCAGGATGACAAAGCTTCAGGAAGATTCAAATAGATAAAGCTTCAGGAAGGTAAAGCTTCAGGAAGAAAAAGCTTTAGGATGACAGAGCTTCATAAAGATAAAGCTTCAGGAAGACAAAGCTTCAAAAAGATAAAGCTTCAGGGAGATAAAGCTTCAGGAAGATTCAAAAGGATAAAGCTTCAGGAAGAAAAAGCTTCAGGATGACAGAGCTTCAGGAAAGATTCAGGAAGATAAAGCTTCAGAAAGATAAAGCTTCAGGGAGATAAAGTTTTAGGATGACAGAGCTTCATGAAGATAGAGCTTCAGGATGACAAAGCTTTATGATGACAAAGCTTCAGAATGACAAAGCTTCAGGAAGATAAAGCTTTAGGATGACAAAGCTTCAAGAAGATTCAAAAGGATAAAGCTTCAGGAAGAAAAAGCTTTAGGATGACAGAGCTTCAAGAAAAATTCAAGAAGATAAAGCTTCAGGATGACAAAGCTTCAGGAAGATAAAGCTTCAGAATGATAAAGCTTCAAGAAGATAAAGCTTCAGGAAGGTAAAGGTTTGGGAAGATAAAGCGTCAGAAAGGTAAAGCTTCAGGAAGATAAAGCTTCAGAATGATAAAGATTCAGGAAGATAAAGGTTCAAGAAGATAAAGATTCAGGAAAATAAAGGTTCAGGAAGACAAAGCTTCGGGAAGATAAAGCTTCAGGATGACAAAGCTTCAAGATGACAAAGCTTCAGGAAGCATCGTCCAGGATACCAAGATGACCTGACTATCCGCCTCAAACGACTTGGCCCGCGGTCGCGGACTAAAGTTATGAGGGGTAGCTCAACAAAGTCAAAGCTTCTATAAAGGGAAAATCATCAAAGCTGCACCAAGCTCTTAGGAGCAGCTCGGACAAAGGTACGGGGAGACAACCCCTACAACAAACCTTACGGGGAAACAACCCCTATAACAAACCATACGGGGATACCACCTCTACAAAAAAAAACCAAGTGAGACGAAGCTAGATGGTGTTTAGATCAAAAGATTTCGTACACCAAGCACAAAGCCTTAGTGCCAGTCTGAGCCTCTAAAGTAACTAACAGAGATTTTTGTGGAAATGGTCTGCGAAGCACTATTGGTGAAGAAGGTTCGGGTATGTTAAGCCCTTTTCTTCAATGGTTTACCCTTTTTTGTCAGACATAACCTTGCTATCAGGAAAGTTGTACGCAAAGTGTTTTCTCAGAGTGGCATTTCACCATGATCTTGGTGAAATCGACTACATCAGTCTAATCCATCTCCTTTCGAGGGTAGGAGATCATCTTCACAACTTTGGCCCAACCTACAATATTATGTAGAGGCACTTATGAAGAAGATATCTATGGGGAGTTGCTATTAGTACTCTGACAGATCACAAGTGTCCAAGAATTGAATTGGCATCCATCAAGTCAAACACCACTCCAATCCAGAGATTCGAGACATTATTCGTCATAATTACTTTGAAAAAGGCGGCAATTGTCAGATACAGATTATGGAAGATTCAGATTCAGAAATTGAGGTACTTAATTCTCTTACATTCTAAATTCAAATAAGAGAATTGGGGGGTAACTGTTGGAGAAATAATCAACTCCAAATACGATGGGCTCGGCCAGGCCAGATCAGACCTAAGTACAAAACCATTTGTTATCTCCAAAAAGACGTATATCCTGAGTATATCAAGATAAGACTTTTATCCCATCAAATATGGGATAGGATACCTAATAGTATGACATCAGACGAAGAGGTAATGTCCTACCCAGCTTGGACTCTACTACCCAATTTGAATTCTATGAAGATAAGATTAAAGACTATGTGATTTAGGACTCAGACTCCTAATCAAATTATGCTCCAAGTATTCTAGCAGTTTTATAACTGTGAACTGTGAGCCTATAAATAAGACCACTACGCCAGGTATTTTTTACACGCAGATTCTTTAAGCTCTGAGATTATTGATCCTCTTCAGAAAATAAATAGTTTGAACTGACTTAGGCATCGGAGTGGGGGTATGGTCAGCACCCCCGACGAGTCAACGAGTCGTTTATTATTTTGCAGATTACAAGGATAATGAATATCAAGGAAGGCGTACCAGAAACTGTACCAACAATTCCGAAAGTATTACACTTTCTTTGGAGAAACATATTACAAATTGTTGAAAATTATTTCATGAAAATTTAAGTTTCCCTTCAATTTGAATATTTCAGCTTTCCCTCTATTTTTCAATTATTCTTTCTCCCATATTGAAAAGTTATGAGTTTTTTTTGCACTTTATAAGCACTTATCTTGCTCTTATACTAGATAAGATTTTGAGTACACATGTGCTAGTTGTGTCACCCAGTGCGAAGCATGGTCGTCACACGTACGCGTGTCTCTTAGCCGCTATCGTCGCACACGAGCTTACTGCTTATTTTTACATTTTTCTGATGTGTACAACTGCTTTTCTAATAGTAATATTTTTGAATACTTAACTGTTTTCTCAACCATCAGAAACTGTATTTTCTAATTGTTTTTTCAACAGTTAAACTTTTTTTTAACAGTTAGAAACTATAATAAACTGTTTATGTAATTATATAAAAATATATTTTTCCAGCATATTTTGTCAATCTTTTTTCCTTCTTTGCTATTATAGATTTTTTTTATTTAGAGTAGTCTTCAGAATTTGCAATCTGCACATTACATACAGACAATATTGTATCCTGAGGACAAAATTGTTGTATTTTCTTTTGCAAAACCTATTGTTTAAGTTAGAGGCAATATTTGTTTAAGAGATAGATTTATATACGCCTTCCTGTCCAAAAATTCAGTAATTTTTTGCTTTCTTCAATTTATGTAGTTCCACATCTTTATTTCTAACACAAATAATAACATTTTATGCAGGCCCCCTAGTTTTCAGAATCTCTCCAAATCTTTCTTTCTTTTCTCAATGCTAATATTCTCAAATATCTTTCTTTAAATGTTAGAAGACAAGGGAATGAAAACTTAAGAAAATTGGGATCAGGATTCTCTATAATTATTTGTCCAAATTTAAGAGAATTTGAGCAAATAATTGTAAGAGACCACTTATGGAACTCACCTGACCAAATAAAAATTAGATTGTCCAACTACTTATTTGGTCAAGTGCATTTCATAAGTGATCTCTCACAATCACCTAAAATTCAAGCAAATAATTATAAAGGATCTTGATTTTAAAATTTCACATTTAGGCCATTTATAAAAGTTCTACAAGCTCGTGAACCATTACTTAACCATCAAGAAATTTAGCTATTAAGAAAACTGTTCAGCTAATAAGGCAACTTAGCTTAGCTATTAAGAAAACTCAGCTAATAAGACCTTCAATTTTTTTTCCCTGGGTGTAACATTTACTTTTCAAAAAAAAAACAAGTCAATGATTTGCTCAATAAGTAAACTCGAATGAGATTAACAAATTTGGTACTTTTGGCCTCTTTGTGCGAAATATTGTCAAAGTTAATGCACTACAGTTAAATAAAAAAAAAAAGGAAAATTTTCATTTAACCCTTTTAAAGTTTTTTAATTTTGAAAGATAATTACAGAAGTAATAGAAGTTCAAGATAGTTATGTAAATCTTTTTAAAAAAATAAATTCAAAAACTGAAAAAGTAAGAAAATCAACCTATTTTCAAGCACTAGCAAGGAGAATGGTTTCATGCTAATCAGCATTGATTACCATAAATATTTTTAGGTCGTATCCATCATTTTTTTTTTCTCGATTTTACATATTTTTAGTGTTGCATTATATTTTCAAAACAAGCTCAAAAGACTAAAAAATAGGTGAAAATTATTTTTAGAAGTGTTTAAAATAGGCTCATTATCTATTTGCAAATAGTGGATAATAAACGCACTTAATAATCTCGCGGATGCAGATAGTAAAAAAATTATGTAGACATGGATATCTAAAAGTGATATCCGCATTTTGTAGATGTAGGTGTAGATATTGCAAATGACCGCGTAAATATCCACATGTATACCCCTACTAAGAATGCTCTTAATTAGGACCCTTTAGTGCGAGTGAATTTTGGTTAAGTTGAGTAGTGGGACATAGAACGACCCAAATTGGGTTATGGAACAACCCATGGTCGTTCACTGCACGACAATGATCGATCACCCAGTCCAAAAACTCATATTAGGATTTCTTGTGATTACGGTTTCTAAGATGTGTTTGTGGTTTGTGCTTGACTAGTGGCTAATATTAAAGTGCGGACTTGCAAAACTAGAAGTTTGACCTTTCCAAATGTTTGAGGTTAGATTTGAGCGTTTGAGATAAGTAATCGCTCATGGGAACGCCAAAACACTTTGTCATGACGCATGAATATTTTATTTATAAAATAGCATTTTGATACCCATGCCTTTCATAAAAATATCTCGTGAGCCCTAACACTTTATAAACATTGATTGACAAATGAATTTATTCATTTAAATAGTTTAGAAGTAATTGAATAAATAAAAAAGAATTAAAAATTAAAAAAGAAAACTAATTGGCTAAAGATAGAGGTGATTAAAAATCTCTTTGCATATCTGTGAACGAATTTTAAGATTAAATCCATCTCTATTCTGGATAAATTATTTAAGAGTTGCAGATATTATCTATTAATTGAATTTTTTAAGTCAAATAACTTAAATAATATATGCACTTACAAAAAAAAAAAAAAAAAAAAAAAAAGTGCACTTGCATAGTTGCATAATACAATGTGTTAATAATAATAATAATAATATCAAGTTTATTTTTTATTTTTTTTACAAAAAAGAATTTTATGCTGACGTGGCAGATTCACTGGATTTAATACACGTGGCGAGAACTAAGGGATGTATTTGGTTTTTTTTTTTTTTTTTATCCGGATCGCATAAAACATTAAAACCCACGCTTAATCTCCTCCCCCATCGTTTATAGGTTTCAGACTTCCAGTTTTCCAATCGAATTCCTCTTTGCTTGTTTCCCATGGCAACCATGAAACTGAGAATAAGATCCATCGAATCCAAACAGACCCTGAAAATCGAAATCCCCACTCCCTCTACTCTCCAACAACTCAAGCAAACCCTATCTCAATCACTCTCGTCTTCCGCCTCTTCTTCCTCTTCTTCTATCCATCTCTCCCTCAATCGCAAGGACGAGCTCCACGCGTCCTCACCCGAAGCGTCCCTCCAGTCCCTCGGTATCACCTCCGGTGACCTTATCTTCTTCACCCTCAACCCCACTGGCTTTTTCTCCTCTTCTCAAATCCTAGCGCCCAATTCCGATTCCAGTTCCAATTCCGTACAACGACCACTTCAAACCTTGGCTCCAAATTTCCCAAATCTAGAAAACCCATCTGAAATTCCTCCAGAATTTCAAACCATAGAACAAATTCCATCAAATCAAGACACCCCAGTTGGAGATTTGTCCGTACAAGGGCCTGAGATTGCAGACTCCGATATGAGCGATTCGAAGAGTTTTCAGGAACACGATGGGTCTGTGGTTTTGAATTCGGAGAACGAAGGAACCCCGGAATTTTCCTGTGCTGAAACGATGGGGGTGGATTATGTGTCGGTTTCAACGGGGAAGAAGTTTTCTGAGCGTTGTTTTCTGAGGAGGGTGCTGAGCAAGGAGCTGGGCGACTATGGTGGTGACCACGCGCTGTTTGTGATCGCCGTTCATGCGGTTTTTTTGGAGTCCGGTTTCGTTGGATTCGATTCCGTCTCGGGCATGCGGGTCGACCGGTTTCACCTTGCGGACGAGTGGCCTTCGAACGTGTTATCGGTGTCGCTCTGGTATACTCTGCCTGAGCTTCTAGGACATGATTATTGTAATTTTGGTAATGTGGTTGAAAGTGTTTGTTTGAAGTTTCAGAGTTTAGGGCACTTGGTCACTATCTATGGGTCTTTGGCTAAGGGCGGGTCGGGGTTGCATCGGGTGTGTTTGAATGAGAATAGGTTTGTGCCGGCGATCAGTTTAGCTAATAGAGACTCGGTTGATAGCATTAACGAAGAAAATGGGTACCCAGAAAGTGAGATTTTTGAGTTTTGGAAGATGGTGAAGGATGGGCTCGTATTGCCACTTTTGATTGATCTTTGTGAAAAGACTGGTCTCGCCCCTCCACCGTGCTTTATGCGCCTTCCCGCGGAGCTTAAACTTAAGATTTTGGAATCTCTTCACGGTGTCGATCTCGCAAAGGTGGGATGCGTGTGTTCCGAATTGAGGTATTTGTCTTCACGTGATGAGTTGTGGAAACAGAAATTTGACGAGGAGTTTGGACGAGCGGCGGGAGCGCAGGGAATTGGTCAATGGAAAGCTAGGTTTGCTTCGTTTTGGGAGAGCAGCAAGAAGAGGAAGACGGAAGCTGGCCGGTATAGAGGCTTTCTTCAGAGGCATTTTCTCATCCAGGAGAATCCATTTGGCGCTCCTATGGTGGGCGGAGATCATGACCGAATGCCAGGTCTTGCCGTAGCTTCTCCTTTCGGAAGATCCAGAGGGATTCAGTGGCTTCGACTAGGAGGATCCAATGTCTAGTGGTCCGGTGCTGCAACTGAATCCTGGGATTTAACCAGATGTCTTTTTTATGTATATAAATAAGTCTCAGGTTCGACATACCAATAGAATGAGGGGTCACAGGAGGACAGTTGAATGCTTTGAAAGTTCCTGCTGGTTTTGACGTTTATAGGGAGGAGCTCAGGTTTCGTTATTGTGGGTAGTGTTTATGACTTTACTTTTGGAAGAATTGAAAGTTTTGTTTCTTAGTAGTGGTATTTTTAAGTGCAGTTTTGTTCTTGTTTTACTGCTATCAAATTGATTATTGAGCTTGATTCTGTTAAAATAAAAGTTTTACCCACTTAAGTTTTTACCAAATGGGTATGGTTGAACTGACAAGATTATATGCTTTTTAATACTGGGTAGTGAAGATAAAGAAAAAAGAGAAGGATTTGTGGTTGTTTTAGTAGTGAAAACCTTAAACCGTTTATGGTTGTTGCTAATGAATGAGGCCATTGCACTCACTCATTGAGAGCTCAGCATGTGCTTTGTTCAAGGTTTTGGGAAACCATTGTCCGGCAATCAAATTATGTTTTGGACCCTCGCAGTCGCAGAGATCTACACTGCCAACAATATTTTATGTGGGTATACAAAACGTAGAGATTTATGTGTTGCTCACAAATTGTTCGACGAAATGCCCCCCCGAGACAGATTTATGGGGCTGAAACATGTGTTTCTTTTTTGGGCCAAATTTGATGCGGCTGTTGAAGCCCTGTCTCGGGTTTGACACATTTTTTGCAGCTGATGTTCGGTGTTTTGGAGATGGGGGCATTTTTATTGGAAATTTGAGGAGACCCATTAACGAGGTCATTCCCATACTGAAGAAGAAGCTATCTGAAGTAGCGGGGAGGGAGGTGGTTTTATGGTTCATCGAAGAAAAAACAAATGACATTATAAAACAGGTATGCATGCTATCAAAATTTAAATCATATAGTAAAGGTGTGCGTGCGTTATTGCAACCATGTGACTGTCGGTTTGAGTCCTGAAGTGGTCGAAGGCCATTGTTTTGGTAGCAATGAGGTCTTCAAAAACTTTAAAATATTTTTTGGTTAGTCATACATTAGAACTGAAAACATGATCTGGTATCTGCCTTGAACCACACTTTATCTAGCCTTCAAGTAACAGGATTCAGATGACAGATATTGATGCCACTAACAGAAACCACTATTTCTAGTCTTCTAGAGTATATGCATAAACATCGGCATGCAAAAATACAAGCTCTTCTTCAACAATATGAGCTTGGTAAGTGTTTGAAGACCACAATAAAAATATGATTTGAAAAGGAGTCCACGACCACTATACAGTCTATACAGTAGAGATTGGAGAATATAGATTTGGAAAGGAGTCCACGACCACTATACAGTCTATACAGTAGAGATTAGAGAATATAGTTTTGAAAATGTGTCGTTTTGAGAGAGAGAGAGAGATTGAACTACCTATGCCAACGGCCGTCGGTAGAAGTTGAAGAGTGAAGATTGCTTCAGCACAGAGGAGTCGATGCAAAAATTGTGTGGAAGATGAGTGATGGCCGACGGTCACAATTTTAAAGAGTGAAGAACCCATTTGATTTCAAACCCTAAATCGTATAAGAAATCAAATAATTGGCCAAAATTGGAAAGAATCAGTGAATCACACTTGATCTTAAGATGGATGGGATGCGCTGCTCTGGTTTAATGGTTTCTTGTTGTGAGTCGTGACTCTTAGGGTTTTTTGGGGGAAAATCTCAAAATCTGATGGTACGAGTAAAGAGGGATGCGGGGCGAGTCTACAGGTAGGAAAAATATTAATACCGCAACCCGCCCTAAAAATTACAAATTACATAATTCAGGATCCGCAATTTTAAAAGAATGTTTTATATTCATTCTTCACAAGTCGAGTCAGTGTAGACCGGTTCGGTTTCACGGGTATGGGTGAGTTCTGCCCACTCTTAACCCTAAGACACAACTCCTGACCACCTTACACACGTGATAAGGAGGTCCTCCCCCAGCTAGCTTTATGGTTTTTTTTTAAAAAAAATAAAAATAAAATAAAATAAAGGTTGCCATGTAAGCAAAGTGGTCATGAGTTGTGTATTGGAATGACAATGTATCATATCTCCTCAAAATAACATCCAATTTGCAGGGTCCTCTCGAACTAAAGAATGCGTCAATCTCCGCCCATAGTTCCAAACTACCAAACTCATCCCTACCGCCACCTTATGCAGCAGCCATTCATGGCCACTACTCAGCTGCAACGGCGACCCCTCTGGGTCGCCGTTTACCCAGAAACCTCTGGTGACATGGCCTCTCTCTCACACGGATCGACGCCGGCCACGACGGGTCGGCGCCTACTGTATTCAGCAAAGACCCACTCAGCCTTATGCGGGTTTTAGCCGATGCCGGAAATGAGAAGCTATTGGCCGGAGTTCATGGTGGGTATCATCTCCTTGGCTATCATCTGTTGAGATGCAGAGGAGAAGGAAGAAAAAAAAAACAGCAAAACAATATTTACAATGCAAGTGTACAGTAGGTTTCACGGCAAAATAGGTTTTACCGTGTGCAAGTTGAGGGTTAGTGCCGAAGGTTTTCATGCTTTACTGCTAAAGCATTTACAAATGCAAAATTTCATGATTTACAGTTATTTCAAAACCTCTCACGCACAAGAAGCAAAACAAAAACCGTACGTGAACCAGAACAATAAACATAACGAATAAAATGTTAATTAAATTAAATAATTAGCGAAATTATAAATATTTCTAGCTATATCTTTGTTCAAGCGAAACGAAAAGAATTTTCTGCAACAACTAGAATTGTGAAAAATAAAGATTTCAGAAAGTTCTTCTAACCTATGCCTATAAGTGTGTCAATAGATGGATGCATAGGGCTCTTTATATAGGTAGGTCAGAAACCCTCATATTCATTAGTTAGTTAATTTTTTGTAACACCCCGTATTTTAAGATATTGAATAAAATATTTTAAAATATGATTTAAGACCTAGTAATAAGGTAAAAGAACATTTAGAAGCAATTATAGTTTTAATTTGATAAAAATTCAAACGGACCTTAAACTTTGAAAAAACAAAAATAGGGTTAAACAAACTCCATTTTGGTCGATTCAAAAGTCAGAACGCTCGTCTCGAAGTCCTCTAGCTACCCTCTGAATTTCATAATTTTTTAATTCCGTTTAGAGTGCGAAAACATTTGTGAAATATAACGCTCCTGATTTGGACAAAAATAGAATATTAGTAATTTGTGGGCCCATTTTATTTCTTCATGAGTCCAGCCCATACGTACAGCCCAGACAAACATGTTGAAGACCCACCTTAGACAAAGAACCTGGCCCAACGTAATCAAAAGGAAAGACAAAGAATTCAATTAGAAAATTAGCTCAGTTAGAAGCCAACGTTTGGTTAGTTGTAGATATGAGATATTTGGCACTTAATGATTACTTATTATTCCTCTACATGCCTTGTCATAGCAGCTCAAGGCCCAGATGGCTCATTCTCAACCGTGGATCAGGTTCCACTCAATACATCCAGCCGTTCAAGGTTACCCAAAGAGATACAGCCCCCCTTCTTTCATCTCTCATTTCTTCTTCCTTCTTGGATCCTTGACAACGCAACACTCACCCAAACTTGCTGCCCAAGGAGGAGTCCCCAACCATTGGATGAGCTTTGATCCAAGCCATCCCAGCCATCCAAATCAGTATAAAGGAAGGTTCACCCTCTCTTCAATTCACGCCCAACGGCCTTCTTCTTCCTTCTTATTTTCTGCACCTCTTCTCAATTTGTCTTAAAAACTCTCTCTCTATTCTCTTGCTTCATTTCTTGTTTTCTCTCTCTCTTTGGTTCTCAATCGGTCAGCACAAGAAGCAGTAGTCTCTCTAACTATACCTTTCGTGTTTCTCTGTGGATAAGAAAAGAAATTGAGCAGAAGAAAGAGAAGATAAGGAAAACAAAAAGAAATAAAAGAAAATGGTCCAGAATATCTCTTTGTACGTGTGTGTTGAAGAAGGAAGCTAAGAAAGAAAAGGGACAAAAGCAAGAAGTGTCTAGTAAAGGGCATAAAAGGAAAAGGACAAGAAAAGAATATAAAAGGACCCACTTTTTTCTCTCTGGTAGGTTAATCAATTTTTGGTTGAGAAATGCTAGATATCCCAACACTTTTTTCTAGAATTTGGTTTCAAATTGATGTGTCACAATCCTATGAGATTGTGGCACACTTTCCAAAATAATAGATCTCATGAGATTATGACACATCAGTTTGGAACTAAATTCTGGAAACAAGTGTTTGGGTGTCTAGCATTCCTCTTATAAAAGTATTTTAACGTGTTTTAAGTTGTATTTTAACATGATATTTCAAGCAGCGTATTTAATTAATGAATCACGTCGTTATAATGCCCAAGTAAAAAATCATTATTTTACAAAAGCGCCGTTACGCAACCCAAATGCTTTTAAAGTATTTTTAGGCATTAGTTACACTAATGCCGTTATTCCACCCAAATTTTATAAGATTAAAATAAGGATTATTAATATTGTACTGCTTGTGTACTTTTAAAATATAAAACCCATTAATTATATTAATGGAGTCACTATGTCGATTTGGTACAAAAATAGATAAAAGCTTTTATAATACCATTTTTACTTAAAGGGTATTTTAGTCCTTAATTAATAAATGTCGTAATAATGCCCACACAAAATACGTGGTAATATAATTAACCTATTTTATGTCGTTATAATATCTAAGCAACATTAGAAATTGTGTATATAACTGTGCAGTCATTATTCCTGTGGATATCTCTTTGTTGCAGAGAACTGTGAGTATTTCTTACTCACTGAGGGTGATGCTGAATTTTCATAATATTATGATTTCTGCTTTATTTAATTGGTTGCGCATGTGAAATTTGCATATTTTGTTATTTTAATTAATGAATTTAATTATAAAAGAGTTGAGAGTGACGTCTGCCAACGGACCAGGGAGTGACGTCTACCTGATCCGAAAATATTAATAAAGAACATAGTAGGGAGTGACGTCTGCCTACGGACCAGAGAGTGACGTCTGTCTGTGCCAAAAAGATAATAATTATTAGAGGAGTGACGTCTCCTTAGATAAATTGTTAGAGGAGTAAGGTCTCCTTAGAAATACATTAGTTAGTTGATTTTCTTCCTTCCATCGAGGAATTAAATCAGAAATACATAAATATAAAAACCGTTTTTATCTTGTAACATAATGTGGAATATATCATATTAAATCCATTAAATAAATACCATTATAGTAATTATTTAACCGTTACCGTTAATTATAATAAATTAAATGTGACATAAGGATATATATGCAATTTCTTACAGAACCAATATAGGGTAACTGCTAAGAAGTTCAACAAATTACTTTTAGTATTTGAAACTTTCTTTCCTTATCAAAAAAGAAAAAAAGAAAAAAAAAAGGGGGGGTATTTGAAACTTCTTAACAAAATACTTTTAGTTGAATCTGATGATTTAGTTGATTGCTTTAAGTTTTTAATGAAGAATTTTGTTTTATTTTATATTCATTAAAAAAAAATTGTTTAGTTTGCAATGCATATTTTTAGAATACTCAAAATTATATGGGTTTTATTTGTATCAAAATATAATAGATACCATACCAATAATACTACAACAGATTCCTTACCGATTCCTATAACATTAACCACAATCTTGCAAGTGGATGCGTGAATCCACGACTCAGCTAGTAAAAACATTTTGACTTTAATGTGTGCGATGCAAAGCCCTCTTTCATTTGAAAATTTAACTAGTGTTTATTAAACAATTGTTACTCAAGCATGGTTTTCACAAAATGAGTTTATCAAATGCCATAGCTGCTCTGCAAACCACAGAGAACATAGAAGTTTTATACATATACAACTTCATAATAAAATCATAATAAAATCAAAACATCATATCCCTTGCATTATCTTTACTAGGTATATAACTTCATACCCCATAATATGAAGTAGTAAAATAGTTTTTTTTTTTTTTGATAAAAGAGAGAAAATCTCATTAACTCAAGATAATTGCTCAATGGCTACAATACCTTGGATAACAGGAGGGCACTCCCTTATCCAGACATGATCAATCTGTCTACATAGAGCATTTTTAGCCAACTTGTGGGCTGCTGTGTTAGCCTCACGGTTTACGTAATTCACCCTAGAAGGATATAATGCAGAGAGACAGTATCTAGTGTCCTCTATAATCTGACCAATGCTACTACAGCTCTGATTTCCCTTCTGCAAAGCCGACACTACCACTTGAGAATCCCCTTCTAAAATTACCTGTACAAAACCCTGGGAACTGCATAGAGATATAGCATGCCACGCCCCTATAGCTTCAGCCAAAGATGGGTCACGGATGAAGGGGACGATTGCCATAGAAGCAGCCACCACCACCCCCTGCTCATCCCTAACCACCACCCCTGTGCTCATCCTGTTACGTTTTTGGTCTACTGCCGCGTCCCAGTTTGCTTTCATCCAGCCAGGTGGTGGTTTCTCCCAGGGGTGTAGAATTTGAGGGTTAGAGACGCCCTCCCCTGCATTTCGGCTGTTCTCAGAAGCAAAGGCCACCAACATCTCCCTTGCCTGATTTACCACCTGGCCTGGAGCGGATAAGGTCCTTGCAAATACGAAGGAATTCCTTCTCATCCATATGAATCTAACCAAAGCAAGGGCTTCCAGTGTCTCCTCCTCATTTAAACTCTCCCTCAACTGTTGTAGGAGGCCTCTTCCATCAGTCTCGTACAGGGAAAGCTTCTGCATCCTTCGCCCGCCTTCTTGCCAAACTGCCGTTGTAGAAGGGCAGTTCCACAGAATATGGAAAGTGGACTCGGACTCAGTCTCACTCTCACAAAACGGACAGAAGGGGGCAGAGATGACCTTTCTTCGGAATAAATTCTGCCTTGTTGGTAACAGCTCATTGGCAACTCTCCAAGCAAAGTTCTTAAGAACCCCCGGAGCTTGCAGGGCCCATAACCATTTCCAGAACTCTGTTTGGTCTCCTTGAGTTGAGCACTCCCCCTCCACTTGTCGTCTATCTTGCATTGCCATATGATAAGCACTACGGACAGTGAAGATTCCATTTTTTGTGCCCCCCCAAGTGATTCTATCCGGCCTGCGCAAAGGACTCAGAGCAATGCTCAGAATTTGTTCAGCTTCCCTATCACCAAATAGCTCCTGAATGAGAACAGAATTCCACCCACCCCCTGCTGATCAATTAGGAAGGAAACCCGAGTGTCGGGATCCATTCCCAGAATGGGAGACTAAACTCGAGAGGAACCAAAATTCGGCAACCATCTGTCTCCCCATATCTTGATGGTCTCACCATTACCAACCCTCCACAGCATTCCCTTCTCAATTAAATCCTTAGCCTTGAAAATACTCCGCCAAGCATACGACGGATTTCTTCCCAAAGAGGCCTGCATGAAAGTAGTAGTTGGAAAATACTTAGCCCGCATTACCTGTGCCACCAGCGACTCTGGGTGCTGAAAGATACGCCACCCTTGCTTTGCCAGAAGTGCAAGGTTAAAAATCTCTAGGTCTCTAAAACCCATACCCCCATTTTGTTTAGCTACACTCATACTGGACCAACTCTTCCATGCTAGAGTTCTATGATCTGAATTGTGTCCCCACCAGAATCGGTTCATCAGGGAGTTGAGTGATCGACACAGAGCTTTCGGGAGCATGAACACGCTCATACTATACGTGGGTATGTCCTGCACCACCTCTATTTTTTCAATTATTCTTTCTCCCATATCGAAAAGCTATGAGTTTTATTGTGTGCTTTATAAAAAAAACTAATTGGCTAAAGATAGAGGTGATTAAAAACCTCCTTGCATTCGTGAACGAAATTTAAGATTAAATCCATCTCTATTCTGGATAAATTATTTAAGAGTTGCAGATATTATCTATTAACTGAATTTTTTAAGTCAAAGAACTTTACAAAAAAAAAAAAAATCAATATCAAGTTTTTTTTTTTTTGTTTTTAACAAAAAAGTGTTTTATGCTGACGTGGCAGATTCACTGGATTTAATACACGTGGCGAGAACTAAGGGATGTATTAGTGTGTGGGGTCCACCCCATGTGAGAAGGCTGTTGTACACTTGTTGTAAAAGTGATGTATTTCTATCATTTTTCTTATTTTATTTTTTATCCGGATCGCATAAAACATTAAAAACCCACGCTCAATCAGTCAATCTCCTACCCCGTCGTTTATACTTTATAGGTTTCAGACTTTCAGTTTTCCAATCGAATTCCTCTTTGCTTGTTTCCCATGGCAACCATGAAACTGAGAATAAGATCCCTCGAATCCAAACAGACCCTGAAAATCGAAATCCCCACTCCCTCTACTCTCCAACAACTCAAGCAAACCCTATCTCAATCAATCTCGTCTTCCTCTTCCTCTTCTATCCATCTCTCCCTCAATCGCAAGGACGAGCTCCACGCGTCCTCACCCGAAGCGTCCCTCCAGTCCCTCAGTATCACCTCCGGTGACCTTATCTTCTTCACCCTCAACCCCACTGGCTTCTCCTCCTCTTCGCAAATCCTTGCGCCCAATTCCAATTCCAATTCCAATTCCAATTCCGTACAACAACCTCCTCAAACCTTGGCTCCAAATTTCCCAAATCTAGAAAACCCATCTGAAATTCCACGAGAATCTAAAACCCTAGAACAAATTCATTCACATCAATACACCCCAATTGGAGATTTGTCCGTACAAGGGCCTGAGATTGCAGACTCCGATATGAGCGATTCGAAGAGTTTTCAGGAACAGGACGAGCCTGTGGTTGTTTTGAATTCGGAAAACGAAGGAACCCTAGAATTTTCCGGTGCTGAAACGATGGGGGTGGATGATGGGTCGGTTTCAATGGGGAAGAAGTTTTCGGAGCGTTGTTTTCTGAGGAGGGTGCTGAGCAAGGAGCTAGGCGACTATGGTGGTGACCTCGCGCTGTTGGTGATTGCGGTTCACGCGGTTTTTTTGGAGTCCGGTTTCGTCGGATTCGATTCGGTCTCGGGCATGCGGGTCGACCGGTTCCACCTTGCGGATGAGTGGCCTTCGAAGGCTTTCACGGTGTCGCTCTGGTATACTCTGCCTGAGCTTCTAGGACATGGCTATAGTAATTTTGGTAATGTGGTTGAAAATGTTGTTTTGAAGTTTCAGAGTTTAGGGCACTTCGTCGTGATCCATGGGTCTTTGGCTAAGGGCGGGTCGGGGTTGTATCGAGTGCGTTTGAATAAGAATCGGTTTGTGCCGGCGATCAGTTTAGCTAATAGTGACTCGGTTGATAGCATTAGCGAAGAAAATGGGTACCCGGAAAGTGAGATTTTTGAGTTTTGGAAGATCGTGAAGGATGGGCTCGTATTGCCACTTTTGATTGATCTTTGTGAAAAGACTGGTCTCTGCCCTCCACCGTGCTTTATGCGCCTTCCCGCGGATCTTAAACTTAAGATTTTGGAATCTCTTCAGGGTATCGATCTCGCGAGGGTGGGATGCGTGTGTTCCGAATTGAATTATTTGTCTTCAAATAATGGGTTGTGGAAACGGAAATTTGATGAGGAATTTGGACGAGCGGCGGGAGCGGAGGGATTTGTTCAATGGAAGGGTAGGTTTGCTTTGTCTTGGGAGAGCAGGAAGAAGAGGATGATTAAACTTGGCCGGCAGATAGTGTTTCGTCCGAGGCCTGTTTTCTTCCATGAGAATCCATTTGGCGCTCCTATGGTGGGCGGAGATCATGACCGAATGCCGGGTCTTGGCGTAGCTTCTCCTTTCGGAACATCTAGAGGGGTTCAGCGGCTTCGACCACCGCGGCTGTACTTAACGCCCTATTGCCGTCTAGGAGGATCCAATGTCTAGTGGTCCGGTGCTGCAACTGAATCCTGGGATTTAGCCAAAAGTCTTTTTTATGTATATAAATAAGTCTCACGTTCGACATACCAATAGAATGAGGGGTCACAGGAGGACAGTATGCTTTGAAAGTTTCTGCTGGTTTTGACGTTTACAGGGAGGAGCTCAGGTTCCGTTATTGTGGGTAGCGTTAATGACTTTTGGAAGAATTGAAGTTGTGTTTCTTAGTAGTGGTATTTTTAAGTGCAGTTTTGTTCTAGTTTACAGGTACATTTGGTGTAGTGATTTTTTTTTTTTGGTCATAATTTTCTTGTTTTTCTGCTATCAAATTGATTATTGAGCTTGATTCTGTTAAAATAGAAGTTTTACCCACTTTAAAAAAAGGTTTTTACCAAATGGGTTTGGTTGAACTGACAAGATTATATGCTTTTTAATACTGGGTAGTGAAAATAAAGAAAAACAAGAAGGATTCGAGGTTATTTTAGTAGTGAAAACCTTAAACCGTTATGGCTGTTGCTAATGAATGAGGCCATTGCACTCACTTATTGAGAGCTCAGCGTGTGCTTTGTTCAAGGTTTTGGTAATTTTTATTGGAAATTTGAGGAGACCCATTAACGAGGTAATTCCCTACTGAAGAAGAAGCTATCTGAAGCGGCAGGGAGGGAGGTAGTTTTATGGTTCATCGAAGAAAAAACAAATGACATTATAAACAGGTATGTATGCTATCAAAATTATACATTGCATTAAATTTTTTTAACATTGCATTTTGGATGTTTGATTTATGTGCCCACATGTTTTGTCAAGAATTTCTACCCATGAATTTATTGAATCGCTTATATCTTCTCTGTTTCTGGCCATTCTTTGTAGCTGTATAAATAGATTCTTAAACTCTGTTCTGGAATAGTGGCGTGACTGCCTGATAATTGTGAATAATACAGCAGAAGGCCATGCTCAGTTTAAATTGTTTTCATCACAGACATGACAGTAATTTTTGGGCTCAAATTTTTTAAAATCATATAGTAAAGGTGTGCGTGCTTTATTGCAACCATGTGACTGTCGGTTTGAGTCCTGAAGTGGTCGAAGGCCATTGTTTTGGTAGCAATGAGGTCTCAAATTCAAATTAGTGGTCGGATTCTAAAGCCTACACTTTTGGAGGCTAAGTCTCCTTTGAGACTTTCTTTCTAGATTAACCGGCTATGCCTTATTGAAGGGGATTTTTTTTGAGTCTTTCCATGGACTGTGTATATTAGCCCAGTAGCTTCTTATTAATGGGGAAAAAATATTATGTCTTAGATATTGGAAGTATTCTTTTTGTTAGCTTTTTATTTCTTGTAAGCTGTCACAGTTGTCATGTAGACTTGATGTTTATAATTCTTTTTCTTTGAAGGCTTGTGTGGTGCAGCCCAAATCAGAAATGGACCTCCAGTTCGAATCAACCAAGCTGAGCACCCCTTGCGGTTTTGTTAGTGCGATAGTCGTATGTGTTACAACTTTTGGAACAATAGCTGTTAGTGCGATAGTCGTATGGTTACCTAGCTGATATTGTGCCTCTGTTTGCTGGCTTCATTTCCATTTTGGGAGATTCTGAGGTATGCTATATGTACCTTCTCATCATACTCTACTATACATATCTTATGTTACTGTATGACTTTTGATTTAGAATTATTGTTGTTTTAACTGGTACTTTCCATTTATCCTGTAACTCCTGTTTGCTTGGATGAATAACTACTCGTATCATGGAGGTCTCAATAATTTGTATTCTAACATTCTGAATGCAGATCCAATATTGAAGACTAATCAGAGAGATGAAAGATATGGTAGTGCGAAATTGCAAAGTTCTTCTACTACTTTTATGTTGTATCTTGCTAAAAGAGGTGCCCAAACACTAAAGAAGAATGAAAGTTTTGCATGTTTTTAGATATTTTTGGGACATTATGAATGTTTCAATATGTTCATTTTGAGGAATTATATGTCTTGGGTCGGAATGGAATGTTATCCTCCCTTCCTATATTTTAAAGAAGCTATTTTATCTAGGGATACTCTTAGAAGTGAGACATCCATGTCTATATTGAGGTCAAACCCATTCACAGCGTGTAGAAGTAGGGTCTAGGGATTATGTATTACAAGTTGTAGTTGCTCTGAATGTGCAAGTATCTCTCCTACTTGTTTTGAGCATGCTGGAAAATTTGGGACTGAGACTTGTTCGGAGCCTGTTGTACTTCGAAGTTCAGGACCGAATGTTGGAAAACCTGTGAAAGTCTAGGGACTATAATAGTAACTACATCAGTTTGGGAAGAAGTTTGAATATGCTAAAAATTGTAAATAAGGGTCTCATGAGGTGTAACTTCTAATAATACAGAACTAACGAAGGAAGAATAAGGTAAAATAACCTTGTTATGGTGGGGTTGCAATTTCTCATCAAAAGAAGCATGTGCTCTGATTCTTGAATATTTGCACTTATATGGGGTTACTGCAAATAATCTGGAAACCATTGGCAGTAGTCATTCATAATCTTAAAACGGGTTTATTTGGTAATCAAATGGCATTGTGTTTGCTTATTGTAAAAGTGTTATATAACCTGGACTGTTCAACAAAATTGTAGAAGTTCTGTGAGATTGGATTTTAAGCAACGGAATGTAACTTGTGTTTTATCTGCTTTGTGGCAACACCTCTCTCCATGTACAATATATTGAAGGCCGTATTTTTCTGTTTTTGCAGATGGCCACCAGGGTAACAGAAGCTCGATATGGTGTCAAACTTGGCCCATCTTTTCTTGTGCCATTCAATTGGACAGTGTTCCTGGGAGTGATGAATAACTATGAATCTTTGCTTCCAAATAACAGAGCTCTTTTTGATATTCCAGTGGCACACACGGCTATTGCATGTTTGACATCTCTTGTGCACGCACGGCTATTGTAGCTGATGGCAGCTTCAATGGTGGCGACAATGCTTTGTAAGTTTTCTAAAGTGCCTTTCCTTTCTGAAAGGGAATAGAAGACATACTTATCAAAAAGAAAGAGAATAGAAGACATAATGTAATATCCACAAGCAATCTTTGCAGCCCTGCTTTCTTTTGTGATATAATATGGATATGGCTGTAGAAGTTAGTTGCTATGGGTTCTAACTTGTTAGTATTATACCTTGCTTACATTAATTGGGTGCCAACAATGGAGTTGTCAAAAGAAGTTTTACATGTCAGCCTCCAAAAGTTACAACCTTGGGGAGACTATTGTTCTAGTATCAAATTATGATCAAGAGAGATGGGAAAGACCTTTAACCTGTTTGCATTGTAGCCCTGCTTTCTATTGGGCTTGACAATCGTGATATATATGGATATGGCTGTAGAAATTAGTTGATAGGGGTTCTAGTCGGTTAGCTGGTTAAAATAACACGATTTTAAAAAGTGAAACTACGATTTTATGAAACGGATATTTTTTTTTTTTTTTTCATTTCAGTCATTTCTTATTATACGGATTTTCTTCAAGGGCTCTGACCAAACAGCTAGAGTTGTGGTTGTCTCCTAAGAAGAGAGAGAGAGAGAGAGATTGAGATCTTAAGGAAATGGGGTCAACGCTGAACGGATCAACCGGAGCCATGGTGGAATCGGACAACGACGGCGGAACGAACTCCTCGATGTCGATGAATTTCGATTTAGCAGAGGCACTGGAGCGCATTTGGAGCCTGACGGACTTGGGGGCCATGACCCAAACCTGGACCTGGACAACCTCCTCTCGCAGCGCTCCAACCTCGACAAGCAGCTTGTCCACCTCCAGAAGTTTGCCAAGGTCCTCGACATCATGGCCGCAAACTCCCAGCACATGGTGGCCAGCGTGTCGTCCACCTGTGACCTGGCCGACCAGGTCAGCCGCAAGGTCCACGAGCTCGACCTTGTGGCATCAACTCCACTCCTCCGCATCGACGCCATTGTCAATCGCTCTAGCTGCATTGACGGCGTCAAGAAGGCCCTGGAGACTAAGGACTTCGAGTCGGCTGCCAAGTACGTCCACACCTTCCTCCATATCGACGCCAAGTACAAGGACTCCGAATTCGATTAGAGGGACCAGATGCTCGCCGCCAAGGACCGGACCGGCGTGACGCCTGCCATCCAAAAAAAAACTAAAACGCTGCATCTGATTTTCACGATGCGACGCCTGCCATCTAACAAAACGCGTCTAACGCCTTGGAAAAAACAAAGAAGCATTGTGGGACAAAACAAAATGCGTCTGACACCTTGGAATTTGGGTTTTGACGTTGAAATTTTGGGTGATTCGAGTTAAAAGTGGGGTTGAATTCGGGTTAAATGCGGGTTGTATTAAACTTGAACATTGTAGCAAGTAGATTTTTTTATTTTTTTATTTTTTTAAAAAAAACTTACATCCAATAATGCCATAAGGAACTTAGAAATACTCTTCTTCCTCAAGGAAAAATCTTGGTTTTGTCCATGCGTGCATAATTAAAACAACTACTCATGACTTAGCTTAAGTTAATTCTTCAAAAGCTTGAGGTCTTCTACCAAACTCTTGGATAATAATAATATAAGCACGCATATTGGTTGATGATAACAGCTTCCTTATCGACACCTGTAAAATTAACCACAATTTTGCATGTAGATACGTGAGTCCACAACTCAGCAAGTAAAAATATTTTGACTTTAATGTGCCTGATACAAGCCCCTCTTTCATTTGAAAATCTAACTAGTGTTTACTAAACAATTGTTACTCAAGCTTGGTTTTCACAAAAGGAGTTTATCAAATGTCATAGCTACTCCACAAATCACATAAAACATAGACGTTTTATACATATATAATAAAATTAAAACATCATTTCCTTTGCATTATCTTTACTACGTATATAACTTCATACCCATAGTATGAAGTAGTAAAATAGTTAATATCAAATGGTAATGTAAACCAATAGTTATGAAAACTTAACTAGAGCAAAACACTTGCAGATATCAATGGAAACAATAGGATGAGAGATTAACTCATTTTCATAATAATTATGGGTCTCCTTAATTTTTTTTCGAAATTATTACTTTATTCATAAAATATTATAATTTTTTGTCTTAATCTCAAAATTAAAACCTCTTTATTCGGAGTGTATTACACTTTCTATGGATAAACATATTACAAATACCATGACTCATTATCACAAATAATAACATTTTAGTGCAAAGTCAATAAATTTGTATTCACCATTTTTCTTAACTCCTTAACTTTATTCTCCTTTGACCAAGACCTTATTTCCTCTCATAGAGGAACTTTTATGCAGGCCCCCTAGTTTGTAGAGTCTCTCCAAGTCTTTCTTTCTTTTCTCAATAATAATATTCTCAAATATCTTTCTATAAATGTTAGAAGACAAGGAATGAAAAACTTATGAAATTTCACATTCAGGCCATTTATAAAAGTTCTACAAGCTCACGAACCATTACTTAACCATCAATAAAAAATTTAGCTATTAAGAAAACTCAACCGATTAAAGAGCATCTCCAACATAGTAGGCAAATGACTTATAATAGTTAAATTATTATGAGCCATTTTTCATCTTTAGCATAATAGAATTTTTCATTCTAGTGTGAATAGTAAATATGCATAAGAGCCTATTTGACGCCAGACAGAATAGTGATTATTCTGCAAGCTAACCAACAGGTAATTTGCAAGAGAGAAAACAGGAAAATTACCCCAAAGAAAACAAAGACAAACTCTGAATTTGATAAAATTATCAATAATCAACAACTGTTGAAAAAAGCCCACAAGCCGGGCTAATATAGCTAAAAATTCGGTCTTTAACAGAATTTTACCAATAATCGCTCCAATTAGGTCAGATTATGATTTCTTGCCAATTTTGCGCTGATCTGCCTACTCCAAGTAATTTAGCGTCATCAATGTGCAATCTGACAACTCAGCATCGTCTGACTCGGATCCCACTGCATCACTATTCACACTACAAACGGTTTTTTATTATTTTCCATCTCTTCATTTCCTTCTTTCACACACTCTCTCCATCTTTTTTTCACTCTCTTCACACAAACTAATATTTAAAGAAAATAAATAGTAGAATAGAGAATCTGTTAGAAAGAGTATAGAAAAAGAGTGATACTACTTGCACACACAAAAAAAAAAAAATTATAGAAGTATTACTCATAAAAAAAATAGAGTATAGAAGCATTACTCATAAAAATAAAAATAAAATAGAGTTAAAATATAAAATTATACCTTTTTAATAACTACTTTAGCTATTATTGCCGGAGATATTTAAAGAAACTTAGCTTAGCTATTATGAAAAATTTAACTCAAAATTTCTATTTTCCTTGGGCCTTCAATTTTTTTTCATGGGTGTAACATTTACTATTCAAAAATAAACAAGCCAATGATTTGCTCTATAACTCGAATAAGATTAACAAGTCCTCAAGGGATAGTTCAATTGGCTGGAGATCACGCCTCATGAAGTGGAGGTCACTAGTTCGAATCCCCCTCCCCCTCTTGTGTGGACATGTAAAAAAAAAAAAAAAAAAAAAAAAGAATAAGATTAACAAATTTGGTACCGTATCGAATATTTTTGGTTTTCATTATTTTTACAATTATTTCAAAGTTTAAAAACTCTAATTCAGTGTATTAAACTTTTTTTTTTTTTCAAATCAAATTCCTTCAAATCATGACACCCCAGGTGGAGATTTGTCCGTACAAAGGCCTGAGATTGCAGACTCCGATATGAGCGATTCGAAGAGTTTTCAGGAACAGGATGGTTCTGTGGTTTTGAATTCGGAGAACGAGGGAACCCTGGAATTTTCCTGTGCTGAAACGATGGGGGTGGATGATGGGTCGGTTTCGACGGGGAAGAAGTTTTCGGAGCGGAGCAAGGAGCTGGGCGACTATGGTGGCGACCACTCGCTGTTGGTGATCGCCGTTCATGCTGTTTTTTTGGAGTCCGGTTTCGTTGGATTCGATTCCGTCTCGGGCAAGCGGGTCGACCGGTTTCACCTTGCGGACGAGTGGCCTTCGAACGCGTTCTCGGTGTCGCTCTGGTATACTCTGCCTGAGCTTCTAGGACATGGCTATTGTAATTTTGGTAATGTGGTTGAAAGTGTTTTTTTGAAGTTTCAGAGTTTAGGGCACTTTGTCATTATCTATGGGTCTTTGGCTAAGGGCGGCGGGTCGGGGTTGCATCGAGTGTGTTTGAATGAGAATAGGTTTGTGCCGGCGATCAGTTTAGCTATTAATAGTGACTCGGTTGATAGCATTAACGAAGAAGATGGGTACCCAGAAAGTGAGATTTTTGAGTTTTGGAAGATGGTGAAGGATGGGGTTGTATTGCCACTTTTGATTGATCTTTGTGAAAAGACTGGTCTCGCCCCTCCACCGTGCTTTATGCGCCTCCCCGCGGAGCTTAAACTTAAGATTTTGGAATCTCTTCACGGTGTCGATCTCGCAAAGGTGGGATGCGTGTGTTCCGAATTGAGGTATTTGTCTTCAGGTGATGAGTTGTGGAAACGGAAATTTGATGAGGAGTTTGGACGAGCGAAGGGAGCGCAGGGATTTGATCAATGGAAGGCTAGGTTTGCTTCGTTTTGGGGGAGAAGCAAGAAGAGGAAGAGGGAAAAACTTGGCCGGTATAGAGTTGAAAGGCTTTTTCTCATCCAGGAGGATCCATTTGGCGCTCCTATGGGCGGAGATCATGACCGGATGCTGGGTCTTGCCGTAGCTTCTCCTTTCGGAACATCCAGAGGGGTTCAGCGGCTTCGACTGCCGTGGCTGAACTTAACGCCCCATTGTCGTCAAGGAGGATCCAATGTCTAGTGGTCCGGTGCTGCAACTGAATCCTGGGATTTAACCAAAAGTCTTTTTTATGTATATAAATAAGTCTTACGTTCGACATACCAATAGAATGAGGGCTCACAGGAGGACAGTATGCTTCGAAAGTTTCTGCTGGTTTTGACGTTTACAGGGAGGAGCTCAGGTTTCGTTATTGTGGGTAGCGTTAATGACTTTTGGAAGAATTGAAGTTGTGTTTCTTAGTAGTGGTACTTTTAGGTGCAGTTTTGTTCTAATTTACAGGTACATTTGGTGTGGTGATTTTTTTTTTGTCATAATTTTCTTGTTTTACTTCTATCAAATTGATTATTGAGCTTGATTCTGTTAAAATAGAAGTTTTACCCACTTAAAAAGAAAGGAAAAGAAGTTTTTACCAAATGGGTATTGTTGAACTGACAAGATTATATGCTTTTTAATACTGGGTAGTGAAAATAAAGAAAAACAAGAAGGATTCGAGGTTATTTTAGTAGTGAAAATCTTAAACCGTTATGGTTGTTGCTAATGAATGAGGTTATTTTAGTTGTAGTTGCTCTGAATGTGTTAAGTATCTCTCCTACTTGTTTTGAGCATGCTGGAAAATTTGGGACTGAGACTTGTTTGGAGCCTATTATACTTCAAAGTTCAGGACCAAATGTTGTAAAACCTGTGTAAGTCTAGGGACTATAATAGTAACTACATCAGTTTGGGAAGAAAGTTTGAATATGCTAAAAATTGTAAATAAGGGTCTCATGGGGTGTAACTTCTAATAATACAGACTAATGAAGGGAGAATAAGGTAAAATAACCTTGTTATGGTGGGGTTGCAATGTCTCATCAAAAGAAGCATGTGCTCTTATTCTTGAATATTTGCACTTATATGGGGTTACTACAAATAATCTGGAAACCATTGGCAGTAGTCATTTATAATCTTAAAACTGGTTTATTTGGTAATCAAATGGCATTGTGTGTGCTTATTGTAAAAGTGGTATATAACCTGGACTGTTCAACAAAATTGTAGAAGTTCTGTGAGATTGGATTTTAAGCAACGAAATGTAACTTATGCTTTATCTGCTTTGTGGCAACTGGCAACACCTCTCTCCATGTACAATGTATTGAAGGCCGTATTTGCTCTTTTTGCAGATAGCCACCAGGGTAACAGAAGCTCGATATGGTGTCAAACTTGGCCCATCCTTTCTTGTGCCATTCAATTGGACAGGGTTCCTGGGAGTGATGAATAACTATGAATCTTTGCTTCCAAATAAGAGAGCTTTTTTTGATATTCCAGTGGCACACACGGCTATTGCATGTTTGACATCTCTTGTGCACGCACGGCTATTGTAGCTGATGGCAGCTTCAATGGAGGCGACAATGCTTTGTAAGTTTTCTAAAGTGCCTTTCCTTTCTGAAAGGGAATAGAAGGCATATCAAAAAGAAAGAGAATAGAAGACATAATGTATTATGCACAAGCAATATTTGCAGCTCTGCTTTCTTTTGTGATATAATGTGGATATGGCTGTAGAATTAGTTGGTAGTGGTTCTAACTTGTTAGTATTATACCTTGCTTACATTAATTGGGTGCCAACAATGGAGTTGTCAAAAGAAGTTTCACATATGAGCCTCCAAATTGTTTTAGTGTCAAATTATGATTAAGAGAGATGGGAAAGACCTTTAACCTGTTAGCATTGTAGCTCTGCTTTCTATTGGGCCTGACGATTGTGATATATATGGATATGGCTGTAGAAATTAGTTGATAGGGGTTCTAGTCGGTTTGTCAGTTAAAATAATCCGATTTTAAAAAGCTAAACTGCGATTGCATTAAACACCTAATTGCTTTTTTCAATTTAATTTAATTCCCAAGACCTCTTTCCGTTGTTTTACATTCCTATCCTTATATAATGAATTGAGTTCGAATGGGTATTTTGGATGCCGCTATTGAAAGAGCCTTTTTGGCTACATTTTCTACTACTCTGCCCATTCATAAAGTGTTTTACCCGGTTTAACGACTTTATAAGATAAAATAACATGACATGATGTAACATTGTGATCCTCTGCAAATTATTTGAATAAACAATAAATGTTTTACATGCTAATTGCTTTAGGAATTGGGAATAATATGAGCTATTTTCAATTTAATTTATAGCCATGTTAAATTACTAGTTATCCTAAAAATTTAAATTAAAAATATATATATATATATATATATGAATTTATTCATTTAATTAATACTTTAATGAGCCCCCACCAAGCAACGTTCTCTCACTTTTGCACTTTCTTTCCAAAGTAAATTAACTTAGATGAGGCAAAAGCTTTGATTGAGGCAATTATGCCTTTTGAACCCGATGCAATGGTGGGGAAGACTTTTCTTGGTGCCTGTAGGATTTGTGTGTGACATTGAATTAGCTAGTCAAGTAGCAAGCCTTTTGCTAGAGCTAGAGCCGGAAGAGCACTGCACAGTCTGCACTTATGTTCTCCTCTAGAACATGTATGGCAGTCCTAGGCAGTGGGATGAAAAGATTTTGATGTATGATTCTAATCATTTGAATAAGTACAGTGATTTAAGACTAATGTTTATTCAAATCCTATTGTTTGAGTTAGTTGCTGCTCTTAATGGTGGAAAATCTGTCTTTATAAAGATGCAAATTCTTCTTCCGAATGGGAAAAAATATTTCGAGTTCAAATTTAAAAGCTGTAAATCTTGCTTGATTGGGTTATGCAATATTGTGCATGATATCATATTCTTTTTAAGCGTTTCAGGGTGGTAAAAACGTGCATGTTTGGGGAGGATTGCAAATCGTGCTTGAAGCACTAAAAAATGCCCTCTCTGTGCCATTCCTTGTCAACTATTGAGCTGCAATATAATGTTCTCTTATTTCATTGTGGAGCATGAATTGTTTTTATAAATGTTGCTCACGAAGGATATATATCCTTCGACGAGATAATATCTCATTGTATAGTCATGACCATTGATTGAGTTAGTTGACCAGAGGAGTACGCCCTTCAACTAGATTGGTAAATACATAAGATCGTTCTAACACATTAATGTCATTGTGAGACCCTGGTAACTCAAAAAACGCATGCCATATCCATATATCGTAGGACGCCATGACTTCGAAAAAGCATTTTTTGTCCATAGTATATACCTCTCCAAGCATTTGAACAATTCTTCAACTTTCAATGTATGCAATTGATGCTCCCCAACATCTCTGAAAAATCCATGGCTTTCGCCAATTGCTAGCAATCTAGCAACGTCTTCCTAGTTTGGTGACCTCAAGCATTGGTACGAAAAAATCGAAACTAACGCTTTAGCAAATAGTTTAAAACTCTCCATTATAGTGCTTTCTCCAATCAATTGGTATTTATCCATAAAATATGTCGTTACTCCACAAGCAAGCTTTTTAATTGCTACAATTATCTTATGTAGGAAAGAATGCCTAAGCCTTCCAACAACATTTATTCCTTGGAAATTGGACAAAATATGGTTTCTGATCTTCTACTGCAAAGTAATTGCTGAGAAAAAGTTTACGACACATACGAACTCTCCTTCAAAATACATTGGAAAGATATACAGGTGGTTCAACAAAATAGGCACGAAAGAGGTTTTGTTGGCATTGCAAAGAATTACTCCATAAAGTGTTGCGACGTCGATCAAAACCACGACGAGATCTTGATCCTCTTGCACAATTCAATCATTCTTATTTCATAGCAAAAGTTAAAATTATTTTCAACTCATATTAGAGGAAGAGTCATTTAGAAGGTCGTCGAGTTCAATAATATGATCTATAGAATGACAGCAAATAATGGTGAAAGAGAAATTTGGATTGAGATGGATGAAAATTAGAGAGAAAACAATTCTATCTATATTAAAAGTATATGATCATTGGAAAATACAATCGTTGAAAAATATGATAGTTAGAAAAGAAATAATAAAGTAATTATAAAAAGTAAAAGTAAATAAAAAATATTTAAATGATATAAAAGAAAAGAAAAGAAAAAAATCATTATCGAGTGCACAATATAAAAGTATAAAGTGATCTGATTTTTAAATTTGAATTGAAATTGACGAGAGTTACTTGAATGCTCATGCTTATATTCCTTTTAGATAATTATAATTTATTTTGTGTGTTTTAGAGCACTAGAATTTCTACAAACTACGAACCCTTGTACACCCTACTTCCCAGCCCTAGGCTATATATTCTTGTCCCTGGTGCGATCACTAAGCCCACTTCAATTCACCATCAAAATTTTCATCATCTTTCGTTTAATAGGGTATGCCATAATGCAGCAATATTTTAAGGCTTGATTTCTCGAGCACGTACCGGATAGATTAAGGGTAGTTCGAAAAAATTTATTACTTTCAAAATCAATTTAAGAATTGAATATTAATAATCTTTACCTTTTATTTTTTATTTTATTAATGAACTTATGGTTGATTTTAAGGAGAAAAAAAAAATAATTAGAGTTATACAAAAATTATAAACGTATCATATATAACATATTATGACTAACATTTAAATCCTAAACCTAATCTCAATGTTATCAATAAAGATAACTTATTATCTTTAAGTTATTCTAATTTAAATCCTAAGAAAATACTACTGCAAGACTCCTTCTATTGTAAGATGGAGACCCATAACACAACATTGACTGGATTCTTTCAAAAAAATCCCCATCGGTAACCCGTGTGACCTTTAATATGAGCCCCTATAGAAATTTTAGTAGATATTTTTTCAAACCCTCCAATCTTGTTCCATGCAAGTTTTGTTAATGTGTTTTTTATTTATATTTGAAAGATATTATGACGTGGTAAAAACTATTTTTATATTTTGCGACGTGTTAATTGTGTTTTAAGTGGTGTTTTGGATTTTGGATTTTTTTTTTTATAATATTTTTGTTTTAAAAGTAAAAAATTAAAAATTAAATAGTAGTCGTTTGGTTCATCGTTGCATAATAGAGAAAATTGCACCATTGATCTCTATGGATGGCCTAAATTACAAATCACTCCCTCTGATATCAAAATGAATTCAGAGATTCATGTGATTGGTTTAATTTACAAATCACTCTCTGTAGTCAAATTCCGTTAAAAATTTTGACTGATTTCGTAAAACGTCACGTCATCGCCTAATAAGCGCCAACAAAAAAAAGTTCTATTTATTTATATTTTTAATAAATTTATTTCTTTTTTTTAAGATCGACACGTGTTGCCATCTTATTGGTATTAACGTGACGTTTAACGGAATCTGTCAAATTTTTTAACGGAATTTAACTTTAGGGAACGATTTGTAAATTAAGCCAACTACATAGATCTTTAAATTTATTTTGATACTGAAAAAAATAATTTATAATTTAAGCCAATCACAAAACCGATGTACATTTATCCTTACGTAATACAATATGTTCTTTTGGTCGGAAATGCCCGGCTGAAATGGGCGCGTGACATGTGGTTTTTGACTTTACCAGTGTATGTTGTGGGAGAAAGGTCATGTCGTATCTGGGACACCCGGAACTAAACGACATGCCCTTTCTTCGCCGTCACAAACTAACCAGAGCCAGCAACCTCTCACTGACCCAGTGAGTGCACAGGTCCGTCACCGTCATGTCATTGTCGGTGACTCTCTCGGCCCCCTCGCTCTTCTCTTTCCCTCGATACCAACGACGAAACCTTCCAACCAATTTCTCTTTCAAATCCTCCCTCCGTCAATTCCGCTCCTTGGAAACCCTCCCTCGTCTTCACGCTTCTAGACGGAACTCCAATTTCCCGCCGGTTCCTTTCCTTTCCCTCCCTCTCTAAATCCATTCCTTTCTTTCTTTTCTTCTTAATTTGTAACTAATTATCTAAATTTTTGGGTTTTAGGGCAGTGAAGGTCTTGTAGATGATCCTCGCAATTGGAGCCGTTCGATCGTGTCAGAGTTCGACGATGACGAGGATGAAGAGGAAGACGAGGACGAGGACGAAGATAGGAGTTTCGATCTGCTTGTTCGGTTTGTTCAGAACGTCTTCAAGAAGATCTCCAGGCGAGCCCGCAGAGCCGTACGATCAGTTCTGCCCATTTCTATTTCTACCAAACTGGTAAAACTATCTCGCTCGATTCTGCTCTAAAAGACAAACAAAGAGAAATCTGAAGTAGCGGTGTCCTTTTTTTGTTTACGCAGGTCGGGTTTTCTGTCAATGGAGTCTTAGTTCTGGCATTTCTGTGGGTCTTGAAGGCATTTCTTGAGGTAATGATATCTCTGTATATATATGTATGTATTGCTCCGTTTTGTTGTTTTTAGTTCAGAAGTGGAAATCATGTAATTGGCATTTGGTGCTTGTGATTTGTTCTTGTTACAAGTGCTTCTGTAGTCTACATTAGGCAATGGTTCTACTTGGTTTCAAGCTACTTGTGAAAATTTTAATGATTCTAACTTAAGTAGTAATTGCCAATTCTAAAAAGGAATTGAAGTAAGAAAAGTAAACTACTACATATGTGTGTGTGTGTGTTCTACTTGGTTTCAAGCTACTTGTGAAAATTTTAATGATTCTAACTTAAGTAGTAATTGCCAATTCTAAAAAAGGAATTGAAGTAAGAAAAGTAAACTACTACATATTGTGTGTGCAGGGGCGGAGCTACCCTAGGGGTCTCCCCAAAAAAAAAAAAAAAAAATTCCTTAAAAAAAAAAAAAAATTAATTTTACCACTAAATTTTATTATTTTTATAGTTTTGGCCCCCCCAAATTTTTTTTTTTTCACTTTGGCCCCCCCAAATCTTGAATCCTAGCTCCGTCCCTGTGTGTGTGTGTGTGTTTGTGTTTGGAGAGGGGTTAGTGTTGGCTTCAGGAAAAAGTTGTACAAGCTTTGCAAACACTAATGTATCAGTTTTATAGGTTGGATTGACAGGTAAAGAGAAAGTTTAAATGCAAATCAGGACTGTGGAGGAATGACTTAGAGTCAGATGTTACTGAGGTATGTCAAATCTAGATAGAAGGTGCAACTTTTGTAGTAGGAGTATGAGTCTAGAGTAGAGCTATTTATTAGACTGTCATACAATTTGATGATATGGCAATGAAAATCAGCCATTGGATTGGTAGCACTTGTAAAAAACAGAAAAACCAAGGGTTGATTTTCACTATTACGGCATCTCAGTTGTATGACAACCGTATAACAGTCTACTAAATAGCATTACTCATGAGTCAAATTTGAGTTATGGTTATGGTTGGTGGGTGGAATAAATTCTTCATATCAACAAAATAGTAGTAGCTAGCTTCTTAGAACAAGAGAGAGGTTGCTGGAAGGTTGCCCACATACTAAGCAGGAGTATTGATTTTAATTTTTTTCTGCTCCTCGTGGGTCAGGGAGAGAGTTTACAGTACAGGAAAAAAAAAGTGGTCACTGCCAAATTTTGTTCAATGACCCAAATTGTTCATGTCTTTGATACATTCACTCACGTGCATGTGTATTAGGTTCTAGATTAGTCTAGTCCACATTTCTGCGGACATGGGGTTATGGCTAAATTTTGGTCTCCTTATCTTGTTCCTAGGGCTATATGGTGACAATGCACCATAAATTCCATTCGTATTTTACTTCTTCTTTTTTCTTTTTCTTTTTTTTCTTTTTTTTAAGTTTTTCAAGTGTATTATTTTCTGTGACAGCACCATGTTACGATGTGGCCATAAGCATGATCTACATCTTCGGTATAAAATGCAGTTCTGTCACATATGCCTCCAAATATCATATTTGTTCAAATGCATCAAGAATTTTCTGACATTGCTATCGGTGCTGTCAATGTTGTTCATCAGCAGAACCAAGAATTTTTGCGTGGAAGTCTGAACCTACGTAAATAAATAAATACCTAGATATAAATAGTAGTAGAGTAGAAAGCTAAATCATCTAGCCATCTAGGGGGTGAAAAAGTCATCATTGAGGGGCCAAGGTCTAGAAAATAATACTTCTATGAGGATTTTTTTAAAAAAAAATTGGGATTGCCAAAGACCCCCCCAAACTGCTAAGGTAGGTCCGCCCCTTCTTCATGTTTATTTGGCCTATCTTACTTGGGGATTGTTATTTCTATCACTAAAAGGCATTTTCATAATTATTCATGAAGTTTTATTTCTAATTATTTTTTTATAAGTAATAAATTTTATAAAAAGCGTAAAGCACCTCTACGTATACAGGGAGTATACACAGAAGCAAACAAAAACTGCCCACAAAAAATAGCCCACAAGAAAAAATCCGAACAAACCCAAATAAACCTTCATCCCTAAGACCCTCAAACCCGAAGAAAACACAAAACTGCCCGCAAGAGAAAGCCCAAAAAAACCCTCAACCCTAGGACCCTCAAACCTAGAAAACACAAGGAGCATACACGTTACAGTGCGTGAGCCTTGCTTTTCCTTCGCCGAGAAGACACGCTTGCATTACCATAATTAATGGAGCTATTTAGATTCCATAACTCCCTTATAGCTTTGTTCTTTGGACGCCCAAGCTTAACAAGCATCCGTAAACTCCAAGGAGGGATCCTTGACCTCTTCACCATTCGACACCAGCAGGAATGTCTGAGGAGCTACAGCCCAAATAGGAGTGAGAAACAGCCTTCACTGCAGACACTGCAGACATGGGAGGATCATCCACAATGGATAGACTAATCTCTAATAAACAATGGTCTGAGAGCTCATGTAAAGTCTTAGTAGTATGTAGCTTGCCTGTTGTATAAGGTTGGGAAATTCTTGGCTATGCAGGGGAAATTTTTTTTATCTAATTTATTTATTGTTCCCGGTACTTTTTTGTCATTTCCAATCATCTAAATTTGATTATGCATCCATGAATATCTGGGCTCTCAAGTCCAATGTAGGAAGTAAGCAACTGTTTAATTTTATATCCTCATCTATGCATATGATGTGGGTAATAGTCAACTGTAGGATAAGCTTAAAGAATAATGAATTTGTTCTTGTGATGCATTCCACATGATAACGGAAGCGGCAATGGGGTTAATGCAAGTATATGGCTTTTGTGGAAAGCTCAGTGGCGCCCTATGGTCTCTAAGATTGTGCTGCATCTAAGTTATGCAAATATTGTCATATTCCTGATGTGGCTTGAGCTGCAGTTATGCATACCGTTAATAAGATAAGAAACATGATATCCAGAGCTTGGTTTGTGGGTGAATGCTGCATTTCCTGTTTTTGGTATTTTTCTTTGAAGTAATCTCTGGTACTTTTTGTTGTTTGAGATTGATTTGGTCCCTGGACTTTTTAAAAAAAAAATATAATTTGTTATTCATTTTCGCCGTGTGTGAAATCCAGGTTATTTGCACTCTTGGAAGTGTAGTGTTTGTAAGCATCTTACTTATTCGCGGGATATGGACTGGGATAACTTACTTACAAGAAGGCCGCCACCAGAAGGTGAATGAATTTGATGGTGATCACCGTGCATGGACGGGTACACAGCCTTCAACTTGATTTGTCCTTTCTAGGATTAGGAAATGTTAAAAAATGTCACACCACACAACAATAAAGACATCCTTAATAAGAGGAGCTGTCAAAATCAAGGATGTTGGAAATTACTTTTGTGCTTTTGATGATACAATGATGGCGTTGTGCATGAAGATCTAGAAGAATTCATTCTCATGATCTTGTATCATATAGTGGAGATGAATAAGAGCTAAAATTATAGGTATGGATGCCAGGCAACCCCTGTATCATCACACATCAGATATACATGTATCTCATCAAGCTTGATCCTTGTGATTGGGTATTTATAAAAGAAATTTTGGGTCTGTTTAGTTTCTCAAACTTATTTAGCTACTTGGTCTTCATGTTGACCAGATGTTCTTTAATAATTCTATCCATTCTTAGTTGACTAGAGCAGCAACCCCAATTAAACCAACAAAGTGGCTTTCCAAGTTTTGCTTCATGGTTTGTGCTTTGTTTACTTTCACTCTGCTTTTGACTCTTCCCTGAAAATCAAGTGCTTCAATGTCTATTTCGCTTAGCATTTGACAGTACCACTTGCTTTGCCGGATTTAGCTTAGATGCTATAAATAAAATTACAGCACATGCAGTTTTTTTAACGATTCAGATTTAATTTTAAAGTTTTTTATGAAAAAGAGGAAGAGAATGAAATTAAATATTGACCGTTGAAAAAATTACGCACGTGCTGTAGTTTTTGTTTACAGCACCAAAGCCAGATCTTTCATTGCTCATTTGATGCCACTGCTAATGGGAGCCATCCCATAATCGATTCTCTAGGACAAAATTTCTTTCAAACTATCTATAAAAATGTCATGTGCCTATTTTACATGTAAGAAATTTTATTAAAAAAGTATGTACCTATTTTAACTTTCTCTTTGCTATTTAAAAAATATGTGAGAGTGATTCTCACATGAAAAATGAACATGTGACATTTTTATAGATTGAGTTGAAGGAAATTTGTCATTTTCGATCGGTTTAAGAATTTACTCAAGTGATTCGCCTGCAATATTCTTTCTTTTGTGCTGATTACTGTCTGTTTTGGTAAACGGATTCGTTCGCAAAGAAGGGTTTTGCACATATTGTTGCATCAAACAATATGGAGATTGAAGGGGCTCAGTATACATGAGACGCCTGTTTATTCCTTAATTAGTCATTAATCCTACTAAATGCTAAAATTATTTTAGCTTTTCTATCTGCCAAAAGTTCCGCGATCGCATTTACATAATTTGAAAAATGTTAGATCTACTACAACTCATTTATAACTTGCTGAGTCGTGTTAGCTAATTGTAAAAGAAGTATAAATCAGTTATAAATCTAGCATTATTTTATGTACTTATCAACAACTATCAAATTTAGGACTAATAATTTTTTATATGACTTGCAAATTCGGCACGAACTATATATGAAATTAACGAGTTAAAATTGAAGGGTCTGATCCGTTTAATTAAATTGGCTGGATTATGATTTACATATATCTCAATGTTATTATGTAACTGCTATTCTAGTTTGGCTTTGTTTAGTTTGCTTGAAAATTTGTAATTCTTTTGATTGAATCTCGATGATCTCTCTTCATTGAAATCTTGCTCAAATCTTGTAATTCTTTCGCTTTATCTCTAAGGATACGTGTGATTGCAGTGCTGTTTCCATGATCCCGCAAAGAATGCGAAGCAATTGTCTTTTCTCAATTTTTAGTTGGCTTGTATATTCTCTTGCCAAAACTAAATTCTCCTTGTCAATGCCAAAGAAAAAGTACTTTTTGCGAAACAAGGAAAAGTACTCTTGCCAAAACTATCTGTGTAAAGGGACTGCTAGTGTTTCTACATCACATTCCTGAGCCTATAGTGTTGATTGGCTCATCAATGTTCTTTCTAGGCATTCAGATGGTATATCATAGTCAGGTGATAAAGAAACCGAAACTGTTAATTGGCTCATCAATGTTCTTTCTAGGCATTCAGTTGGTACTTGACATCCTTTTCACCTTTTTGTTCAATCCCTTCTAACTAATATATGCATATATAACCAGTGAAACCACCAGTACTCGGTAGTTGTCCAAACTCCAACCAAAATGATTGAGATTAATGGCCTTAAAATGGACAACTACAAAATGATGCACATTAATAGACAAAATTACCATAGACAGCTACATAGTATCTAGACAACTACATAGTATGTTGGGGGGCTGCCTTCTTCCATAGATGAGTCAGTTTGGGGAGGAGATGGCTGATTTATAAAATCTTTTAAGGGCATCTTCTTCGTAGAGGTGTGCTCTTTTCTTCTTCTTCTTTGGGGGGTGCCTTCATCGATGAAGAATTGGATTTTTCCTTTTTTTGGGACAACTCCATCCATTGAGTATTCCTGATGAAGGAACGATGGTGAAGGGCCGATGGAAAAAGGGGTGCAACCCTGGTACACAATAAGTACACAAGAGAATTCCCTATTCAGAAGAAGACACACACTAATTAATTTAAAGTAAATCCAATCAAAATCAACTACCTGAAACAAATCAAAGCTAATTAAACAATCATAATTGGTGAACTCAAGAACCTTACCTGACCCACCCTCCCACCCCACCCCACCCATCTATTTTCCAGGAAAAAAAAAGGGCACTTTCACTATATTTTACACACCATCTGCATAGATTTGATTGATTTCTCGTTGTTAGGGACTCAGGCATCTTGATTAAATTTCAAAATAAACAATCGCATCCAAGCTTGCACATACTCAAGAAACAAAACCACTTATCAAAAAAAAGAAAGAAACAAAACCATCCAGGAAAATATCTAGTGAAGATAAGAACTCATACTTATGGATAGATTTCTTCAACTCATACTATTTCTCATTAGCCAAAACCTCCCATTACAATAATAGTTTCACAACATGGCCTCTTCATTTAGTACCTTCGACTCGTATCACCCCTGAGTTCAAGTTACCCACGATCTCCACTTAGATGTATGGTCTCACAACCTAATCTCCACATATATTTATTCTTTTCCCATTATAATGAACCCGTTCAAAGATCAACACACTAACATTTCTTAAGACTATACAAGTCAAGGCAATAGCTTTGGTTAGAACAAGAATCTCACAAACAAGTTTTCGATTTCTTGCAGGTTTAAATCCTGTACATATCAAATTTCACTACAGTGAAAAAGAAAAAGAAAATTAACTTTGACTAATTCATCCTTATCTTACATCACTTAACCAATACTCACACTACGCCTGATTCTAAAAGAACCCCCAAACCACAGAGTCCTGATTAAGCCAACAAACAAAAAAAAATTACAAAGATCATAGAAGAAACAATCAAATTATTCTGAAAAGCCATACAAAACTAAAAAGAAAAATTAACAAGGAAAAAAACAAAAAAAGAAAAGAAAAGGAACGCTTATCCAGAGAGTTAAATTAAGGAAAGCAACTTCTACAGGACCCAACAAATCAAATCCTATTCTTTTCTTGGCCAATACTTCAATCTCTTTATTTTTCAAAATTAACCCTCACAACAATAAAAATATTCGCCGTGTAACAACTCCCAACCTAGCGTCAACCAAATAAAATCACGCAAAGGCTGAACCCTAAACCAAAAGGGAAGAATATGAAACAATCACAAACCAATTATCAAAATCCATACACGCAAACCAAGTACATATACATGCGAAAACATACAAAAGGAACAATGAAGCCTAACCCTAAAACTTTAGCGCATCTGAGAGAAAGATAAGGGGGTCGAACCTGATGCTATGGCTCAGTACGAGTCCAGGTGGTGCTGCGGCTTCGAGATCTGCGGATGATGAAGACGTACCAACGCGAATCTGTGACGGTGCAATTTGGGGGAAAGATTAGCCGCTCAACGGTGTAGTCTGTGAAATTAGGTCAAGAGACTGTCTCTGCTTCTGGTTATTAAAGATGGAGGCAATGTCGGCATTTCAGATAAATTATTGGGCCTGGGCCTCCTGCTCCCCAAAAGAAGCCCGATGAGTAGAAGCCGGATTTTTTTTAAAAAAACGCTGGTGGATTATTATAAATTCAGAGCCGGCTCTTCCCAATTAGACAAATATAGTTTAAAAAAAAAAATTTTAAAAAAAATATAGGTTTGAAAAAAAATATATATATATATAAATTGTATTACCTTCCCTTTCGAGACTCTAGATCTGACGGAAAAATTAAATGTCAACACTTAAAAACGTATAAAACAATTTTGTCGATTTTAGTTAGGGTTAACAATTTTTTACACGATCAGTAAATCCGACACGAATCCAACACAAAATTAAAGGGTTAGGGTTGATCTATATAATCGCATACTCATATTTTGATAGGACTCGAACCAAACATGCAACATAATAGCAGCCAATTTTTGACATGACCCGCTAACTCAACACCAAGTCAATACAAAATTAGAGGGTTAGAGTTAAGAGGTTTATCACGTTTAATTAAAACAATCAAGTTAGAGTTGACCTATATAGTCTTATACTCATATCTCAACAGTTGGGCCAACCTTAAATAAATAAATAAATAGACGGTCGATTTGAATTAGTGTTTTGTGTTCTATATAAATTCTATAATTTTTTTAAGAAAAACTTATCAGTAGTGAAATTATCATTAAAGAAAAGGAAAAAAAAAATGATTGAGATTGACACATACTGTTGCAAATTAACCCTGTGTCTCAGTTTGATTGAGACAAATTGTGTTTCAAATTTATAATTTTTTTAAAACTAACCGATCACAAGTGAAATTATTGTAAAAGAAAAAGATGATTTTTTTTTTTTAAAAGTTACAGATAATTTCACTGCAGATTGCACGTCTTGGACTTTGGACGATGCAGATGGAGCAAACTCGTATATCGGTATATGGGTATCGGTATATGGGAGACAGCTATAGCATCTAGTGTCATCTGTGATAACAGTGTTGCACTGTTGTTGCCTTTCAATTATTTTTAATGCATGTCATGGATTGGCGCAGGTCTAAGACATCTCAGAGATGTGAAAAGTGAAAAGCTCCATTTCCCTACTACTATGTCTAGACGCACTGCACATTGCTCAAGTTCAAAGTCCAACATTCTAGATAGGCTAGCCTAAAGCCTAAAACTAAAAAAAAAAAATATAAGGCCAGAAAGTTAAAAGAAGAAAGAAGAAATAATGAATAAAAGAACAAGTTTTAGACTTTTAGTTGTTTACCTTTCAAAACAAGTTTATTGCACGGTCGATTCAGCAATAGATTGAGTTTCAAAATTTAGACTTTAGAGTTTGACGATGGCGACGATGGCAACAGCAAGAGGGTAAGAGTGAATTGGCAGGTTAAGTTAGGGTTTTTTTTTGTTATTTCATTGTGATGAATATATAGGATGAAAGAAGTTGAACGAAGAAGGCATCTCTAACTCCGAGTCTGTTTCTAACTTTCTACTGTGACAAAACGGCGTAGTTTTTTGCTTTTTGTTGTTGGGTTTTTTTTTTTTTTTAATTTATGGAAATATCGATTCGGGTCAGTGCGAAAACCGATTTGGCAAAACTTATTTCGCCTACCGACCGTACCGACATCGGTAGGAGAAATCCGTACCACCTACCGGTCGCCTGTTGTCGGTGGCAGCGAGGGGTCAGCGCGGTGACGGCCGGTGGACGGCAGGTGGCCGATCTGCATAGTGCTACTCTCAACAAATGAAAAATCGACTATTGTACATTATTTTCGTTGTAACTTGTGCCTATACCCAGGCGGCGGGGGTGGCCCCTTATTTTCCCATTTATCTAATGCACAATATTGGTTGCATTGCATGGTTGTTGAGGGCGAGTAAGGCGCGGAGGCAGTTGTGGACCCAATCTTGTGAATATGGGAGCCAAAATTAAGAAAAATAAAAAAGAAGAAGGTAAAACTAAAAAAATAAAAAATTAGGGGGGTGATTGCTGCATTTGAAGTGCAGCAAACATTTCCCACAAAATTAAGAATAAATTTTAATTTTTTTTTTTTAAAAAAAAAATTTGGAAGAAAATTTTGGGGATTGGGGGCTAAGCCCCTGGTGCCTATGTAGGTTTGCCACTGGATGGAGGGACCATGCCCCCCACCCCCACTCCCCAAAACAAATTTTTGACTTTTAAATTTTTTTAAAGGGTTAATGTACTGATTGACCTGCAAAAAATAATATAACCCCTAAAATTACTCTACTAATTACTACTATAATTTTTTTCTTAAAAAAAAAAAAATTGCATCCACCCTCGTATTGCACAACATGTACCTGAATGTTAAAAAAATAAATAAATAAATAAACAAAAGGCACACAAGAGACCAAAAAAAAAAAAAAAAACCACTCATAGAGGCTACACAGTAGATAGGGCAAAAAAATTAATTAATTAATTAATTAATTTCAACAATATCAACATATCCTCTCCAACATGGATATCAGTGTGAAAAACATAGGATTTTTAAGCCTAAACCATATATCGGCAAAAAAATAAAAATTCTTTTTCTCCTATTTGTTATGATCACACCCTATCCACCGCAAATTTACTTGGCTGATCACCGAATGACCAGTTGATGGCGTAGATCATTGACAGCAAAGATGAAATTTTGGGTGGAGATAGGGACACCACTTCATGTGCAGTGGTGGATTGTAGTGTGGGGAGGGGTTTATAGGTTTTCTATTTTTGGGTTTTGCGGTTTAGGTATATATCAACGATGGTTGAGATTTGGGTATTGGCAGTAGTTGTGTAACAAGTGTTGGTGGTTTTTTGGGTTTGGGTATTTGTTTGATTTGTTTGGATTGGAGGTGGTGGATTGATTGGCAGATTGAAGGCTTGGTTGTTCGTCAGTGGTTGTTTGGATGGGTCGTATAGTTGTATTGGCAGTGGTTGGGTGTTGATTTCCTTTGATTGTTGAATGGCAGTGGTTGCCGAATGGGTAGTATGGGGTTGGGTATCACAAGGAAAGCAGCCCAACAGGGTAGTTCGGTGGATTGACGGACTGGTGTGACTAAGTATGGCTATTGCGCATCGGTATAGTAGGGGCTCTCTTACGAATTTACTAAGTGATGCATCTGCAGTATTCTTTCTTTTGTACTGATTACTGTCTATTTTGGTAACAGATTCGTTTGCAAAGATTGGTTTTGCACATATTGTTGCATCAAACAATATGGAGGGGCTTAGTATACATGAAACGCCCATTAATTCCTTAATCCTACTAATTGCTAAAATTATTTTAGCTTTTCTATCTGCCAAAAGTTCTAAGTTTTACGTACTGATCAACAACTATCAAATTCAGGACTCATAATTTTTTTTTACGTGATTTACAAATTCGATACGAATTTAATATGAAATTAACAAGTTAAAATTAAAGGGTCTTACTCATTAAATTAAATGAGTTGAGCTATGGTTAACATATACAGTCTTATACATGTTTCGAGAGGCAAAGCTAAAATTTTTTTGGTGGCCTGGGGTCTGAACCTCTACATATATATAGTCCCTTTATATGTGTGAGCGCATGTAAAATAAAAGCAAAAAAGTCTTAATTTAATTTCATATTAAGTCATAAGTATTGTATACAAAAGTTACATATCTATAAAATCATCTTTAAAAATAAATTTTCTTCGGAATATAAAAGTGTTCTAATTTGCTATAGATATGTACAAAAAAAAAAAAAAAAAAAAAAAAAAATCTAGAAAAGAACTTTGTATATCTTTCAAATTGTGCTCAACGACAGTCTTTCATAGAATAAAATTCATCATTATCATTTCCGTAGTGAAATTCTTAGTAATTTATTTCTCAATACAAACTAAAAAATGATTTGTTAGAATCTCATCTTCCATTATACTACGTAATCTAGTTTTTATTAGTAGAATAAAATTTTTGGGAGGGTTGAATTTCATTTTTATTGGGGCATCATATGATTAATCCTTAAAAAATAATTTTTTTCCAAGAGTTTTAAAATTTTTTAGAGGGGTCATGGACCCACCCTTGAAGGTGGTTCCGCCTATGCATGTCTTGACTCAAACTCAACAAACGACATAATTTTTTGACATGACTCATTAAACTTAATATAAAATTAACAAATTAAAATTAAAATATCTAACTTATTTAATTAAAATTAATTAATATAATTTTATACTCGTATCTTTGACGCAATAAAAAGAATGACACCTATTAAACCTGGAACCACCGCACTTCGAAATAGGACCCATGATGCTACGGTCTAATTTTTGTGGTGCTGTGGAATGTCAAGGACTCATGGTTGCTTGCATCGGTAAAAAGTGATGATAACCTGCAGAATCATTTACACTTAAAACGCACGTCACAACCAAACACCAACAGTGTAAGATGGTGTGTGGAAAACCTAAGGCTGGTTGAGGAATAACCCCAGCCTTGTAGCCAAACAGAGCGGTATCTCCTCGTAGGCCGTCAGGCGGCAATATTAAAATAATTCAAAAATTCAAAAAAAAATGACAAACCATGGTTAGCAAGTTGGTTACACTATCGACCAATCACAGGGAGCCAACTCATTCTCTCTGGCCTAACCAACACCCCCAGGCCCCAGTTATATCTGTGGCTTCGTCTTGCCTACTGTATATATATACCAAAGAGGCTCTCTCAGATCCATCACCGAGGGTTTTCACAAGAGGGCGTCTTGATAAACGCCTTCGTTTAACAGTGAAAGCCTGTGGTTTCTTTGTTTCTACACATTCCTTTTAGATTTTCTTTCACTTTCTGCGAAAATGAGAGAGTGCATCTCAATCCACATTGGTCAGGCTGGTATTCAGGTCGGCAATGCCTGCTGGGAACTTTACTGCCTCGAGCACGGCATCCAGGTCTTCTTTTTTTTCCTTCGCCTCTGTATTTGTATAAAACTGTATATGTGTGGTTCTTTGTTTGGTAGGATCTGTGATTTTCTGCCGTTTTTTCTTTCATTTTTCGTTAGATCTGGACTTTGTGAACTTCATTTTGGTGCTGACTGGCTTGTCTCGAATTTCATGCTTCATTTTTGTTGTTTTTTCATCAGATCCTTTTCTATTAGAACTCAATTTTCCTTCAGATCTTTGTATTTTTACCACAGGCTTTTGAATTCTGCGCGGTTAATCTGATATTTTGCTTCACTCTATCTGACTTTCCATCAGATCTGTGTTTTTATCAGAATTTTTTTGATTTCCAGTGGGGTTTTTTATTTTTATTTATTTTTTATTGCAAATGTTTTCAATTCGTTAGATCTCTCTGTTTTTGTTATCAGATCTCGCTTTTTTATTTTCTTAAAATTGCTCGCAATTGGTTTTATTTCCAAGCTTCCGGAATTCAATAAGTGCGATTTTAAATCAAATCGTAAAATATAAATCGTTTTAAAACTGCGTTTTTAAAAATTGCGAATGATGTTTTTTTGAAAATGTAAAATTTTAAAGGCTAATTTGCGATTTCAAATGTTAAACTGCGTTTTTAAAAATTAATTTTTTTAAATCGCACATTTTAAAATCATGATTTTAAATTGTACTTTTTTAAATCGCAAATTCAAACGGACACTTATGTAATTGAGTGGGCATAGTGTATGAAAGGCTGTGGATAAGTTCTCTTTATATCCTTTAAAAAATATTGTAGGCTGAATGTTTTATTAGTCCTTTGATCCATGAGTCACTAAAATGGAGTATGATTTGTGCAGCCTGATGGCCAAATGCCAGGTGACAAGACTGTTGGCGGAGGTGACGATGCCTTCAACACCTTTTTCAGTGAAACTGGTGCTGGGAAGCACGTCCCTCGTGCTGTCTTTGTTGACCTTGAGCCCACTGTCATTGATGAAGTGAGGACCGGAACTTACCGCCAGCTCTTCCACCCTGAGCAGCTCATCAGTGGCAAGGAAGATGCTGCCAACAACTTTGCCCGTGGTCATTATACCAGTAAGGATTTCACTCTTCTCAGTTTTTCCTTATTTTGTGCTATTTGATGTGCTATTTTTCATTACGTAATCTGGTTTCTTTTTCCTTGGTCAGTTGGCAAGGAGATTGTTGATCTGTGTTTGGACCGTATCAGAAAGCTTGCTGACAACTGCACTGGCCTCCAAGGATTCCTCGTCTTCAATGCTGTTGGTGGAGGCACTGGTTCTGGGCTTGGATCCCTTCTCCTGGAACGTTTGTCCGTTGACTACGGCAAGAAATCAAAGTTGGGTTTCACTGTCTACCCTTCTCCACAGGTTTCCACATCTGTTGTTGAGCCTTACAACAGTGTCCTGTCTACCCATTCCCTCCTGGAACACACTGATGTGGCTGTACTTTTGGACAATGAGGCCATCTATGACATATGTAGGCGGTCCCTTGACATTGAGCGACCCACCTACACCAACCTCAATCGCCTTGTCTCTCAGGTTAATATTTGCATGGGTCTCGTTAAAATTTGTAGAGCGATGTGTTTGGTATTTGCCAATTTATTTTTTTGCCTCTGACTGTGATAGAAATTGGTAAAATACTGTTATGAATCTGGGTGGAGTAAAAACATTATTATGGATACTAGTGTTTGTGAAATAATTGTTTAAATTAATTCATCAAGCGTAGATGCTTTCAGAAAATAATTACTTTGATATGTTCAGTAGTTGTATCATGATTGGATTAAGTAGGATGATAGAACTGAGGTGCATGTGCTTTATGAATAGAGAAATGTTACTTGTACTTCTAAGTGAACAGTGAAAATCACTATTGATATATCATATACAGACAAATTTGTCCAAAATCCAATGGTAATTTTCAATATCAAGTTCATGTAGCATTTCATGCATGAATATGTTGGATGTATATTGATAAGCTGGGAATATATTTTTGGTAGTATCACACATGTTTCTCCTAATATGCCTTTTTGTTTGGAATTCAGGTGATATCGTCTTTGACTGCCTCTCTGAGGTTTGATGGTGCCTTGAATGTGGATGTGACTGAATTTCAGACCAACTTGGTCCCCTACCCCAGAATCCACTTCATGCTTTCTTCTTATGCACCAGTCATCTCTGCTGAGAAGGCATATCACGAACAACTCTCAGTAGCTGAAATAACCAACAGTGCATTCGAGCCATCATCTATGATGGCCAAGTGTGACCCTCGCCATGGCAAGTACATGGCTTGCTGCCTGATGTACCGTGGTGATGTTGTGCCTAAGGATGTCAATGCTGCTGTTGCTACTATCAAGACGAAGCGCACCATTCAGTTTGTTGACTGGTGCCCCACTGGATTCAAGTGCGGTATCAACTACCAGCCCCCCACTGTTGTTCCAGGAGGTGACCTTGCCAAGGTGCAGAGGGCTGTTTGCATGATCTCCAACTCTACCAGTGTGGCGGAGGTGTTCTCCCGCATTGATCACAAGTTTGACCTCATGTATGCCAAGCGTGCCTTCGTGCATTGGTACGTGGGTGAGGGTATGGAGGAAGGAGAATTCTCCGAGGCTCGCGAGGACCTTGCTGCCCTGGAAAAGGATTATGAGGAGGTTGGTGCAGAGTCTGCTGAGGGCGAGGATGATGAAGGGGATGAGTACTAAGAAGATTGATGTTGGTGTGGGTGGTTTAGTTCTGGTCTATTTGCCTTTCTGATGTTGTTGTGTATGTGTGCAACAAAACCCCGTTGTTTGTGTTAATTCTGGTCTAGTTATGGTTTTAGGTTTTCTTTTCTCTTCAGTCTTCATTTTCCATGTATGGCTGGTGGTTCACATCCAAATCTCTAAATTTCTTTTCTTTTCTTATTTTTATGGTAATACAATCTTCCCCTTCATAATTAATTTTTTCTTTTAGGTTAGAGTGAATATCAATAGTCCCCACTCATTTTATAGTTTTATTCAAGTAAAACAAATATTAGAACATTGGTCTTTCAAGAATAAAAGTTCCTGAATAGTTCCCGACAATTTATGCTCTCCCACTCATTTTATAGTTCCTGACAATTTACGCTCTCCCAAACGGGCCAAAACAAAGCAAACCTATTCTTCCATTGATCAAATACCTGCACTCCCGCTGCTCCTCGAAACTCCTCATCAAATTTCCGTTTCCACAACTCATTATTTGAAGACAAATACTTCAATTCGGAGCACACGCATCCCACCTTTGCGAGATCGACACCGTGAAGACATTCCAAAATCTTAAGTTTAAGCTCTGCCGGGAGGCGCATAAAGCACGGTGGAAGGCCGAGACCAGTCCTTTCACAAAGATCAATCAAAAGTGGCAATACGAGCCCATCCTTCACCATCTTCCAAAACTCAAAAATCTCACTTTCATTTTTTTCTTCACTATTATTAGCTAAACTGATCGCCGGCACAAACCGATTCTCATTCAAACACACCTGATACAACCCCGACCTGCCCTTAGCCAAAGACCCGTAGATAGTGACCAAGCGCCCTAAACTCTGAAACTTCAAAACAACACTTTCAACCACATTACCGAAATTGCAATGGCCTCCATATCCTAGAAGCTCAGGCAGAGTATACTTGAGCGACACTGTGAAAGTGTTTGAAGGCCACTCTTCCACAAGTTGAATCCGGTCGACTCTCATGCCCGAGACTGAATCGAATCCGACGAAACCGGACTCCAAAAGAACCGCGTGAACTGCGATCACCAAAAGCTTGTGGTCACCACCATAGTCGCCCAGTACCCTCCTCAAAAAAGAACGCTCCGAAAACTTCTTCACCATTGGAACCGACCTATCATCCACCCCCATCATTGTACTCAATTCATTCTGATCATTAATTTATAGAGAAAAAGTTATACAAGTTTACGTCAAACTATAATTCCAAACCAAAACATAACTCCTACTAGATATTTACTACTAAAGAAAAACAAAGCAGCAATCCTATTACACGTTTACTGCTGTTTTAATGCTAATACAATTTCTTTATCTGCAGGAGTCCTACTCTGATGATAACCCATGACCATGATGCAAGTCTTCTAAAGTACATCAACAACAACTCTGTTAGCAGTCTTGAAGAAGTAGAGCTCGATGACAATTCCTCTGCAGACTTCTTTGACAATAACCCTGCTTCTGAATCCTGATGTTGTAGTATAACTGCAACTCTTTCTGTTGATCTGAACTGGAACTGGAAGAGTCGAAGAGACACTGTCACTGTATGATGCTGAGATATTTATTTATTTTTAAAAAATAAAAAATAAAAAATCCTTGATCGTGAATATTTTTTTTTTTACCCAAATGTACGTATTATATATGCACATGCACTTGAAGGTGAAGCGCATATATTATTCAAGTTCTTGATTTTTTTTATTTTTATTTTTATAAAAAATCAGTTAATATATAGATAATATCTGCAACTCTTAAATAGTTATCCAGAATAGAGATGGATTTAATCTTAAATTTCTTCCACAATGCAAGTAGATTTTTAATCACCTTTATCTTTAGCCAATTAGTTTTTTTTTTTAATATTAATTAAATAATTACGTTTATTTTTTTTTTATTAATTTAAACTTTTAAAATAAACAACAATTTAACATATTTATATATAAAAAGATATTAATTAAATAATTAAATTCACATTTTCTCTCGAGTTAAGCTTTTTTTTTTTGTTTTTTCTTCATATCCGAGATATTCAGGGCTTCGCCCCAACTATATCTCTTAGACATTGTGTAAAGCGTCCTCTTTACAACGGTCAGATAAAGCGCTCCCTAGTTTTAGAGAATTATGATTATTTTATGCAATTAAATTAACATGAAACCATTCTCCTTTTTTTTTTCTTCCTAAAACTCTGCTTAGACATATCATGGTGGAATATATAGTCTCTATAAATGGATTAAAGAAAGGGTTATATATATGACGCTTCTTTTGCTTTGATTTATTCTCAAAATTAGATTGGTGGTCAGATTTGAATAAAATTTTGTTTCAAAGAATTGTACGTGGCAAATGACCTCTGGGGTGTGTTATAAAAAAGAATGAGAATGAAGTTAGATATTAAATATTGAAAAAACTACGGCACCTATATTTTATGTCTTTTACCTCACCTAAAAGTCTAATCAATTCCACATTCTCGAAATTCCCACAGATTTTATACCCATCTATCATTGTATTATTCAAAGACGATGTCTCGGGGGACATTTCGCCGAACAAATTTTTTTTTTTTTTTATAAGTAAAAAGCATTTCGTCGAACAATTTGTGAGCAACACATAAATTTCTATACTTTGTATAAGTACTCTTTCACAATTACTTCAAATTCTCTCAAATTCAGTCAAATAATTTGAGGTTCCTGATACCATAAAATATTATTACCAGTGTAGATGTCAGCCGGAGAACCTAATTTGGTTGTCGGACCATACAATCTTGTCAATTCGACCATACCCATTGGGTGAAACCTTCTAGTTTAATAGAAACAAGCTCAATAATCAACTTGATAGCAGTAAAACAATAAAAATTATGACAAAAAATCACCGCACACCAAATGTACCTATCAAATTAGAACCAAACTGCACTTCAAATTACCACTACAAAGAAACTCAACTTCAATTCATCCAAAAGTCATATACACTACCCACAATGAGAAATGATTTTTACACATCATTTGTACATTTTTTGTACATTAGTTTTCTAAATCAACCATTGAATTTGTAAGACCCACAATAATTCACGAGAAATGCTAGGTTCCAAATTGATGTGTCACAATCACATGAGATCTATCATTTTGAAAAGTGTGTCACAATCTCAGAGGATTGTGACACATCAATTTAGAACTAAATTCTGGAAAAAAGTGTTGGGATGTCTAGCATTTCTCATGATTCACATATGGGTCCTACATATCTAATGGTTGATTTAAAAAAGTGATGTATAAAAGATGTACAAGTGATGTGCATATAACATGTCTCACCCACAATAACTAATTTTGCACAAGAAGATTGCAACTTGTGCACAATACAACCACTCACATTGTACAATATTGTTGTGCAAGAATCACTTCTCGAACGAAACCTAAAGAAAAGTACTGTCATTCTATTGGTATGTCGAACGTGAGACTTATTTATATACCCAAAAAATTAAAAAAAATTAAAAATAAAAAGAAAAAAAAGAGGCTTTTTGTTATCCCAGGATTCAGCACCGGACCACTAGACATCGGGTCCTCCTAGACGACGATGGGGCGTAAAGTACAGCCGCGGCGGTCGAAGCTGCTGAAGCGGTACTCGGTCACGATTTCCGCCCACCAAAGGAGCGCCATATAGATTCTCATTGCGGAAGAGAAGACGCCACCGACGAAGCAGTGTCTGCGGGCCAACTTCAATCTTCCTCTTCTTCTTGCTCTCCCAAGACGAAGCAAACCTAGCCTTCCATTGAACAAATCCCTCCGCTCCCGCCGCTCGTCCAAACTCATCATCAAATTTCCGTTTCCACAACCCATTATTTGAAGACAAATACTTCAATTCGGAACACACACATTCCACCCTCGCGAGATCGACACCGTGAAGAGATTCCAAAATCTTAAGTTTAAGATCCGCGGGAAGGCGCATAAAGCACGGTGGAGGGCAGAGACCAGTCTTTTCACAAAGATCAATCAAAAGTGGCAATACGAGCCCATCCTTCACCGTCTTCCAAAACTCAAAAATCTCACTTTCCGGGCACCCATTTTCTTCGCTAATGCTATCAACCGAGTCACTATTAGCTAAACTGATCGCCGGCACAAACCGATTCTCATTCAAACACACTCGATACAACCCCGACCCGCCCTTAGCCAAAGACCCATAGATCACGACGAAGTGCCCTAAACTCTGAAACTTCAAAACAACATTTTCAACCACATTACCAAAAGTACTATAGCCATGTCCTAGAAGCTCAGGCAGAGTATACCAGAGCGACACCGTGAAAGCCTTCGAAGGCCACTCGTCCGCAAGGTGAAACCGGTCGACCCGCATGCCCGAGACCGAATCGAATCCGACGAAACCGGACTCCAAAAAAACCGCGTGAACCGCGATCACCAACAGCGCGTGGTCACCACCAAAGTCGCCTAGCTCCTTGCTCAGCACCCTTCTCAGAAAACAACGCTCCGAAAACTTCTTCCCCATTGAAACCGACCCATCATCCACCCCCATTGTTTCAGCACCGGAAAATTCTAGGGTTCCTTCGTTTTCCGCATTCAAAACAACCACAGACTCGTCCTGTTCCTGAAAACTCTTCGAATCGCTCATATCGGAGTCTGCAATCTCAGGCCCTTGTACGGACAAATATCCAACTGGGGTGTCTTGATTTAAAGGAATTTGTTCTATGGTTTGAGATTCTGGAGGAATTTCAGATGGGTTTTCTAGATTTGAGAAATTTGGAGGCAAGGTTTGAGGTGGTTGTTGTACGGAATTGGAATTGGGCGCTAGGATTTGAGAGGAGGAGGAGAAGCCAGTGGGGTTGAGGGTGAAGAAGATAAGGTCACCGGAGGTGATACCTAGGGACTGGAGGGACGCTTCGGGTGAGGACGCGTGGAGCTCGTCCTTGCGATTGAGGGAGAGATAGATAGAAGAAGAAGAGGAAGAGGAAGACGAGATTGATTGAGATAGGGTTTGCTTGAGTTGTTGGAGAGTAGAGGGAGTGGGGATTTCGATTTTCAGGGTCTGTTTGGATTCGAGGGATCTTATTCTCAGTTTCATGGTTGCCATGGGAAACAAGCAAAAAGAGGATTTGATTGACGGGGGAGGAGATGAGCGTGGGTTTTTATTCCTTACGCAGTGTTTAAACAAAAAAAAAAATCAATTCACTGCCTTCGTCGGTAATTCTTATGGAGATAAATTGACGGAGGACGGAAAATATTGAAAAACGAAAATAGAAAAAATGTTAAAAATAATATTGGAGTACTAAATTCAGTGAATGTGAAACTCTTTTTTTTTAAAAATAAATAAATAAAGGGTAAATATTTAATAAACCATTGAGTTAATGCCCTATTTGAAATCAATCATTTACCGTTTAAAAATCAAATTTTACTACTTAAGTTTGTTGCAGATTTCAATCGGTCCTTCTATAATTTTTCCAATGTCTATTAGGGTGAGTCACTGTTTGTCTATAGGCATTGACACATCAGGTAAAACGACGTCGTTTTAAAAATTTAAAAACTTTAATTTTTTATTTTTTACTTTTTAAATGAGAGGGAAGGGGGAGGGGGTTGGGGTGGCCGCGCGCCACCCCCCAAACCCCCACTACAAAAATCACTTCAAATTGCCACGTGCAGTTTGACACGTGTACAGTGTCGTACACGTGTCAAACAGTTTGACACGTGTATTTTGACACGCGTGAGACGCGTGTCAAATGTGGACGTCATTAACTGTACATTTTGACACGTGTATCTCAATACACGTGTCAACCTGATTTTTTTTTAAAAAAATTCCAAATTGTTAGCCACGTGTATACATACACGTGGCTAAATGTGTATATATATATATAAAAAAAAATTATATATTTTTCTTGATACGTGTTAAGAATACACGTTGCCAAAATCAAAAATATTACTTTAAAAAAAAAGAAAAAAAAGAACATGTCTGTTATTTAAAATATTGTCAAAATCAAAAATATTGAATATTGCTATACGAAACACATGTAGAACCAACTCGTCGTCCACTTAGAACTGGCCAGTGGTCCGGTATTGACGAGAGAGAGAGAGCGAGAGAGAGAGAGAGAGATAGAGCGAGAGACAGAGAGAGCGAGAGAGAGAGAGATAGAGCGAGAGACAGAGACAGAGAGAGCGAGAGAGAGAGAGAGAGAGAGCGAGAGCGAGCAAGAGACGTCGGGAAGGGCGGAGGGAAGGCCGACCACGCGGTGGTCGGGAAGCTGGCCGGTGGTCCAGTGTTGACGGAGAGCGAGAGACAAAGAGCGAGAGAGTGAGAGAGAGTGAGAGACAGAGACAGAGAGAGCGAGAGAGAGAGAGAGAGCGAGCAAGAGACGTCCGGAAGGGCGGAGGGAAGGCCGACCACGCGGTGGTCGAGAAGCTGGCCGGTGGTCCAGTGTTGACGGAGAGCGAGAGACAGAGACAGAGAGGTGAGAGATAGAGATAGAGAGAGCGATGGTCGGGAAGCTGGCCGGAGGGAAGGCCGACCACGCGGTGGTCGGGAAGCTGGCCAGTGGTACAGAGAGAGTGAGAGAGAGCGATACAGCAGAGAGCGATACAGAGAGAGTGAGAGAGAGCGATATAGTGAGAGAGAGAGAAAGAATAGTGAGAGCGCGCAGAGAGAGAGAGAGAGAGAGAGAGAGAGAGAGCGAACGAGAGTGTATAAATTTTTTTTTTTTCTTTTTGAAACTTAAATTAAGAATGCTCATCAGGTGGGCGCGAGATAATTCCCGCGCGCCTACCTACACCAATCCGGGACGTGTATTTAAATACACGTCCCCAATTGTTAAAATTCTATTTAATTAATTCAAAATTATATTTTGAAAAAAATAACATTTTGACACGTGTATTAAATACGCGTGTCCAATTGTTGAAATTATATTTAATTAAAAAAAATTATATTTGGGAAAAAATAACAATTTGACACGTGTATTTAATACACGTGTCCAATTGGACACGCGTATTAAATACACGCGTCCAATTGGACACGCGTATTAAATACGCGTGTCCAATTGTTGAAATTCTATTTAATTAAAAAAAAATTATATTTGGAAAAAAATAACAGTTTGACACGTGTATTTAATACACGTGTCCAATTGGACACGCGTATTAAATACGCGTGTCCAATTGTTGAAATTCTATTTAATAATAAAAAAAAATATTTGAAAAAAATAACAGTTTGACACGTGTATTTAATACACGTGTCCAATTGGACACGCGTATTAAATACACGTGTCAAATTGGACGCGTGTATTAAATACACGCGTCCAATTGTGGCGGCTGTACAATTAGACACGTGTCTCATAAGACACGTGTCAAATTGGACGCGTGTCTACAGTAACCGGTACTGTAGACACGCGTCCAATTGTCAGTATTTTTGTAGTGCCCTCCACCTCCCTCTTTTTTTAAAAACAAAAAAAAAAAACAAAATTTGAAGTTTTTTAATTTCTAAAATAGCGTCTAATGTGTCAATGCCTACATAGATAAATAGTGATTCACCCTAACGGACTTTGGGAAAATGGATGAAAAAATCACGGAATAGCTGATTTCAAATCCGCGACAAACTTAAACAGCAAAATTTGATTTTTAAACAGTGAGAGACTGATTTCAAATCGTGCGTGACTCATGAATTTATTAGACACTTACCCTAAAAGGATAAAAGCTTTGTCATGAATTTTTTTTTTTTTTTTTTTTTAACCCAAATGTATTATGCACGTGCACTTGAAGGTGAAGGTGAAGCGGATAAGTATTTATTCTTGATTTTAAAAAATTCAGTTAACAGAAAATATCTGCAACTCTTAAATAATTATCCACAATAGAGATGGATTTAATCTTAATTTTCTTCCACAAATGCAAGGTGGTTTTTACTCACCTTTATCTTTAGCCAATAAGGTTTTAATAAAAATTATTGAATTAGTGTTAAATTATTTTAAATGATTAAATTCATTTGAATTCATCATTTCTATTTGAATTTTTAGACAAGTTGAAAGTTGCTTCTCCTTTTTTGCTTGCCTACCGATCGATCACCAGCTTAATTGCCCACTCAATGGTTATTTACAATGTCATTAGAGTATTTCCGGCACCTACTTAACAATTTTTTTTTTAAATAAAACTACTTTTTACTTACCTATCAAAATAGCTTTTTTTTATCTATCTCTATATCAATTAAATATTTTTTTTATTTTATTTTAATATGAATTAGATATGCGACGGTTCTACCATGAATACTCTTATATAGTGTTATTCAGTACGAGACTCCATCTCTTAAGGAGCTAGAAATATTAATTAAAGAATTAAGTTTACACTTTTTATTAATTTAATCTTTTAAAATAAATAATATTTTAACATATTCTACCAAAAAAAAAATTAGTTAAATTCATATGTTCTCTCAACTAGAAATACTATACTTTTAGAAAATTCTGATTATTTTTTGCAATTAAATTAGTATGAAATTAACCATTCTCCTTAATTTGCTAGTCCTCGAAGGTAGGTTGGTTTTCTTTACTTTTTTATTTTTATTTTTATTTTTATTTTTATTTTTATTTTTATTTTACGGTGTTAAAGTATATCAAGAGTTCAAGAATTCAATCTACGGTTGAAGATTATGACTTAACTACAGTTGAAAATTGTCACATAATTACAGTTGAAGACTATGACCTAACTATAGCTCAATTGTGATCTAGCTAGCTACGGTTAAAGTCTAGCACGTAGTCATATAGCTGAAGACTATTACGTAGTTGTATACTTGTAGTTGAAGTCTATTAATTGTATTATCGATCTAATTCTCCTATAAATAAATCACTAAAAAAAATAAGAATAAAATGTAGCTATTTGAGCTTTACCATGTGAACATAAGTCATAGATTGAACCACTTAATTTTTTTATTTCTTTATTTTATTATTCCAAATTATATTATCTTTTCACTTGTGTTTGTACTTTGTAACAAACGGTTAGTACCAAATGTGTTCATCTTATTATATTGGAGTTTATTTAGAGCAAACCATCGAGTTGTTTGCTTTTGATGAGTATATATATATATAATTACAAGCTACTATATATGAAAGCAATGATCCTCTTGGGGAGAATTTGGTTCCGCTTTGTCCACACCATCAACGTTCCTTAGCCAGCAAGTCTGCTTTAAAGAAGCTGCATGCTCCGGAATGCCGTCCATCACCCACTCATGGCCTTTCGGAAAGTATGCACCGCTACGTGGATGAGGAACCCAGCACGACGACTCGCTCATCTTCTCGCCGCCGATTGAATTTCCTGACTTTTTCTGCGCATCAGCTGATCCTGCGTGCTTGCTGAACCCACGCTCATCTCGCAGGGCCTCCCTGCACGCATGTCACATGCATTTCCCTTCAATCAATATACATATATATATATATATATATATATATAAATAACTGAAATGAGGTATTCTTGATTTTTATTTTTTTACAAGCTCTTGTAGATCAAAATGCTGATTTTCATTAACACGTCATCTTAGTTATATAGCAGTTATATAACAGTCTATTAAATAACATTACTATAAAAAAAACATACTCTTTTATTATGGAATAACTAATATACCAAAACTACGTACATCGATCTACTTATAATATTTACGTTAGCTAGGCTTCATTTGTTTCGACGTAATGGAAAATGTTTTCAGTGGAAAACATTTTCTTCAAAAAAAATTTCTCTGAAAATATTTTTCGGTGTTTGACGCGTACGGAAAATCACAAATATTTTTCTATATATATATATATATATATATTCAATCATATTAACCTATAAAAATCAATTTTTATTCACAACATAAAAATAATAATAATAAATTAACCAAAAAAATTTGAGTTCCGGGACACTGCCAGGGCTCCATCAAGACCCACCATAAACACACAAGCATGTCCCGGTGGGTCCCCATGACTTCCTGGCAGGTATCGGCGATGTCCTGACCAAATCGAAATATTTTTTGTTTGACCAAAAAATGATTTTCGTTTTTAAATTTCGTTAATCATTTTTCAATTATGAGCTGAACAAAAAATATTTCGATTTGACTATTATTTTCAATCGCACCAAACACCAGAAAATATTAAAAAATATTTTCTAAAAAAAAATATTTTACGCAGAAACAAAAAGAGCATTAATAATTTCAAAAGTAAACTGATCGAGTTGAATAGAAGTCAAGATAAATGGAAATGATCACCTTAGCATTAACATGTTTGCTTTTGCAACCCTCCCTCCTCTCGCCATGATTCTCAGAAAGAACTAGTGCAAAATATCAAACTGAATATATGGGCAGGCCGCAGGAAGATATTGCGTGCATGAAAGATTTCAGAGTGGGACGATATACAATATATAGATGCATGTGCTTGAAAGTCCCATGCCCTGAATTAATTAATGTACGCAGATATATGTGTCTGGAATATTTCTCAAAGAATAAGTTCGATCTGTTGTACACACGGTGCATATTTCTACGCCGCTTTGTTTAGATTTTTTATAAAAGCAAACTAAAGTGAAGCCCAAATCTTTCTGCGGCTCTAAGACTCTGCTTAGACATCATCATGGTGGAATACTGTACTATCTATGAATGGAATTAAATATGATGCTTCTTTTACTTTTGTTTATTCTCCGAAGACTAAAGAGCGGTGATCAGATTGAATAAAGCTTTATACGTGGCAGAACATTGAGTTTATTGTATCAAATCCTAGTCAAATTTCATGCAAATTTGCAAAAGAAAGAACAATGGACCGACTTCTAGCTACACAAATTAACAACAGTGCATCATTTACTTGTCTGTGAATGAGAATACAGCAGTCTGTGAACAACTTTGACACGATATAATTAAACCCATTTACGTACAATTAGAAGCCACCTCTAAAAAATGGCGCACCGAAGTACGAGGTGGAAAATGTCCCTCCCCCATTGGGGAAAAGAGTTAGGAAACAGATAAGGCCAAGAACGATACCCCATGCATACCTTTCATCTCCCAAAGGGGTGATCTCATCTTTTGCAGGTATTTCCTCTCCACCCCGGAAGAACGTTGCAAATAACCCCCATGCCAAGCACAGGACACTTCCACTCAGGCCGCCGATACCGAGCAAAAGCGATGTGACAAACGATAGCAAGGTAGCAGTGCTCCTCCCGAACATAGCTTGCGCAATGCGGCCTCCTTCAAGTCTTCCACAAGGCAACAAGTTCAAAGAAGTCACCACCATTCCTGCATAATTATGTAGTAGTCAACGTACACTTTCTTCTTACTGCCTCCATTACCTATGGCATCCCAATGAAATATAGAGGGGTCCAACAACCACCCACACAAAAAGTGGGTGAAAAGACCAATTGATTGTGGCTCAATCCCTCCAAGTTTAGGCCAAGTTAATTTGTTTGAGCTTAATGTACAATGTAAAATAATTATGGCTTCCATTGGGTTGGCGTGACTGAATATCGTGCCGTAAATAATATAAGATAAGCAGTAAATATAGATTGAGGCCGAAGAGAGTGAGTCACCTAAAAGTCCAGCAAAAGCAAGGGGATCAACAGGAACTCCAACACCTTCCACTGCATAAGGCAGTACATTTCCAAGGTCATCCGTATAAGGTCCAATAACAAATTGGATGAAAGAAAGCAAGGGATTGTTGTAGAAAAATTGCGGCCTTATATACCTGTGTAGAAAGGACAGAAGAAAGTAATGACATGAGCTGCTATGACCGTATTTGGCATAAAAACCATTTGGGTGTGCTAAACAAAATCACAACTAAAGTGAGCAATGTGCCATCATTTGTACCAGATGAAAGTTCTCACGATAAAGAATTTACAAAGGGGCCGTGTTGTTGTTAAAGGTCTTTCACATCTCCTTAACCATGATTTACTAAAACAATGGTCTCACCCAAGGTTGCAACTTTTGGAGGTTGACATGTCATACTTCTTTTGACAACTACATGGTTGGCATCCAATTAATGTAAGCATGGTACAATGCTAACAGCCTAACAGATTAGAACCCCTACCAACTAATTCTACAGCCATATCCATATTATATCCCAAAATAAAGCAGAGCTACAAAGATTGCCTGTGCATAATTATTCAGAAAGGAAAGGCACTTAGAAAACTTACAAAGCATTGTTGCCTCCATTGAAGCTGCCATCAGCTACAAATGCAGCAATAGCAAGCACTAGTGATGTCAAATACGCACTAGCTGTGCGCGCCACGGGAATATCAAAAAGAGCTTTCTTATTTGGAAGCAAAGATTCATAGTTATTAATCACTCCCAGGCACCCTGTCCAATTAGACGGGACAAGAAAAGATGGGCTGAGTTTGACACCATAACGAGCTGCTGTTACCCTTGTGGCTATCTGCAAAAACAGAACATATGGCCTTCAATACATTGGACATAGAACGAGGTGTAGCCACAAAAAAAAAAGGGTCTTAAGATTATGAATGACTACTGCCAATGATTTCCAGATTAATTGCAGTAACCGCATATAAGTGCAATTGTGCAAATATTCAAGAGAGCACATGCTTCTTTTGATGAGACATTGCAACCCCACCACGACAAGGTTATCTTACCTTATTCTCCCTGTCTCTGTTCTGCATTATTAGAAGTTTCACCTCATGAGACCCTTATTAACAATTTTTAGCATATTCAAACTTTCTTGCCAAACTGTTGTAGTTACTATTATAGTCCCTAGACTTTCACAGGTTTTCGAACATTCGGACCTGAACTATGAAGTATCAAGCTCCAAACAATGTCAGTCCCAAATTTTCCAGCATGCCCAAAACAAGTAGGAGAGATACTGACACATTCAGAGCATCTACAACTTGTAATTCATATCCCTAGACCCTACACGTTGTGAATGGGTTTATCCTAAATATAGACATGGATGTCTCACTTATTAAAGAATCCCTTAATAAAAATTACTTCATTAAAAAATAGGAAGAGAGGATAACATTCCATTCCGATCCAAGACATATAACTCCTCAAATTGAACATATTGAGACATTCATAATGTCCTGAAAAATCTAAAAACATGCCAAACTTTCATTCTTCTTCAGTGTTTGGGCACCTCTTTTAGCAAGATACAACATGAAAGTAGTGGAAGAACGATGCAATAGCAAGTACCATATCTTTCTCTCTGATTTTTTTTTTTTTTTGATAAGTTATCTTTAATCTCTCTTATTATGTGGGCACCTTTTCAATATTGGATCTGCATTCACCGGGTTAGAATACGAATTATTGAGACCTCCATGATACAAGTAGTTATTCATCCAAGCAAACAGGATAAATTGAAAGTACCAGTTAAAACCACAATAATTCTGAATCATTCGATCACACAGCAACATAAGATATGTATAGTAAAGTTTGATGAGAAAGTACAGAAAGCATACCTCAGAAACTCCCAAAATGGAAATGAAGCCAGCAAAGAGAGGCACAACATCAGCTAGGTAATCATCAAATGTAGCATCAGGCTTTAAGAAGAATCCACTTGTCAGAGCTATTGTTCCAAAGGTTGTAACACATAAGGCTATCGCACTAACATAACCCCAAGGGGTGCTCAGCTTGATTGATTCGAACTGGAGGTCGATTTCTGCTTTGGGTTCTACCACACAAGCCTTAAAGGAACAAGAATTATAACATTAAGTCTAAATGACAACTGTGACAGCTTAAAAGAAATAAAAAAAATATATAAGACATAATATTTTTTTCCCCACTGATAAGAAGCTAATGGGCTAATCTATACAACCACGGAAAAACTCAAAAAAATCCCTTGAATAAGACATAGACAGTCCAAGAGGAGCTTTAGCCTCCAAAAATGTAGGCTTTAGACCTCATAGCTTTTTTTTTGAAAGTAACTTTAGACCTCATAGCTACCAAAACAATGGCTTTAGACCACTTCAGGACTCAAGCAGACAGCCACAATACAGCACCGCAGACCATTACAATATGATGTTGAGCCCAAAATTTACTGCTATATGTCTGTAATGAAAAAAAATTTGAACTGAGAATGGCCATCTGCTATATCTTCACAATTATCAAGCAGTCACGCCACTATTCCAGAACGGAGTTTTAAGAATTACTCTTTATGCAGCTACAAAGAATGGCCAGGAACAGAGAATATGTAAACGATACAATAAATTCAACGGGTAGAAATTCTTGACAAAAATATGTGGGAACATAAATCATACATCCAAAATGCAATGTTAAAAAGATCAATGCAATAATAATTTCGATAGCATACTAGATACTATATTTTTATTCTACAATTGTCTAACAATGCAGATGTATCACTCCAAATCAACCATTAGATCATTTTTTTATTCAACAATGATTAATCCAAAGGTTAATTAGAAGTGTTATGTTGGCTTTGTTGGATGAATGTTAGATAAAATTAAAGTATCTAGCATTTCTCCAGATATATATCTACCTGTTTTATAATGTCATTTGTTTTTTCTTCCATGAACCATACAACCACATCCCTCCCTGCCACTTCAGATAGCTTCTTCTCCAGTTTGGGAATGACTTCTTCAATGGGTTTCCTCAAATTTCCAATAAAAATGCCCCCATCTCCAAAACGCCGAACATCAGTGGCAAAAAATGTGTCAAACCCGAAACAGGTCTTCAACTGCCGCATCGAATTTGGCCCAAAAAGAAACACATTATTCAAGATTTTTGAATAAACTAAAAGAAACAAGTGCAACTCAGTGTATGATTGGATCAATATACTACTGACCAACAATATATAATGGTATAGATAGCTCGCTTTTAAACATAAGTCATTATTATAAATTAACTGAAAACAAGAAATAAGACAATACGATATTACTTAATCTGTAAATTACGAAGCAGTAAATCCTCCTCAAGCTATCACCTTTAATATTAAAGGCGCTAAGAATAACACTTTTTGACTTTATCTAATATACCACAACGCATGGAGACAATAACGTTAGAATATAAATTCAATGATTAAATTAATCATTTCTATAGATTTAAGCTTTTTGAATAAAATGGTGATTAACATAATATGGTCTTAACTCTTAAGTTTAAACCCTTGAGTTCGAACTTTCTCCTCGTCATTCACCTTTCAATTAAATATTTCATGTATTAGGCCTCATCTATTAAAGGAGAACTTCAATATATGTAAGGAGAGTGTTATAATATAAGAAAAACTTCACTTATAACCCCTGATTTTTTATTATTATTGCAATCATACCATTAAACTTTAAAAAGTGTCAATTTAGTTAATCCATCTTTCCATTTTTTTCAATTTCATCCATCCGTTATGATTTTTCGTTAAATCTTGTCAAAATTCTCAAAATACCCATGTGTATTTTTTTTTATATATATAATTTTTTAAAGATTCAACATCCGTATTTTTGCAAAATTTCATTAAATTTAACATCGGTATTTTAGGAATATTGATACCCCATTATGATTTAACGAAAAATTCTAACGTATTGTTGAAATTGAAAAAAATAAAAATAAAATTGAAAAAATAGATACACCAAATTAAAACTTTTTAAAGTTTAAGGGTGTGATTATAAAAATAATGAAAAATCAAAAGGGGTAAGTGTTCTCTATAATATAACTAAATTAATTATCAAATTCATCTATTTCTATAGGCGCTTAAGCACTTGAGATAAATTATGATTTAATCGTGACACGCTTGAAGTTGATGATAATAGATATCCATCAAAAGCTGTAACTAATGAAAAAGGGGTAAGCTAAAGAAAAACCTTGTTGAGATCAAGAGCCTTGAAGGCCTCCTCAGCTTTCTCCAACCTCTCCTTCTCTCTAGTCAAATTATCACGCACCACTCTATTGAAAAACGCCACAAATGGGTTATCACTATTATCCCTGTCAAGCTCCTTGAGCTTCCTATCTGCCCTCTTCTTCTCCAGCTTTATCGCCGCCTCGATCGAAGGATTGCCCATGAATTTCTTGAAATCCTCGTCCGTCTTCCAGTCTATCTCTTGCCGTTTCTCTTTCTCCTCAGTGTCGCCCTCTTTGCCCAAGTCAGTCTTCTGGGTATCATTGCCTTCACTTGGCTTTTCAGAGACTACGGCAACCGATGAAGGAGTAGAAGAGGTGGGTTCGCTTTCTTGCTCATCTTTATTAATGGAGAACCTAAGAGGTTTTCTTGAACTGGGTTTAGAGTTGAGAGAAAATGAGAGGTGGGTCTTTTCGCCAATTGGTTTTTTGTTGAAAGCTGAGACTATGGTACCTGAATTGTTTTTGTTTTTGTTCCTTGGGGGCCATGAAGACAATGAAGAATGTGAAGTAATGGAAAGAGTGGCCATTGGGGAGCTTGAAGAATGATGAGGTCATGGTGTGGTGGCTTGCTAGCTGAAGAAAAAGAGTAGGGTTGGAGAGGGAGAGACTGGTCTAGAAAGTTGGAGTAGTTTCGCAGGTGCGTCTTGTTACGGGGACGATGACAGAGGAGAAGACCCCACCGTAATCTATATGGCAAGGAAACTAATTTGTGTGGCTCATAAGCATTATAGTATTAAAATTGTTTAAGATGTCTTAACGTTACTGTCCACATTATTTATTTATTTTTGGCCTTGACACAAGTCTCAGATAATTTATTATTTTATAAAATGATACTTGCCAAGTATGTTGCCAGTTTGGTTCTGACCCATATCAAATCATGGACCTCGTTCCATGAGAGTTTAATATATATATATATATATATATATATATTGTCGAGAATAATCCCATTCAGATCGGCCTTCGAGTTAATATCGACCAAATAAGAATCAAAAGTAGGACTTTCAAAAAAGTTTTATATAGGAAAACATACACCAAGCAGCTATTCCCGATAATATGCGACATGAGATATACTATGATTGGGTCTGGGAATGCAAACTACCCCGACCAGGAGCTGACTCAGTCAGCCAAGGTCCGGACAAGCACGTCGCAGGAAATCAGGAGTCGAGATCTTGATCAATTCTGAAAAATCCTGGTTTGAAGCTAATTCTGAATTTATCGCCAAAGATCTCACCTGGATGTTTATCATGAAAGAATCCCGAAATTGGAGGATGGAAGAGTCTGAGTCTATGTCAGACTCTGACGGTGCTCCCAAGCCAAAGAGCACAAAACCCTAGCAGGACGGGTGCTTATCATACAACTTATAAATAGTTCCATACCTTAGGTATAAAAGGGGACTGAATTTTTGAAAATGAAGCGAACTCTTTCTCTCATATATTAACTTAAGCATCGTAGTGAGACCTCTGGAAGAGTTTTATAACTTTAACTGTTTTGCAGGATTATTGAGATAGCTTGAAGAACTTAGGAGGACGTGCTCTGTTTACGCCATATCAGAAACTGACTCAACGTATATATATACACACACATATACAAATATATACTGTTTTTAGAATAAAAAATATATATTTTAAAAATTATTAACAAACAAATTGAAACACAAAATATTTTTTAAATATGAATCCCCACTAAAAGAATACTTATCAACTCTATATCATATAAAAACAATTTCTCAAACTAGAAAACCAAAAAATATTTTTCAAAACAGCTATCAAACATTGATTTTTACTATGATAAAACCTCTTAAATTTTTAACTATTTTTAAATGAAGAAAAAAAAATAAATAAGAGAAGAGCAAAAGACCAAAAAGGATAAAGTTTTCTATTAAATTAGGTTTATTTATTTTTTATCTAACTTAATCTATTAAATTAACGTTTCTTCAAAATACATGTCAAAATGCGTATTAGAATCATATATTTTTATTAAAATTACATATAATTTTATATATATATATATATATTTTGAACACATTAATTTAATAAATTGGATTCACAAAACTAAAACAAACTTAAATTAAAACGAAAAAGTAGCTACGAGGACAAGAAACAAACCATTTATTATTATTATTTTTTTTAAAAAAACCCAACAATTTCAATTTTCAAAGGGCTTCTCAGTTATATATATGTTCCTGAGAGCAAACTTATTTTCCTTTCAGTTGAAGCTTTGAATCAATAACGTGCCGACTGTTGAGCCAATGGCTTCGTGCCCTCGGTAGCACCCACCTCACGCGCGCCTCTTTCAAATACCCTTCGGAGACTGGTAAACATTCTATCTCTTCCGTTGCCAAATTCGTATTCTCAGCGCATCTCAAGAATGACTACTATTTTCACTGTTAGATTCAAAATTATGGATTTTTTTTGTTCATTAGGGTACAATTGGGCTAGGTTTTTGTTTGTCTGGGTTTCTGGGTCGTGCGCTTTATGGCTTTTGTTTGAGTTTATTTGTAAAGAATGTGGCTGCTCTTCTCATAGTTAGGTATAAAATTGTGGAGTTTTTATTAAATTACAGTTAGCGGTAGGCTTTTGTTTATTTGGGTTACTGGGATTATTGAATTTGTGGCTGTTGATTGAGATTTTGAGTTAGAGCTCATTGGCTGGAGGCTATCTAGGAACTTTGCAAAGGCAAAAAGGAATCAAATATGGTATGAACTGAAACCCATTGGTACTCTCTCAAAGAGTTTACATTTTATGCTTATCCTTATGCATAAAAATTTGTTTCCCTTCAAAGGCTCACTATCTTGTGCAGTCCAAATACATTACATTTGGCCCAAAAGCTTGCACAACTATTGTCATTGCCACCATCATGCAATCTGCTTCCCCTCTTCACACTCCCTCCGTGTGTTTGCCTCAATAGTGATTATGTAGGCTAAGAATGACTTGAAGGTGTAACACATTATTTCTCTCTCTCTTTTTTTTTTTTTTGGTTAGGAAAAAAAAGTAATTTACACAATTAAGTTTGTAGAGCTTCTTAAAGGTTATTCCAGGTGGGAGGTTTTTTAATGAACTTCTTTACATTTTTGGAGTTTTGTGGAATGGTGAGATTTTTTTTTTTTTTTTTTGTTTGCGGAAAGAGATCCCAGGAGCCAATGTTTTGAGGTTTGAGTCTTTTTATAGCATGTTGAGGAGCATAGTTGTGGACATGTCAAAGTGGTTATCATGTGGGTTTTGTCATATCTTTGTTCCATTTAAAGTGGCCTGCTTTTGTATGTGTTGGCTTGTGATGATATTTAACCGTTAATCAACTGGTGAGTGGAGGAAAGATATTGAACTGAAATTGTCAAAAAGTAATTTTAAATTTTGGCGGTCTCACAGAAATATTTTTAAAAGTTGTGATTCTTAGTGAATGTTAAATTTTACAGAAATAAGAAATTAAAGCTAGGGGCAACATAGTTTATACTTGGATAACTGCCCATCATAGTTTGCTTATTTCTAGTTTTGCAGATTTTTTGAACCTATGTTCTTTTTCATCTAATTAGGGGTTCTCTTTGTATACTCTCTGTGTACTAGGATTGCGCCCCTTTGTGCTTTAATGATAACGAAATTACTTATTAAAAAAAAAAGCCCGGGGCAAAACAGGATACCTGTTAAGTGTGCTTTAAACAATGCTAGCCTACTTTAAACCTTGTATGGTAGCAAACAAAATATATATAGTTCAGATGCCTGCATTCGTCAAATATTGGAGCCTACAAATTGAGAACCTTAGGACTAAAGTTTCAATACTGGGAAATTCAAATCCTTATACATTCTCTATCTATCTCCCTCTCGATGCCACATAATACCAAGAGTTGCTGATTCCTTACGAGTTGCAAGCTCTATCACCGGAAAACGTGTTTTTCTGCTTTCAATATTTGTGTTGAGAGATTTTTTCCTTCACATTTGGAAACTGTTTAACTTTTATCAGCAATTTTTCTTCTGTCTACATTTCAATCTGATTCGATGACACTATTTGGAACCTTTATTTTTTATTTTTTAATATTCTAAAGAACTGAACAAGATGAATCTACATCTCCACTCTTTTCAGTCTCCTTAAAATATTTATGTGAAGTATCAATTATAGCATTGATAATGGGTTTTAGTAAGGTGAAAGATGCTTGGAGAGATTGCACCACAACTTTCAATGGACTGAAACTGATGCTCAACTGAACCAAATTCTTCTTGGTGCCTTTGTACTCTTCATTGTTGGTTTCAAACTTTAGATTGATTTGAAGTTCATTGCTATTCCATGAAAAAATAATGATGTCTTATGTTTTTTAATTTTTATTATTTACTTGGAAAGCTCATGAGTACAATATTGACATTTGCTCTCAATTGTGGTTAAGGCTTTTGGTAGCAGTACTTATACCCAATAAAATTATTATTTCATCAGTATAATTAGTATTCTTGTTTAACTTGGGCCATCTTAATTCTAAACATTACTTCCAATTAGTTGATGTCATCTACATTGACTTACCGCTGCCTAAAGCCATATTTTCTATCAAATCTTTCAACGTTGTCTCCTTTATCACTATTATCCAAGCCCATTTTTGGCCTTCCATCTGTCTTTTTACTCCTTAAATTAAGTCGAACCCCTCTCTCACACTCTTACAGCTGGATGTGTTTATTTTCACATTGCTGGATCATTGAAATGCCCTTTTGTTATCCTATCATCAATTAATGCCGCCTCTACCTTTTTTTTTTGGATAAGTGAATGCCACCTCTACCTTCTTATAAATGTCTTTGTTTCTTATTTCATCTTCTATCTTATTTCTGCTGATTCATCTTAACATTCATATGTCGACTACTTTTATGTTATGAACATGTTTCTCAATTGCCCACCATGACAATAAAGCAATAAAGCGTAACTCTCCACTTATTCAGTTCACTCCATTAAATCATATTTTTATGTATGTTTGTTGAAATTCACATATTATAATTTGGTGTTGCAATACATGCTTATTCAGACCTTGTGTCTTACCATGTCATATCTTCAGAGTTTTAAGGTGCTAGTGGCGATTGCTGGTTTTGCAGTTGTTTGCTTTCGAGAGCCTTGTCACTTTGCTAAATGGCCAATAATCCTCGATTTTCGGGTGCACAGGTAGTTTGTCCATTAAACTGTTTCTTATAACATTTATATCTTGCGAAACTGTTAGTTCTAAAGAAAGACAAGGTTTTCTGGTCTTTTAGTTTCAAGAAATGTAGGTTGCTTATAACATAAGGATTTTATCCCTGATAATAACATCAGTCCTGAAGGTATCATCTATGGGACTCCCTTTAAAACTTATGTTTCCAGGCTCATGCCTTAAAAGGTTAAGGTACTGAAGGGGTTTAAGCCTTGTTTGTGGAGGCTTAACCTTAGTTATAATATTTTCTGATGACACCAAACGCTAGAATTTTTATTGCTAAAATTGGGGTATTGCTTCTTTTCTTTTCTTTTGCTAATTGATTTCTCTTGTTGACAAAGCCTCATCAGCCTCCTATAGTAGGTTCAATGGAACCTCCTCGAACTTTCCTTCCACCAATGTCTTCTCAAGTAATGCTTCCCTTCTTGCTGAGTTTTTATTGCCTAATGTATATTATTATCATCAATTTAGATAAAACCTCTTTACATCATTTTTTTTTTCTGCAGTTCCGACAGGTGGGTCCGGCACAGCAGTCACAGCAGTTCAATCCTGTGCCTTCTCAACATTTTTATCCTGTTGGCCGAGGCGTTCCGCTAATGAATGTTGGATTGCCTCCTCAATCTCTGCAACCCCAATTTTCTCAACCAATGCAGCAGTTTCCTCCACGAGCTGGTCAGCCAGGACATGCTACACTACCATCACAGGCAATTCCATTGCCAATTGCTCAGCCAAACATGCACATTACATCTGAAAATTTGATGCCTCAGATTAATGCTCAAACTCCAAATAACTATTCACCTGGTTTGGGTGGCCCAGAAAGACCTCTCAGTTCATCATATACTGTAAGATTCTGGAGTGTTCCTATTTCTGAATTCATTATTTACTCCAATTTATTAGGTCTTGACTTCATATAATTACACTTTTGCAGTTTGCATCATCTTCTTACGGTCAACCACAAATGAATTTTAATACCTCCACCCATTATCAGTCTACATCTCAAATGCATGCACCCAATATTTCTTCTGGGAGACAACTTAGTTTATCATCTGAAAGCCAGAGCACTGCCTCTGCCGTACAGCACATTGCTGAACAACCTTCAGTTCCCGCTGCCATTGCATCGGTTAGATGTCTTTCTTTTTCTCCTCTACACATTTATTTGCTGAGTTGTTCAACGTCATTGTCAAATATTTCGTACTCCTTTGCTATCTGAAATGCTATCTATATGTTGATATATTAAAAAATTTCAGGCAGCAAGCATCCAGCATAATTCCACTAGAGAGGCCCCAACAGATTGGATAGAGCATACTTCTGCTGATGGAAGAAGGTATATGGTTATAATGAATGCAGAGGATCCTAGTTTTTCAATCTTTGTCTAGGTTAAAATGTTCTTTTGCTTCTTCTTTTTCCTATTTTTTTTTTTGAATGATGATTTTTTTTTTGATAGATGTGGACTTTCTTTAAATAAAATACTAGTAGAAACAGAAAATTCTGCCACAAGAAAGAAATAAAAAACTAACAGCATTATTGAGTAAACATCTAAAAACCATTGCATTGAAAAACCATGTCTACTCCTCTGTACTTAAGTTGTTCCCCTTTGTCTTTAATTAAACTTTTAATTATAAAAAAAAATTCTCACCTAAGTCTAAGGAAGGCTGTTTTTCAGTGAAGGTCTATTATCTTGATGAATCCAGAAGGCAACCTATCCCAAGGGATGTTGAGATTTCAATTGTCTGAATTTTTGTCATACATGGGATGAACACTTTTCTTATTATTCTATTTTTTTTTCCCCTTTTCCCTTGAACATCCTTTTCTCCTTCCTTTCTTGTAATCCATAGCACAACCAGCTTTTGGAAGGACTTGCTTTTTTTTTTTTTTTTTTTTTTTTTTGTGCGTGTGTGTGTTCTTAATATTCCAACTCCTGGAGGCATATGTCTTTATTATGGTGAGCTGTTTCTTGCAACTAGGTTTTATTGCATGCTTTCTTCTGTTGGTGCTCTGTCGTGCTCTTATTCTTTTGCATTTAGACATATGCCCTTCGGATCTTTCAAAACCTTAAAAAAAAATCCACTTGAATGTTGGATGGAATGGATAAGATGTTTCAGTCTTTGCCACCGTCTTTTATGATTTGTTGTGATTGATTAGATATCGTTATAAATCGTGACTACATGCTTAAAACTTTCATTTTGGCATTTCTACAATTTATGGGGAAAAATTGAAATTGTGTCTTTGCTTAGAGGCGCCACATTCTTCTTCTCTCATCTTTAATGTACCAAAATGGTGTGCTTATTGCATTTGTTTTTAACTCATTATAGACATATACGCTCTGCTTGTTAATGTGTTTTGGGGAGTTTTTTTGTTTTTAGTTTGAAAAAATGTTTTGATGTGACTGATCAAAAAAGTGTTTTTATGTGACATAAAAGTGAAAACTGTTTTTGTGTTTTTAGGAGTGTTTTGTGTTTGGGTTGTTTGTTAATTTTTTATTTTGAGAAGAGAACAAAAGACAGAAAACAAATTTTTTAACAAATGGAGCCATAGTTTTTGATTGTTTTCATTTGTTATTTTTACATCTTCCGGCTAAAATTCTTCTCCACATTAATCATTCAGGTACTATTATAACAAGAAAACACGACTATCTAGTTGGGAGAAGCCCTCAGAATTGATGACACCACTTGAGGTGAGTCATGCCTTTTCCTCTTACTTCTTCATAATTTATGATGTATTAGTCATGCTGTTGAATAGTGATAAAGTATATGGTGGATATGCATGCTGGTGCACGTCTCTCCTGTGATTTAAACTCCTAACCTGGCTCAGTATGGGCAAACTTGTTTCACGGATTTATTTTTGCATTTCTTGTTATTCCATATGCTATATTTTTTCTAGACTGGTGAAAAAAATCTCCATTAGTTCAAATTGCAGGATTCTTTTGTCTCATTGTAAGGACGATTATATCCAATTGGTGTTTGGAACTGTCAGATAATATACTTTTAGCTCTCTTTTGCATGAAATTCTGAAAGAATTCTCATTTCATATAAATTTGTTTTTCTCAATCTTGTTTATGTACAGAAGTTCTGTCCTATGAAATGGACACAAGTTGCTTATCATTCTGACAATTACTTCCACAAGTGTCTCTGTCAATAATAAAAGAAACATATATCTTGTGTTCCAGTTTTTATGTTTTTGTTTGAGGCTGGGTGCTTAAAGTAACTGTTTTTTTCACTTATTACTTTTGTTGGAAAACATGTCTCTTCATCTCTCTCTCTCTCTCTCTCTCTCTCTCTCTCTTGTGTGTGCCTTCCCAATTCTGATTTTTCTTGGAAAAAGTTACTGTATAATGTGCCTTTTGGAATTAAACAAAACTGGTCGTATCATTTCTCTACTGGTGTATTGCATAGTCTGGTCACAATATGGATGAATACAAACGTAATTGTTTATTCCACACTTCATATCATTTCTCTACTACAATGTTGCCATGTACTACATCTAAAGAATTGCTAAGATATTAAGACGATTGTCTGCTAGTGGCATTATTTTGCCTCGGGACCTATAAAGTTAATGGTGTTTTCAATTCCTTTGGAAGTTTGTTTCTTATTCTCACTCTTTTATTATCCTTGTATACACTGCGGGACTTGCGTAGCTTTAAAGATGGTTACAGGTACCTGCTGTGCTACTCTATTGAGAGGTAGGATATGCTGTGGGTCTTTGCTGCCTGCTCTACCTACTATATAGCTTGAATGTTAGTAAATTTTGTCATTTGTTTTATCTCCTTGCTTGTTATAATTTCATTTGCTCAAACCTGTTGATTCTTTAATAAAGAAGTAATAGTTTATCTCTTGCCATGTTTCCACAATAGGATGTGCATCTTTCTGGGTCTACGTACCCCATACTTTCCTCATTTATTTCAATCTTAGATTCTTGCTTTGACCAAGCATTTGAATGTCAATGTAGGATATGTAATGCTCCCATTATATGATTTTACTGCACATTTGATTTGAGTTGATAAGAAAACAAAATTTGTATAAGGTTTCCTTGGATTTTTGTAGGTTGTTGTTTGAAAACCTATAACTTTGCACCACTTGACTCATTATGATAAAGTTGTGGTTTAATATTTACAGGCTCTGGAATATAGACTTATCAAAAATATTTTTATTGGGCATTTTGAAAGTAGTTTCATGTAATTCCAGGATGTTAGAGTGAATTGAGTGGACAATAAGGCATGAAAGTTAGTGGTGGTGCCAATGTTACATGGACTTGGCTGTGGTTACATGTCCAAGTGTTAATTTTGTTTGCTTCCAAAGTGTCAAGTAGTGTAGTTTTCTGTTGCCAAAATAGTATGCCAGAGAAGTGAAGGGTCGGGTCTTACAGAGAAGAGGGTGGGGATGATGAGGACGCGATGAGAGAACATTGGCTGAGATGGATTAGACATGTCCAATGTAGGTAAGGATTGAGTGGGAATGCTATGAGGATGAGGTCAGCTAGTACGGCATGGCTGGAACAGCATCACTCCCAATGATCTAAAAATGTCCTCAGTAGAGCAGAATGGTTAAATAAGATTTATGTGGTGAATGCATTGTCTATGGTAGCCGTATTTGCTTGGATTTTTTAACCTCCAAATAACTACTTCTCTCAAATTGTAAATTGGGGAGTTTTATATAGTCTCTTGAACTAAAATATGGAAGTGGCATATTCTTAATCCAATCGAATCCAAATTGTTGGAATAGTTCCATAAAAAAGGAACCCAATATAAGTAAGGTTTGACATTTCATTATTACCTAATGAGGTGCCAGAGATGGCTTTTTTGAAGAGGTTTGCCTGTCCTTTACAATTTTTGAACCATTATATACTTAAAAATAACTTATCAGAATGCCTAGAGTACCACTTTCCGATTCTTCTTGATTGTGTGACATTTCTAGGGGAGTAGGCCTTTCAAATTTGACAACACGTGGCTTAAGGCGGATGGTTTTGTGGGGTTGATGAAACAATGGTGGGATTCGTGTTCGTTTCAAGGTACTCCCAGTTATGTCTTAGCTTGCAAACTCAAGGCCTTGAAACAGAATTTGAAGATATGGAATGAAGAGGTTTTTGGTAATGTAGAGAGGAACAAGAGGAAGCTTTTTGAAGAGCTTCAGGCTTTTGATACTATTGAAGGTGGTAGGGCTTTAGTTGAGGAGCTTCTAAAAAAGACAGAGATTGTCAACGAGTTAGAGAGGTGTTCACTTTTGGAGGAGGTGAGTTGGAGACACAAATTGAGGGTGATGTGGTTAAAGGAAGGGGATAAGTGTACTAAATTCTTCCATTCCATTCCAGTGTACTTAAGGACACCTTACGCTTTCAATAAGACTAAATTTACTTCTAAAAAAAAAGTGTATAACCTTTCCCAGATTCATTGGCAAGAGAGAGAGAGAGAGAGAGAGAGAGAGAGTATGTCATCTCTTGAAAGGTTCCAAGCCTCTTAACAGTGGGCTTCAACCCGCTTGAAAGGTTTTTTTTTTTTCAAAGACGAAAAAAAGAATTGATACAAGTTAGAAGGGACCTTTGATTACAGTTAAATTGATACCAATCAACCCGTTTTCCCCTTTTGTTAATGTTATTATTGTTTCAGTTTTAACCCCAAAGGGGTTGGCTCAAGTGGTGAAGGCTTTAGACTTTGGTGGCATAATCATCAGGTTTAATGTTTGAATCCCCTTGGGTGCAAACTACTCCTTAAGGTCACACCCCTGGTGAAAGCCAGATTTAACCTATCCGTGTGGTGGGGGTGCGTTATACAGGTTTGGGGGTTTATTCTTCAAGGGTGGATACATGCAGTGACCCTACCTTGGGGGGTTCCGCGTCATAAAAAAAAAAAATTTGTTTCAGTCTTTTTTCCTTACTGGATTCTGGTTACTTAACTATTATCATTTGGAATGAGCTCTTTATATCTTAAGAATTCTTATTTGGTGAATTGTTTTTATGCTAAAGAATTTCTATTTATTTTAGTTTTTATCACTGTGACAGAGGGCTGATGCATCAACTAACTGGAAAGAATTTACAAGTCCTGATGGAAGGAAGTGTGTGATCCAATATTTGTTCCTTAAAGCTATTCCTTTATTGGCTCTGCACCCTCTGAAGTCATTGGTGACTTACTTCTTTCCTGTGCGTGATTGTGATTCAGGTACTACTACAACAAGGTTTCGAAGGAATCCAAATGGTCGATCCCCGAGGAGCTGAAGGTTTCTTCCCATATCAACAAATTTATTCTCATACTTCTTTTTTGATTTTTTTCCCTCCTTATTTACCTTTCTATGTTACACTGCTTTGCGTATGCTCTTGCTTCAAGTTGGCTCGCGAGCAAGTAGAAAAGTCATCTTTCTTGGGAACACAGCAGGAAACTTTGGGAATCCTCCTGTCTCATATACTGTTCCTCCCTCCGTGGTTGAAGCACCATCTGGTGCAGATACCTTATCTTCCCCAGCTCAAGGGATACCATCAAGCCCAGTTTCAGCGGGACCTGATGTTGCTGTTAGCCCTGTGTTGGTTTCTGGATCACCTGCTTCAACTGTTATAGCTTCTACTAAAGATGAAAAGGCAGATGGAGTGCAGACACTTGTAAATGTTGTTACAAGTTTGGCATCTGTACCAGAAAGTGGTGAAGCCTCTGTATCCATCGCCAGTACCATTCCTGCATCCATGTATAGTCAATCTTGCTAGTTTTGAGTGTTCTGATTGTAGTTTACAAATGGCATGTTGTTTGAATTTAATTCTGCTTGAGTTTTACAGGGACGATGTTGACAACCTTTCGGCTCAAGATATTCATAGCTCTGCAGATGGAATTCCTGCAAAAGTCTTAGAGGTATGACTTGATTTTTTATTTTTATTTTAATTTGTTATTTATGTTCTTGTGATGAAAAAAATGCTTTTCTAGGGAGTTGATGCGGTTAAAGCGTTGGAGGAAGTCAAGACAGATGAAATAGGGGAGAAAATGACCGATAGTGCATTGGTTGCAAAATCAATTGATCCTGAACCCTTGATATATGCCAATAAGCTGGTATGATATAGAACTTGCCACATTCGAGTCTGTCTTATTGTTGCTTTTCTGGGCATAGACTAGTGATATCACTGGCCTTTTCTCTTTTTAGGAGGCTAAAAATGCATTCAAAGCACTTTTGGAGTCTACCAGTGTTGGGTCTGACTGGACCTGGGATCGGGTACTTTAATCATGTCAATTTCACTATTTTTTTTTAAATAATTTATTTTAGTACCTGACAGCAAAAATGTATGTATCAGGCGATGAGAGTAATAATTAATGACAGAAGGTATGGTGCTCTGAAAACACTTGGAGAGCGGAAGCAAGCGTTCACTGAGGTAAACTATTATAAGGATGTATTTTTAAGTTGAGTATTTAATGTGTTGGGTTGGTCTGATTTTGGCTGTGAATTGGAACACATTCTTTGTTAGGCAATTCTGGAAGACTGGAAGTATTATCTAGCCATTTGTTAAGTGCAAGTCCTGTTTCATTATCGTATAATCCATTCTTTTTGTTTCAGTTCTTAAGTCAAAGAAAAAAACAGGAAGCTGAGGAAAGGCGCAGTAAACTGAAAAACGCACGGGAAGAATTTAAACAAATGTTAGAAGTATGTTGCTTGCTGCTTGTGGAAATTTCTACCATCTCTATTCATATTATATACTTTTTCTTCTTGTCCTTTTCTTATCTTCAGTTGACTTTTTCAGGAGTGCACAGACCTGACATCATCCACAAGATGGAGGTTTGCTTTTCCCTAAATGGTTTCACACACATTGAATTTTTTCTTCTTATATACCTGGTTTATGTTTTGCATATATCTTGGTCAGTTTCATGATAGTTTTCCTTGCTACTTGGATTTTTGAACAATCATTCAGCAAAGCAGTGAGTGTGTTTGAGAATGATGAACGTTTTAAAGCTGTTGAACGAGATAGAGATCGCAGAGAATTGTTTGATAACTACTTGGTGGAACTCAAAAACAAGGTAAGTTTCTGCTGCTTCTACTGCTCCCATTTATTATAAGGATTTGCATGCATACATATTGATGTGTATGTTCCCGCCTCTTTCCTTTTTCAGTAAAAATGAATCTATGTTTTGTTCAAGAAGAAATAAAGTCCCTCATATCTATGAAAGCCATATTCACAATCAGTTCCATTTTATGGCAAAAGTGGAAAAGAAGTCGAAGTTTTGAATTTTTGATTAAATTGAAGGCCTTTATTTGTTAACTTCCTTGACTATCAGTTTACTTATCAAAAAAAAAAAAAAAAAAACTTCCTTGACTATCAGTACTTCTTTTTCATATATGGTCAAAATTGACCTGTTTAATATGTCATCCTTGTTTTGATGCGTTGTACTCGATTCACTATGAATTAACAAGCTATTGGGATTCATCCAAATTTCCACAGAAAATCATTAGCAGAGTTTGTGTGGATTCAAAAATAAGGCTGAGAGCAATTTAGTAGTTTACTTGTTATTTTACTGTTGTTTTTGTTTTTGTTGTTATTGGCAATTATGATTAGTAGATCCTTTCTGGGGCAAGTATGTCCCGCTACTTAGGTGAGATGAACACTGGGTGATGATCCCTTTTTTATTTTATATCTCCAAACTTGTTTGTGATTTAGTAAAAAACCAGTGAGCTCCCAAAATCATTTGCATGTACTGATAGAAACATGTTTACATCTAGTGAAGATAATGTAAGTGATTACTGAAGTGTGGAATATGAATAAAAGGTTTCTTAGCATAAATCAATTTCTTTTAAAGTTGATATCCTATGAAGGTATTGCTTAGAATCCCTTTATTTAAACAAATAATTCCTTCGTTATATTGCAATGATTTACAAATATAACAACTCAAGAAAATTTTGTATCTGAAATTTATTTGGGACTGATATAAATAGCAAGAGATGTGAGCATGGAAGTTGTTTCTCCGTGAGCTTTCCAGTGTATATGGGTTGATGGAAAGAGTTGCGCCTTTGCGCTTTTTGCTAGGGGTGGCAATTTCCTGGCTTAATCACAGTTTTCGACCTGGAAATCTGCGTTTCTCTTGTTGACTTGAAAATTTTACTCACCCACAGGGAGTTGAACCCTTGACTCACCCTCTGCCATTTGGCCCAAAGATTGTTGTTCTACATGCCAGTTCTGGTACTGAAAAACATTACCATTTTATTTTATTTTTCTTTGAATTCTCCATCTTCTAATTTTTCTTGGGCTGTGTTCTTAAAGTAGCTGGTAGACACCCAAGCTTTAGGTTTTCAAGGTTTATGAGCGCTTTATTAATGCTCATTTTGGAGGGTTCTTGGTGTGGAAGGGGTTAGAGAGGGATAAAACCCAGCCAATTGGGTTGTTATGGGGTGGGTTCAGGATAGCATATCTGTGAATGCACCGAAGATCTAGCATTGCAGCCATGGAAGAAAGATGAAGCTATGGTCTTTAAAGTAATTTTCAGTTTTGACAACTTGAAACTTCTCGTGTGGGGGATGTATAAGTAAAATTGGACTGAGATGAATTGATCTGGTTTTGTAGATCAAGCCATTAGGAGGTAGACCTTTTCGCATGCTGGAGAGGGCAAGTTGGTAGGCTTCAGTTTGATGCAGTATGGAAGATGATACCATCCTGCCTTATGTGGTGTCTTTGGAGGGAAAGAAATGGTTGAAACTTTAAGGACCATGAGCGGACATCGGTGGAATCAAAAGCTTTTTTCTTTAAGACACTTTACCATTAGGCTGCTGCTTTTGATTTTAATATATCTAGCTCTCAGGTTCTTCTAGATATTTTCTCTTCTTCTAATTAGGTGGGCTCTCTTGTATACTTCCTGTGTACTTGGATTGTGCCTTCGCGCTTTTTTAATGAACTTGTGATTAATTTAAAAAAAAAATAAAGATCAAGCCATTAAGAGTCTAAGGTTAAATCAGTTTTTTATTTGGGTATTGGTATTACTGTTTGGTGCCCCTGAACAACCACAAATTCTCTCTTTATGTCCTTCTTTACAACCCTATAGCACATTCTTTCCCTTGTTACACTTGGAAACCTAAAGTATTTAGCCACCAAATAGCCTATCAAACCAGCCTTAAATTTTTCAAACACAGCCTTGTCTGGAATTTTTCTGCAATCTGTTTGCTTCAAGAAATAGTGCCATTGTCCTTCTTCCCCATTGTTTCAAAGCCCTAGTTAGTCTTCAAATCCTAACTTTTCTCTTAATTCTAAACCCTAGATCCAAATTCTCATAATCCTAACCCACCACAAGGACATGTCAATAGATTTCCCTACTTTGTCCTGCATCATTTAGGTTGTCCAAGATTTCATGTCTGGCTATTACTTTTACTGCCATTTTATTTTCTGACTTTGGAATTTTTTGGATTGCAAGTGTTTGCTTCTTGTTTTTGCCTCTTATGCATCTTGTTGACTAAGGTTGCACCACCTTACCTCCTTAATATTTTCAAATTTTCGTTTTTCAAAAAATAATTTCCTAAGTGAATTGTTGTATGCCAATGGTAGCATACTTGCTGGAAGTTCTTGCATCGTTTTTAGTAAGATTGGAGCTGTTAGCATATTGAGATCCAGTCAAAATGTTGTAAACTTATGCTAATAGTAGTTCTTTATTATTTTTACTTATAAAAAAAGTAGTTATTTGTCATTTTTGTCTTTTGGTACTTCAGACTCAATAGAATATCATGATTGTATTGGTAAACTAGAGATAAGAATTTTGCTGTGTCTATTACCATATTGTTCTTTGGTTGGAGGCCTCATATTTAAAGCCATTATAGCAATATTTGAAGCTATGTTTTGAAGGTTTTTGATTCCAAACATCTATGCTTTTAGTGTTCATAATTTGGGATTTGTTAGGAACGAGCAAGGGCAGAGGAGGAACGCAAGCGGAATATAATGGAATACAGGCAATTCTTGGAATCTTGTGATTTTATTAAGGTACCTTTTGGCAATGTTCTGCTCTTTTCTTCTCCTTTTGCAGATTATCTTTTACGATCAAATTGTACTTATGCATTGCCTTCCTGCTTCAGGCAGACAGCCAATGGCGAAAACTTCAAGACCGCTTAGAAGCCGATGAAAGATGTGCACGTCTTGAAAAAATTGATCGCTTGGATGTTTTTCTGGTAATTTTCTATTTCCATCTCTGGAGAGTTTCGATGAGGCTTTATTCTAAATTCAATATGTTGTCACAGGAACACATACGTGATTTAGAGAAGGAAGAGGAAGAGCGGAGGAAGATACATAAGGTGCTTGAATATTTAGCCTTTTTTTGTTAGCGATTTAACCTACTTTCCTACCCCTCTCCCTTTATTTTATTTATTTATTTCATGATGTTCTGATCTTTGTTTGATCAAAATAGGAAGAATTGAGAAAGGTGGAGCGTAAAAACCGTGACGAGTTCCGCAAATTGATGGAAGAGCATGTTACTGCAGGCATTCTTACAGCCAAAACCCACTGGCGTGATTATTGTGTGAAGGTTAGCCGCCCAGTATTGTTCTTAATTTTTTTCTCTCTTTATATGAGCACAGCATATGGGTTGTCTTGCTCTGTGATGGTTGTCTAATTTCACTTCCCTCTCTAGATTAAAGATTTACCTGCATATTTGGCGGTTGCGTCAAACACTTCAGGTTCAACTTCAAAAGAGTTGTTTGAGGATGTTCTCGAGGAGCTAGAGAAACAGGTAACTAAACTATTTTGTGTCTTTGTAATTCTTGTAGGTTTCAGCTTTTGGTACAATGTTCCAAAGGTTATTGTTGCATTGCAAGATCTTAATGATTTGAGTTTGTATGTTATTGTTACCTTGTAAATCATGTAAATTTGATTTTATATTCACATGACGTTAAATTTTCTAACCCCTAGCATCAAGTTTTTTCGTATTATATGTGAACTGTATTCTATTTCTTTTAATCGACACAAAACTCTCAAGCTAAATATTGGTAATCACAGATGACCTAGATTTCATAATAGAACTGTCCGACCAGTTTGACATGATGAACTTTGACCTAGGTCTTCTATTAGAATCATCTATGTAACTAATGAGATGGAGCATCAGTATGTAACTCCTTCAATGATTGAAGATATGGTCCTAGATAGAGATGAATGATGAACAGGAGCTTGTGTAGCACATTCCTAATAGTTGGAATACTCTGTTTAATTGAGTTAAATAAAAAGTAGAAATATTTTTGCTTGACAGAAATTTGCATTTGGATTAGCTAAGGGTTTTTTTTTTAGCTTCTTAGCATGATTTTTCATGGTAATTATCTTATTTTTTGATATATGGTCATTCAAAAATTTTCAAAATAGTTCCCCATGATAGCACTCCTTTCCCTTGGAGGAGTATTTGGTGGAATAAGGCTCTCTTGAGAGTGGTGTTCTTTTCTTGGTCAGTTGCCTTACAGAAGATACTCACCATGGATAACCTAAGAAAGTGACATGTCATCGTGGTTGATTGGTGCTGTATGTGTCAGAAGAGTGAGGAGTCAATGGACCACCTTTTACTCTGTGAGATGGCTAATGTTCAAGGAATAGTATTTTCAGCCTTGTAACTTATCCAAAAAAAAATAATCTATATTTAGCCTTGTAGGGTTAGCTAGGATTATGCCTAGTCGAGTGGTAGACGCTTTTGGAAGGAGAGTCTTTGACTTGTTTGCCTATTGGTGGACGTATGGAACGTCGAGGAGTGCTGCGATTTGGAAGATGGTGCCTATTTGCCTTTTTTGGTGTGTTTGGAAGGAAAGAAATAATAGGTGTTTCGAGGACTTGGAGAGGTCTTTGGAGGATATTTTAGCTTCGTTTTTTCGTACTTTGTATCTTTGGACCATGACTTTTGTGCTCCCTTTGTCGCTTAGTTTTGGCGATTTTCCTGTTTGTTTTTCGCTTTCTAGTTAGGTGTTTTCTCTTGTATACTTCCGATGTACTTAGAGGCGCCTTACGCTTTTAATAAGACTAGTTTACTTATAAAAAAAAAAAGAAAAAAAAGGAGGAGCAATTTGGTAGGCTTTAGAATGTTGCAATGTGGAAGATGGTTCTGTCCTTGCCTTATGTGGTGTTTTTGGAGGAAAAGAAATGATCGGAGTTTTGAAGACCACGAACGGATGGTGGTGGAATTAAAGGAATTTTTCTTCAAGACACTTTACCACTAAACATTTGCCTTTGATTTAAATATTTCTAGCTTTTATGTTTTTCTTGATATTTTTTCTTCTCCTAGCTAGGTGTATCTCATGTATACTTTATGTATACTTGGGTTGTATTCTTTGTGCTTTTTTGATAAATTTGCTCTTAGTTATAAAAAAAATCAATAATCCAAATTCTTCCAACTATCATGACTTGGTATCTTTTTTTTTTTTTTGGTAAGTAATTTCAAATTCATCAATAAAGCGTAGAGGGACGCAACCCTAATACACATGAAGTATACAAGAGCGCCCCTAAAAGGGAGGAACATGTAATAAATTTAGAAAGTCTACAAAAGTAAAAACACCTAGGTGGCAAAGGCGGGACGCTAACCAAAGAAATAGCGTGTTAAGCACACGCTTCCTTAACACTACCATTACTTTTTTTTTTGATAAGTAATTGCAATTTTATTAAAAAACAGCGTAAGGCGCCCTTAGTACACACAGAGTATACAAGAAGCAATAGCCTCACCACCGACCCTACAAGGAACAGCCCACAAAACAACCGACACTACCATTACAGTCTCTACATCTTCAAAAAGCCTCGCATTCCGCTCCCGCCAAATGCTCCACAAAACACAGTGAGGAACTAACCGCCAAGCTTTTTTAACTAGGCCATGCCCAAAAGACGCACCCCAAGTAGTCAACAAATTCAGCGCCGTTTGTGGCATGACCCACTCAACTCCAAATAAAGAAAACATAAAGCTACTGTTAGCTAGAAGTATATAAAGTAGGACAGTCTTTTCTGAATTAAAATAGCTCTTTATGGAGATGGAATAAATATTGAAGACCTTAGTTTTTTGGAATGACGGAGGAAGAACCTTTCTTTTTTCAACATTTTGTATCTTTGGACAGTTGCTTATGTTTTTCCTTTGGTGATTAGCTGTCATGATTTTCTTATTCTTTTTGCTCCTACTAATTAGGTGGCTTCTCTTGTATACTTGTTGTGTATATGGCGGCGCCTTAAGCTTTTAATGATATCTCAATTACTTAAAAAAAAAAAAAAACCTCTCTTATACTCTAATCAAGCTAACTTTAAAGTTCTTAAAGCAACTTAAAATCCAAAGGAAATTTTTTCCCAACATCCACAGGATTAAACATGGCCAATATTGTTTCTTATATCTTAGGCTTGAGCTTCCCCATCATGTCTCCATTGTGCTTCTTTCTACAATGTTCTGCTGTTTGTAAAAAATATAGGGTATGCTTGTTAAGTGTTTTAAAAAGTGTTTATTTGTGTTTTGATTTGAAAAAGTTTTTTGATGTGATATAAAGTTAAAAAGTGCTTTTAGTGGGGTCCACTTTTGATTTTTTTTTTTTTTTTTTTTTTTTTTGTGGGGTCTACTTAAGAAAATTGTTTTGTTGGACTTGATAAATAAAGCTAGGCTCTAACCCTTGCTTACTACGTAAATAATCATCACTCTTTCTCCAAACTTTTTGGAAAGTGTTTTTTGTTTTCCAAGAAACTAATACTAAACATTTATATTTTGAGAAAACACAAACAAGTGTGGTGTTGACTTTTTACTTGAATTTTTTTTTTTTAAAAAAGTAGCCAATGTGGCCCCAGTTAGCAGAGGAGAGGGGTGGCCGCATAGACACCCTTGAGGTGTCGACGGCCACCCCTGTCCTGTTGTGGTGGTCGCACAACCACCTCTAACCATAACAAAGGTGGTAGGGCCACCCCTTTCCTCTGTTGAGGCTGGCCATGCGGCCACCTTTCTCGTTTGTTTGTTTTTTATTTATTGATTTATTTATAAGCAATAAGTTGGCCTCTGAAAAAATAAGAACCCGTTTTTTCAAACTATTCCTGTAAGGTGTGAAATTTTTATGACAAGTGAATAGTTTGTTAAATGTTTTGAGAAAAAGTGTGCTTTTGTTTTTGAAACACAACAAAGACTTTTTGAAACCATTAACAAACATAGTCATAATAACCACTCACCACATCACTACTCTCTCTGTCCATAGAGATAGTCATCCTTTGTTATTCGTCTCTCCCAAATTTTTTTCCATGTGAATAGTCAAGGTGAATTTTACATAATTACCAATTTTTCCTTCTACTACAAGTCCATAATTAAGCTAAATGAGCAAACAAGAATGCATTCATTTTGGTCTCCTGAATTTTCTAATTTTCTAAGAGGACAACATTTTTGGGACCGATGGACAAATTGCATCTTCTGGCATCAGCTTGTTTTCTTGCTGAGCTTCTGGTTTATGATTATGGGATGAAAAAGAGACTGGAACCACTAAGTGCTGGTAAAAAGTTGTACTTCTGCAAATCATCAATAATGACAACGTCAAACAACTACTGTTTACAAAATTATATGGTTTTTGCATAGCTGGTTTTGAAATTGATGCCACTGGGGCTTCCGGTTCTTTTCTTTATCTTACAGTATCATATACATCCTGTGTTGATAACAATGTCACTTCCAATGATAACTTGTTACTTATCAAAAAGGAAAACTTTATTTTACAGTATCATGAAGACAAAACTCGAATAAAAGATGCAGTGAAGCTGGGAAAGGTATGGTGTATCTGTGTTTTCTTGTTTCTATTTGATTTTCTTTCTTTTTTTAGGTAGCTAATGTTCAGGTAATCTTCAGATCCTGCTGTCATCTACCTGGACGCTTGAGGACTTTAAGGGTTCTGTTTTGAAGGATTTTAATTCTCCACCAGTATCAGATGTCAACCTAAAGGTATGTATTTTACTCTCAATAGTTGATTATTCTTTATATTGTATGTTTACTTGCCTGTAGCACCATAGGGCATGCTCGTTTGTATTATCAGAATGCTTGGTTGCTCCAAAACTCCCATCTGGATCCATATCCCTTAATTCATTTTTGCTAGGAAACGTAATAGATTGCTTTGGTATCACATTTCTAAGAACGTCTTCTATTTACTAATCGAGTCATTTGGCTTGCACACAATCAAGCTTTATTATGCAATCAATCTATCAGTCTCACTAAATATTTCAAATAATAGCAATACATAATGACACTAAAAACCCATTGCCTCAACATAATGTTCACGGTCGACACCCAATAGTGAGCAGTTCACCCAGTGCATCAATCGGCCAAGAAGTCACAAAAAACCAGATGCGCATAAGGGCTTTGAGGGATGTATAGATGATTTCTGGTGGAGGCAAAAGCGTTTGTCTTCTCGGTTATTGAAGGGGCGTCAGTGCTAAGGGTGGAAGAAAAGCGGAAATTTTATTCCGGTGCGGTACTCCTGAGCAACTAGTGCATCGAATGGCTGGTTTCGACTATGGAGGTGCTGATGGGTGGTCATGGTCTGTCTGACTTTGTCAAATCGTTCAGGGAGGGGGCGAAGGTGACGATAGTTTTTATTGGAGGTAACAATAATGGCCGGTTTGTGGAGGCAGCGGTCTATGGGGTGGGCGTTCAGAGAGGGTTTCTTCGTATTCCTGAGGGGCGGGGTGGATGGGGTTGGCTCAAGTTTATTAGTGAGCTGCATAAGGCTTTAGAATTTTTTGGTTCTTCGGTAGGGTGCGGGTTCGGTGTTTCCTCGCCGGATGAGAAGTTAAGGGGGAAGAAGGTGGGGGTTGGCTTGGGAAAGGCAGCGGGACCACTGTCTTTCGCGGAGGCGGTTCGCTCGACGCCAACCATCCCTGCGTTTGGTGGTCGGAATCTGGTCTCGCTGGAGGAGGTGGCCTGGTGCGAGGAGGAGCAATTCCCGATAAAGGAGCAGTCTTGCGAGATTGTCCGGCAGGCTGTGGACTGTTCCTCCTGGGAGAAAAGCCTTTTGGATCCGGTGGGTAAAGACCACTGTGGCGATGGCTCCAATGTTCGAAAAAGCAGAGAGTGCAGTACAAGGGATTGCGACGTCTCAGTCTGCAGAAAGATCCTTGAACAGGTTGGAGTTTGGCTGGATTGGGTGAGTGGGTCTAACGTGGGCCGGAGCAGGATTTCTTCTGTTGGGCTGAAACTGGGCCGATGCAGGATCTCTTCAGCTGTGCTTAGAAGGCCACACTGCAGGGATGGTTCTAGGAAGTTGGGCTTTAAGCCCAATCCCAAGAAGGCTAAGAGGCTTTTCCCGGATCAGGTTTGTGGTCTCGACAAAGCGAGGTTAGACTCTGGAATGTCGGGTTTGGGCTCTTCGGCGCCGGAAGCCTTGGACGGGTCGACTTCTACTCTTCCGGTGTTCAAGTCAGGCTCGTTGTGGATGGGGGGTTCTTCTCTTGTGGAGAATCCGGCTTGCTCCGCTCAACCTGGTTTGGCACGGCAAGATGGGTCTAGGTTGGAGGTGAAGACGACGACTGGCATGGGTGGAGGGTTGTCGGATACTGGCGAGTTCTCCAGCGCAAGTCCTAGCTTGTGCACGGCGGTGGTTGAAGATCCTTTTGCCTCAGTGTGTGCGGCGAAGCCCAACCTGCGAGCGGAAGTGTCTGTTTGTGACTTAACCCCGTGTCTGCTTGGGGGGTTGGATTCGGACTCTAAAGGATTTGAGTTTCCCTCTTTGGGGGCGGGTGCGTTGGGAGAGAGGTTTCGTTTGTCTCTTCCGGTGATGGCGGACAGTGGGGCTCCCATTTACCCGTCCGAAACAAAATCAGTCATGAGGTATCAACGGAAATCGAAGGCAAAAGCGAGTAAGTTGGATATTTCCCTGATTGATGAGGCAGTGACAGCTTTGAGTTCGCCGATGACGCAGTGTTTGGGTACTTCTTCTCAGGCTATGGACGGGTTTGTGGCTCAGAACCTGCCGATGCCAAGTGGGGGAGTGGGGCTACGACGTGGGTTCCTTCTCCCGAGAGTTCCCTCCCCCTTGAGCGGCTGCAAATCGATGACCATTGACAAGGGTGAGACTCCCAACTCAATTGGCTTGATCCAATCTCAGGAGTGGCTGGTAGGGTTTAGCCCATCTGGGGAGATTGTTTTGTGGGATCAGGGAGAGGAAGGTGACTTTCCTCACCCATTGGGCGTTATTCCTCCCGACTTACATTTGGAGTGGGAGTCGGATGGTGCTGAGGATGAAGATTCGGCCCTGGCTTTGTTGGATGCCATTGAGGAAGATTTTCATCGGGGTAGTATGGAGAAGCGGTATAAGATCAAAGGAAGGAGAGAACTGTAGAATTTGAAGAGCTCCATAAACTACGACGATGCGAGTGTGCCTTCTAGGAGTAGAAGAGGAAAGGCTCAGGTTCTGTAGTTTGTGGGTTGTTTGTGGGCTACGGGTGTTGGTTCCTGTGGGTTTTTGGGTGGGTTTCTTGTGTGTTCTTTGAGGGTTGGGTTGGGGTTCTTTGATCTTGTAGGTTTAGGTTCTCGTGGATTTGTTTGGTGGGCTTCCTTCTTTCTTTTTTTGGGCTGTTTTTTTTCGATTTCCAGCTTTGCGTTTTCTCTTGTATACTGCCGGTGTACTAAGGGGCGCCTGACGCTTTTAATAAAGTCAGTTTATTACTTATCAAAAAAAAAAAAGTTGTTATCATTATAGTTTGTAAAATCGTGATCCACCATTCGATCCTATGATATGATCTTGAAGACTCTACCTCCGATCTTAGAAAGGAACGGATTTTAACAACCTTGGATATGAATTTATTATCGGGTGACTATCTGTTGGCAATAATCAATGTTAATTTCCGAAGCACCAGCTTAATCATCTTGGAATGTTGGAACTGCTTTTTCCATAAGAGTAATACACACGTAAAGTACATGCATTTAAGCACTACACACAGAGACATGTGACTGTACGGACAGTAGTACAGTCCAAGATATCCAATGGAAAAAAGGGATAACTTACAATAACCATAAAGAAAATACAGAGGTATGGGTATAAATGACAATCCAGCTGATCCTACTTCTGAGCCTCAACATTATCCCTCTTTCATTGCTTGCTGGTGTCCCAAACTGCTAAAGAAAGTGTAGTGGTTCTTTCCCCATGTTTTTTCACTCTCAGTGACGTCTCTGCCAATCTTGTTAGAGCCTCATAGGCTTATAGGTTTCATAAATCTAATCAGTGACAGACATACATGTAGAGTTTTTCAATCAAGCCCTTGTTGGACAGGGCACAAGATTTCCTTGTTACCCAGGCATACCCATAGGAGAAATTTCCTGAAACTATCTCTACGAACAATGATGAAATAAAAATTAGGAATTTGAGACATTTGAGCAGTAATTTACTACAACCAATGACTTTTTTGTTTCAATTTTTAAGTGAGGCTCAAGATGCTTGAAGAACTGGGTTGGAGCCAAGAGCTTGCTGAAAAGCAAACCCAGAGAAGGAATTTCCTAAAACAAACTCTACAAATAGTTACAAAGATCACAGTTAAGAATTTGAAACATCCCACCATTTATTTACTACAACCATGCCTTTCTGGTTTCAATTTTAAGTGGCAAGGGTCAGAAATGGCTTTAAGCGCTCTTCTAAAGACAGCCTTTATGATAGACCGCTCCAAAGTTTTTCATGGAAGTGCTTGTTTCATGCCTGGATGCTGTCTAAGGTTAGGACAACATACTTTAGCTATTGTACGATTCTAAAAGACCACAATGCTTACACGCAAGGCCTTGTTGATGCCTTCATATATCCTTGATTATCTGGAACTTATAGAAGATGCCATCCAATGCAAGGTATGCCCATATCACCTATCTAGATTGCTTATTGTTGAGCTTGTAGTAATTAGACGATGCCTATCCTATTGTATGTTAATGTGTCAATGTTATTCTTTCATATCATGGCTTTGAAATTTTAGGAGTGTTTGTTCAATGTGGTGAGTTCTCTTCTTCTGAGAAGTAGTCATGTTACAGTAAAGTAATTCAATGGTTAAAAGCTTGTGTCCATCTGTTAAGAAAATAGATTTTTCAATGAGCCTATTCTTTAGAAAATTCCTTGTTGCACATTACCCCTGTACCATGTCGTGCCGTATTGATCTGATGTGATGCTCTACTACACTGCAGTTGGTATTTGATGAGTTACTTGAGCGAGTTAGGGAGAAGGAAGAGAAAGAAGCAAAAAAGCGTAAACGCCTTGCGGATGACTTTGTTCATCTACTTTGTTCAATGAAGGTGTAGCATCCTTTGCAGCACTAATAGATGCACCCATTTTGCAATGGTTCAGTGGCAAAGCAATTTTGTCTGACTATTTGATTATTTACTTTGTTGCAGGAAATAACTGCATCATCAAAGTGGGAGGACTGCAAACCACAGTTTGAAGGGAGTCGAGAGTTCAGGTATCATTTGTTTGTAATTGGAAGATTGGTACTTTGTCCTAACTCCTTTTGTATTATCATTTTTGGAAATTGATTGTTGTTCATCACATGGATGGTTTTACCCCCCTTAAATATCTGCTGTAAGCTTTTTGTAGTGCCAAATTCTATAATTTTAATCACTTTTCACTTTCGAATTGCAAAGAATGGTAAATAGTCTTTTAAGAGAGATTTTTTTTTGGGGGGAGAGGGAGGGATATTTTGATACATACGAGAAAGTCATTCTTTACTTTTAGTGTTCCACAAGGAATAATGTATTGATGTCCTTGGATATCTGTTTTATTTTTCATTTAATGGCCGATAATGCTATTTTATCAGAAAAGAGGAATAAAAACTGAAAAAAAATAACTAAGAAATGATTCCCTAGTTTTAATGGACATTGAATTTTGAATTGTATTCTTCCTATTCCTGATGTGTTGGTTTAATTTTCTTTTTTCTTTAGACTTCTGTAAACTATTATATCCTTTCTTTGGTGACTGTTGCTTTTGTAGTTCGATAGGAGAAGAGAGCCTTTGCAGGGAAATATTTGAGCAATATATAGCACAACTAAAGGAACAGGAAAAAGAACACGAGCAAAAACGGAAGGAGGAAAAGGTATTTAACTAGTTACAATGTCTATACCATGACAATTCATCTTCTAATCATTAATATATGTTTATTGACAATATCTGATAATAGAGCCTTTCTCGAAGTTTTCATTATGAGAAATGCAGAGGCTTTGTATGTTTACATTAGACCCAAAAAAAAGTATGTTCTAGATATGAATTTTTAGTAAGTTTTTGTCTGGCACATGACTATATGTGGGTGTTTATTTGAATATGACCTGCATGGGGGTAACCGAGTTGGCTTGGGGTACCACTTCCCAGTTGGGATGCCCAGGTTCGACTCCTTACATAAACACCCGGTCTTAAGCGATACTTGTCTTTTGCGGGAGGGGGCAGGTTTCCGAGGTTTACCCCAGTCCCACCGAAGGTGGGATTAGGGGTTCCAGGTTATAAAAAAGAAGAAATATGTCTTGGAATATGACTATTAGTACCTGCTAATGGTTACATGCAATTGTATCTTCCGAATCTATTGCTGAATGCATCATGCCACCCTAACTTTGCTAGAGAGATGCTCATTTCATGGTGCAAACCAGGGTATAGAGTCTAGACTTCAACCTTAACTTTGTTTCTTCTTTTAGTGGTTTTAGGATTAGAGAAAAGGGCTTTGTGGAGAGTGGTAGTGGATTGTATAGCAACTTGCGGGTGGGTGGTATTCTAGTGAGGTTAATTGATCGTATGGGGTTGATTTATTTAAATTTATCAGGAAGGGTTGAGGGGAATTCTTTAAATATAGTAGATTTGAGGTGGAGGATGGTTCTGATATTAGATTTTGGCATGCCGTGTGGTGTGGGGAACAAACCCTTAAGGTAGCGTTTCCGGAGTTATTCAGTTTAGCTCGCTTCAAAGATGCTTATGTGGCAAATTATTTATAGCTTTCTAGTGACTCTCATCAAGAACATTGATTTTATCAGAGTGACGTGGGATTGGGAGGTAGATGTCTTCACCATGTTTCTCAATTTGTTGTATTCGTTCAGATTGAGATGGGGTGGTGAGGATAAGTTATGTTAGGCCCCTTCCAAGAGAGCGTTATTTGATGTCAGATTGCCCAATAATGTCCTTGTTCCCATGACAGTGACCCCTTCCCTTGGAGGAGTATTTGACGAAATAAGGTTCTGTCATGAATTGCATTCTTTGTTTGGTTGGCCGCTTTGGTGCTGCATATGCAAGAAGAATGTGGAAGCTGTAGATCACCTCCTACTCCATTGCGAGACTACTTATGCCTTATGGAGTTCTATCTTTGGACTTTATGGGTTAAAGTGAGTCATGCTTAGACGTGGTGAATCTCTTCGCTTGTTGGAGTGGGTAGTGTGGCTCTTCTCAAAAGGTAGCAACGTGGAAGATGATCCCATCTTACTTGATGTGGTGTATTTGGAGAGAAAGAGCACCCTTTTCAATTTGCCTACGTATTTCATATCTCTTTTCTCTCTCCCTGCTAGTGTTGCAAACCGCATAGAGAAGATGTTGTATGTGCAAAAGGAGCCGAGAGTATGTGGATCATCTTCTTCTCTATTGTAAGGTTGCTTGTGCCTTATGGAGTGTTATCTTCGGTCGTGTTGGACTGTCTTGGGTTATGCCTTGACAAGTAGTAGACTTGTTTGCTTGTTGGAGGAGATTATTTGGTAGCCCTTAGAGTGCAATTGTGTAGAAGATGGTGCCTTAAAGCTTTTGTGGTGTCTTTGGAGGGGAAGAAAATTATAGAAGTTTTGAGGTCTACGAGAGGACGATGATGGAGCTTCAGTCTTTTTTCTTCAATACTCTTTACCTTTGGACATCTATGTTTGACTATCCTAATTTGGTTAGTTTTCATGATTTTCTTGTTCTTTTTTTTTCTTCCTTTTAATTAGGTGTTTTTCTTGTACATTTTTTATGTATCTGGGTTGTGCCTTTTGCTTTTTAATGATATTTCAATTACTTGTAAAAAAAAAAAAATTATCGTGAAAACCTAAACATAAGAAACTTCCATGTATTACACAATTCATGTGTAGTAAAGCTGAGGTAATTTGAACTTCATTCCCACGTATCTCACAGATCTTGTGTATACAAGGCTCATATATGAAGCTATCAGTCTCTGATTCCTTATATTCTGCAGGCAAAGAAGGAAAAAGAGAGGAGAAAGGTCAAGCAGAGAAGGGAAAACGAGGAAGGACGTGAAAGAGAAAAAGATGAGCAATTTAAAAAGGATTTAGCAGACAGTAAATATGCTGATGAAACAGAACTTCATGCCTGGAAAGAGAACAAAAGATCGGGAGAAGACAATATTAAGAAGCAAAGGAAGCGGCATCAAAGTTCTGAGGATATTGTAGATGGAAATGAGAAAGATCGTTCTAGGAAATCCCATGGATCTACCAGTGACCACAAGAAATCGAGACGTGTGAGTTGATTATTTCCTTTGTTATGTTTGGAGATAGTTTTGATGTTTCTCTTTGGTTCACTTGGTTTATTACTTTGAACATTTATGTAACATGTAACTCTTTTTGCTGATAAATGGTGCAGCATGCATCTGCTCCTGAATCAGATAATGAAAGCAAGCATAAAAGACATAAGAGAGACCGCCGAAATGGTTCTCGTAGATATGGAGAACATGGCGAACTTGAAGATGGGGAATTTGGTGAGGTTAGGCAAACTTGTTAGCTACTTAATCCTACATATCATTAATTCTTCTCTCTCTCTCTCTCTCTTCCCCCCCCCCCCCCCCCTCCTTCCTTTCTTAACAAGTTTGATATATTGTTATCATTTCCAATATATTTGTTTCCAAAGCAAGCTTAATTATATTTGCAATCAGTGTAAATATTGTTTTTGAGCTTAATCAGCCACATTTTTGTCATATGCTGACTTTTGGGCTTTTCTAACTAATTTTAATCAGATGTAATCCTGTAATATTTCTAAAATTTAAATGACAATGGAAGAGTTCTAATTCCGAGCTTTTAAAATTAATAAATGTTGGTATCTGTACTAATTTGAGCAGTTCTTTGAATAGCGACTTGCTTATTTTTTAAGATAAAATATCATTATGTTTGAATTTTTTTGCTGTCTTCTTGGCAACCAATAAATAATTATTAAGGTTAGTGGATTTTTTCCCTCCCAGTAAGAAGATATGTTTATTTATTTATGTGCATGAAGTGCATGGAACTCTGCAAAATACTTAATAATCTCTCTGCGAATTGCAAATGTAATTGTACTCCACTAGGCAAATCATTAAATGCCAAAAGTCATCATCCTTCTGTATTTCTTTTTTGTGAAGAACTGAGTATGTAGAGATGGGCCATAATATATGTAAAAGTATATTGTACAAATCTGTGCATAAAACTTTGCTTTTAAAAAAACATAAATATGCATTTCAAAATCTTATAAAACATTTGCAAAATGTATATATTTATAAAGTAGTTAGCAGATTGATGTGTTTGACACGTAGCCCAGCTTCTGGTTTGGTTAGTGGCTCCATTGAGGCACTGTCTCTGCCTTGTCTGAAGTCTGCATTACATGTAAAATTAGTAAGGGTTAAGATAGAACCATAAGTGTTCTTCCTCACTTGAAAAAAGCTAGAAGTATAATCCATGGCTAGCACTTTGGTGGGCGTCGACGTCGTACAAGAAAATTTATTTATCTGGAATAAAAACTGCCCCAAAATGGGGCATTTCTTTGACAATTGACTGCACTGTTTAGTGCACTGCTTTGGTTTTTATAACTCTATCCTATATTTCTTTATGATGATTAATTGATCAAATTGTATTAAACTAAAAAGAAGTAGCGATCTGGATTCATTATATATGCTTATACAACTCAGCGATGTTGACTTCAATTTTTAAGGGATTTATGACCAAGAGGATAGACTCGACTCATATCTGAACTGAATAAAAGTATTGAGACAGCTTGGTCCACTTCTTTGTGTAGGTGTTCGAACTTTTTCTGCTAGACTAAGGGTTTGTTGACTAAACAGCTACTTTCTGATAATTTTATGCACAATTCGGCTCTAATAGCATTTAGCTTGAAGCGGTATAGTAGATGTTGCAATCAACATATACTTAGAGATCAACTGTGGAATAAGGAGTCGTCATGTTCAGTTTTTTGCTTTGCTGTTGGTGATTGTTGCATAAGATAACACATTGAAATGATTAGGGTCTAGAATTTATATTACCCAGTATCTCCAGATGAAATCTGCGGTTTGATTGAAACTTATAATTTTATTTTATTTTTTTAAAAAAAAATCAGAGGCAGAATGCTTCCATAATACAACTATTGCCTCTTAATACTAAAGATACTTCTCCGATCTCCCCCTTCTAGGTGGGATGCAGGAAGACCCTCAAATAACTATAGACTTGTCATTACGTGGCTTTTACTTCTAGATCTACATCCTGTGTCCATTATGGTAAATTTATGGTGACAATCATCATTACCATTACTTGTCATCATTGATAGGCCATAGTTAATAATGTGTTATCCTCTAGGCCCTAGCTAATAAAATCCTGTTTGCAAGTCCTGCTTATCATATATGTATCATCTACTTTGTTGTTTTAAAGCATGAGACCAAAACTCTTCTTTGCTTTCTGTATATAGTTATGTCATTATCTTTTCATTTTTCCCAATGACAACTACTATCTGCTTAAAGTTAACCATGAAGGAGCATAAAGCAATAGCTTTCCATCTTCCTAACTCGCTCACAAGATAGAGGGGGGAAAAGAAGTAAAGATTAGGGGCTGTTAACTTGGTCAGTTGAGGACAAGTTGATTGATTTTCAGTTCCTCTAAATTTGTTCAAGGCATGCTTGCTGTGTATCACATAAAGTCCTTGTGTCAAACCTGCCTGTTCAGTTCTGGAATTCCTGAACAAGCCCTAGGTGGTTGATCAAGTATCTATTCCTGTGGATAGAACATCTGTTTACTGCAAAAATAAGTCAACGATCTCTTTGAGAATCTCATCCATGATAGCATCTCCTATCTTCATGCCTATCTTCCTTTCTAGTTGCTGAAAATCACTCCAGTCTTCTATTGTGCTGGAGAAATCAAAATTCATCTTGTGGGTAATGTTTGTAAAGTCTCCAGTCTGCTTATAGATGATTTTCTTCATATCTTCTGGATGTGCGACGGCTTGAGCATACTTGTCTCTTTCACCCTTCCTTCCATGGGTTTCTAAAGCCTCCTTCACAGAATCAAACAGAAGTTGCTTCCTTTGCTGCAAAAGCCTTTTGTTTCTCAGGTGCTGAGAAGAAGCAGTCCAAGTTATCCCCTTTAGTTTAGCAAAACCTACATGGCTCTTTTTCACAATTGATGAATTTATTAGTGATTCCCATAGAGAAGCCGAGACTATGGAGTCTCCTGCATCTATTTTGCATGGAATGGAGGATTGACTTGATGGGGCTTCTTTTGTTTCGAAATCATACACTGTCTACAGCAAAGTATTATACACGTTAATAATTGGAGACATGGAGTTGTATCGTTATGTTTTATGGCATATTTATTAGATAAAAGACTTATGAAACTGGTGAACCTTGGTTGGATGGTGCTTCGCTCATTTGTGATGCTTTGGTGAGTAGTATGCTATCTTCCATGCTTATCCAATGGAGTGTTGTATCTGCAGCAGTCTGTTAGCTTTGTAAGTGAGCTTATTCTTGAAACTACAACGAAGTAATGCTGAATTGAAAATGAAATCTGGAACACGTCCTTGCAACCATGGTTAATAATTAGAAGCTTTTGTACCTTTACTTTTAAATTCTCGAATTTGAAAGTCATTGAAGTACTTGCATGAGTAAAGCGATGATGCCTTGTGAATGCAGAGATAGTTCTTCAACATTGCTGTCATTAGAAAGATATGCATTTAAACATTCTGTTGGGAAAAAACTATTTGTTTCTGCAATCCGTTGGGTCCTTCTGATGCTCTGAGAAATGTCTTCATCATCCTTGTTGCCTTCTATGCCATTTGCAAGCTCCTGGCTGTTAGTGGGAATGAGCTTTGATATTACTGATGCTAAGATTTTTGTACCATATAAGATCCTCTTTCTTCCCTTATTTAATTCATAACTCCATGATCTGAATAGGTTGTTAGTTGAACCGACAGAGTGGCCATTGGGACTCGATCTCTTCATGTACCTTCTTTCGGAAAGGTAATTGTCTAGGCTGAAAGGCTCTTGTTGGTCCTGGAGATGTTCTCTTAGCTTTTTGGCAGGTGCTGACTTGGATGCAGAGGAGGCCATTAAACCTGCAAACTTGAAAGGGCTCAAGTAGAAGAGAATACAGGTTCTAGTTTAAGAAGTTGAGAGAAAACAGAGGCTGTAGGCTTACAATTGGAATTGAAAGAGCATCTGCTGCTGAGATTGAGCAGTAGAATCTGATAGGATAGTAAGAAATATATATAAGTAAGTGTGATTGGGAATGAAAGTGTGTGAGGGATGGCCCCTACTACACTCAGCAATCCTGCAATTAATTGGGGACAACCAAAAGTTTAGACAAGGCAATCTTGTAATGATTGGTAACACTACCATGTCAGAACAATAGAATCTAATGATTGTTGTGGTACCTCTCTCTCCCTATCTCTCTCATTGCAAAGATTATTTCCTAAAATATATTGTTCCCCTCTGGTTTTGTCATGTTTTGAATCACACATAATAACATTACTGATGGGAGTAGAAATCTACTATTCTTTAATCTATTGCTGAATGTTTATATGAAATTCTGCAGATAGAATAACATATGCTGCTATGTTAGGCCTCAAATCACTCTTCCATGTTCCTCTTTCCTGGACACTATGTACTATACCAGGTGTTTAAAATACATGGGATGATATATTCTCATAAAATTCGAATTCATCAAAAATATTCTCATAAAATTCGTCATGTCGGAGGGCCCCATTATGGCCTCATTCATGTTTCTGGGATAAACTTTGTTGTGTCATAACTTGTAAAGGAAGCCCTTAGCCTTTGAAGGCAAGCAAAGCGTCTCATAATGTAGGTCAGCTGCATCCCAATGGTGATTATTCTCAGGAAAATCTTATTATTAAAGGGAAAAATCAACTTTACTCGTGCATACCAATGGTGATTAGTCTAAGGAAAATCTTATTATTAGAGGGAAAAATCAACTTTACTCGTGCATCCCAATGGTGATTATTCTCAGGAAAATCTTAATATTAATGGGAAAAATCAACTTTACTTCTTAGGTTTTCATGCGATTTCAATTTAGTCCCTAAATTTTCAATTTTCACATTTAGGTTCTTAAGTTTTTATCTGAGGCTACTATGCTCACTTATTGTCCAATTAATTAACAATGTTATGTCAAACCGGCCGATTAAAGCCAAGTGGCTCTCGTTTGACATGTCATGTGCCAATTGTGCATGCAACGTGACATAATTATTTTTAAATTACAAATATACTCTAAATAAGAATTTGTTTTAAACTTTTTTAAATTAATTTATTTCAAATATATTTGTAATTTATGCTCCGTTTGTTTCGACGTAAAACGTTTTTCATCATAAAATATTTTTAACGAAATAATTTTCCAGAAAATAATATACTCTAAATAAAGAATTTGTTTTAGACTTTTTTTTTTTAAAAAAAAAAATTGATTTATTTCAAATGTATTTGTAATTTATGCTTAATTTGTTTCAACCTATGTTTTTCGTTATAAAATATTTTCAACGAAATTATTTTTTAAAAATTTGATTTTTCTGAAAATATTTTTCATTTTGGCTCGTACGAAAAAAATCATCAACAGCGTAAAACAGAATTAGGTAACTGCTGTCGGAATCCGGCGACGTTCGACTGCCATTGCCGAATTCTGACGAACCAACTGGTCGAAATATGATCAGTGCAGTAGAAATTCGATAAAATTCCCAGATTTTGGCGGCGGTTGCTGGCATCTGGCGACCATCGTCGAAATCTGGCCAGTGCTGCCGGATTCTGGCTATCGGATCCTAAAATTCAGGAATCTTTGGCAGTAGAGCGGGCCACCAACAAACTCCAGTGCCCGACGGTGGCTGATTCTCACAAACGTGGGTGCAAGAATGAAGAGTTTAAATTCAGAAAATTATTTACGGTTTTCAAAATCGTAAATCTTTTTTTAAATATTAAAGAAGTTTTTACGGTCAAGTTGAAGATGATTTTTGTTTTGACCATTATTTTTACCCCTACCAAATACAAAAAAATGCCAAAAATATTTTTCAAAAACTATTTTATACCGAAACAAACATAGCACAATAGTACTAGCATAATGAGAGACATGAGGCATTAATTGATTGGTCAGGATTATGTTTGATTTTAGTTGTATAAATCAAATGGGTAGGTTGGCCCAAGCATCAAGTATGCACCCTGAGTTCTGGTACGGCTTTATACTCTATGAAATTGTGAGCCATTTGGGTCCAGGTAGGGTGGGAGTGAGCTTGATAGCTTCTTCTTTTTATTTTTTATTTATTTTTTAATTATTTATTTATGAGAAAACAACACTTCTTCACTTTAAAAAGTTGCAATGACTCTCTCAAACTTTCTGGCCTAGGATTTTCGATGCATCCCGGGACAAAAGGTCCATTATTATCTTATGAAACGTGTGAAAAATAGATATATATATATATATTTAAAAAAATAACTTTGCTGGCTATGGAGGTGACACGTGAAAATCATAGTTTTTTTTTATTTTTTTATGTTTTTTTTGTAAGACTGAGGGTCCGTTTGGGTTTGCGATTTAAAATAACGATTTTAAAATGTGCGATTTGAAAAAAGTGATTTTTAAAAACGCAGTTAAGCGTTTGGTAAAATCGCAGTTTAGCCTTTAAAATCGCAAATTTACCTTTAAAATTCTGCGTTTTAAAAAAAGCACTATCTTATCTGCGATTAGAAAAAGCAGAAAATCTGCTTTTTCAAATCGCAATTTTTAAAAATGCAGTTCCCAAACGATTTATGTTCTGCGATTTGGTTTAAAATCGCACTTATTGTCTACGAAATCGCAATCCCAAACGCACCCTGAACTTGTAGAGCTATTTCTGTAACAATTATTGTAAAGAATCGGATGGGTAACTGCAGTGACGAAGTTAGAAGTTCTTATAGGCAGGAGTTAATGGTAAAAAAAAAAATTAGGATAAATTTTTATAATTTACATTTTTTTTTTTTTTTTAAGAATTGAGTTGAGACCATAGCCTATACCGCCCCCTAAATCTGTCGGTAATTGAATGGGTATGGTTGGATGAACAATTATTGTCTTCTTACATATATTGAGAGAGATTTTTTTATAGCATTAGTGATGAAACAATTTTCGGAATATGAAAACTCTTGGAGTATAATTATAATGACTTTTTATTATTGAAATAAAAAAACTTCTACAAAAAAAAAAATAGTATCATTACAATTGATTATTTATTTTAATTAAACTTTACATCCACACAAGCAAAATCCTGAGTCTCCCGTTGTCTTAATTTACCCTCGGAAAAAAAAAAAAAAAAAAAAAAAAAAAAAAAGAAGAAGAAGAAGAAGAAGAAGAAGAAGAAGAAGGAGAAGACGGTTTTGTAGATAGTTATAAATTACGCATGCATAAAGAGCCCAAAGTACGATGGACATAGCAGGCCCACGTATAAACCTTTCGAGCCCTTTAGAAACATCGATGAGCTGTGTCCGTCAGTTTTTGGAAAGTTCGGCCCCACCAAAAAAAATAAAAATAAAATAAAATAAGAACTGCATTTATAATTTTTGAACTTTCATTTTTTTGGAAAAAATGTTTCTAAATTTTAAAACGTCTCAATTTAGGGTATCTATTTTTTAAGAAGTTTTAATCTCAGTTATCCGTTAGAATTTTCCGTTAAATCTTGTTAAAATTATCAAAATACCTTCAATTCTTTTTAGGAAAAAAAAATTGCGAGGATTTAGGTGTTGGTTAAAAAATTTAACGGAATTTGCAAAAATATCCATGCCGGACTCTTTGAAAAAAAATAGATATAGGGGTATTTTAGAAAGATATGATTTAACGAAAAATTCTAACGGAGGACTGAGATTGAAACTTTCTGAAAAATAGATACTCTAAATTGAGACGTTTTAAAGTTTATGTACATTCTTAGTTCAGGAGTTATAAGTGAAGTTCTCCCGAATAAAAAATTAGAAAGTTCAGGACTCAAAGAAAAGTGGAGGAAAAATCTACTTTTTTTTTTTTGAGAAACGTCTCATTTGGCCCACATTCTTTCATAAATTACTATATTGATCCGGAACCAGTAATATAAGAAAAATATTTAGAGTACTACAATTTTTATTACAATTTCTTACCAATTGGTTCACATTTTATGAGTGTTAGACGGACTATTACGTGACAGTCTATATTTTAATGACTCACAAGACAAATCCGGTGACCTCCGCCCGTGGAGGCTAGTCTATCTTTTTTTTTTTTTTTTTCATTTTAATTTTTTTTTTAGTGACAAGGTCCACACCTAAAAATAAGCAAGTATTTTCAAAACATTGTTATACAAAGGTGTGAGAAGTTTCTTGAAAAAGTGCTTTATGTTTTATTTTTAAAAAATGTTTTCTGTTATATATATATATTAAATGTTTGGTAATTACTAATTAGTAAGACTCTCAACTTTAACTCTCAAAAGCAAGACATTTCTTCTTCAAAATCCTGTTCCCCTTCGTCAAGAAATATATTATTCTCATAATCATAATCCCAATATTCAACTGATCTCCATTAAATTAGATTTATATAGTCTCTAAAAACCTAGAAGCCTTGAAAAGCCATCATTTTCTTCCAGAACTTCCATTGCTTTTTTTTTTTTTTCTTCATAAATAACTTTTTAATATTATAAAGATTTCTTTGTAAATTTACTTTAGGCAAACTGTCCCCATTTTCATTTTTTTTTTTGTAATGGTCTGTTTGGATTATGGCAAAATACTGCTGGAAACAATCTTAGAGCTCTGATAACTATCATAAAACCACTAATTTTTGTGTTCTGTACACAGTGAAAGCAAAACTTTCATAAAATATAGAGGAGGGTACACACACTTCGATGTGCTTGGTATGTAGGAATCAACAAAGCCTAGTAACTTCATATCTTTCAATTTTTGCATGTTATAGGACCATAATTTTTAGACAACGGTTTGGATTGTGACTTTTTTCTAATCACCTTTAAAGCGGGTTAGAGGAATTTCTTTCGATCTAGCCTAACTGTTAGGGTTCTTTTTACATTAATTGAGGTTAAAAACCGAGAAAAAAAAAAGAGTTTAAGTGACAGAACGAGGACAAAAATTTTAATTTATTGTTGTTTATGCTAAAGAGACGTGCAATTGACGTCCTATCTTGAAAACGTAGACAAAGTTTTATTTTTACGAATCGGAGAATAAAAAAAAGGAAGCAAAAGGGCGTGTTTTTGGTAGTGTCTATTAAAATGGTCATATGTGTCTAAAATAGATGTTAGTTTAATAAATTGAATTTAAAGGAAAACTTTGTCCAATAAATATGGCTCTACCTCATTTATATTATTATTATGATTAAACATGATCATATTGATAGATGAATTATTTACTAAGAAATCAAATGGGAATTCTATAATTAAGACCCCCAACTAGAAATTTCAAAGCAATCGTAATTGATCGATATTATACAGCATAATTAAGACCCCCAAGAAAATCAGAATAATGATAACCAAACCACTGAACTAAGATGAATTTTTGTGATGATTTTGCTGATCGATCATAATGAATTTTTATGTGTAACTCCTTTTTTTTTTTTTTTTTTTTTTTCTCTCATAAAAAATTTCAAACAATCTTGATAACATAATTCAAGAGTGTAGAAATATAAGGTAGGAAAATAATATGAAAGAAAAAGGAGAGCGGAAGTAGAGATAGAAATTGACGAAGCGTTAGGGCTACATTTTGTATAATGAAGTATATTAATTCATTTAATTGTATTACAATAGATGAAATTTATAGATGTGATTATGAACGGTGAGCAAGAAACCCTAGTTATATTAGAGAATAAATTAACTCTAATATAGATATTACATAATATTCTAACAAAGAGACTTATGCTCAGTTTGTTTCAGCGTAAAATTTTTTCTGAAAAATATTTTTAGCATTTTTTCGGTGTTTGGTGGGGGGCGAAAATAATGATCAGCAGAAATCATTTTCCGTTTGACCGTAAAAGCTTCTTTAATTTTTGGAAAACGATTTACAGTTTTGTTTTCAGAATTTAACTCTTTATTTTTACACGTACGTTTGTGGGAATCTGCCACTGTCGGGCATTTGAGTTTGTTGACGTTGCCAGATTCCGACAGCGGTTGCCGGATCTCGTTTTTCGTCGTTGGGAATTTCCCTTTTATCCTCTCAAAATTGATATGACTCTTAAAATCACCGTTTGATTAAAATCTAATAGTGATTTATCGTATGTTTCTTCTACCCTGATGTGATAAACACATTGTTAACAAATTTTGATAAGAACCCGCAACAATTAATAAACAAAAATATTATAGATAATGAACTCATTTCAGGTAAAAAAACACCGTAAGTGAATCTAATTAGAGCCGAACACAAATAACAACACAAACGTTTGATTACAATTCTCAAAGCCTACGACTCTAATTACAAACTAACAACAATACGACAGCTCTAAAAGTGACGATGTAAAGATAACAATAAGTCATGAGAGCTAATATGGTGAATGCCATCCTTTTAATTAAGCTGGACCTTCTCTTATTTTCATGTTGATTGTACGTACTTATTGTATTTCTCCTTTATCTTCCGTCACCCGCATGTCCACGTAACGTGGGTTGGCCGGTTGGGTGGAACTCTATCAAATTTACAATCAATTTTTTTTTTTTTTTTTTTTTTTCAAGATTCAGGTAGCTTAATCGGCTGGGGACCACGCCTCAGAAAGCGGAGGTCACTAGTTCGAATCTTTTCTTCCTCTCTTGTGTGGACATGTAAAAAAAAAAAGAATATTTTTGCAAAGAGTAATTTTTTTTGCACAATTTTTACATAATTTTAATAACTTTTTTTTTTTTAAAAAAATAAAATAAAAAATCAACCATATATTAAATATTTAGGGTCCACGTGTAGGAAAACAAATTTAATGGTTGATCATAAAAAAAAGTAGTTAGAGTTGTGTAAGAAACATTATTCTTTTGCAAATTCTGTTAAATCCTGACCAATATCTACGTTTCTTAAAAAATTAGAGGTATTTTAAGAATTTTAACACCCATTCGTTAAGATTTAATGAAAAATTCTAATGGAATGGTGATGATCGAAACAAAAATGGGATTGTAAGCAGAAGTAGCATGAATGAAAGATAATATTATTGAACACAAAATCTCATGGCTATTGGTTGATTGTATGGGTCTTTTTCTAGTAATATATTGAATGGTCATTTTCTTCCTTTCCAATCTTTTAGGCCAATTGGCAATTGCCCAAAACCACTCAAATTTTGATTTTCGTGGAGACACGCAAGTGCTGATGTAGGCTTACCCAGGTGGAGAGAGACCCATATATTAATGGAGCAACAATGACATTGTGAATGTGGTCCATTTTCATCCTCTTTCCAAATATAATAGATTACAAATATTACTTCCCATTCTTCGGGCAGGTATACATCCACATGCAAACTTGTGGCCAATGCTTCTTTCCCATTCACAAGTGGACAATTTTTTAAAATTTTTAAGGAAATTGTAGGGGTGTCGGTTCGTGTTTACATGTTGAGTTCAAGTCATATCGATATATAAGTATAAGACTATATGTATCAACTGTAACTTGACCAATTTAATTAAACTAGTCGGACTCGTCAACTATAATTCACTAATTTTTTGTTGGTTTCGTGTCAGATTCGTGATTTGTGTCAAAAATTAGTATAAGACTATATAAGTCAATCGAAACTCGATTCATTTAATTAAACGGGTCAGATTCCTCAATCTTAACCTACTAATTCCGCGTTGAATTCGTGTCGAATTCGCAAGTCATCTCGAAAATTGCCAGCTCTAATTTTTTTTTTCAATTCTGTTAAATTAGGTAAAAGAATTTCTTCCATTAATCAAATCTATAAAATTTTCATGTTACTCTTGAACATGTCTAAAGGTATAACGTTTTTTCTTTGAAAGAATCTCCTTCATCCCTATTAATGCTATTTAAAAATATGTAACATGTTTCTTTTAGATTTAAGGAATTAGGATGGATTGAAGGGAAATGGAACGAAGAAATCTGGAATTAATCCGAGAAAAATAGAGATATGGCAACTTCGAGGGTGTCTGACCTCTACGAGTATTTCAAGGTGTTCACACTTCATTTTAGTCTAAGACTGGTCCGACTGGATACAATCTTTAATGCCTAATACATGTAATAGGTCTTCTTTATATAAACATTTACAACTACTAACCCACTATAATATGGATCATACCAACTATATATGGTTGACCCAATACAACTTAAAAGCTCACCAACCTACCAAGGCCAAAGGCTCACTTATCTAATATACTCGTTACAAAATCATGTCTGAATATATGGACAAAAATTTCTTACAAATCGGTTTGTAGAAAATATTATACAATCCACATATAAGATTGACATGTGTCCCTTAGCACGTGAGAATCACATATTATTTTAATCGCATGTACTTCTCACATATTTAAAGAACACATGTTATTCTTATATGTGAGTCGTATAAAATGTACTACAAACCAATTTATAAAAAATTTATGCCTCCAATATATATAACAATTTCATAGACGGCCGGCGAGAAACTCTATAGCATATGAACAAAGTGAAGTAGTTTCAGATTGACAAGAACCTAACTGTGAGTTGTAGCCACATAGACTTTTGATCGAATTCCACTCGGCTTTTGTCAAAAATAAAAAAATAAAAAAAAATCTAATTGTTCTAGAAGGGAAATAAGCAAAAATATATATAATTTGAATCTGGAAGAATCCAATTATAAATTTGTCAACTTGCTAATTGCTATTGGTGTTGATCAATTTCAACTATACACGCTTAATCTGATAACGACCAATAATTCTTTTCCTTACAAAGGAGAGAGAGAGCCATAGTTAAAGACAAATCATAATTAGAGTCGATAATTTTTGACACGACACTCGAATTCGACGCAAACACGATACGAAGTTATAGAGTTTGAGTTTAGGCTAAACGGGTCAACCCGTTTATGACACGTCAACTTATTTATGACCCGTCAACCCGTTTATGAATTATGACCCTTATAAACGTGTTGTGTTCGGGTTTTGTTAAAGTGTCCAATATTGCTAAGATTTCTTCATCTTTTGAGAGTGTCAATGGACCCATTGACATTTTACATGGTATCATAGCCATAGGTTTCTTGCGATGATTATGATTGGCCTTTCCCTCCTATTGTTGTCCACGTGTTTGGCTATTAGTTGACACACGTGAAGGGAGTGTTAAAGTGTCCCACATTACTAAAATTTTCTTCACCTGTGCACTTTATAAGTCATGGTGTCTCATGCTCTCTCAAGATGTCTTTTGAGAGTATCAATGAGCCCATGAACTTTTCACAGGTTTTGTGTCTCAACCCGTTTAACTAATCTTGTTGGGTTCAGGTGGCCTAAACGAGTTAACGGGTCAACCGAATCGACTTGAACCCGATACGATAACCCGTTTTGTTAACCTTAAATCCACAATTACCAAAGGAAAAATTATGTTTTAGTACATTAGCACATTGAGTTATTTAATCGCTGGAACCAACTTAGTATTATGTTTGTTAGGAATAATTGAATTAATTCATAAATTAATAAATTAATAAAAAAGAAAAAGAGAAGGACCCACTTCTTTCAACCTTATCTCAAAAGTTACATCCCTTAAGAAAAGTGGGGGAAAAAAGAGAGAGCAAGACTTCATATTAATTAACCTGTTTTTATTGTGCAATAGGAGCAAGACTATCAATCTTGACTATCTTTTTTCCTTCATGAGTTCCTTTTCTTTGAAAATAATTCTCCATCCAAATTTCTAGAAAAGTCTTAATTCTCTGTTAGGTTTTGCATTCTAGTTGGCAAATCGTCATTTGGATCGTAATTGATAGTAGTTGAGTCGGATTTGAAATTTGGTTCGAAACTTGCACTTTATGCAAATTTGCTCGACTCACGCTCAGTCAAGCAACATTAATTGACATAAAAAGTCACTTAAAATACGTTATATTAGTCAGTATGATTTGAGTGATAAATGAGTGTAAAAAATAGCATAGTTCTCAAGTTAAAATCAACTGAAAATGAGCCGGTCTTTTATAAATGAATGGCAAAACTATCAAACAAAATGTGAAATGACAATTTTTTCCTTCACCTATAAAGGATCGGCTTCTTCCTAGTTGAGCTGGCATAATATTGAGCCACACGATTTTAATTTTAATTTTTAATTTTTAAATTTAATACAAGTAGACGAGAAAGACACATTGTAGCTATTCTTATATGAGCCACACGATCTTATTTGACAAACAACAATCTTGCCACCTGTACCAATTAACTGCATTTTTAATGGCAAAAACGGCAAGGAACAAGGTTGTCATTCAAGGAAGAAACCCGTGAAGGTAGAAAAAGTGGATATATAGGGAGCTGAAATTGGCCCTAAAGTTGTAAAATGAGAAGCTGACCATAGAAGTTTCTTTCATGGCCAACAAGATTGTCAATTATTTATTTATTTATTTTTCAAGTAAATCCTTACTTTTCTCATTTAACTTTTAAGGCACCAACCCCACCAGAAACCATTAATTAATGCGTAAAGAAGATCCATTCTTTGTGCTCTTTTTTCAATGCTTTAAAGTTGCAAATGTTGGTCCCTTCACCCCTTCTTCTTCAAAGAGAATGAATTAAGATCAATTATGAACAAAAATCCATCAATTAAAGGGACCAATCTCATCTCCAGGCTTGAGGTCCACTGACTCTTACATATATTACTCCACCATACCATGCATGCCAAAGATCATGATAATGTTTTCATTATGGGTAATTAATCCAAAATCATCATAATTGGGCATCACAACCTTGTTCCCTGAATTTGATGCACCTCATGATTGTTTGTCTAATTTACTTAAAAGGGTGTCACACCCGTGAGCAAATTAATTTTGATCCAAATTATGGACTCTAATTCCTTAAAGCACGGTTGCGGTTAATTGATCAATTAGTATTCAAAAGCAGTACTCGAATGATTGATCAGTTTAACAGTTTTAAAACGTACAATTTAGCCTGTGTTTAGCTGGACACTTTTTTAAGAAATACTCGGCAAATTACACAAAAAAAATCATTTGTTTTCCCATGATCCTTTCACACCCTCTTTAAATATTTATGAGTCCCATATATAATTAATTAGCTTGAGTACTGCATTTGCCATCTTGGGTATTTCAATAATCATATACATATCTCTGCATGTGAATGTGGGTACTGTTAAACAAGCCAGAAGTTTGGCAAGAGGACCAAAGAAAAATGGCGTTGACAATGTATACCAAAACAAGTACATTCCAAGCATGATCCTACTCCACTAAATCTAAATCCCTTTGTTTCATTTGGCGTGATGGAAAATCATATTTTGTTGCACACTAATGGTGATTTAACAATTCAAAGAGTGCGCTCTTGTCCATGATTACACCCAAAAGGTTAGAAAGTTGGAGTCTTTTAGACATACACCAAGACTTTGGAACCAAGTAATTGCTCTGGAAAGTTGAGTTCGTGAACCTGCACTTGAATATTTAAAAGTAGCCAACACCCAAACACCTTTTTTGTTTGTTTCTTTTATATATATATAAAATATCGTGAGTCCATTAGAGGCTCACCAAAGTCTATGGGCTCATGGCCCCATCGAGGCCTCCCGTCCCTCGGCAAAGACTGAGTGTCTTGCTAACACGCGCCCCTCAAACGTCCCACTAGAGGATGAACCTCCAACCGGGAGATCACTGATCACTGCCTGATTGTACCCTAACCGACGATATTCTAGTTGACGGTTGCATACATGAAAAACGGCTATGTAAGGAAAAACATTTCCCCTTTTAGCAGCTTAATTTGCCTATTCCGAATCCGGTACCTAAAAGGAAGGATTGGCAATATAAGGAGATCAATAAGGTATATTCAGAATGAAAGATCTTTGCTATGACTTGTCACCTTACATACCAGACTCGTGACCTTCAATATCTACCATATCTGGCATACACTTCTCTTATTTATGATAGTCCTATAAACGAGATAAAAAAAACCCGAAGTCGGAGGTACACGTACCCTTATTAACTCAAGTTTCAGAGTGTCTAGTACTGCTCGCGACTTCTGACCAGTCATTTATGTTTATCTTTTGTTTGTCTTTGTAAGTGTTCTTAACCAAGAGAAATGATTGAGTGGACCTTTAACCGGTCCCCCCTCCCCCACTTTTGAATAAAATAGGCAATTTTATTCAAAAACTCCCCCCTCAATCATTTCTCCTTAACCCGATGCGGTGCTACAGTCAACTTGTATCAACTCAAAACAACATAAACAAGCAAATAAAGAATGGGAAGGGACTGTTGATGTCGTTAGTAGGAACCGAAATCACAGAAGGTAGAGAAGAAATGGGAATGCTTCTACTTTGGTCAGTAGAGAAACCATCTAATAGGGTTATCTGCAAACTAATTAGCATTGCGATGAACTTTAATTACGAAATAACCTGATTGAAAAAGGAGATTGAGATGCTGGCGAGCTTAGTGGGTATTTCGCATAACATTTTTTCTCTGTCTTTATAAATGGAGTTGATTTAGAAAATGTAAATAAAAAGAAAAGGAAAGAATTTCATACTTCTAGAATTTTTCATAATTTTCAACGAGGCCAACCGTTCAACGTTCTTTTACGCACGAACCTTCCCTTTGTTTATTTATTTTTTCTTTTTCACTTATAATTACATATATTTTTTTAATTAAATAAGTAGAGTGAAAATCTGAGTCTTTGTAATTCCATCTTTGCCCCTGATCATTCCTCACGATCTCTCTATAAATTCAGCCAACACAGTCCCCCATTTCCATGTCTCGTGTGCCTTTGACAGTTCTAGAGACAAAGAAAATGTCGTCCAAGGTCAGCACCCTTTGCATGGTAGCCCTCCTCCTCTTCTACACACTAACCTGTGCCACCGCCCGGCCGGAGCCCGTTTTTTCCGACGCCACTCCGATGAAAACCCAACACGTGGTACGTACATATATAATTAAGCTTCAATTCCTGATCAATCCTGATTCCTGATCATATTATTTCATTTCTTAGCTTCCAAATAACCAACTTTAGTTTCTCTTTAACATATTTGATATCTCTTTTCTGTAGGATGCTGAAGCAGAGAAGGTAATGGAAGAGGAGAGCTGTGAAGGAGTTGGGGAAGAAGAGTGCTTACAGAGAAGAACACTTGCTGCTCATCTCGACTATATCTACACGCAGAAGCATAAGCCATGAAATCCGTCATACTATATATATATATATTATTTAGTATCGTTTCTGGGTTATTATAATACCCTGTAATTTCATTTGTAAGTAATAGCTGCCATATTTAGGCTCTGTTTCAAGAGCTTAGAGCTTAGTTTATCATTGTCTTATATATAGAGATTATCTAGTTCTTTCAGTCTAAATTATGGTAGAGACACTTTGGAGATTTCTCTTTAAGATTCTTTTTAATTTAAAGGCCCTCATGGTTATAAATTAACTTGCAAATTTAGAGAGAAGAGAGAGGGATAGCATCAAAATTGATGATCTAAATTAATTAACCTAAAACCAAAAGGCTTCATGTATGATCACGGATGATGCCTTCGAGTAGGATTTATCTGCTTAAATAAATTTTTGGCCGTCGAACCATGCACCTACATGTGAGTTTTATATGAGCTTTTACACATTAACTATTTAAATTGTTAGTAATTTATACATATAATTATTGTATATCCCAATTCAATAACAAGTTTCTTCCATTTAATAATAGAATCTTGATATGACTTGTTTTGTACATTACGGACCTTCATTGAATCATATATATAGTCTGACCAACTTATCTACCATATAATTAAGACTACTTAACCAAGATTTCAATAAAAACTGAAAAATAATGTAATCTTATACTAAGAACATGCCGCGTGCTAAGTCATGAGTTGTTTCAAAAAGTTTGAGCTAATAAAAAATTATATATTTAATCATTTAATTAATATTTTATACATGTTCAAGCCAAAACTCCATCCGGGTGCCATCAAACCCTTAGCAGCAGTTGCTATACATACATAAGTCTCCCACTGCAATTCATTCATTTCTTCTTATCAATAACTTCACATATATAGAAACTTTTTTGTTTTTTGAACCATTGATCAAAGCTCACGAGCCTAAAGTTCTTACATCACAAAGCATAAAGTTCTGCAAAATCATAACCACATGTTATGAGGTTACATAGTTATTGATAAAAACAAAATTCTTACAATAAAGTACTATTTATAACTTTCATCTTCCGTTAATCGATGTACAAAAATAATTAAAGAGCAGTTCTGCTCCAAGCAGATTAGATCTAACTAAGAGATGGATAGCCAAATATCCTTAAAAATATATATATATATAGTCAAGGTCTTAATTTTTTGAGTAATGTGTGTTTATGGTTGTTTAATTACCTTATCCCATAATTATATTAGTTGAAAATTGAAATGGAAATTACTGTGTAGTCAACAATCTAGGCGTGGGATATTAATTGATTATGGAGTTTTGTGGCACAAGAAAACATAAAAATTTATTAGATAGGGACTTTCTCCATCTTATTAAACAAATAAAATCCAATCAAGATTGACTAATATTCTATCTATTCTTATTTCCTTTCCTCTAGCCTATTCTTTTTATTAACTTTAATTTCCTCCGTAATTTCATTGTCGGCATTGAGCTCAATCCCTTTGTTCCAGAAAGAAAATTCTTTCTTTAAACAAAGAAATGCTCACACAGTCGATCATAAAGGCAGGAGTCTGGCCTAAAAATATGACAAAATTAAGCACACATTGTTGTATGTGTGCTTTGTCATTTTGTCTACTTGGGATTTGCAAAATGTTCTAATAATTGATCGTCTACCATTATTACCACCCATGTGTCTTGAGCTTTGTGCAAAACATTACCAAATGAACATCCTAAGATGGGCTGCAATGGGAAATTTCTGCAGGAAATTAACATCTACTGTTTTTGAGAAGACTATGGTTGCCCCTTTGTAGCCTTTCCTTAGCTACATACAAGAAGGTGCATGCATACATTTTATGTAATAATTATGCACCCATATTGGGAGGTTTCACTACCCAATGACCACAATGCAACCCAATGTCTAGAAAATGACAGTATGCATCATAAAGACCTACCAACTCAAGTACTCAACTCATGGTTCCCCCACCTTTGGTTGAAAACCCAAGCACCACATCCACATACGTTGGCATGATCACAACTTTACCATTCAATCACCTTGCCGCCTAGGAGTATTGTTGTCCACTGCCTTAACTACAATTTTAGTGGGGTTAGGTTTAGCTTTGGCTGAAGCTACTCCAATTAAGTGTGTGCTTACGGCTCCTTACGCCCACATATTTTTAGTATAATTTTAGTCATGTATATATAAATTTTTGAATACTTTTTTCTTGTAAGTTGATTTTTAAAGGTGAGCTCTACTCAATGTTTGTATCATTTGGTATTAGAAACAGCTACCACGTCGAGTGTGGATCGGACGTAGTTCGTCTAATATGAGATCGAATGAGTTTTGTCTTTGTGGTCGAGTCACAAAGAGGACGACTTATGTGCTAAATTAAAATGTTTAGTATTATGTATGAGTATAATATTAAGTCGTTGAATACTAATAGATACATGGAGCCGCCAAAAGATAAGCGGTTATCATCATCATGTCAGTGTCTATAGAGCGGGCCGATGTGGAGTTCCGCTGCGAAGCGTGATGATATATATGTTACGATCCTAAGTATATATAAGAAACTCTTGGACACCCTTCCATTACAAGTCAATTTTCAAAAGTTTGCATCAACGCTTGCGGCTCCGACCGTCTGTACCCTTCAAAATATTGGTTCTTCAGCAAGTACAGACTAATTAAGAACTTCCTACTTCCCCATGCGTCAAAGCTGGCTCAATGAGCTGACGTTTCCTGCTGCAATATTTTCACCATATCCCATTATCCCTCCCTCCCACCTATAAAGTATGCAAAGCTCAAAAAATTCAATGTCTAGATAGATTTAGGGTAAGACCGTCTAAGAGTTAATGCCCCAAGTGGGAATGGTCATAATGGCATCCATGAATCATTCTCTCTGGAACACAAAATGGTAGCCTGTCGATCGTGTGGACCATATATGACCAAAAATGAGAGTCATTATTGGTGTCTTTATTCGGCGGCATTTCCACGAATTTATCAGCAAAAGCACCAAGGGCGCCATCCTCTGTATCCATGATTACGACAACAATGGCGAATGGTGGTTGCCTGTTGGCTGACTATATATATATATATGTAATTAATAATGTTGACAAATCAAAGGCTGCAGAATTTCTTCATTACTGCCTTGACATTTCACATTTGGCGATTCCAAATTCATTTAATTAGTAATTAAATTTGAAAATATGGGGATTACGTCTAGACCGTACATTTCCAAATTCCATTGGCCGGAGTTGACAAAGTCGGTTTCTCTGGAACTTTCTGCAGCGGGTTTTCTAGTTCTGTGGCTGGCCTATCCATTGGGCTATGTCTCAACCTCCCATTGCATTTGTGGACTTTTTTGTTTTTTTTGTTTTTTTTCAAAAAGAGAAAAGAAAAGAAAAAGCAGGCCGTGGATTATATCTACGTGACACTTTAAAAATAGTCACTACACACGGGCGGAGTCAGGAATTTTTTGGTTGGGATCCGAATCTATATATATATATATATATATAGGGATTTGATTCTATACGTCCACCCTCATGTGAGGGGTTGTTGTACAGTTGTTGTATTGGTGTTGTAAATCTAACATTTTTCATATATATAGTCTTTTTATATATGCTCACGTGTAAAATAAGGCAGACAAGCCTTAAACTTGGCTTCTTACGAATAAAAAAGTGTTCTAGTTTGCGGTAGACATGTAAATAATAATAATAATAATAATAATAATAATAAAAAATCCAAAAAATAACTTGGTATATCCTTCGAATTGTGCTCAACAACGGTCTTCCATAGAATAAAATTCATCTTTTATTATTTCTGTAGTGAAATCCTTAAATATTTATTTCTCAATATAAACTAGCAAATGGTCTGCTAGAAACTCATATTTCATTTTACTACGTAATCTAGTTTTTACTAGTAGAGTAATTTTTTTTTTTTTGGGGGGGTTGAATTTCATTTTTGTCGGGGACATCATATGATTAACCCTTAAAAATAATTTTTTTTCAAGGGTTTTGAAATTTTATTTCTGGGAGGCCATGGAACCCCTACCTTCTAAGCTCTAAGTGTCTCTTCCCCTGCACAATAAAAACTCACATGCTCAAAGAATTCATGACACTTTTAAAAATTGAGTTGGAGAAATTCATAAAACCTAATTCCTCCAACCCAATTTGTAGAAAATTTATATCTATAGGTCAACCTTAATATGACCAATTCAATTAAATGTGTAAGGCTTCTCAACCATAATCTACTAATTTTGTGTTTGGTTCAACGGTTATGATAAAAATTTCTAATTCTAAATGTCTGGTGTCAAGTTTAGATCGTATCGAAACATTGGTATAAGATTATATAAGTTAACTCTAACTCAACTCATTTAATTAAACAGGTCAAACTCTCAATCTTAACTTGAGAATTTCATATTGGATTCGTATCAAATTTATTGGTCATGTTAAAAATTATCCGAACTACTTAGGCCTTAGTGTCTTTTCGGCCCAATAAATCCTCCCAAACATTATGGGCCAATTTAATCCGACACGCCCTTCGTTCCTAATCCAAAGGAACAAGGCCCAACTCAAACATCTACACCGATGGCCCGTACCTTCTGGCGCCAAACGGGATATTCTCCCGCCATATTAACTCGCTGCACAAGAAGCACCGAATCCTGAACCTCAGAACAAGCTGTGAACAATGGGCAACGAAGGCAAGCACTACTGGCTTTTGAAGACGGAGCCAGGAGAGTGGTCGTGGGAGGACCAAGCAGCCAACGGAGGCGTGACCAAGTGGGACGGTGTCAAGAACAAGCAAGCCCAGAAACACCTCAAGTCCATGAAGCTCGCCGACCTCTGCTTCTTCTACCACTCCGGCGCCAAGGCCCGTCGCGTCGTCGGCGTGGTGACCGTCGTGAAAGAGTGGTATGGTGACGGTGATGTTGGCGGTGGTGCAGTGGATGTGAAGGCAGTCGGGGAGATGAGGAGCCCGGTAGACTTGAAGGAGATGAAGGGGGATCGTGGGTTGAATGGTTTCGCTCTGTTTAGGCAGCCGAGGCTGTCGGTTGTGCCGGTTCCGGAGGAAGTGTGGGAAAGGGTTTGTGATTTGGGAGGTGGGTATGAAGGCGATGGGAAAGATGATCGTGTTCAAGATGATGATGGAGGTGATGGAGGAGAAGACTAGACCCCAGCATTAGGTGCTTGATAGGTGTTTGTAAATTTGCCCCAATATCCTCACTTCCTTCTTTTTGTAGCAAAAATTACTGGGAAGTATGATGTAGCTTGTTTTGTTTAGTGCTTTTGTTTTGGTTTATAGTGTTTTGGCGGAAAGGGAAAAGCATGTTGGGTTTGGGGGAAATGTAAGTTTTATATGTCTAGAAAGTAGATGTGAAGTAAGGAGTTTTTAGCTTGAGTTTTCTGGCTAAATTGCTGCTATATTTGCTGATTGTTTTATCTATGGTGAATGCAAGCAACTGCTTTAGCCTAGATTTCTGTGGTAGAGAAATCCTTGGGAGACAACAATTAAGCGAACCTAACTGGCTAACTATGTGTAGTGATTCAGGTTTGGGTAGGAGCGTTGACTACTGAACCAGAATGCATAACTGATGGTATAGTTAGGTTAAATGTGTGGAGGGAGGCTAGGAATGGATAGGTTTGGCAATACGGGTCGGCGGGTTTGGATTCGTGTCAACCTGACTGACCCGATAACACAATCGAGTCCAACACGAACCGACCCGATTATTAATCGGATCATAATATTAAACCCGAACACGGCCCGATAATGAGTCGGGTTACATGACACGAACTTGACGAACACGTTTAGTTAACGCGTGCTCAGTGCTCACCGGCACCGCCTCACCCCACAGGCCACGAGGACACGAGGTGATGTGGTAGAGTAGGTTCGACTGGGCTTAGACAGTTGGATCTAAGAATCTATCCGACAGTCGCAGATTTCAGAGAATTTGCCGTGGTTGATCAACGACACTGCCCAGTTGACCACCAAGGGTAGGCTGTAGTTCACGTCGATGGCATGCCTGCCACTGATAAAAGTAAAAAAAATAAAAATAAACGTGTTATAATCTGGTTGACCCGAACTTGATTACTTCAAACTCAAACTCTGTATTTTCGTGTCGTGTTTGTACCGGGTTCATGGGTTATGTCAAAATTGACAACCCTAGGAACGGACCTCAAGTGCTTGGACGTATTGTATCCAAGTTCTTGACGTGGGTTCGATCCCCCAAAGCTGTCGCTCAAGCCTCAAAGGGTCAGTCAACTGGGTCTATGATGCTAAATAAAAAGAGGAACACCTGTAGTTGTATATGTGCATAGCCGCATATGTATCATAAATTCTTGAATTAACTCACAATTTGAAATCAGTCTCACTTTTTAAAAATCAATTTTTATTCTTTAAATTTTTTGTGGACTTGAAATTGGACATTCCGTGAATTTTCTATTGAAATTTTTGACATCCGTTAGTGTCACGTTAGTATTTTTGCAACATCACCTTAAAATAATATATTTTTAGTTTTTTTATAAATGATTTTTTTTTTAAAAAAAATTTTAAAAGAATAAAGAAAAACAAATGAAATTCTGACTAGAGATAAAATAGAGAGTTTGATGAAATGAGTTCTCTTGATATACTCAACTAAATTTAAAGGGAAGTTTGAAATTGAGAGGTTGTTGGGGGATGCTCAAAGATGCGGAATGTGGTGGTTGGTCAACGCACCCTAAGTCGTCGTTGTAGAAATGGTAAAGTTGAACCATACTGATGGTATTCTCATTCATCCATAGACTGACAGAGAGCTCTCAGATCTTGGTGTCGTGGGTTTAGAGGGCAGGCAACAAGTTAAATGGGCGAAGGGCGAAAACTATTGCAAAACTCTTGTAAGTTGATAAGCTCATACATTTATTTCTCATATGGTTTCTTTATTTCTTTTTCTTTTTCTGAGCTCTTTCTTTGTTTTTCACTTTTTCTTTCCTTGCACGGTGTTTTGTTGGGGGTGGGGTGGGGTGGGGTGGGTAAAGACTTGAGATTTTGGAATTGATTCTTGCCTTCATTAGAGTATGGGAGCTAGAACTTGGGATCGGAGCCTTTTATCTTCTTTATTTTTGTTTTCATTTTTTTGAGATCTTGTGCAAAGTAACGATACACTGGGGACCCCCAGCAGCCCCTTTTAACTAAAATAATGATGTTTTAATGTAAAATGTCCTTTAATGTCACATCAAAAGACATTTTTGTATTAAAACATATTTTTTAATACAAAAGGGGTGCTGGGGGACGGTAAGACGTCCCCCATGTATCATTACTCTCTTGTGCAATACCCCAAAAAGTGGCGGAGACTCTTATTTGGACGGTGTGACAGTACATAAGAGAGCGAGGGGGAAGCACGTGCAAGTCACAGAACACAGAAGACTGGTTGGGCTCTCCGCTCTCCAATGCCTACGTTGGGGTGGTTGAATCACTCTAATGACCGAGGGATGGTTCGGCCACCCATGACCTTTCCCTCTATTATGTATTGTCACATTTTTAAATGTCCCTTTTTTCTTTTTTTAAATAGTTTTGTTGAACTTTTTGTTTATCCTTAAAACATAGATACCAAAAGTAAATCGACATATTTATTTCTCAAAGCGTATCCCCAGCCATGAAATTGTTTTGGAGTTGCCTATATATATTTATGGGGATTTGATTCTTACACAACACCACCACAACAACTACACAACACCCCCTTACATGGGGTGGGCCTCACACACTGAGCCCCACTCCTATATGAGAAGGTGTTGTGCAGTTGTTGTGGTGATGTTGTAAATTTATCATTTTCCATATTTATGTAAGTGATAATTTCCTTCTCATTCTCCAGTTTTAAAGTTGCTTTCTGGTTTTCCTGTATTAATTGTATTCAGGGTCCAAGTGGACAAGCAAGTGTTTAGGTGGTCAAAGTGAACAAGTGAGAAAGACGGAAAGAGAGAAATCATTTATGACTAATGGAGCCACCTTATTAGAGGATCTGATTGCTTCTAGTAATGGAAAATGTAATCCCATTCGCAATTTCTCTGCTGAGGAGCTCATCAGGGCAACGAACAACTTCGATTCAAGTCGCATTATTCAAATTTGTTCATTATTTAAACAAAATCAGATTATAGTTGATGAGCTTGATGATACTGATCGAGTGACTTATGCTATGTATAAGGGTTCTCTAGATGATCGCCCAATCATTGTTAAGAAGTTCACGGATTCTCAAGATGATCGCCAAATCATTGTTAAGAAGTTCACGAAGTTTTCCAGCTGGGAGAGCGATAAAGTTAGGTCCTTCCCTATCCGTGACATTGTCATAGCAACCCAGATGAGCAACCATAAGCATGTTTTAAAGCTCTTAGGCTGCTGTTTAGAGTTTCCTATACCGGCTCTTGTGTATGAATACGCAGCGAATGGAGCTCTCAATGATCAAGGAGGCTTTGGAGATGATGAACTCCTACCTTGGAAGATCAGGTTGCGGATTTCTAAGGAGCTTGCTAATGCACTTACATATCTCCACACTGCTCTTCGCAGGCCAGTCATCCATAGGGATATAAGACCCAGCAGCATCTTTTTGGACAACAACTTCGTTCCTAAACTCTGCAACTTCTCAGTCTCAATAACAATCCCTCTTCACGAAACTCATGCACGTGATGATTTGGAAGATACATTTGGGCACTCTGACCCTGACTCTTTAGCATCCGGCTTTGTTACAGAGAAAAGTGACGTCTATGGCTTCGGTGTGCTTTTACTTGTTTTCTTAACAGGGAAAAAAGATACAAGTACTCTTCGTTTGGAAGGAAAATATCATTCATTAATTAGATATGTGGAAGATCATGTTCGAAATGAGAAGGTAACTGATATTGTGGATCCTAATATTTTGAGGGAGGGAGGGGGAGATGGGCAAGCGCAACAAGTGGAAGCTTTTTTAGCACTAGCGTTGGCATGCACACAAGAGAAAGGTGAAGAAAGGCCTGATATGATTGATGTGGCAAAAGAGCTCATGCGGATTGACAAGTCCAAATGATCTTTCCTAGTTAGCTCGATCTGTTCAAAGCTTATTATCAGAAGTTGTCATGATTTAATTGGTTTGGTTTGGTTTGTTAATGCTTTTTGGAATGTGTTTTTATTTATTATTTTGAAAAAGTATTCTGACGTGACATGAAGGCTTACAGATTCAGGCTGACACCAGTGTCAACCTTTGTGTAAAAGGATTTTATTTCTCGCATCGTATTGTTTATATAGCCATGTACGATAACATATATCCAAGAAAATAAGGTGGTATAGTAATCTTCTGCAGTGTATGAGTATCAAATCCTTAATCTTGTGAGACTTTGCAAATTGGAAAGTTGTTTCCAAACACATTTTGTTGGTTTGGAATCAGAAAACTTGTTTCCAAAACAACAACCAAACATGCTCTAACAATTGCAAAGCATGTAAAAAAAAACAAGAACCTTTGTGTTTCTTACTGTTATATTGATGTTTTAATGTAAGTTTCTTATAATATCATGTCAACTTTTAAACAATTAAATTTAATTGTAGCTGACATGATAGCTATTATGTGCACTGTCACGTCAGTTTGTAAATGCATATGATATTTATAATCACGTCAATAACTAAGTAATTAAATTTGATTATAATTGACATAATAAACATCACGTGTAAATTGTAATCCACACAAATGAGGCTATAAAAACCAAAGCAAAACAGAACCAACACATGTCTTGCAATTAATTAATAATTAGTTCACTAAAATAAATTGAACAAGGAAAAGTAGTGTAAAAGCAACTTGATTTAGTTTGTTGAGTGAATGAAACTTGAAATTTTTTTTGAGCATCTATGAAAGGGTAATGTCAAAACGCCCTGTTTTAATGTTGCACTTACATGAACCAAATTCAAGATGAAAGTAATTAGCTCTAACAAAAATCATTTTCAAAGAACACAGGGCCACTTTTACCTTCGGTAAAAAGTTCAAAAATACTTTCTTTTGATACAAGGGATTGAGCCCAGAGATTTGGGTATGAGAGTTGCTTTTGATCTTAATGGTTGAGGAGTGGGTGGCATGGGAAGTCGGGTTGGATTTTGGGTTTGCTGCTGTTTATTTGATGGGATTATGTGGAAGGTCTAAATTTGGTCAATATCAGATTACATAGTAGGACTCTTTTTGTGTATGTGTGTGTCTAGTTCTTGCGATTCTTGGCTGATTAAGTTGATATTATGCTCCGTTTGTTTCGGCGTAAAATGATTTCTGAAAAATGATTTTGGTATTTTTCGGTGTTTGGTATGGGCGAAAATAATAGTTAACCAGAAAATGATTTCTGTTTGACCAAAAATGCTTAATAAATTTCGGAAAATGATTTACGATTTTTAAAAGCGTAAATCGTTTTTCGAAGACGCCAGATGCTTTCGATCCCTTTTAAACAACGCAGTTGACCTTCACGCTCAAGCAGTCGACCACCTTTGAAATCTTGCCGGTACCGGAATCCGACAACATCCGGTCAATGTCGCCGGAATCCGGCCACCTTCGCCGGAATTCGGTCAGCCCAAATTTTGGCGACCAAACTGGTCGTATTCTGGCCTTTATCTCGAATTCTGGTTATATTAGCCGGAATCCAGTAAAAGTGGCAAGAATCCTGATGGTCAGTGACGGAATCTCGTCATCGATGATTTTCATATTATTTTATATTAATATTTATATATTTTGAATAACAATTAATTTTTATAGGTTAATATGATTGAATGAAAAGTATAAAAAATATTTGTGATTTTCCGTACGCGCCAAACACCGAAAAATGATTTCGTAGAAAAATATTTTCCAGAAAAATGACTTCCCTGAAACTATTTTACGACGGAAACCATTTTACGTCGAAACAAACAGAGCATTAGTCACCGATGTTTTTTTTTGGTCTCATTCTTATCGTTCTTATTATTTATTGCTTTTTTATTTAGAAAGTCTATTGGAATTTCTTGAACTTAATTTTGGCATGATATAGGGGGTTTTCTATTAGACTGCTTCTTTAGGCTCTTTGAAAAATAGTGTGGCACTTTCAATGCCTGAAACTGTAAGGGGAAATTTAACTTCAAGAGTTACATGATTGAAGACTGAAGACAGTATTCTCATTGTTTTCAATAATAAACTTGCTTTTAAGGAATTGTCTTTATTGCATATCTTTTGGAAGTACTAATGATGATTGTGAAAACAGAAAGCAGACTTAACCAATTAATCTAAGTCACATCATTAACAGCTGCTCATATTATGAAAAAAATTTCAGAACTCTGTGACCTTAACCAATCAAATAATGCTGTCTTCATTATTTAACCTATCATTGTTACAGATTTAACTAATCTATGTCAGTCTGTGAGCCTAATAATGGGAGTGACTTAATGAGGAGCTTAGTTGCCAAATTATCTGGACTTAACCAATGAGAATGGACTACAACTTTCAGAAGAAAAAAAAAACCCATACTTATTTTTTATTTTCTTTTAGTTTTGTTTTGGGGATTCTTAGGTGGGTGTAAAGAGTTAAAATAATAATAATAATAATAATAATAAAAAAAAAAAACCGAAGGATGTGGTGGTTGGGAAACACACCCTAAGTCGTCGTTGTAGAAATGGGAAAGTTTAAGGCTTTAAGCATACCGATGGGATTCTCATTCATTCATAAACCGACAGAGAGAGCTCTCGGATCTTGGTGTCCTGGTTCGAGACTCGAGAGGACGAGCAACAAATGGACAAAGGGCGAAAACTATTGCACAACTCTTGTAAGTTGATAAACTATTACACCCTTGTGGCGGTGGTTTTATTGGGCTTGGACGGTGGTGATGATTGATAAGCCAGCTGGGCCAGGTGCTAAGGCAAAGGGACGCTATAGCTAGCCTCTAGAGAGAGACTGAGAGAAATTTGTTTTTATTATTATTTTAATTTATAAAAAACTAAAAATATATTATTTTAAGGTAATGTGGCAAAAAGGTTTACGTGATACTAACGGATGTCAAAATTTGGACGGAAAACTCATGAAATGACCCATTTTAAATTTGCAAAAAAATGAAGAAGTGAAATTAATTTTTAAAAGTGAAAAATTGATTTCAAATCGCGCGTTATCTCAAAGATTCATGATATATTTACCTTTGTATAATCAGTTGCGGAGCCAGGAATCTGTCTTAGTAAAGACGGAATTAAAATAATAAAATATAATGATAAATAATTTTTTTTGTTCTTTTTATATACTATATTTTTATCATTCATGGTGTTTAATTTTGGTTTTGGGTTGGGTTTTCTTAGTTCAATATCAGCCCAGATTTGAGGGTAATTTTTAGTTTTTAAGAGTGTTGTTGCCGCTGAGTTGGGGTTGGGCTAAGCTATCTTCTTTCTTTCTATTCTTTTTTTTTTTTTTTTTTTTTTTTTTTTTTCTTCTTCTTCTTCTAAGCAAATACAGGAGAATAAATGTTTTGATTTAATTTGTTGGGGCTTATAACCTTGTAGGGGCATAATAGAGTTTGAGTTAAAAAATTACACATATTTTTTTTTCCCAGTCATTTAGGAGGGGCAGACAGGGGTATCTCTGCCACTGTGTATAATCATTGCCATATTTTTAAGGCCTCAAGTTCATAAATTGGAGTAATATGCTATCAACAAATGATGTGATGCCAAATCTATGTTCTTTCCACGGTCCTCTTGTGACACGTACCCTATCGTGGTGTTGGTCGTCATCATCCGGTGCTTCTGCTTCAACAACGGCCTCGTCGGAGTTCCAATGTCCGGCGCGTGGCTAGCACACACCAAGGAGGTCCCCTCTTTGGCCGACGCGTGCAGGCCACGCCCTATCTTCCAAGACTTGGTGGGTGGCGTCGGGTGGTCCATTGAGGTCGTTTGCCGTAGGGAGGTTTATGGAGCTGGCGAGTGTTCCACACGCGCTGTCACCGTAGCTCAAACACTTCTTTTTTGGCCGAATTTTTGTTTGATTTTTCTGTTGTTTTTGTTTTGCCAAAGTCTGTCTATGAATTTGCAGCTATTACTAGTCTTTTTTTTAGGGCTTATTAGCTCGGACTAGCACTCTCATTTTTAGTAGTGGAGCTTAACTGTTAGTCTGTTAGAAATTGGCTCATAATGCCTGATCTAGTAGTATTTATGTATTTGTAAGTAGTACCAAAGTTAATTTTTTTTGACTTAGTATATAAGATATTTGTACTTCTACTCATTGTGACGTGTCTTCATCTTCTTACTAGTAATACAAGGAATTCTTCTTCCTTTGTTAAAAAATAAAAAATGACGTAATTGGCGTGCGCACTAAGAAACTACCGGAAAGCCCTCTTTGTAGTATTTCTTTAGAGAAGACGAAGAAAAAAATGGCGAACTGCCGTGTGGGCTCCACAAGGTTGTAAAGACGAGGCCGGCCTGACTCCTTAACAGGCGGGTGTAAAGAGTCAACAAAAAAAAAAAAAAAAAAAAAAAAATAGACCGAAGGAATGTGGTGGTTGGTAAATGCACCCTACGTCGTCGTTGTAGAAATGGGAAAGTTTAAGCATAGTGATGGTACGTATTCTCACTCATTCATAGACTGACAGAGAGCTCTTGGATATTGGGGTCCTGCAGGGTCGAGACTCGAGAGGACAGGCAACAAATGGACAAAGGGCGAAAACTATTGCACAACTCTTGTAAGTTGATAAGCTTATACATTTATTTCTCATATGGTTTCTTTATTTTTCTGAGCTCTTTCTTTGTTTTTCTTTATTTTTTTCTTTCCTTGCACGGTGTTTTAATTTGTTGGGGGTGGGTAAAGACTTGAAATTTTGGAGTGGAGCTCCCTTTCAAGAAAAAAAAAAAAAAAAAAAAAGGAGTAAGGGAGCTAGAACTTGGGCATCTTCTATTTTATTTATTTTTGTTTTTATTGAGAGGGAGAAGCACGTGCAAATCACATAAGAGCGGTTGAGCTCTTTGATGTGAAGAGTGATTAGTACACAACAAAGTTATGCACAACTCCCGCACAAGTCTCACCAATGTGAGTGATTATGTAAGAGTTGTGCACAACTTTATCGTGCAAGGATAATTTTTCCGTCAATGCCTTGGTTGGGGTGGTTGAACCACTCCAATGACCGAAGAGACGGTTCGGCCACCCATGTAATCCTTCCCTCTCTTTATTTATTGTCATGTTTTCAACTATTAGTTTAAAATGAATGGTTCATATTAGAGTTATTGTACGGTGGGTATTGCACGAGATTTCAATTACATTACCATGCCTACGGTCCAATATCTAGTACAATTTTTTTAAAAAAATAAAAAATAAAAAATTGAACCTTTTGTTTATCCTTAAAACATGGATCCCAAAAGTAAATCGACATATTTTGTTTTGGAGTTGCCTATATATATTTATGTAAGTGATAATTTATCATTTATGATCATTTTCTTCTCATTCTTCAGTTTTAAAGTTGCTTTCTGGTTTTCCTGTATTAATTGTATTCAGGGTTTGAGTGGACAAGCAAGTGTTTAGGTGGTCTAAGTGAACAAAAGAGAAAGACGGAAAGAGAGAAATCATTTATGACTAATGGAGCCACCTTATTAGAGGATCTGATTGCTTCTAGTAATGGAAAATGTAATCCCATTCGCAATTTCTCTGCTGAGGAGCTCATCAGAGCAACAAACAACTTCGATTCAAGTCTCATTATTCAAATTAGTCCATTACTTCCACGTAATGGGATTATAGTTGATGAGTGTGATTATGATTCTGATCAAGTGACTTATGTTATGTATAAGGGTTCTCTAGATGATCTGTGAAGACCGAGAAATTAAATAGGGAGTTCAACGACTAATAAGATTATATTTATTAAATTGATGTGCTCGATATTTATATGATGGAAATAAAATACCATGGTGTTAAGATGAATAAATTATAGGAGGTCTCATTTGAGTAAATAATTAAGCACAATAACCAATGTGTTGATAAAATTAAATGTGGGGGTTAAATAGTAATTAACAAATAAAAGAATTAAAGTTGAGGGGCATTTTAGTAATTTTCCTCTTTTTCTCCCTTATCCATTTTCTTTTCCTTTTCTTTTCTTTCTTTTCTTTTTCTTCTATTTCTCCTCGGTGGACAGCAGTCCACGACTGCTTGTTCTTCTTCTTTCTACTTCTCCTTCTCTGTTCTTCTTTTCTTCTTCGTTCTTTCTTCTTCTACCCGAGCAACAGAGAGAGTCGGAGAGACTGAGGGAGGAGAGAAACAGAGAGAGTGACGTGAGAGTGAGAGATCGAGAGATGTTGAGAGAGAGATGAGACTCGGGAGAGGGAGTGAAGAGCGGATCCGGTGGATCCGTGTGGGGAGACCCGACGGGGCTGGGGAGAAATCCGACCCCTCAGGGTTCCGGTTGCTGGTTGGTGGTGCTGGGTCGTCGCCGGCAGAGCCAAAGCCGACGATTTTCGGCGGAGCCCATGTGCCGTGACCCGCAACCCGCTTGACCCGTGAAGGGAGAACCCGGGCGGTTCGTGGACCCGTGAGCCAAACCCGAACCATCCGGAGGTCCGATCCTCCATGTATGACGGCCAGAAGCCCATTTTCGACTTGCCAAGGTGTTTTCCGGCCTAACCCTGTAGATCCGTGACCCAGAACCGGTACGACCCGCGACCCAGTGACCCGCAACCCGAAAATCCAGAAAACCAAATTCTCTAAGGGCGTTTTCCGGCGACTGCCAGTGGCATTTTTCGGTGGATTTTCTATGAAAATCCTTGGGGTAATTTCTTATAACCTATGATGGTTTATTTGGGGATTGATTTGATTATTATCGAATTGGGTTTGATAATTAGGGGGGCTTTTCAATCGATTGTGTTTTGACTATGCATAGTTTAAGAATTGATGAATTTGAATCGATTGTATGGGTTTTTGCGGGCTGTCTACTGATCTGGGAGCTCGAGTGTTCACTGTTTTGGGCGGCGGAACACTGTGTGTGTGGGCTGTTTTGTGGATTTTTCTGAGCATAGCCGAATAGGGCTTATGTATGAGGTTGTTGATTATTAATTGGGTTAATTGACTTGGTTTTGTGGGCTGGATTTATGTATATGGTTCTTGATGATTTTGGGTAAGATAGCTACTAATTTGGGAGTTAGTTTTGAGGTGATGTTGGTTGTTTCTCTATTGAATGTTGTTGTGGAATTTCTTAAAGTGTATGGATGTTGAGTCGGAATCTAGGACTATGTTTGGAATTTCCATTTGGTTTGATGGATGTTTGGTGAAATCCAAATTTGGTTTTGGGTTGATGATTTTGATGAAGCTTAGCTTAGCTCTTGGTGGCAATTTATCTTAAGGAATTATGTTAGATTGTGTAATACAATTTTAGTCTTCATGTAAGTTGATGAGGATTGGTCTTGATATGTAAATGAGGATTTTGATGATATGTTGGATAAGGTTGATTCCATTGAGTTAGATTCTTTGTTTTGGTTTAATTGGATGCTTTAAGGACAATGGATTGTCAATTAGTAATTAAAGTCCTCATCTTGGTACTAAGTGAGGAATGAGAAATAAGATAAGGAAAATAAGTAGGTAGTAATTAATGCATTTAGATCCTATAATCTAAATTACTGGGATAGTTAGAAACCGATAAGGATAAAGTATATTAGTAGTTATAAATCTAGAGCATAAGGTTAATAAGGGGGACAACAATTGAAACATAAATGTCGAGAAGTTATAGATTGTCCAAATAACCCTAAGTTAATATGTATAAGCTAATAGACTTATAAAACCTATAAATGTGATATAAATCAATTATGTAGCAAATTAGTAGCTAATTCACCTATCTATATACACATAGTACCTATGTGTATCATCGGTTAGGTTTAAGAGTTGTATATGTATATGTATATGTATATGTATATATGTACATATATACATATGCATGCATACATACTAAATATATATGGTTAACTTAGTAAATAAGCAACACGCTATAAAAAATGATTAACATAGATGATGAGGTGCAACAATAATAAATGAGCTAGTAAAAGGAGTAAATACATTTTATGATAATAAACAAGATACAATAGGAACAAAAAAAAACCAATGGTAAGTTTAATAATAGCTTAAGGTGTCTAGCTAGCTTTAGAAGCGAGTGATGTGACGTGTGAGCACGCGGGTAGTTAGGATGTCATAGAGGATGTAATTCAATAGCATAGTCTAATGCTACCAATGTTTGTAGGATGGTGTTGTAATTGGAGGCTTCAATGGGTTCTCCAATGTAGAGTTCGAGTAATTGGAATCCAGTGGGAGTTCGAGTCGGGAGTCTAATGCAGCCAAGGTGGGTATTCCACTCATTGAGAAAATATATATTCTTATATCTATTGGATTGATAAAAATATATATATTGTTATTGAAACTGAACCAACCATATGATGAAATGTATATGCTTTGAGATGATTTATTTAGTTTCGATTATGTTTAAACTATATCAATGATGTTAAAGAGATAGTGTAAGAGTGAAAAGTATTGACTAGATTTAAAGTGTTGAGTTCTGCGGTTGAGATTTAAATTATGCAAATTGTTTGAGAACATGTCATGTTGAAACTGCGTAGATTTGATAAAGAAATTAAGTTTTGAATGTCTTCGAAATGATCGATAAAATGCTGGATTTGTTTAGTTTTAAAAGGGCGTGATTTAACAACTGCATGATTTCAGCGTGACACAGTAGTGCAATATATACTGGTCAAGCACGGAACATTGAGCATGTAGTATAGAGCATACATACCAGCAGTATCAGTATATCAGCAGCATAACAGTATCAGCCCCAGTTCATGCATAGCATTATAGCATTGTTTTGTGAGAGTTGTTTTTATGTTATGAGTAGTTTTACTAGACGTATTGGTATGCATAAGAGTCTTCATGAAAAGATCTTATGTATATTTTTATCGGATGGTCACATGTGTTAATAGCATACATTGAACTTGAAAGTACATGGATACATGACTACCCAGGTGCGAGTAATGGCATGTCTATGAGTAAGAAAGTTGACTGTTCTTGTTCTTCAGGAAAGATGTGTTAGCATGATTGAGTTTAACTCTAGTGCTCTCATGATCTACTGACGTCAAGACACGAAACTGGAATACGATTAGAGATGGTGTTGCGAGTGTTTTGTTGAAGGATGTTATCCTAGTACGGAAGAGTAAGATGCCATGTTCTTTGCTTAAGACCTATGTGTATACGTGATATCTGTGATGGAGTGATCGTGTGCACATATGTCCAAGCGACCGGTGAAAAGTATTATTATAGAGGGATCTATATGTAGAAACTTCCAAGGAGGGATGTCTGGAACTTCTACATGTTTTCACAGCTATATAGTATGTTTTAAATGATTTCTGAATAGTCGGTGTTTGCTACATTAGCTGTTGGTAAATTGTGGCTAATATAGTGCTCGCACGACTAAATTAATATAAAGGTTGGTTCTTTGTGAAAACTCAGTTAGTCTTATATCACTGAGGTCTTAGTATGAGGTATACTAAGGCGGTGAACTCATAATTTCACCTATGCGGATGTGGATACCACCACAACTGTGTAGATGATGTTTCTTTGGCTGCAGGTACTTCGGTATAGTCGATGGGTCAGTAGCAGTGTGCTTGAGATATTATGACTGAAGCTCGCCGCGACAGTTGTAATTGTCGGACCACGGGTTGTCCACTATTTTATAGGTTTGGTATGGCTTGTGACGTTTGTGTCACTTATTCTTTGTTAAGCCATTATTGTTATAGTGTTAATAAGACTCAAACAGATAGATGTTAAATGACTCTTTGTTGTAATTAATTTGTGATAGATGTATAAGTTGTAATTTCTGCTATTCAGATTTATGTTTTCCGCTGCATAGATAGATGTATGTTATACTCTGATTATCAGGTACATGTTATGGGGCATGTGCCATATGTTGGCTGAGCGACACATAGTCGTGCCACTGCGATGACTCGTTTTATGTTTGTATAAAAAAAAAAAAAAACGGGTCGTCACATGATCGCCCAATCATTGTTAAGAAGTTCACAAGGTTTTCCAGCTGGGCGAGCGATAAAGTTAGGTGCTATGCTATCTGTGACATTGTCATAGCAACCCAGATGAGCAACCATAAGCATGTTTTAAAGCTCTTAGGCTGCTGTTTAGAGTTTCCTATACCGGCTCTTGTGCATGAATACGCAGCAAATGGAGCTCTCAATTATCAAGGAGGCTTTGGACGTGATGAACTCCTGCCTTGGAAGATTAGGTTGCGTATTGCCAAGGAGCTTGCTAATGCACTTACCTATCTCCACACTGCTCTTCGCAGGCCAGTCATCCATAGGGATATAAGACCCAGCAGCATCTTTTTGGACCAAAACTTCGTTCCTAAACTCTGCAACTTCTCAGTCTCAATAACAATCCCTCTTCACGAATCTCATGCAAGTGATGATTTGAAAGAAACATTTGGGTACTCTGACCCTGACTATTTAGCATCCGGCTCTGTTACAGAGAAAAGTGACGTCTATAGCTTCGGTGTGCTTTTACTTGTTTTCTTAACAGGGAAAGAAGCTACAACTCCTCGTTTGGGAGGAAATTAGCATTCATTAATTAGCGATATTGTGGAAGCTCATGTTCGAAATGAGCAGGTAACTAAAATTGTGGATCCTAATATTTTGAGGGAGGGAGGGAGGGGGAGATGGGCAAGCGCAACAAGTGGAAGCTTTTTTAGCACTAGCGTTGGCATGCACACAAGAGAAAGGTGAAGAAAGGCATGATATGATTGATGTGGCAAAAGAGCTCATGCGGATTGACAAGTCCATATGATCTTTCCGAGTTAGCTCGATCTATTCAAAGCTTATTATCAGAAGTTGTCATGATTTAATTGGTTTGGTTTGTTAATGTTTTTTGGAATGTGTTTTTATTTATTATTTGAAAAAGTGTTCTGATGTAACGTGAAGGTTGACAGATTCAGGCTGGCACCAGAATCGACCTTTGTGTGGAAGGATTTTGTTTCTTGCATTGTATTGTTTATATAGCCATGTATGATAATATGTATCCAAGAAAATAAGGTGGTTTAGTAATCTTCTGCAGTGTATGAGTAAGACACCCTTAATCTTGTGAGATTTTGCAAATAGAAACCAAACATCCTCCAACAATTGCAAAGCATGTAAAAAAACAAGAACCTTAGTGTTTCTTATTGTTATATTGATGTTTTAATGTAAGTTTCTTATAATATCATGTCAATTTTTAAACTATTATTTTTAATTGTAGCCGACATGGTAACTGTTTTATTTGTAGACTGTTACGTCAAATTGTAAATATATGTGGTATTTATAATCACATCAATTACTAAATAATTAAATTTGATTGTGACTGACATAATAAGTGCTACGAGCAATCCACACAAATGAGGCTATAAAAACCAAAGCAAAACAGAACCAACAAATGTTTTGCAATTAATCAGTTCTTGGTAAATATAGCTAAAATAAATGAAACAAGGAAAAGTAGTGTAAAAGCAACTCGATTTAGTTTGTTGAGTGAATGAAACTTGAAATTTTTTGAGCATCTATGAAAGGGTAATGTAAAAGCGCCCTGCGTTAATGTTGCACTTACATGAACCCAATTCAAGATTAAAGTAATTAGCTCTAACAAAAATTGTTTTCAAAGAACACTGGGCCACTTTTACCTTTGGTAAAAGTTTAAAAATACTTTCTTTCTTTTTCTTTTTTTTAAAAAAAAGGAAAGTCCTAATTTTGGAAGAAGTTTGAAAATGAAGATTTTTTTAAAAAGTTATATTTTTCAACACAATTTCAAATCAGTTATAAGGATCGTTTGGATTTGCAATTTTTAAAAGTATAATTTAAAAATAGCGATTTTAAAATATGTGATTTGAAAAAATAATTTTTAGAAATGCAATTAAGTGTTTGACAAAATCGCAGTTTGACCTTTAAAATCGCAATTTAATATTTAAAATTCTGAGTTTAAAAAAAAAACCCTATAGCCTGCGCTTTGAAAAATTAATTTCTGCATTTTCAAATAGTAATTTTTTAAAAATATAATTTTAAACCATTAATTTTTTACGATTTGGTTTAAAATCGTACATTTTATACACAAAATCTTAATCTTAAGGGAAAATTGCACCGTTGGTCCCTGTGGTATGCCATAATTATTTTTTACTCCCTGTGGTTGAAAAAATTATTGGGAGATCCTTATGGTAAACAATAATTACAAATCGATCCCTGGCGTCAAATTCTGTTAAATTTTTTAACAGATTCTGTCAAAATGCCACGTCAGCGACACGTGTCGCCATCTTATGGCGACACGTGTCCATCTTAATAAAAAAATATAAATTTATTAAAAAATAAATAAAAATACTTTTTTTTAAAAAAAAAAAAAAAAAAATCAAAAAAAAAAAAACTGTATGGGTGGCTTGGCCACCCATTTGGGGGTGGCCTGGCCGCCCCCAGCCACTGGGGTGGCCGCGCGCCACCCCCAGAGGCCGCAGGGGGTGGCGCGCGGCCACCCCCGGCCACTGGGGGTGGCTGCGCGCCACCCCGGACTTGTCTGGGGGTGGCGTGCGGCCACCCCCAGTTGTCTGGGGTGGCCATCGGGCCACCCCCTGTGGCTTGGGAGTGGCCGCGCGCCACCCCCGGCCACTGGGGTTGGCCGCGCGCCACCCCCTGCGGCCTCTGGGGGTGGCGCGCGGCCACCCCCAGTGGCTGGGGGCGGCCAGGCCACCCCCAAATGGGTGGCCAACCCGTTCAGTTTTTTTTTTTTTTGAATTTTTTTTTGAATTTTTTTTTTTTTTTAAAAAATAAGTTTATTTATTTATTTTTTAATAAATTTATATTTTTTTATTAAGATGGACACGTGTCGCCATAAGATGGTGACACGTGTCGCTGACGTGGCATTTGACGAAATCTGTTAAAAAATTTAACAGAATTTGACGCCAGGGATCGATTTGTAATTATTGTTTACCACAAGGATCTCCCAGTAATTTTTTCAACCACAAGGAGTAAAAAATAATTATGGAATACCACAGGGACCAACGATGCAATTTTCCCTAATCTTAAATGCATACTAAGACTTTAGGGTAAAACGACAAGACGTTTTAGGTGTTAAAAAGGGTTAAAAGCCAGAGGATATCACTGATTTTTCAAATAATACTAAGCCAATACGGCTTCTATCTTCTCTATCTATGCGGTCTTGGGTTTCAGAGAATGAGTCCGTTGCAAATGCAAACCCTAGCACCGACACGACCTCGTTTCGTAGAGCTCTTGAACCGCTCGTTTCTCAGGACCTTGAGCCTCCGAGCATTCTCATCGTCTTCCTCTGATTATGCCGACCAGTCTCGTGGTGGCCTCCCTCGTTTCTTTTCTGAAGCTCTCCCTCCTTCCAAGGCACTCTCTCTCTCTCTCTCTCTCTCTCTCTCTCTCTCTCTCATGTATATATATATTTGGGAACATACGGCCGTACACAAGCACAATCATGATTGACAATGTGTTTGTCTGGTGAGAAAATAGTGAGAGAGAAAGGGGACAGAACACTTAGTCATTTGTGGTTTTGTGTTTGTTTAATCTAAGCGGGAAAGTAGGACATTGAAGAATTCCTCTCGGGGTTTTGTGCAGAGTTATTGTTATTTTTCATCAACCTGGTGCAGTCAACTACCGGAGTGTTAAATTTGATTAGTAACTGGAATTTAATGGATTAGATTGATGATAAAAATTTGTTCTTAATGTGTGCAGCTGTTTGTGCTGTGAATTCGTTTTATTTTGTTCATGTTATGGTGATAATTGAGATCAGAATGAACAATGTATTGAATAAAGATTATAGTTTGTTTAATAGAAGGGATTGAGCCCAGAGATTTGGATATGAGAGTTGCTTGTGATCTTAATGGTTGAGGAGTGGGTGGCATGGGAAGTCGGGTTGAATTTTGGGAAAATTTGATTTGGGGTTTGCTGCTGTTTATTTGATGGGATTCTGTGGAAGGTCTAAATTTGGTCAATATCAGATTGCATAGTAGGGCTCTTTCGTGTGTGTGTGGTTCTTGTGATTCTTGGCTGATTAAGTTGATATTAGTCACCAATGTTTTTTTGGTCTCATTCTTATCTTTCTTATTATTTTATTTCTTTTTTATTTAGAAAGTCTGCTGGAATTTCGTGAACTTAATTTTGGCATGATATAGGGGGTTTTCTATTAGACTGCTTCTTTAGGCTCTTTCAAATATAGTGTAGCACTTTCAATGCTGAAACTGTAAGAGGAAATTTAACTTAAAGAGTTACATGATTGAAGACTGAAGACAGTATTCTCATTGTTTTCAATAATAATGCAGGGCAGTATCGTTCGTGTACAAGGTGATGAGTTCTGGCATATGACTAAAGTTTTGAGGTTGAGCACAAATGATAGGTATTCATAACCATCATCACTTTTGAGTTTTGCCCTACCCAGATATTTACCTATTAAACTTGCTTTTAAGGAATTTTTTTTATTGCATATCCTTTGGTATATTCTCATATAGGATTTGGAAGTACTAATGATGATTGTGAAAACAGAAAGCAGACTTAACCAATCTAAGTCACAGCACTAACAGCTGCTCATATTATGAACAAATTTTCAGGACTCTGACCTTAACCAATCAAATAAGGCTGTCTTCATTATTTAACCTATCATTGTTACAGATTTACCAATCTATGTCAATCTATATATATATTAAGTAAATCAAGTCTTATTAAAAGTGTAAGGCGCCCCTAATACACTAGAAGTATACAAAAGGAATCACCTAACTAGAAAGAGAAAAATGAACAAGGAAATCAACGTAACTAAAAGATAGTGGAGACACAAAAGTCTCATATTCTTTCAGGACCTTTGAATTTTAGGTGTAAGTATCTTTTCTTTGTAAAATAGATTCTTGTTTAGCTTATGCCCTGCAAGAGTCTCATGTTTTTGGATAAATGTTGGAACAAAAATTTGCTATTACAAATTAAGAAGAAAAAAAATGTATAATAGAATTTATCTTCCTTTTTAGCCTTTATGACTGTGAGAAACTGCAATTAAGGTTTAAAACTTTTCACTCTATGTTCAATTTTGGTCTTTCTAGAAATGGAGTTTATTTCTTATCTTTTTTTTGATAGGTATAATAAGAGTTTTCCTTTTATATAAGAGTTTTCATTTCCCTAAATTTAAAAAGGAACTTAATTTTTTACATTTTCAGAACTTTTTTCTAGCAGATATTATAAAACATTTGTGTTAGATGAAAATATTTATGGTTGTCTAAATAATGACATGTAAGGGTAGAGCTTTTTAACGGGAAGGGAGGTTTGATACAAGGGTGCATACAGAGCGTTGACCGCACTGGAATAGATTTTGTGGCATTGGAAGATCCTAATTTAGTTCCTCCTCAGAGCACATGTTGGCATGTGTTTGTGGCTTTTGGTAAGTTTTTGTATTTTCAGTAGAATCAGTTCATAAATTTGGATGCACTGTTTTAAGGTTTAGGGGCTTGTCATCACATGTTTAAAGCTGCTTCTGTTTAGGTACTTTAAAAGGAGGTCGAGCTGATTGGCTTGTTGAAAAATGCACAGTATGTCCCATTGCAGTTTCAAATTCTCTCCTGTTAGAAACTTCCATTCCTTTATTGTTGCTAATTGATCACTTTTTAACTGTGGTAGGAGCTTGGGGCTTGTAGTGTAACCCCCCTGTTGACAGAACGTTCTCCTTCAATTTCAGAGAATAGGGTGGACAGATTGCAACGAGTCGTGTTAGCAGCAACTAAACAATGTAAATAATTGTTTCTAGTTGTTTTCTCAATTTAGATTGATGATTAAATTTGATATATCTTTTCCTGTTAAATTTTGCTTTTGGCTACTGAAACTTAAAGTGGTTGAATGGTTCATTATTGAAAGGTTTCCTGAAATTAATTTTGTTCTTTTTATTTATACCCACTTTTACCACTGTAATAGGTCAACGGCTGCATGAAATGATTCTGAATACACCAATGAAAATTGATGGCCTTCTGCCTCATGTGAGTTATTCTTCTCCACCTTTCCACTTAAAGGTTGGGTAACCATCTTGGCTATCAAACATCAAAAGGAGCTTTAATGTAGGCATGGTCACTGTGTCTGATTTATAACTTATCTTAGCAGCAAACCAATTTAAAATACTCGTATATGTTATCAAAACATTTAGATAGGATTCTTTATTGTTTTCATGCAAATGTTTTGTTTAATTTTCTTGAATTGTAGGCGTTGTAGCTCCTTTCATACTGTTAGTCAGTTGACATGTGTGGTTCCCAGTAATGTATAGAGGACTCTTTTTAAGATGTTTAAACATTTTTTTTCATCTTTGCTTCTTTGTTTAATGTAGACATTGTATTTTGTGTCCTACAGATTGCTGAGTCAAAGGTATCTTTTGTTGCCGTAGCAGAGGCTACTCCTGTTGTTAGTGCATTGACTTTATCAGGAAAAGATTCCAGTGGGCTGATTATAGTTGGACCAGAAGGGGGTTAGTATGCATCATAAGTTAGTCCTATCTCTTTATCATGTACTTTTCCCACCTATCCAGCCACAAATAGGCATGTGTGAATAAGAAAGCAATTTAGCCGACCTTTGAGCTGGTTCTTTCATGGATTTCCAGTGATTTTAATGTACAAAACTTTGTCCCCCCAATCCCCCACCCCCAAGTTTTATTTATATATTTTCTTTACTGTATGGGTGGATTTTTGTTTAAAAGGGGCTTATAGTTAAAATCTTCATGCTATTGATTGCACATGCATTTATGTGTATTGTAGAACATAGACATACATAGTCCCGTATTTTGTAAAAGTTAATCATGCATGGTTTTCTTTCCAGTATCCTTGGTGCTGCTATTATTTTGCAGCTTCCATGAATATTTTAGTTATCTGACTGATAATGTTTTCTCTTTATTGCCCTGTCAAGTTTTCTTCCAGTCTACTTATCAAAAAAAAAAAAAAAAAAAAAAGTTTTCTTCCAGTTGTATCAAGTTATATTTTGGCATAAAAGGATCGATTGTTTAGTTCTGACTTTATACATTCTTACATAAGACATATTTGTCATCTTATTATGAATATTCAAGATGCTATTAAGATTGCTGAGTTATTTTGACTTCTTGCTGCTAACTCACGTTAATAACCCAGTCAAGATGAATACAGTGTGTGAAAAATCAAACAAATAAAGAAAAGCCTGCTAGTAACAAACATTAGATCTATCTTTCCATGCGGTTCATTACAGAAAGACTAGTTTGGACTTTGGAGGTATCTACAATCTTGCCGAATTAGTGATTTTATTGATTATGTAGTTCATTAGCTTTTTAGTTTTTAAGATATCATACCTTGTGACTTTTTTTAATAAAACCTTTATTACTTATCAAAAAAAAGATATCATACCTTATGAATACTATTATCAATGATTGCCGTTTTGGAAATTTTTCTAATATAAGAAGAAAGTTACTAAGAATGCACCTAGAAAAAAATAAAATAATAGCTCTTAGGGTTTCTCTGTCTTTGATCTGCTTTTGTGTACGCTTGTGCTTCAAGAATCCTACATTTCGAATCTGTCTTTCCAGTTTTGGATGGATTTTTTTTTTAGATTGGCTCTCTTCATATCTATTAGATGCAGAACCAACATTAATGTGTAACATATGGCTTAACCTTTTCTTTTTTTTTTCTTTTTTTCTGAATCATTTTAACTATTATTGCTACTATATATATGTAACTCTATGTCTTTTTACAATGCCATGTATCAATTTAGCTTTTGCTTTGTTTTATAGTTAAATGCTTTCTTTATTGACTATGATGAATTGAAGGATATATGCATTTTTTGATAATTGATTGTTCCAGTTCTGACAAATCGGATTCCCAATATCCAATAGATAAAGAAGCATTTGTTCACCCAACTTCTTCAACTGACATCCTGCAAATGATAATCAAGTAAATCAACTAAACATGATTTGAAATCATTATATTCTTGGATTTGGGCGACTAAAGTTGTTTCATCCTGCTTGGTAGTTAGGTATAATGATTTTTCACTGATAAAAGAAAATATTCTATATCTCAAATTTAGCTATATGCTGCAGCACTAGTTTTAGGTACTAATGTATTGATGTTGATTTTTTTTTTTTTTTCTTTTGAATATGATTTGTTCCTATTGATGTGGGTTCATATTGATTTTTTAATGCTTCAGACTTCACTGAGAAAGAGGTGAATATGATGATGGAAGTGGGTGCTACAGCTGTTGGTCTTGGGCCACTTCGCTTACGAGTCGAAACTGCAACAATGGCACTTCTGTCAACTCTAATGTTATGGTCTGACTCTCAGCAAACATCCTCGTAGCTCTCTTGCAGGTAGACCTTATATGTTCGTCTTCCAGATACTCCGGGAATGTTCTCTCATACTTTGCTACCTGTCTATATGATTGGTGATGTGTCCTTGGGATAAGGCTCAATGTTATCTTCCTACTGGATGGGGCAATATAAATGGATGCATATAACTAGGACAGTAAAGCACGAGCGACTAGAAGAGAGAAGGAAGTTGGGGTAATTTGAAATAAATTGATTTAACATGTACTTCTGGTTAATGGCAAGGGAATGTTGCTTCTCTCGTTTGTGCTTTATTTTCTCTCATGTTTATTCTCTTGCTTTGTAGTCAGGATGAGGAGTTGCAGTGAAAAACTCAAAAGTTATTTCTGGAAATGACTTGGATATTAAAAAGTTGTTATCTAGACCTGTCACTGATTTAAAGTTTTTCTTGATAAGATATTCACATACATGCTGAAAATTTGCCTTCTGAAAATTTACATTGTTAAAGTTCTGGTCAACAGCATGATCACGTCTCTCCCCTAATTTGAAATTAAAAGAAAAAATAAAATTAAAAAAATTAAAAAGCAGAATAAACATAACCTTCCTTTTGACTTGGTAATAGCTTGGAAAATTTTTGGGCAAAACCTTGATGATGATAGCTGCCAGATCCAAAGCTGTTCTGTTATTAAGAGGTTCAAACTTAAGCTTGCTCTTGGACTGACTAGAATGGTTGAATTCAAATCCAACCAGCCTAGACTACTTATATACTAGTCATTTAGTACTAAATGAATAATGTTGAAAACATTAAGTTGTTCCTCGGTATTAGTTTTTGGAAAGAGTAATGTTACTCTTCACACTCATTTATACTAGCCAACATGACATGTTTTAAAGGACTTTTTTTGTTTTTGTTTTTTAAGTAATTGACATGTAAAGCCACTTAAAACACGTTATGTTAGCTGGTGTGATAAATAGATGTGAAGAGTAGCTTTACTCTTTTGGAAACTATACAACTTCTATGATTGTGTTACATGAATAGTGTTTAGCAAAGTCACCTTATTAAGAGTACTCTTGCCAATATACCTACTTATTTTTTTGTCTCTATTCCCTAACCCGAGGAGTGTTGTTAATCGCATAGAGAAGTTACAACGATATTTTCTTTGGGGTGGGATGGGTGAACAGTTAAAATTTCACTTGGTGAGTTGGTTGAAGGTTTGTACCCCAATTTCAAAAGGAGGTTTGGGTATTTGGAATTTGGAATTTGTTGAAGCTTAACTGCGCTTTGTTAGGCAAATGGTTGTGGAGGTATGGAATTGAGAGAGATGCTTGGTGGAGGGATGTGGTGGATTCCAAGTTTGGCAATTTATAGGGTGGGTGGTGTTTTCACGAGCCTGTAGGTCCCTTTGGAGTGGGGCTATGGAAGAATATCAAGAAAGGGTGGGGATTTTCTCTGGTTTTGCTAGATATGAGGTGGGGGGTGGAATTAGGACAAAATTTTGACATAATTTGTGGTGCGGGAATATGGTGTTGAAGGGAGCTTTTCCTGTTCTTTTTGGTATTACTCGGGTGAAGGACGCTTCCGTTGCGGATAATATGGAGGTTTCTGGCGACTCTATTCAGTGGAACGTGAGCTTTGTTAGAGAGGCGCATAATATGGAGGTTTCAGGTGCTACATTCAACCACCGTGAGTCGAGATCGTGCAGATAGGCTATGGTCAGTCCCTTCCAAGAAAGGTGTGTTCAAGGTTAAATCCTACTTCAGCTCTCTGATTGGCCTTGAAAGAAGATGCTTTCTTTGGAAGAGTGTGTGGCGGACTCATGCTCCTTTGAGGGCTGCTTTTTTTGGGTGGATGGCAGCCCTAGACAAGATTCTTACCGTGGACAATCTCAGGAAGCGAAAGATCATCATTGTGGATAGATGCTACTTGTGCAAGAGAGATGAGAACTCTGTGAACCATATTCTTCTTCACTATGATGTAGCGTCCACTTTGTGGAATCTTGTTTTTTCTCGGTTTGGTTTATCTTAGGTTATGTCTACAAGAGTTATCGACTTATTTGCATGTTGGCAGAAGGCCAAAGAGTGCTGTGGTTTGGAAGATGGTGCCAATTTGCATCATTTGGTGTGTTTGGAATGAGAGAAATCTTAGGTATTTCGAAGACTTTGAGAATTTCTTGGAGGATATTGTAGCCTCGTTCTTTCATATGCTGTATCTTTGGACGGTGGCCTTTTTGTCAGCCTTGTCGATTAGATATTCTGATTTTCTTATTCATTTTTCTTTGCCTTAGGCATTTCCTTGTGTATATTGTCATATGCGAGGAGGAGCAGTTCCCGATAAAGGAGTGGTCTTGCGCGATTGTCCGGCAGGCGGTGGACTGTTCCGCCTGGGAGAGAAGCCTTTTGGATCCGGCGGGTAAAGACTTCTGTGGCGTTGGTTCCAAGGTTCGAAAAGTCAGAGAGTGCAGTACAAGGGACAGCGACGTCTCAGTCTGCAGAAAGATTCTAGAACAGGTTGGAGTTTGGCTGGATTGGGTGAGTGGGTCTAACGTGGGCTGGAGCAGGATTTCTTCTGTTGGGCTGAAACTGGGCCGGTGCAGGATCTCTTCAGCAGTGCTTAGAAGGCCACGTTGTAGGGATGGTTTTAGGAAGTTGGGCTTTAAGTCCAACTCTAAGAAGGCTAAGAGGTTATTCTCGGATCAGGTTTGTGGTCTCGACGAAGCGAGGTTGGACGCTGGAATGTCGGGTTTGGGCTCTTCGGCGCCGGAAGCCGTGGACGGGTCGATTTCTACCCTTCCGCTAGATTCGGGTTCTAAAGGATTTGAGTTTCCCTCTTTGGGGGCGGATGCGTTGGGAGAGAGGATTCGTCTGTCTCTTCCAATGATGGCGGACAGTGGGGCTCCCATTTACCCGTTCGAAACAAAATCGGTCATGAGGTATCAGCGGAAATCGAAGGCCAAAGCGAGTAAGTTGGATATTTCCCTGATTGATGAGGCAGTGACAGCTTTGAGTTCGCCGATGACACAGTGTTTGGGTACTTCCTAGGCTTTGGACGAGTCTGTGGTTCAGAAATTGCCGATGCCAAGTGGGGGAGTGGGTCTACGGCGCGGGTTCCTTCTCCCGAGAGTTCCCTCCCCCTTGAGCGATTGCAAAGCGATGATTATTGATAAGGGTGAGACTCCCAACTCGAATGGCTTGATCCAATCTCAGGAGTGGCCGGTAGGGTTTAGCCCATCTGGGGAGATTGTTTTGTGGGACCAAGGAGAGAAAGGTGACTCTCCTCACCCCTTGGGCGTTATTCCTCCCGACTTACCTTCGGAGTGGGAGTCGGATGGTGCTGAGGATGAAGATTCGGCCCTGGCTTTGTTGGATGCCATTGAGGAAGATTTTCATCGGGGTAGTATGGGGAAGCGGTATAAGATCAAAGGAAGGAGAGAACTGCAGAATCTGAAGAGCTCCATAAACTACGACGGTGCGAGTGTGCGTTCTAGGAGTAGAAGAGGAAAGGCTCAGGTTCTGTAGTTTGTGGGTTGTGTGTGGGTTACGGGTGTTGTGTTTTAGGGTGTTGGTTCCTGTGGGTTCTTGGGTGGGTTTATTGTGTGTTCATTGAGGGTTTGGGTTGGGGTTATTTGTTCTTGTAGGTTTTGGCTCTCGTGGGTTGGTTTTGGTGGGCTTCTTTCTTTCTTTTTTTGGGCTTTTTTTTTTTATTTCCAGCTTTGCGTGTTCTCTTGTATACTGTCGGTGTACTAAGGGGCGCCTGACGCTTTTAATAAAGTCAAATTATTACTTATCAAAAAAAATATTTTCAATATATTTAGGGGTGCCTTATGCTTTCAATAAAACTTTTTTTTACTTATCAAAAAAACATATCTTTAAAGTCTACTATTCTACACACGATTTTTTTAATATAAATAGTCTCAATAATAGCTTGCTCTTAAACTTAAGTTTTTGCTATAATAGGGTATTACATAAGCACCCTCAACAATGACTTGCTGCATAAAAAATAAATAATTAAAAAAAAAAAAAAAAAAAAAAACCAGTTTCCAATATAAATATGTAAGACTCGCCTTGATTCAAACTTTCCTGAGTTATTGTTTATATGAAGTCTGTTCAAAGCTTTGTTCTATATGTTTGAACCTTTATAAAGAAAGATATCATGCCTTGAAGATTATCATGGCTGTAAATTTGTTGACCAGCCACACAATTTGGAAGAGATTAAATCTTTCATCCCTGAGATTTGGACAGAAAACTCGTTAGTGTCAAATTATACAAAAACAGTTTGATTAATAACAATCAGTTTCTTGGTCATGGAAGAAACTTATGGATTTTGGCAAGAGCTGGAATAAATCAAGGTCAGTCCCATTAATAATTATATGAAAATCTAATTTTTACCAAGTTCAATTGTTGAAAATTATTGATTAAATTCTGTCCTATCTGCACTCTTTTCTGCTCTGTTAACTATTGATTATCAGTCAGCATACTCAATTTAGACACTGACAGTTTCAAATTTTCAAATATGAAGTGATTTACGTGAGGTATCATCCTTCTTTCTTTGATATTCAACAACATTCAGGTTAACTTTTGGAATTCTCTCTTAGCAGAGTCTTGGCCTCCTCCTCTTTCCCTTTCAGGCTTTTATTTCATCCAGTGTTGTGAGCAGCATCAAGGTCAATGTTTTGCATCTCATTCTGCCATACAAAACTATTGACCTCTGCTTTATATTTGTTCATGATGTGTACAGGCTCGTTTGCTAATGTTTTTTAAGATTGTTTTAACAAAAAAACAAGATTATTAACAAACAACTCAATATACAAAACGCTCAAAATTATTTTTATTTTTATGTCGCATCACAAATATCTTTTAGAAAGCATTAGCAAACGAGCCTTGCATCTCTTCATTACCTGCTCTCCTTGCTCAAACTCACCTGGTATTCTTCCTCAATTTTATTTATTTAATTAATAAATAAATATATACGTTGCTTCCGTATATTTATTTATTCAATTAATCTTGCTCAATTTTCATGTGGGTGAATGGCATGTGAAATACTGTATTTTTTTTATGGATTGATTTCTTAGAATCAGTACTCTCTCTCTCTCTCTCTCTCTGAGGCAGAAAGAAAACGAGCTCAACCGGTGGAGGTTTTTTGCCTCGTCTTTGAATACGAACAAACAACTATACGTTACTAATTTAATATAAAGCAATACAAAGTAATTGACCTATAATATGGGATCTCTTTAAGTCTCATGCAATCTGAATTCTTTTTATTTTTATTCAAGTACGGTCGAACGGCTAGTTTTGGGATTAGAGATATCCACCCCTAGTTGCTATGGACACATTTCCAAAAAAAAAAAATTGATTGGAACATGGAAAAATTATAGTTTACTTCCTCAAAATTGTTAACTGTTTTGCAAGTAGTCTCACAAACTGTCAACACTTTGATTCTGACCCTCAAAATTACCAAATCGTTTCAAAAAGGCTTATTTTGCAAAATATGCTTATAATACTTATGTCACGTGTCATTTTTCAATTAAAAAAAAAACTAAAATCTAAAAAGAAATTAAAAAATTAAAAAAAGAAAATGGGTGCAGCCACCCCTTGGGGAGGGGGGTGCCTAAAAGCCACCCCAAGGGTCAAGGGGTGGCGCGCAACCACCCCAAAATCTATTTTAGGGTGGCCCGAAAGCCACCTTGTGGTGGCAGTTACCCCCAAACACCCACATATATATATATATATATATATATATATATATATATAATAGTTTTTTTTTTATTTTTTAATTAAAAAATAATACATGGTAGAAATATTATAAGCATATTTAAACAAAATGAGCATTTTTGAAACGTTTTGATAGTTTGGGGGGAGTCAAAGTCCAAGCATTGACAAATTGTAGAGCTACTTGCAAAACGAGTGGTAATTTAGAAGCCTAAATTATAATTTTTCCTTAAAACATCTTTTAAGTTTGAACTCAAATAGTCTATCTATATATGTATTTAATTGTCTTTAGTATAGTAGTTTTTCTGAAAAGAAAAAAAAAAGAAAAAAAAAAAGAAAAAAAAAAAGAACTAACATAGTTAACATGATTACCTTTCACCTTTTTTTTTCTTCATTTATTTACCACAGTAGGACACTTAAATAATAGTATAATATTAGTTTTGTTGTAAAATTAATGAAAATAATAAGACAAGATAAAGAGATTGTAAATATGAAACTAGTTCTTCAGGAACTATGTATGATTCTTCTCTATAATTGTGTGTTTTACAAAGTATCCAATACTCTCTTTTATAGACATAGAATCATAGTGGGAGGTTAAGGAATAGGAAAGGATAGGACATGAATTAAAAGGCTACATCAATGTATTACATGAATGTTATGGAATTCTAAAAGATGACATGAATGTGTAGAATTCCAATAGATGAAACTAAATGGTCATCCACCAAATGCATGAATGCATTCATAACACTCCCCCTTGGATGACCATACACTAAGAATATGCCTCATTAAAACCTTGCCAAGGAAAACCCAGTGGGAAAAACCTGTGGCGAAGGAAAAAGAGTACATTATTCTTGTGTGTCTTCATATGCTTTAGGATTGCCTCATTAAAACCTTGCAAAGGAAAACCCAGTGGGAAAAACCTTAGCGAAGGAAAAAGAGTACAATCAGCATAATCATTTTACTCCCCCTCATCAGGATGAAGAGCTTCAATTGTTTATGATGAAAGATCCTTGAGTCGGCGCATTCCAATGTTATTCACCAACTTCTTAAATGTTGCAGTTGGTAATGTTTTTGTAAATAAATCTGCTAAATTGTCACTTGATCGTATCTGCTTCACATCAATATCACCACTCTTCTGGAGCTCATGTGTATAAAAGAATTTTGGTGAAATATGTTTTGTTCTATCACCTTTAATGTATCCTCCTCTGATCTGTGTGATACAAGCAGCATTATCTTCATATAATATTGTCGGGCTATCTTTGATTGTGGATAAACCACACTTTTCTCGAATGTGTTGAATTACTGATCTTAGCCATATGCATTCCCGACTTGCTTCATGAATTGCTATAATTTCTGAGTGATTTGAAGAAGTAGCAACAAGTGTTTGCTTGACAGATCTCCATGAAATAGCAGTACTTCCACATGTAAATAGATATCCTGTTTGAGATCTACCTTTATGCGGATCAGAAAGAAAACCCGCATCTGCATATCCAACTAACTGTGAATTTGAACCTTTTGGATAAAATAATCCCATGTCAGTTGTTCCACAAAGATAGCGTAGAACATGTTTAACCCCATTCCAATGCCTTCGAGTTGGTGCAGAACTGTATCTTGCTAGTAAATTAACTGAAAATGCTATATCAGGTCGTGTGCAATTTGCAAGATACATGAGTGCGCCAATTGCACTAAGATATGGTACTTCAGGACCAAGAATTTCTTCGTCATCTTCTCGAGGGCGAAAAGGGTCTTTTTTCACATCAAGCGAACGAACAACCATTGGAGTGTTCAAAGGATGAGCTTTCTCCATGTAAAAGTGCTTCAGGACTTTTTCTGTGTATGTTGATTGATGAACAAGAATTTCATTTTGAAAATGTTCAATCTGTAAGCCAAGACAAAATTTTGTCTTCCCAAGATCTTTCATCTCAAACTCATTTTTTAGATAAGTGGCAGTTTTTGTGAGCTCTTCTGGAGTCCCGACAAGATTTAAATCATCTACATAAACTGCAATGATAGCAAATCCAGATTCTGATTTCTTAATGAAAACGCATGGACAAATTGGATTATTCTCAAATCCTTCTTTCAATAGATATTCTCTAAGACGATTGTACCACATGCGTCCGGATTGCTTTAACCCGTATAAAGATCTTTGTAGCTTGATAGAATAAATACTTCGGGATTTTGAAATACATGCTTCAGGCATTTTGTATCCTTCAGGGATTTTCATGTATATATCATTATCAAGTGATCCATATAAATATGCTGTAACCACATCTATTAAACGCATATCCAAACTTTCTGTAACTACCAAGCTAATCAAAAATCTAAATGTAATTGCATCCACTACAGGGGAATATGTTTCTTCATAATCAATACCTGGTTTCTGCAGGAAACCTTGTGCAACAAGTCTTGCTTTATATCTCACAATTTCATTTTTCTCATTACGTTTTCGTACAAATACCCACTTGTATCCAACAGGCGACACACCTTCTGGTGTTTGGACTACAGGTCCAAATACTTCACGTTTTGCTAGTGAGTTCAATTCTGCCTGAATTGCTTCCTTCCACATTGGCCAATCATTTCTACGTCGACATTCTTCGACGGATTGTGGTTCAATATCATCATTACTTCTGGTAATGTCAAATGCAACTTTAAATGAAAATATGTTGTCGACAACAATTTTATTTCTATCAAATATTTCTCCTGTACTTATATAATTTATTGAGATCTCATTATTTTCAGGTACCTGTTCCTCTTCAGGGGGTAACTCTTCAGGAGATTCCTCTTCAAGAGGTTCCTCTTCAGGGGATTTCTTTCCAGGAGAATTTTGTACAGAAAGTTTGGATGGATCAATTTCCGTTGCCTGTTCTGTGGGTAAGGCCTCTTCAGGAGCGCCGATTTCATTTCCTTGTGCTTTTCTCTTCCGGGGAATCTTATCCTTTGCACCAATAGGTCTTCCACGCTTCAGGCGTGCCTTAGACTCATTTGCTGCTGTATTAATTAATTGTCCTACAGGGACTTCTATCTTTGCTGGAGTATTAGCAGCTGGAATGTGAGACTTAATTATTTTCTTGTTGTCAGTAAATGCATCCGGCAATTGATTTGCAATACTCTGCAAATGAATGATCCTCTGAACTTCTAGTTCACACTGATTTGTACGATGATCAAAATGAGATAACGTCGAATTATTCCAAGTGATTTCTTGTCGTGCTTCTGGCAACGACTTTTCTTTCCCTAGTGATGGAAATATATTTTCATCAAAATGACAATCTTCAAAACGTGCTTTAAAAATATCACCAGTTAAAGGTTCAAGATATCTAATAATAGATGGAGAATCAAAACCAATATAAATCCCAAGTCTACGTTGAGGTCCCATCTTAGTGCGCTGAGGTGGAGCAATTGGAACATATACAGCACAACCAAAAATGCGAAAATGAAAAATATTTGGTGGTTGACCAAATGCAAGTTGTAAAGGAGAATATTTTTGGTAAGATGTTGGTCTGATCCGAACTAATGATGCAGCATGTAATATTGCATGTCCCCAAGCAGAAATAGGTAGTTTTGATTTCATAAGCAAAGGTCGAGCAATTAACTGAAGCCGTTTAATAAACGATTCAGCTAAACCATTTTGAGTGTGTGTATGAGCAACAGGATGCTCAACATTAATACCGATTGACATGCAATAATCATAAAATGCTTGAGATGTAAATTCACCCGCATTATCCATCCGAATAGATTGAATTGGATGATCAGGAAATTGTGCCCGTAATCTAATTATTTGGGCAAGAAGTCTAGCAAATGCAACATTACGAGTAGAAAGTAGACAAACATGTGACCATCTAGTTGATGCATCTATTAAAACCATAAAATATCTAAATGGCCCACATGGAGGGTGAATTGGCCCACATATATCCCCTTGAATTCTTTGTAAAAATGATGGAGATTCAAGAATTACCTTAGAAGGGGATGGTTTTATTACAAGTTTACCTTGAGAACATGCAGCACAAGGATAATCACTTTGTAAAAGAATCTTCTGGTTCTTTAAGGGATGCCCATGAGAGTTCTCAATTATTCGACGCATCATAATTGTTCCCGGATGTCCAAGACGATCATGCCAAAGCATAAACATTTTTGGATTAGAGCACTTCTGGTGCATCACAACATGTGATTCAATTGTTCTTATTGTTGTATAATACAACCCGGAAGAGAAAGCAGGCAGTTTTTCCAATATGAGCTTCTGGCCCGAAATTATTGAAGTAATATAAAGATATTCGTCACTGCCTTCATTAGTGGTTTCAACATGATAACCATTTAAACGAATATCTTTAAAACTGATTAAATTTCTTCTAGATTTAGAAGAATACAAAGCATCATCAATACAAAATTTTGTTCCTTTTGGCAATATAATATTTGCTCTTCCAGAGCCTTCAATTAGGTTTGATGAACCTGATATTGTATTGACACTAGCTTTGTTTAATATTAAGTATTGAAAATATTTCTTATCTCTAAGAATTGTGTGCGTTGTACAACTGTCTGCTAGACACAAATCTTCACCAATCATTTTGGAATTAATCATTCCATCAGTATGACCCATACCTCCATACATAATAAAATAAATATTAAATTTCATTAATCAAAATAAAATAACAAAATAAAATTAAAATTGACAACATAATGAAAGCATATATATATATTACTACAAGATTACTGTGATTAACAAAATTCATTTTAATCCACTTTTCTTTCTCTTTTATGGATGCTTGATATAGGTCGATCAGATGTTTAGGCGTACGGCAGGTACGCGACAAATGTCTTTTCATATTACACCTGTAACATTTATCGATCTTAATAGTTCTTTGTAGGTTTATTCTGTAAACCTTTGTTTTTATATTCTTTCGCCTCAGTGTGGTTCCACTTCTGGTGGAAATGAACATTTCTTTTGTAAGAATTACGAGTACATTCTCATTGACCTCTATAATATATATATATTTTCTACCACGTCCACGCCCACGATAATGGTTTCCTTTATTACCACAAAATGAGTTTCCATTTGCTTCAGGAAATGGTGTAGAACTCGTTGGACGAGATTGGTGATTTTTCATTAATAGCTCGTTGTTTTGCTCAGCCACTAGAAGACAAGATATTAGTTCAGAATATCTTGTAAAATTACGCTCTTGATATTGCTGCTGCAGGAGCACATTCGAGGCATGAAATATGGTATATATCATCATAAGTGCACAGTTTTAACTGTGAGCTGATTTTAAATAGTGCAACTTCAGGTGCATCCAACAATAATGAGCTTTTTGGGAGGATAACTATCTTCTGGTACTTGTATCTCTCCCTCAAATTATTCCACAAGGTCAATGGATCTTTTATTATAAGGTACTCATTTTTATTTAATTCATCATGTAGATGATGGCGAAGAAAAATTATTGCTTTAGCGCGATCCTGCTGGGATGCTTGATTTTCATTCATTGCTTTATCACGATCCTGCTAGGATGCTTGATTTTCATTCTTAATAGTGTATTTCCAAGATTCATAACATCAATATTCATAGCATTATAAAATGATAACATTTTAGTTCATATTAATCGCACATGGATCATAAGATTCATATGTTTTAATATGATTCTTAAAACAATAAAAATTTCTAAGCATATGTTAGAATGTTAATTAACAAAATAGATAATAAAATTACTAAATCTTAAAGAGACTTACAATGATTGAAGAATATCCCACAGATAGCTTTTGGTGTTGAAGATCAAAAGAACACAACAACTGGCTAGAGCTTCGTGCTGATAACGTGTTGTAAAATTAATGAAAATAACAAGACAAGATAAAGAGATTGTAAATATGAAACTAGTTCTTCAGGAACTATGTATGATTCTTCTCTATAATTGTGTGTTTTACAAAGTATCCAATACTCCCTTTTATAGACATAGAATCATAGTGGGAGGTTAAGGAATAGGAAATGATAGGACATGAATTAAAAGGCTACATCAATGTATTACATGAATGTTATGGAATTCTAAAAGATGACATGAATGTGTAGAATTCCAATAGATGAAACTAAATGGTCATCCACCAAATGCATGAATGCATTCATAACAAGTTTCTCCCTTTCAATTGTGAGGCCAGTTTGTTTTTATGTATAATAATTGCAAGAAGCTGTGCTTGAGAGAGAGAGAGAGAGAAGGAAGGTGCATTTTGGTCATTATTTAAAAGATATTTATTATTGTTTTCATCATCAATTATTTAATTTCAATTCTTCAGAAAAGTATATGAATATTTGCGAAGCTTACCCAAAAAGGCACGATACATTCGAGGTTTTTTCTTGGTTTGTTTTTCTTAGTTGCGTAAAAAGTTGCTGCCTTGAGAAATGATGTATTATATTGAATGTTGAGGTAACAACATTTAAGTTACGTTTGGTATATAAAATGGTTATTTCATTAAAAAAAATAATAATAATTTACATTGAAAATGAAAAAATGTGAAATAAAATAGCCTTAAAATAGTCATTTTCATTACCCATGAGAGAATGATTATTTCAAGTGTTAAAGTTTTATCACATACTCTAACATATATTAAGGCTATTTTATTTAACATCCTTTCATTCTTAATAAAAGTTATTCTTTTTTTTTTTCTAATGAAATAATCACTTCACATACAAAACATATCCTTAGTACTTTTAAACAACGCTTCAAGGGTGATTCTTATGATTATGGACTAGAACCGACACTAGAAATGGCACTTCCAATGGGCTTTTGTCGAATTAGGTTTGTCGGAATTTTTTTAATTCAGTCTATTAAACTTATATGTATTCAAAATAAATGTAACTCTTGCATGTATTTTTAAAAATGCATATAAGAACTACATACTCTATTAAAAATGTATTTTGAATGATGTGATCAGTTTAATAGAATGAGTTGGAAAAAATTCTTTCAACCGAATTTGTAGGCAGTTTCGTTCACTTTGAAAGAGTGGTCTGGACATCAAACTCAAATATCCTACTTAAAGTTGCTATTTGATATAGAAAAATGTTATACACTACACCTTTATCTTACTTTTATTCTACTATGCTGACATAATAGAGTCTATTAGTCATTGGATTTTTTTTTAACAATGGCCGATCCAATGGCTATTACACACTGTCACGTCAGCATAATGAGCTAAGATTTAGTTTAGGTGCTGTAAAAATGGTTTCGCTTTAATTTTAAGTTTTTCAGGAGGAAAAAAAAAATATATGAACTAGTAAAAAACTACAATATATCTCTTATAATTTTTTAAACAGTCCACATTTAATTTCCATTTTTTTTATGAGAAAAAAGTGAGAAATTAAATTTGAACCAAATAGAATGGGATAAAAGTATTGTGTAAGTATTTCCCATCATAAATTTGTACTTGTCACTCAAGAAAAGTCAAGCTTTTGACTATGAACAAAGAGGTTGGTTCCCATGTCTCATCTTTAGTCATCATATTGAATGCAAAACCTTCATTTTCTTCAAATTTGGGTCATTGTTTCTGCTTAGAGTTCAGAATGTCTTCATCAAGAAAAATCCAATATTAAATCAAATTGTAATATTCCATTGACTCCATAGAATGGTCTGCATGCAATCAAAATAATTGGTAATAATGTAATATGTTATTGAGAGAAGGGTATTATTGGCTTTGAGTCTTGACCCAGGTTACTAAGAGGCGGCTCTTCAACTACCAGATGAAAGCATACGGATAATAATAATAATAATAATAATAATAATAATAATAATAATAGATTGAGTAGTTAATGAAAATTTGGCCTTAAAATAAATTTAAAAATAGCTATTAATAGTTTATTATGTCCAATACTAAAAGCTAAACAGTATCTGACAGAAAATCTTGACTTGATAACGTCCATTATTAGTTTTAAGGAATAGACAATTACGTACCTATAAGAATAATTGGTTTATTTTAGATTTTTTTTAAATAAAAAATAAAAAATAAAATAGTCAAACTGAATATATAGAACAAAATAATAAAAAAAAAAATAAAGAAGGTCATTTGGGATCATTGAGAAAGAGAGAAGAGGAAAGCCAATGAAAACACTAATTTTACAGAGAAAAAAAATAATGAAGAAAGAAATGACCCTTGGAAATAAGGAAGGGAGGAGAAGGTTAATGAAATCACCTCTCTCTCTCTCTCTCTCTCTCTCTCTCTCTCAATATATATATATATATATATATATATATATATATATATATATATATATATATACACACACTTAACTGCTTGAAATTACATCTCATTTACACTTAGATTATAAAACTTCAAAAAGAGATACAAGAGGTTTGTTTGGTATTAGGGTTCTAAAAAATAATATGATTTTGATTTTATTTTTTTAAAAAATAAATTATATTTTATTCAATTTTTTAAAAAAGTTAAACCTTGAAATTCGCACACCAAATAAGAATTGAATTTTGATTTCAAAAATTAAATACCCAAACACACCATTCACCTCTCACACTAATATTTCATTACAAGTTACACCATCCGATGTATCTGGCATTAAAATTGATGAAAAATATCACAAGTAATAGAAAAGTGCTAATTTTTTACAATTAAAGTAAAACAAAGTCCGTGCATGGCACATGTGGTATTTTTCATCAATTTTAATGCTAAATAATAACGGAAGATAATAACTTGTAATAAAGTAATAGTTAGAATAGGTTAAGTGCTACTTTTTAAAATTTGGTGGTCCTAAGTTCTTGTAGAATGTAAGTTTGGGGGAATTAAGACTGCCTTTGTTTTGTTTTAAAATCATATTTTTTGCGATTTCCAATGTTTGGTGTGAACGAAAATTTTGTCTAACAAAAAATAATGTTTATGTTAACAATAAATTTGCCGTTTGGCTACCTCTCGCCATCTTCCTTGCCCCATCGTAACCTCTCAACCCTCTCTCACAATTTTTCCCGTCCTCCGTGTTGCAGCCTCTCAACAACTTCTCCTTTGCCCCCTCCTCCTAGGAGAAAAAAATAAACATCTCTTTCGGGACCATAGGTTTTTTATTATTATTATTATTATTATTATTGTCATGGTGACGATATTTCACATTGTCAGGTAATTTTCAAGATCTCAAAACTAAACAATGACCAATAATATTTTCTACCAAAAGTCATTTTACATGCCTTAGTGTATTCGATCCCCCTCCCCAAAAACAAAAGAAGATAAAGTAGGTGTTAGTTGCTGATACTCCAAAAGAATGAAATTGATCACGTCTATTAATTATAGTTTGCTAAAAAAAAATAAAAAATAAAAAATAAAAAAATCCAATAAATATGATCAGTTTCAGCTAACTCATGTGTTCTGCATGCCTATTGCTTTTAGGTTGGAAGTAAAGTCTGATTTATTTAAAAGTCAGTTAAGTTTAAATCCTAAACCAAAACCAATACAAAAGAGAACAAAAGCAGAAAAAAGATTTGTTAAAGCGATTGTGTTTCTGTTTTTTTTTTTTTTTTTTTTTTTAATGAAAGTATTTCATTAATCAAACATCACGAGTATAAAGTTCTGTAAAATCATAGTCACATGCTATGACGTTATATAGACATAGATATAAATAAAATTTATACAATAAAGTATTATCTATGACTTTCATCTTCAGCTAACTTATGTACAAAAATAGTTAAAAAGCAGACCTGCTTCGAACAGACTAGATCTAAGTCAAAGGTAGCCAAATATCCTAAAATTTATTTAAATCGGCCGTGAGAGATAACCTTTCACACCTGACTAACCTTCATCTCATAGACAGATGCATAGCGAAGAGGTCAAAATTGCTGATTTGGTCAGAGAACACCTACAAACAAAAGAAAAAAACCAGAATAAGAGGAGAAAGATAGAAGAGGATATCTATGACTTTCATCTTTAGCTAACCTATGTACAAAAATAGTTAAAAAGCAGATCTGCTTCGAGCAGACTAGATTTAAGTCAAAGGTAGCTAAATATCCTAAAAATTTATTTAAACTGGCCGTGAGAGATAACCATTCACACCAGACTAACATTCATCTCATAGACAGATGCATAGCGAAGAGGTCAAAATTGCTGATCTGGTCGGAGAACACCTACAAACAAAAGAAAAAACCAGAATAAGAGGGGGAAGATAGAAGAGGATATCTGTTTCCAACTCCTCTAAGATCTGTTTTCTGATAAATGAAGTGTAAGACCGGCTTCTCTCCAAATAAACTCTCTCTCAACTCTCTATGATTCTCAATTTTGTGGGATCTATTTTTCAAAAAAAAAAATATATTAAAAAGTGAGATTATTCTTTAAAATTTAAGAAATTTTTTAAAAGATCCATTGTTGATGCTCTAATGGAGATAAATAAAATAATAAGCTAGGTGGTATAATATCAATAATTTAATTCAAAATAACTCCTACAATTACACAAATTCATCACAAAATTACATTGAGAGCATCCAAATCTAATAACATCAAATATTGAGGGAATCCTCAGTAGTATTTGTTCTTTTTTCTTTTTCTTTTTTTCCTGAGCATCATACGCTGTTAGTGTTCTTTTATAGGTATATGGCCTGTTTGTTATTTTTTTTTTCCTTCCTTTTTTTTCCTTTTTCTCAATTAAATAAAAAAAGTCAAAATATTAACAAAAAACTCTACTCACAAAACACTCATAAATTTTGCTTTTTCTATTAGTATTTAACGTTGAATTTGGACGGGAGGGTTGACATTGCAAAAAAATTAAAAAAATTGTAACCCTAAATTGACATTTTTTTTTAAATTTTTTTTTGAAAGTATTATTACAAAAATAATAAAATATCAGAAATGGTAAGTGAAATTTTTCCTGCTGAATTAAAAGAAAATCTTCTGTCCAGTTAGAAAGAAATTCTAAAAACCTCTTGAAATAGTTATCAAATTATGTGGTAAGAGAAATCAATGAAGTATCCCAAAACGAGAGCATAAATGATCATTTAGTGGAGGGCATCAAAACGCTATTACAGTCATTTTTATCGTCACAAGTTGTTTATGTGAAATAGGATGCTAATTCAACTGCACATCGTCTTACTAAAGAAGCGATCCATCATGTAATAAATATTATTTGAATGAAAGAAATTCTTCTAGTTATTTATGATATTATAAATAGGAAACTTCTGACCCTAATTTGTGATCTCAGATGTTATTGATTTGCATGATTTGAGATTATTGATAAAGAGTTATTGGTTAAAAAAAAAAAAAAATTATCAAACACCAGTATCACATGTCGTTGTAATTAAAGAGGGCTGATACATGGGGGACGGAAAACTGTCCCCCACTACCCTCTTTTTAATATAAAAAAAAAAAAAAAAAATGTCATCTGATGTGACATTAGATGACATTTTTTTATTTATTTTTATTTAAAAACCAGAAAGAGGGAGGTGGAGACGGTTTTTGGTCCCCACAAATTATTTCCCTTAATTAATGGACTGTGCGCCAATGGTTAGCCAAAACATTAAAAGAAAATAAATAAATAAATTTAAGATTTTATTTTATTAAAATATATATATATATATATATATATATATATATATATATATATATATATATATTATTATATTTAATAACATACACAATGTGACATTTTATTAAATGTTTAAATGATGTGGCAAGATAATGTCCTTCATTCGCTAACATTTTGTATTTTATGATGCACATGATATTATTATTGCCTGCTAATCTTGTAAAACAAAATTATTTTATAAGTTAATTATACTTATTTTTGTTCAAAAAAAATTCATTTAATAAACCCAATTTCTAATGTTCCAAAACTCCTTCCTCACTACCTAGTACCTACAACCCCAACCAACCTCCAAGCATGTAGATTAAAACACTAGCTTTTACGAAATAAGACCACTTCTTTGAGAAAAATCCTAGTTTTTCTCATTTCTAATAAGAACACCTTCTCCAACAACACACTTTCTCTCTTAGATGAATGAAATAAGAGAGATAACATTTATTTCAAGCTTTGGCAATTTAAATAGGCAATTTTTATTTTATTTTTTATTTTTTTTGTGTACTATGCAAACTCGTTTGAACGAGTTATTGGTCTCGTTCTGACAAGCTCAAGTCAGAACAAATAAATGTGAGTGTCTTTAATCACATCGTTCTAGCATGTTTTTAACACGTGGAGATCCTTATTTGTTCGGATGAAGATTTTATCTTGTCCAAATGCACCTATGTCAGGTCGCATGAAAATACCCATTCCATCGATCAAATCCACACGTGAGTGAATCCTAACCATTATCCTCCCATATGAACGTAATTCATGCAGATTCGTTTTTGAAACCGTTCCCGCCTACTTCGTTTGGATGGGAGATTTACTCGTCCTAACGAGGCATTTTGTCCAAAAAAAAATTATGAGTTCTTAAACTACATTTTGACTTCCAATTACCTCAAAACTCTATGGGTTAAACAATGCTTAACCTATCATCATTCGAGATGTGGTTATTATTTTATTTTTAAAAAAGTTTAAATTCTAATATTTCTTATTTTAGTTTCGGGCGATACAAATTGTGTTTCTCGTAAAATGAAATCAGTGAACAATTGGCTTGATCGATCGAAATGGGTGATAAATCAACCAAACCAAAAACATAATGGTTTGATTGCAGTTCAATCGATTGAACCTGAAACATAATAGTTCAATCAATGCCTCAATTGATGTTCGATAAAAGAGTATTCATAGGAATAGAATTTGGGAGCATTACATTTTCATAGTCTAAAAGTGTGTGGATATATATATATATATATATATATATATATATATATATATATATATACACATATTTCGGGCTATACAAATTGTGTTTCTCGTAAAATGAAATCAGTGAACAATTGGCTTGATCGATCGAAATGGGTGATAAATCAACCAAACCAAAAACATAATGGTTTGATTGCAGTTCAATCGATTGAACCTGAAACATAATAGTTCAATCAATGCCTCAATTGATGTTCGATAAAAGAGTATTCATAGGAATAGAATTTGGGAGCATTACATTTTCATAGTCTAAAAGTGTGTGGATATATATATATACACATATATATACATATAATAGGTGGCATTGGTAGTTGACAATGACAAACTTGTATATATTATAATGGAGTCGCCCTTGCATCCTGTGAGATCTTGAATCACATCATCATGTCTATAGTCATTAAGAATGCAAAAAAATAATCTGACCTATATGTATCTGCAATTTAATGCTCTTCACAGATTTGAGAGAGCGAGTTTTTTGGTTTTCCTTTATTTATTTAAGGTTTAAAGATTGAGAAAACGATTGTATTTAGCACACCTTAGTAAATAAATAATAATAATAAAAAATATATAAACATTTTTTATTTTTTGAACAAGAAAGTAACTCATATCATTACTCAATAGAAGGATCGATCCTACAAAGAGGATCTAGGGACCAATTAGTTCCCTAGTTACAATATTACTGAAACGAGAAGGTAGATCTTCCAACCAAACATTGTTGACCTTCTGCTTTGATGCCTCTGTTGCAAGGGCATGTGCCACAGCGTTCCCTTCTCTTGGTGTAAAGGAGAAATCCACCGATTTGAAATATCTCTTCTCATAATGGATGGACTCAACAAAATGCCCAAATTTAGAAAGGAATGGAGGGTATGAATTAATAGCCTTCAGGACTTGTATAGCATCCCCCTCCGTTATAACTTCAAAAAAACCCACCTCCATGCAGAAGTACATAGCACTAAGTGCTGCCATTGCCTCAGTCGTCGCTGAATCAGCTACCAATTCTTTTGTCTCGCTTTTAGCTCCCAAACAAGCCCCATTACTATCCCTGGCAATCAGCCCCAGCCCCATCCACCCCTTATTCTTGTTTATTGAGGCGTCCCAATTAACTTTAATCAACCCATGAGGAGGAGGTTGCCATTTAACATTTGTATTACATGGAACAAATACCTCACCCAACATTACCCTAGACTCCTTAATCTGACATTTTTTGATTTCAGTAAGGGATTTCTCCGCTTCAGCAAACACAACATTAGGATGAGTGAAAATGTCATTAAAAATCAAAAAATTTCTTCTCAACCATATACACCTTGCCACCACTCTGCCATAAGGTCTAGTTCCTCCCGACTAACTCTTTCCAAGCAATAGTTAAACAGCAGCTTGAAATCATTCCCTACCATTGACACTTTTATTCTATAAACATTTTTATTCTATAGAGAACAAAAAAAAAAGGAAAAAAAAAGGAATGTGAATACTCCGTAGCATTACTCTTATTGCAATAGAAGAAAATTTGCATTTTCCTGTAAAGGGAGTTGGAAAAATCTCTAGATAGTTTGTTTGAGTGTGTTTTTAAAAATTGCAAATATCGAGAGAATTAATTTTTAAATTTATGTTTGAATGGTTTAAAAAATTTGAGACAAAATTAAAAAAAATTTAATAAAATTTAAGTAAAATTTGAATTATAAAAAATAATATTTAAAAATTATTTGAAAAAGTTTGAATACCCAAACATGCCATCTAGATTCCCTTTTGTTTAAATAGAGCCAAACCAGATAAATTTTTTCTTAAATTTCTAAAAAGATTACTCCCAACAAAACAACAGGTATTATCATTACTCAGGTTAATTTGTTCTTGTAATGATTTGTTTTTGGATCTTCTGTGCTCCCTACTTTTTTTTTCCTTTTTTTTTTTTTTTTTTGTTGACTTTGCTTGAAATATGTAATCTTCACGCTTTCCAAAGCTAAGTAAAAAAGAAAAATAAATTAAAAAAAAAAAGAAAAAGAAAAAAGAAAAAGAAAAATGATTATATAAGGAATGTGGCCTGTACTTGTCATGACTTACTTAATGCAAGTGCAGAATACACGTAAGTGGAGGTACAACGGAAAGTCAGAAATGGGCGCCGGGTGGCAATCTCGATATTATCTCAAAAACGAAGCCGCTTGTTAATCATCCCACTGCATAAAGACCCGGGATCACCACTGACCAAAAGCGAAGCCAAAATCCATCCATAGGTATCCGTCTCTCCGCAGGCCAAGAATCCCAAAAGCCTCAAGAGATTTCACATAAATGCGCGCTTTGTAGTTTGTAGAGAGAAAAATATATATATACTGATGATGGCGTACCAGCTGGAGAGCCTGGTGCAGTCGATAAAGAAGAAGGTGAGTGGGGCGCTCAAGAAGTCTAAGAAGCCGTACGTGAAGATGGACAAGAGCTCCAGCGTCCGCGTTGAGATCCGCAGCCGGAAGGCCCGGAAGCTCATCGACAAGACGCTCAAGGTCGCCGACCAACCTGGCAAGCGTAGCGTTTCTTGAAAACACCTCCTGTTTCTTTACTTCTTTCTCTATTAATATGGGTGGGATCGATAGATTGATAGAATAAGATTGTCTGTCTTTCTCTCTTTTTCGATCTGGGTTTTCTTTGTTTTGTCTTGTGCCTACCGATTCTGTGTTTTTGTTCTCTTGAAGGTTTCAAAACCTTTGAAAATGGGGGAGAAAACAAAAGGAGAAGAGATAAGGGTTGAAACCGTTTCGGATTGGCTTATATATATGGAAGAAGCAAGAATTTGATCCCGATATTTCTGGTTTCTTGTTTATTTGTTGGGTTTCTTCTTTTTAGTAGAAAAATGTTTGGAAAATATACGTGACATATCTAGCTAGGGGAAAGTTTTTTGGTTTATTTTTCTCTTAATTTTCTCAATAGTGGATCAAAATCCTTGAAAATAATACACATGTTCATATATAAGTGAGACTTTTTTTTTTTTTTTTTGAAGAGACAGCTCTCAAATAATTAAACTAAATAGATAAATCGTTAATATATTTATTTATAGGGTTAATATCATACTCCTGCGGAGGTTTTTGAGTGAGTTCTAATAAAAGAAAGGATTATATATGCATATCGGAATATAGTGTGGCAGTTGGCCACGGCTGAGAAGGGTTTTGATGATCTGCGCCGACAAGCAAATGGAGTCTAAATGGGAGCAATAGGCCATAAGTCGTGGATGCGTATGGTACGGCAATGGACATGGAACCGACCCTCTATGAGCCATATGGATGGTCAAACGAGACCCCTTTATATATATATATATATATTTTGAGTAATGCCGTAATGGTATTCTTTAGCTTAATTTATCAGACTCTCGTCGTATTAGTTTATTTAACGAGTTTTAGATTTTTTTTTTTAAAAAAAAATTATTTTTATTTTTTGTGTATATATATTTTGAGTAATGTTATTTTGTATCCTTGTTTAGCACACCCACTTGATATTAGCTAGGAGTGTACAAGCGGAGCGGTTATTAACCGGTAATCGATAATAACTGTCAATAACCGTTAACCGGAAAAACTGAGAAACCGAAAAATCGAAAATAACCGCAACCGGATAACCAGGTAACCAGCTGCAGTTACCTATTATTACATTCTAGAAAACCAGGTAATTGCAACCGGTTTTTATTATTATATAAAATTATTTATATATATAGTGTATACATGCATTGAGTTTGGAAAAAATAAATAAAACCTGTCATAAGCGAAGAATGAATTTTTGAATATCCTTTGCCTTCAACAAATCTCTATAACAGAGCTCGAAGCCTCATCAGCACTCGTTTAATTTACCTTGAATTTAGAGTCATCAAGATAATGTTGATAGATGTATAAAAGAAAGCCCCAGATTGCTAGCAGGGCGATCACCTTCGCCCCATATAACTTGTCATGGAAAAATACTACCGCAAGAATGGGAACAACAAGCAAAGCCAATGTACCAATGACATTGGAAAAGAGAATACCCACTGAAGAAATCTGCCATGTTACAGTCTTCCAATTCAAAGTCATCAAGCGGGATGTCTTTCCTTTTTCATATTCCTTCATCTTTTTCTCCAAAACTTTCCATTCACCGCTTGTGAAAAGTCCTACAACTTAATTGATAGACGCAATTGCACTAGCCAGTAACGAGAGGACCAATAATTTATACAAATTAAACGTAATACCGTTTGTTATTGTTAAAAAATAAATAAAACCGGTTATCTGGTTAATAATCGGATAACCGGTGGCCGATTGCGGTTATTGAATACGCAATAACCGGGGACCCCTATTGTGGTTGCGGTTATGAGCTAATAATCGTTACCGCAACCGGTTGTATACCTCTAATATTAGTTTAGATGACATGTTTTAAGTATCTTTTTTTTCAAAATAAAAATGATTGACATGAAAAGTCACTTAAAACACGTCACTTAAATTCATGTGACATTTGTGCGATAAATTGGGTTGAAAACTTAAAAGCTATGAATAATGCTACTATTTAAATTTCCATATTAGCTTCGCTGATGTGTCGGATTTTAAATAAATTCTTATGCACTGAAAACCTAATGTAAATAATCCTGAAGCTAATATGAAGAGTAGCATTAATCTTATTCTCTTTTTCTTTTTTTTTGAACAAAAAAAAATCTTATTCTCTTTCTTTTGGTCCCATGCCTCAGAAGCTTCAGGTTGGATCAAAGACGTCACCGGAGATGTCAAAAGCTATTTTCTTCCTTCCACGTGAATCATGAGCCCCCCACTACAAATTTTACTAGGAAAAAAAAATGCTCTATTATATGTGAAAAGATGAAGTATTGTTGAGAATATTGAATAATTAATTGGGGTAAAATCACAATCTTCAGAATGAGAGTGATTTGATAGGGACTTGTAACGATCAGGATTGAGGTCATAATTGAGCACTTCTAGCGGTGGAAAATTGTTTGGGAAGAAGGAAAATCAATGGAAAGCTAAAACGGATTCACATTCATTTTATGAGCTTTTCCATTTTAATTAAATGGAAAAGGAATCTTCCTCGAAATGAGGCTCGGAAAATCAATAAAATCGTGGTAGAACCCACCTTGTTACCAAGAGCTTTTTTGTACGAAGATGGACGGTCAACCGGAACTTTTTATTTTATTTTATTTTATTTTAAGAGAAATACTAAAATACCATTAACTAGAAATTTCAGAAGACTCAAAGTTTTTCCTCGTAGATACTGCGACTGATACCGGAAAAGTATCAACCCAGACAACAGACACTTCCTGATTTACAGCCAAACGTGCTAAAGAGTGAGCCACACTATTGCTCTCTCTAACCAGAACCGGTTTAGTTGTGCGATTTTATTTATTTATTTATTTTATTATATTGAAAATGTTTTTAAAAATGTTGGGATGATTTAAAGAATTTGAAAAAAAATTAGATTAAACTTAAGTATAATTTAAATTTAAAAAACCTTGAAAATTATTATTAAAAAAAACCTACAACCCAAATGTTTACCAAACACAACATCGAGTGTGTTTGGTAAAAAATTATTGAGGTGAATTTATTTTTTATTTTTTTGTAATAGTAGTAAGATGTTATTGATGTGATGATGTTCTAAAATGGGTTTACCAAACCCAGCCATCGAGAATATGATCAAATAGTGATCAAAGAATTATGGAACCACCTTGTTTGGGCACCATACAATCGAGCTAGCTAGCAATCAAAGTTTTCTAACACGAATAACATAAATCATGCGGTGTCGTTCGAACAAGAGATAATTGTCGTTCGAACAAAAATTTCTCTTCAAATTCCCTCGTGTAATTGTTGGTTATTTGATCCAGTGGCGGACCTAGGCTTTAAAAGATGGAGGGGCCAAATCGAAAAAATAATAATTTGAGAGGGCAAAACTGAAAAAATTAAAAAATTAGGGGGTAAAATTTTAATTTTAATTTTTTTTTTTTTGGTGAAAAAAAAAATTTTAGAGGAAAATTTTGGGGCTTGGGGGGCCAGGCCCCCCCTAAGCCCAATGTAGGACCGCCCCTGATTTGATCTATATCAACCTTTTAGACTCACACAAGCCGCACCCATATAATATTGACAGGCAACACAACATGTAGGTTGTGTTGCTGTGAAGTGTCTCATCTCATTTTGCAGTTGTTGCCATGTAGGTTGTTTCGTTTACGGAACTCTATCTATGCTTACCGCATGGAGTGGGCCCAAGTGATGGTAGGCCCCACCCCATATGATTATACGAGTGATTGTTGTATAAAAATTGTGTAATTATTATTTTTCTATCATTACCCTATAAGTAATGTAATTTGAATTAAAATTTAATTTTAAAATAGCTTACTAGAAAGAAGTTTGATTACATGAGCACCCTTCTGTTAATTATTAGGCTTTATTTCCTTATTTTTGGCTAATTAAATTGTTTTACAAAAATAGTCAATTTGTACAGGCACTTGATTTAAAACTGTTATTGCCAACATATAATTTAAAATGCTATATGATCATTTATTTTATTTTATTTTAATTATTTCCATAATTTATTGTATATAATTTAAATAATTTATTGCATCAATCTAGGTACCAGTTTCATTGGTTTGTTCAATGATTTATTTTTGTTTATTATTTCGTATAGAGGATACCATGGGGGTAAAATGGAGTATCTATTACTTTTTATTTGTTTATGCCTTGAAGGTTTGTTTTGTATAACTGAATGAAAAACTATTACGAGGAGGAGAAAATTTATTGGATGATGAGCTTGAAAAAACCTGGGAGAATGATCTTCTAAATGGTTTAAATGGTTCAAATGATATGTTAACAGTATCATCAAATTTAGGGGGAGGAATGATTGTATCTAATGTCCATTGATTTGGCAAAGTAATTTGGCTCCAATTAATTTGTTTTGATACTCAATTTTTTTTTTATTTATTATTTTTAAGTATAACTAAAAAGCAAACAAACAGAAAACTACAAAATATTTAACTAAATGGAGGTGGATCTTTGCCTGTACAACTAAGAAGATACTTGAATAGTCAAAGCGATTACCGCAAATCTTTCAACTTGGAGTAGGTTTGGGCATTTCAACGAGGGAATCAAAAAAGAAGTGATGTCACTCCGGTCATTTAGCGTGGTACATACGAGGAGGGAAGCTGATTCAGCGGCACACGCTCTAGCCAAAGTAGCTTCTACTCAAGTTATCGATTCTATTTGGTTGGAATAAGTCTCACCTTTCCTATCTGAGATTGTTTGTAGGGAATATGTTGTCCCTATATTTTAACCCTATGCATGGGTTTTTTTTTTTTTTTTTTTTTTTTTTTTTTTTTATTATTATTAATGAGGTGTGCTTTATTCGGTTATATAAAAAAAAAAAAAAATTATACCAAAAGTGTTTATCTACCTCTTTCTCTTAATTCAGCTTCCGATGTGTGTGACTTCATCCCATTCCCCCTTCCCCTATTCTAATAAAAAAAAATAAAAATAAAAAAAATTAAAGCTTGTGGTTTTCATTAGTTTGTAATAAATTTTATAAACAATTGTTAAAGGTCGAGATCCTTGCATCATATTATACCCACTTGTCTTAAAATTTAATATTAAAGCACGTAAGATATTTGGATCAAATAATGATAGAGAATAATTGGAATAACAATTGAAATAAATATGCCCTTCATACATACTTGATTCAATCATTCCTAGTAATGAATCACGAATATTATAATGTCTACTATCTCTTAAACATAATAAAACATTAGTATTTAATCATTGCCATACTCATTATTTAATGATAATGTTATTTCAACAGTTTTAATTGTATAATCAGTTTTAAAAGATAATTTTAAAGAGCAAGTATTTTGTATTTAAATTTGTCCAGTAGGTACTTGAGGAATATTATAATCCTATAAATTTCTTTATAAGTCATCATATTAAATTTTTTGCTATTAATATTTTCACTTTGGTTAGACACTTGGGATCTAGAGGATGAATTCCTAAGAGAGAATCCATTGTTATTTATTACTAAAATATTGATCTTACTAGATTCTAGACACTCATATGGGTCAAGCTTTTCTCGAGCGAACACTGTCGAGACCACCTTACAAACCTTCTTTGGTTATCAAACATTACTCATGCTATAATAACAATGTTATTTTATTCTATATTCTTGAATCCTTAATAAAACTATTTATCTTTTCTACTTAAATAACCATTTTATGTACCAAACCGGTCTAAACGTAACCTTAAAGTTCGAAAGGCCGAGTCTCACTTGTTCTCGCAAAACCTCAGCACATACTCATGCTGTCTCGTGTATTTGGGTTGCAATTAGTCCCACTCTAAATTTTTTGCTATTAATATTTTCACTTTGGTTAGACATTTGGGATCTAGAGGATGAATTCCTAAGAGAGAATCCATTGTTATTTATTACTAAAATATTGATCTTACTAGATTCTAGACACTCATATGGGTCAAGCTTTTCTCGAGCGAACACCGTCGAGACCACCTTACAAACCTTTTTTGGTTATCAAACATTACTCATACTATAATACCAAGGCTATTTTATTCTATATTCTTGAATCCTTAATAAAAACTATTTATCTTTTCTACTGAAATAACCATTTTATGTACCAAACCGGTCCAAACGTAACCTTAAAGTTCGAAAGGCCGAGTCTCACTTGTTCTCTCGAAACCTTAGCACATACTCATGCTGTCTCGTGTATTTGGGTTGCAATTAGTCCCACTTTATACCAATCTTAATATAATGGTTTATAGAAACAAATTCTTTAACATATGGTGACATATTGAAGCCCGTATACTAAGAAAAAAATAATTGTTTTGTAATTCGGATTGATAGACTAACGAGTAATTAAACTTCTAATTTTATTATATTTAACGGACAGTTTTTAATAAATGGTCTGATTTTGTTACCCCTCTAATGTATAAAGGATAAATTATGTTGATGCACAAAGAATTAAATTGACTCTTATATTTGGGATAGATTTTATTTGAGTTCCTGCAACTATTACAAATGGTCCAAATGGCTCATTTTGGTTGGGAGGCAACTAGTCCCACATGGCTTAGTTAGTGTTGCAAGAAAAAAGATGAGTAATCAGACGTACGTGCACACGTCAAAGGACAGGGAAAAGATTAAAAACACCCGATATATACCTTTTACACACTCACATTTTCATATGGGGTGAGACCCACACCATATGGACCACACTCTATGTGAGAGAGTGAAGACCCATCTCCGACTGCTGGGAAGTTCTCAGCCGATTTCAGCGTCTCGTCCTTTCTCTGGTCTCCGGCAAAGGCCCATAGCGTTTCCTCAGCTCCAATACATTGACAGACGCTTATGCAAAGCTTTTGATTTGTTATTATGAAATATACACACAGGCCCAAATCTTGGCTACGATATGATAGGTAGGATACCGGGCCGGGCCTAATTTAAGACGTGCACTGGCCCAATCTAAGACATACATGTCGCGTTTTAGCTGGGAGCAAATGCGTCCCACATCGCTCAGTTTCAACTGTGAAGACGAGTGTATAGTGCAAATCCGAAGATTGGAGTTCGTCCTTCGGGACATCCGATAAAATTGGAACGATACAGAGAAGATTAGCATGGCCCCTGCGCAAGGATGACACGCATAAATCGAGAAATGGTCCAAATTTTTTTTTTCTTCCTCTGATCTCCCAAAATTTGTGCTTCTCTGGCGTCGTCTTCGTTCTTTTCGGTTTGGTTTTTGGTTTGGTGCTGTTTTTGGGTGCAACACGTTGAAGGACACCGTCTGGATCGAAGGTCTACGTAGACCTTTGGAACAGCAATACCCTTGCATCCGACGTCTTCATCGGCGCTGGAAAGATTGCATTCTTGAAATGATTTTGTGTGTTTTTTAGACCCTTTTGTATAAATTTTAATGGGAGTGGTTTGATTTTGGTTTTTGTTCGTTTATAGGGTTCCATTGCAGAAGGTACTTTCTCAGGGTTACGACGACACCGCCTAGCCGCTTCAGACTAAAACTGGCAGGTAAATACAACTAAAAGCAAACCCTATGGCTATGAGGCTTATAATATGTTTTTGATATTCAAGTGGCTGGAGAGGGTTCAGGTTTGCAAAAATTGACACTCTTTGTACAGTTTGTTGTGATTTTTCGCTGACCACTCTCACTTGTTTTAGTTGTGGAAGGGATTTGGTTGGGTGAAATTACTGCTGTCTTTTTCTTTTCTTTTCAAAATTACCTCATGGGGGGTTTGTTTCAATTCTAAATGTATCCCATTTTTCTTAACTAACATCTACATTTGCGGTCTGTGATGAAGATTGGATATTACTTCAGTTTGGATTCAAGTGTATTTGCTGTTGCACATAAAACAGTGTTTGTGGAAGCATTGTTTCAATGCTCAACCTTACCTTAATTTTTGTCCTCCTACTTGGAAAGCATTTTGCCATAAAGATTGTAATTTTATGTCGATTGTATAAGATCTATTTTTAATATGTTTATTCTAATCTAGTCCCACCCTTTCTCTTTCGATTGTATCACATGAGCCAAGGCCCTAGGACCATTATATGTCAAAATTAATATGAAAATACAAGATTGAAACAGTTAAGCCCTGTTTAGCCAACTCCTAGCTGTCTTTAGTTCATCTCTTAGTTATTAATTCGAGGTGAAGAGGCTGCTTATATTTGCACCATGCATGCATTGACTAATTTTCTTGACACAAAAAGAGCCAATTTCTTCTTCTTCTAAAGAAGGGCATGGTTATTCAAATATGTAAGGTCAAGGCCATAGTTTGCATCAAAGACATTGATCTGTTGCTTTTAAGCTCTCCAACTGTAAGACATAATACTTTAACCATGCACTTCACTAGAATTTAATGGTCTTTCAATTGGGTCTAGGACTATGAGTTCTTTAAGTTTCTTTGTGAGCTTATGCGATTGAAGATTTGTATTTGTCATAAGGTTTCGGCTTGCCTCAAAAGGATTTGAAGGGGTTTACGTAACGAGATATGATTTTTGCACTACACTTACACGACTTCTACACAATACGCTGACATGTAAAGCGTTTTCTAATTTCATTTCCCCTCCAACGCAGCTCTCTCTCTCTCTCTCTCTCTCTCTCTCTCAACCGGTAGTCCCTTCCCGGCGGCGTTGGTTTTGTCTCGCTACTTCACCGACATTCTGTCTCCTCCATCTGAAACCGCCTCCCCCCTCTCTCTCTCTCCCGCTCGCTTTCTAGTTGTTCCCTTCCTGGCGTTGAACCGGCGACATTGGTTCTTTCTCGACAGTCGGCCACCCTCTATTGGGCCATCCTTCATCTGCGTTCTGTCTCCGATGGATTTGGCGGCTGGATTTGTCTCTCTGCCGTCATTCTTCTCTACCGGTGCCGCCTCTACCGCCAGTGACTCTTTCTCTCTCTAAAATTATTGAATCATATTGTTTGAATTTTTGGTGGGTTCTGATTCGGTTTGAGGGGGAAAAAATCGGTCTTTTGTTTGTTGTTGGATGGTGTTAGTGATTTTGTTGGTTCCGAGTGTTGGATGGTGTTGATGATTTTGCCTGGTTCTGATTTGGTTTTAGGGGGGGAAAAAAAAACATAAAAAAGAAAAGAACAGAAAAAAAGGGTCATAGTTGGTGAATGAACAAGAGCATTTGGATAATTGGATATGCTGAGTTTGATTTATTATGATGTCAAATGTGATCTAATAATAAATTTTTTATGCGACTTAAAAGGGATACTTGGGAGTGGGACCATCTTAAATTTCCTGCTTTTTATTGATTAATTCTAAAACTTATTATAATTTTGCTATTAATGTGGTGCTTTTTGTTTTTTTACCCAAATAATTATTTATAAGAAACTTAAATAGCATGACTTTTGGCTTGATTTATTAATTTCAATCATATTAATAAGATGGTGTTGGTGCTTATGTAGAAGGTGTTGGTGCTTATGTAGAAGGTATTCTTACATTGTATATGTTATGATATTTGTGACCAAAAATAGACTATTTTCAGGAAATTCCCGCATGAAGATAGATTCTTTTCATTATCTTCAGTTACCTCACCTACAATATATACTAATTTCACATTATATTTTGTGAAACTTCTGCAAGATTATACAGAATTATCTTGTGGTTGGTGCTAGAAACTGTCTTAACTAGACTGAATGCCCCCATTGTTTTGTGCACCTATAACCTCACAAATTGCTTTGTGAATTGACCCTTAGAAATGGAGTGGGCTTGTACTCAAGGTATGCATATATATAGCTGATATTGGTTGATGATATATGGAAGATAAAATTTTGATCTTGATTCACCTTAAAAGCAATGCTGTTAGGATCCAGTAATCATAATGGTTTTGTCTAGGTGCCTATGGTAAGAGTAAACTAGTTATGGTTATAATTCCTTTGTGTTGGGTTAGATTGAAGGTGATTTGAAGGCTATGAGGTTGATTGGGGTAGCATAGAACTTTGTCGTTGTTGATAAGATGTTCCTTAAAGGATGTTTTACAAAATAAGACTTAAAAGACATTGAAAGTAAAATCATTCTCTGGTAAAGAAAGCAACCTTTGAGGAACCAATTGCATATTGTTGGGGTTACTTTTTATTGGTTAATTTTTTTTTGGGTCTCTGTCTTTATATGTGAGTTATTTTTTAAGTTTGAATTTTGTCTCAAATGGTTCAAATTTGTGCAAAATTCTTAATATATGGTGAGTGATAGGTTTTTGGGTTTCCTCAAAATTTGTATTATATTGTCAAATTAGATGCTTTTAAGGTTATTAGCTTAGCTTTTATGTAGTTTAGTTTTTGTGTGGAGTCTGGATGCAAAGGTTTCTGACCTGGTCTAGTGTTTCTTTTTTCATATTTTGAAATTTATTTAAAGATGGCAATCACTTAGCATGCATAATGGTGATTTGATGTTATGTGACGATATCCAAGATTATTTAAACAATAGAATACGTGTTGTTATGATTGTATTGTATTATATTTTGTAGAATGTTAAAGTACTAACTTATCATTGACAAATTCTCACATTTTCTCATTCAATTAACTTATATTACTTTTTAATATAGCACTTTCCTAAATGGACTCTTCAAGTTCACGCTTGGATAACGATGGCGAATTTGACGATGCTTTAACCCATCAAGATGACCATCAAAATGGTTAGGTTTTTCACTTTTGTTTGAGTTATAATTTTGTTTTGACTCACCAAGATACCTTTCTTTTTTCTTTTATTTTTTGTTATTGTTATATTTTTTTATAAACACAAACTTTGTATCTTTTTTTGGATAGATGTGGGTGAAAAATTTGAAAAACCAAAGGATTTAATGACGTTTATTTCGGATGAAAAGTTGAATGATGAGGAAGACAATGTGGTACTACCCTTGATGTTAAAGGATGATGAGAAAGTTGAAGAACCGAAGGAATCAATGACATTTAGTTCAATAGAAGAAGTTTGCTCATATTACAGGACGTATGCTAAGCAAGCTGGTTTTGGTATAGCGCATAGAACCTCGAGAAAAAGGAATGGTATAAAAAGTTACGCAGTGCTTATATGTACTCGTGGAGCTCCAGAGCGAACCAGAATATGTGATGTTGCGAAGCCAACTCCAACAACTAATAGAACAGGGTGTGGAGCTAAGATTTGTGCGACTTTATGTGATGATGAAATGTGGTTTTTGAGTAAAGTTGAGCTGAAGCATAATCATTCCTTAAGCCCGGGCAAAGCAAGATTTTTTAGAAGCAAGAAGAAAATAAATGATGCAGCGAAAAGAAGGCTTGAGCTAAATGATAGAGCAGGAATACGTATGAATAAGAATTTTAATTCATTAGATGTTGAAAGTGGGGGGTTTGAGAGTCTTTCCTTTGGAGAGAGAGATTGCCAGAATTATATTAACAAGGCAAGAGAACTTCGTCTTTGTAAAGGAGGTGCTCAGGCACTTTGTGATTATTTCAGTAAAATGCAAAAGCAGAATGACGGCTTCTACTTTGTGATGGATATGGATGATGATTGTAGGTTACGAAATGTTTTTTGGGCTGATGCACGGAGTAGGGCAGCGTATGATTTCTTTGGGGATGTTATTATGTTTGACACAACGTACTTGACTAATAGGTATGACGTGCCATTTGCTCCTTTTGTAGGAGTGAATCATCATGGTCAGTCTATACTTTTAGGGGCAGGATTAATTTCAAGCAATGATACAGATACATTTGTGTGGTTGTTTAAATCTTGGTTGGAGTGCATGAACGGCCGAACCCCTAGAGCAATTATAACTGACCAGGATAGAGCTATGAAAAATGCAATTGCTATTGTTTTCCCCGAAACTCGACATAGATATTGTATGGGGCACATTATGAAAAAACTCTCTGAAAAATTTGGATCACATGCTAGTTTTGATGGCATTAAGAGTGCCCTACATACTTGTTTGTATGACTCTCAAACATGTGAAGAATTCGAGGAAAATTGGAAAGATCTATTGGAGATGTATCATCTTCGTGATAATGCATGGTTGCATGAGTTATATTTGGAGAAGACATTTTGGGTGCCGGCATACATGAAAGATACGTTTTGGGCGGGAATGAATACTATGCAGCTAGGTAAAAGTATGAATGCATTTTTTGATGGTTACATGCACTCACAGACCACATTGATAGAATTTGTTGATGAATATGATACTGCTTTAAAGAGAATGATCGAGAATGAGACACGTGCTGATTTTGATTCTTTCAATCGCACAATCCCATGTATAAGCACCTTGCAGTTAGAGAAACAGTTTCAAGTTGTTTACACAAATGCGAAGTTTAAAGAAGTTTATGAGCAGTTTGTGAAAATTATGTCTTGTAATAACTCTCATCTCAAAAGTGAAGGTGTGATTTCTACATTTGAAGTTATTGAATATGACGCTGTTGGAGACCACATAATAGAAAAGTCATTTCTTGTTTACTTGAATGAAGATGAAGATGAATTGAAAGTGAAGTGCACATGTGCATTGTTCGAAGTAAAAGGCATCTTATGCAGGCATTCACTTTCCGTGTTACGGACAAAGAAAGTGACAACGTTGCCACCAAGATATTTTCTTGACAGATGGAGGAAAGATATTAGGCGAGAATACTCGAAATTTAAGAGTATTTGTGACGTCGCTAGTGATAATCCTAATGCCCAAACGTTGAGAAACAATTTTGAAGAATTACTATCGCTCACATCAGTAAATATGGAGAAACGTTGCATGGATCTAATGAAAAGCATGGATAAGTTAAAGGAGTTGTGGTGTTGTGAAAGTCAATCTTCCCATGACATTCCAGATGCTGTCACATCTTCTAGCTGTAAAATGGTGCTTAGTCCTGTGAATGTTAGACGTAAAGAGAAGTCACCAACAAGGAGAAATGTGGCTGTTATAGAAACAGTGGTCAAGAAATCTGAAGCATCGAGCAAGTCACCAAGAGACAACAACGCTAGACAGAAGAGACGAAAGATTCAGGTAGGTGATTTTAATTTTTCCACCTTTTGCTTATCAACATGTGTACTTTCTCACATTATATAAACCATTTTTTAATTGCAGGCCACCAAATCAATGGAAGATCAAGACAATACATGTCAAACTCCATTGCCTTCTGTAGCTCATGATCATATAATGAGTACTAAGGTGATTAAGCAACATCTCTCTGTTTATCCATTGATTTGTGACAATTATTTGATATTTCACGTACTTATTTAGTATTTGTTTATGTAGGATTCCATTACTTCATCATCGATAGTGGCTCAAACCTTGGGTGGTAACCATGATTTTATTATTTCTCAGGTATAGTTTGTGTATTTTTTTAATTTATTGTGTTGGCATTTCATTTATATGGTTTCCCGATTGGAATTTCATATGCGTACAATAAGGGAAACAAATAATGTGTGCATTAGGTGAATTTGCCGATTGACCGTAGAAATTTGTTATCCACATTGGTAAGTCAACACAAATATCAAGAGGCTTTCACTACAGCCCTACAAACGCGTAATGTGTCAATTGTGAACTGGCTATGCTCCCAGGTAAATTTTTAGAATGAGTTGATAGTATTGTGTTAATTATTGAAATTCATCCATTTTAGAAGTTTGGCTATTGAACCTAATATTTTAGGTTGATATACGACGAGTCTTGACTATGGATCCTCTCCCTTTGAGCCAAGAAGTATTGCTCCGGGTGTTGTGGCTATTACCCTATTGTATCAATACCAACCCAGCTGAAATAATTGCTTGGATGACAGACATTTTTAATTCGATAATCATAACTGATCCGACAATTGAAATGCATGTGCGACCCATCTTCAATGAAGTCTATGCCGCACTCAACCATCTGAGTGTCCTGCCCACAATTACCGATGATGTGCGGTCAATTATCCGTCTTTTGATGAAGTCATTACTTCCACGTTGAGACCAATGTAATAGTTAATGGTATTTGATGTACATTTTGATTGTCGTTGAAGATGGGTGTATATTGGTGTATATTGATGGGCATTTTGATGGGCATTTTGATGTATATTTGCCTTTTGGGGAGGTATTTTCTTAACCCCTTCAATGGTTGCAGTTATTATTTTAAAACTTGTTTGATCTATCTTGATAGCACCACTGCTATGAGAATGGTGGGAGTTCCATGTATGGCCTATTCTTTTGAGGAAACATTTATATACATTGAACTTTGGGTTACAATATCTGATTTATTGTTGGAGGAAGATGTGTCTTAAATTGAAAATTTGGGAAGCAAAATTTGTCTAACGATTGAATAGCACTAAGGTTTCAATTGAATCAAGTTCTAGAATTGTGTTCTTCTTATTGGTTATTCCCATTTCTCTCTTACTGCAGCAGGGGCAAGGGGGTATCAAGGAGGTGGCAACTCATGAGGGAGGGGATGAGGGAAATTCATTCTTCTGCAGAATGACTCATTTTGCCCAAAAGAAGTTACTGTTCAAGACTCAGAGAGGCAGGATTGTTGCTCTTCTATTACAACTTTCTTGTTTCTTTCTCTGTCTCTTATATGCAATCTATAAAAAGAGACAAAGATGGAACATTTTTAAACTGGTCCGTTCCGTAGGTCAATATTCCTTACTGGTCCTTGAACCATTTCCTTGCATCCAGGACCCACCAGAGCATTTTCATTGTCAATGCTGGAGAAACGGCTACAAGTGCGTAGTTGAAAGTATCCCAAAGGAGAGGATAAAGAGTTGGCAATAAAAAGACTGAACATGTAAAACACACACACACACACACATATATATATATATAGAAAAGCTATCAAGCAAACTGGCCTGCTTGCTCTACCCAAATAGAAGGGGCCCTGAGAAAATTGGTGCAGCATAGCCATCCACCCATCCAATCGTGCTTATTGAAATGATGGCGGTGTAAACGACATTGAGTTTCAAGATGGGAAGTCCCATTATGATGGTTATGCTCCATCCCTTGATAGAGCATAAACCTAAACTTAGAAGCAAAAATATACGCACTAATACCTCAAGAATTTGTTTCAACATTATTCTTTTCACAACGAGATTCAAATACATAAATACCACAATTTCATTTTAACATCAACTTGCTACCACTAGATCCAATTAACCACTAACATAAAATAATAAAAGTTACGGTAGCTTGATACATCTTTTCTAGTTTTTTATTTATTTATTTATTTATTTTTTATTTTAAACTTTAGCCGAAGTTGATTAGTTTGATCTATATTCTCCTTAAATTTTGTTCTATTAATTTATTAAGTCTAGCAAAGTCAGCCTCTGTTTTATCTTTTGACTTGAAGATGTTCCATCAATTCTTTTTTTTTTTTTTTTAAAAAAATAATAAAAAAAAAAAATTCAAAAGTTAGTTAAAACTATCATATCAATATTGTAAAATATTTATAAAGTAAAAATGTAATTTAAAGCATTACTCTTCCCGTAATTTAACTAGGAATGCCCCGATCCTAATATGCCGACGACCCTTATGGACAAGTAATGGGCCTCAAACGGCATGGGAGTGCTCATGGATTGGGTAAATGACCTACACCCTCATCACAGCGTGGAGGTGTCAAATCGACTTCTTTTGACATTGCCCTCTAGGCTGAAAGACTTGCATTGAATTACTTATACTGTTGGCTAATTTAATCCATTTGATTTAGAAAATCTCGTAGAGAATATATATATATATATATATATATATATATCCAAACTTTTATCGGTTGAATTATAAAGGTGCTGTAAAGGTGATAACTCTTATATTGGTTCCTTAATAAATGAGATTAAGCTATAAATATAAGTGATTCTAAAGAATTTCAATTATAAGTTTAACTAATCAATTTTTATTTTTTTTTATGAAAGAAAACTTTATAGAATCAAACACCAAAAACAATATCCCACCAAAATGGTGCAAACTACACACAGGGCAAAGGAAAAACAAGCCTTCAAGGAAAAACAGAAACCAAGCCCAACAAAAAAGAAACCTGCATTCTGCAGAACCACATAACCCTTAACCCTACAATCCAATCTGCACTATGCAAAATAAGCCAAATTGCAATCTGCATCCTGCAAAACAAACCATTCTGCATTCTGCATTTTGCATACTGCATACTGCAACTCAGTATCTAGCAACGGCTACTAGCCGTAACACCAAAGAGCAAGAACAAACCAACCCAACTTAGCGACTAGCAACAAAAAGAGTCACCCAGATTAAACCAGATTCCATCTCTGAGCAAGCTGTATATTTGCCATAGTCTTCTTGAAATTCCCTTTTACCAACATCCGAGCTTTAACCTCCCACTTAATTCGCAAAATAATTGCTTCCTTAATCCTTAGTGAGTATATTACTACTATGCAGAATGGCATTTCTCTGTTTCCAGATATTATAGATTGCAACAACTAAGCATAAGATACGCAGTCTTGTTTTAAAACAGTCCCTCTGCAACTCAGCACCACACCAGGAACTAATATCTTCCCATGTCTCTACAAGCTTCTCCTCCAGACAAAGATCCATCAACCTCCTCCAAATGCGTTTGCTGAACCCGCATTGGAAGAACAAGTGCTCAATATTTTCAATGCAGCCCCGGCAAGAAAGACACAGGCAATCACCCATATATCCCCACCTGCACATCTTTTCTCTAGTAACTAAAGCACCTTTAAACACCAGTTACACCAGCCACAAGACAAAAGAATGTCGTGGAATAGCAACAGAATGCCACACCACTTTCCACCATGCTACTCAAGGTTCGTACTTCCTCAAAGAATTCCATGTGTACGTTACTAATCATTTTGGAATGCATATGTACGTTACTTAGCACTTCCTTGGGTGATGATAGAGAATTTTCTATAACGATAAGAAAATCAAGGACGGTACAATTGGTACAAGGATTAAACTCATCAAATGGAATAGCTATTTCATAGTTTAGTAAGATTTTTAGCCTCGAATTGAGGAATAGCCATTACTCTAGAAATAAATGTTGGCCTTGGAATCTACCGGCCGCTCGAGTTCCACTTTTTTAAACAAACGAAGCCTCTTTTTATTTTTTATTTTAAAAATGAGGGTAGTTTGATAATTTTGGTTTAATTTCAGCGCGAGTATATGTATTGCCACCAAACTGAGGAATATGAATATCTATTTCATTCCATCTTCTATTCTTAGAAATAACTATTATTTTTCCTAATGAAATATCCATTCCTTGTATCAAGCACCTCCTTAGATGTTTCTTCATCATTTGAAAATGAGCCTCAATATCCCAATTACTGAATCTCCAAGATCAAAACACGCATAAACAAAAATTTAACAGTCTCAATCAACGTACACATAGTCTAATAAAAAAATAAAATAAAAAATAAACTCCAAAATAACACATTCTTGGGGTCCATCATGCCACAACCATAACTTAAACTCAAAATCAAGTAAAAGTATCTTTCTATCTATATTTTTATAACTTAAGATAGACATATATGAATAAAACAAGCCATAAATTAGGAGTTGTTATCCATACAATCCAACTATTCAACATCATGCTCACCAACCTACAGTGCCATCTTAGTCACCCTGAAATCACCGATACAAATTCAAGAAATGAGACAAGCTTGGCGTATATTAATTAGATAACATGAGGAATGGGCAATAAGCCGTAATGTGGTGAGAATAAAAATAGAAAGAAAAACTTACACTTGACCCTCCCAAACTGACATATCTCTTACAAAGACACCTCGAAACATCAATTTCCGACATTTTCCCATTCAGAACTACCATTTGTCGCTATTTTAACTTTGGAGGCTAAAACGCAAAAGTAATCATACTTCAGGGGGTCAAGTGTATTTTTCCTAGGAGCATTTTTAGATTGACATTATGCCTAAAAAGACGGAAAAAATTAACATATGGGCTAACTTGTTACAGTTTGGTAATTTGTGGGGGTCAAATATAACTTTTTGAACTTTGGTGGTTGAAACGAAAAAGTGGTTAAAGTTTTGCGCGCGCGGAGGAGGGGGGGTAAAATTTATTTTCCCCTTAAATATTATTTTCTCAAGAAAAAAAATGGTAATGAACCTTCCATTACTATCCTAAAAATGAATTAAAATGTTAAAGTGTTCTTTTATAATAAAAGAATAAATTTATTCACAAATATTGTGGAATGATATCTTCTTCATAAGTATGTGTATTAACTTTTTAGGATTATACATGAAATATGCAGCGGAAAATACCCTAAAAGAAGCATCAAGAGAACATGGCTAGGATGTATGCAAAATATTAAATTAAACAAGAAGCATACACATAATGCAAAGCTAGCTACCCTTGGAATTAAGAGGTTGATTTGATTTCTGCTTCTCCTTTACTACACGAAAAGGGTTGGAGTTTAAGACCTCTAAACCGTCTCTCCAATGACTAATTAAGAGACCAAGAGTGCGAGCTCTGAAGTTGTATGCATCTAATGCCTACACAAGCTCCTTATTTATAGGCTCATACAAACTATTGAAAGCGGCTAAGAAATTACCTAGCCTCCATCGAAATACATGGCCAAGGTGTTAAGGATGCATCTGCATTTGACCAAAACCTGTTATGGATATTAATAAGCTTGGAGAGGGATCTAGAGAGAAATTAAAAAGTATCTCCTATAGGCCTAGAATACTTGTTATCTTATAACTTGACCTAGGTTACTATTAATTACAATTGATTTCACTAAGCAATTGTAATTTTACTCTATTATTTTATTTTTGATTATTGAAATGCTCCCAATGACTTTCTTATGCTTTGCATTTGACCCCTGCATGAAATAATATGTAGTTGAATTAAAGTCATAAAATAATTGTTATTTTAATTCACTACTACTTATCTTTAGTATCCAATTTAATCCCTTAGTTATTTTCGTACTTGTGAAATGAGATTTCACATTGTACATAAATTAGTAACTTTTACCAAAGCACTAAGGCCCGAGATTAAGAATAACCAATTTGTTAGGTTTTTGAATTGGCTAATTCAGTGACAAAATAATTTTGGATGTAAGTTTTAGTGCTAGGGTTATGTTCAAGACAAGTTTGGAGCTGAAACGAAGAAAAATCAAGAGTTAAAGATTTGGATCAATCAAACTCAATTAGGATTAATCAAATTCAAATTGGAATGATCAAATTGTCTAGAGAATGAATAGTTCGTTTGACAAGATCGCAAATTTGGGTCGATCAAAAATATTTGGATCGATCAAAATTTTTGCAGTGAAAATTTACTCTAGCCGACTTTGCTCAAATAACATACCTTGTATTTCCCTATTCCATATAAGCACCATAACCCACGACTTTGTGGGGTTTAAGAGAGGCTATTTCACTATTGATCTAGATAGTTTTCATCCATGTTCTTGAGCTTAAATAATGCCTAATCCTCTCCTTCTTGTGCCAAGAGAAATTTTCATTGCTTGATCTCTTACTGTGTTTCTTTCAAACGACAACTGTTCATCAACAACAGTTGAATCCTATCAGAGTTTCGGTAAAAGAGGTCAAGTAGAATAATTTTTCAGAGGTTTTGGGGGTCAACTACGGTAGAAGTCAAGGGCCGCTTGTATGCAAGAGAGTGTTAACTTCAAAGATTTTGTAACTGCGAACTTCTTATAACCTTTATTTTTCTATAGTTCATCGATTATTGGATTGGTTACCCTAGAGTGATTTTTCTCTTTAAGTTTCATAGAGTTTTTACTTCTTCACTAAATTACTTGTGTTGATTGATTTATTGCTTAAATAATATTTGGTGATTATTTGTGTGGTTGCTAAATTTTAGAGAAAACTTCACTTACTACCCCTGATCTTTCATCACTTTTTTCAATCATACCATTAAACTTTAAAAAGTGTCAATTTAGTGTATCTGTATTTCCATTTTTTCAATTTTACTACTCCGTTAGGATTTTTGGTTAAATCCTGTCAATATTTTCAAAACATTTTTATTTTTTATTTATTTTTAAATAAAAAAATATAATTTTTTTTTTCCGAAGATTCAGACATGAGTATTTTGCAAATTATGTTAAATTCTTGTAAATTTTTTTCCTAAAGAAATTGTGGGGGGGGGGGGGGGGGGGTAATTTTGGCATTCCTCAGTTAGGATTTTACAGAAAATCCTTATGGAGAGATCAAATAGAAAAAAATTTAAAGATGGATACATTAAATTGATACTTTTTAAAGTTTATGTGTATGATTGCAAAAGTGATGAAAGATAAAGAGTAGTAAGTGAAGTTTTTCTTAAATTTTAAATTCTGTATATTATTAGCATACACTTATTCAACTCACATTCTTGGTATTGTTTGGAGTCTTGGTTTATTATTTTCAATATTCCATTAAATCCATCTCAAGGGATATTTCATATTGCTTTGACTAAATCCAATGATTAGGGATTTCATCTTGAGGAATGGTGCATGCTCTCACATTACAACATGTGATCATCTAACACAATGAGATTTTGACCGTGAAAGATCTCACTCCTAAATGTATTAAAGTGATCACCACTTCACATTTGAGTTTGCGGCCCTTTCAGAATTAAGAGTTAATGCTATAAGTAGTCATGAGTTCAAATTATTATTTTGACAGTGTTATAAAAGGATAACAACTGATGTGGCCGGTCTAGTGCATTGTATCTGCATCAACATGTCAATTAGAAATGTCCACTCCACATGATCAAAATAGATTATCATGATTGACATGTTATAGTCTTATCAAGTGGAATGCCCAATTCCAATATCACTCATTACAAGCAATAGTTTATAAGTTACAGGGTATATGGTTTAAAATCTTCTGTGTGATAATCTCATTAATTAATATATCTAAATCATATTCAATGCAACTTATGAACTTTATACGTATATGATAAATAATAATCATTAAAAGGATACATGTAAGCGATCATATGCCCAATGTTCATTAAATAAATAAATAAATATATTTAATTAAAACTTAAATACGTACTATACAAAGTAATTGGAATTTAGGGCATAAACCATAATAATATTCATATCCGTGAAGAGAGAACTAGAGAAGTAGTGGCAAACCTTTCACCAGACATGGAGGTCAGTGATTCTAGCTAGATATAGATATCCATTACTTCTTCTTGTACTCTTCATAGCACTTTACTGCACAACTTCCACGATCGATGCCAAAAACTTTCAATTCAAAGGCACAACGACTAATGCACCTTCGTTTAAGATCGTAAAGTTCGATGGGATAATCTTTAGGATGATTTGGGTCCTTAAAAAGGCAATTAATAATCTTTGCAATAATACATAACCCACTCCCTTGTTTTTTTCCACACTTTATAACTGTCCAATGTTTAAGGCAAGGGTGGTAATTATATTCCATACCCTCATTATCAAGTTGGAAGGTATGAAGGGTAGATGAGAGTGGAGTGGAATCAGAAGAAAGAGGAGTAGGGTCGTTAGCATGCACTTTGAGTATTACGAGTACAATCAACTTCAACATTAGTTTTGTCATACATTTTCTAGTCATCATGTTTCTCCCACTCTATAAATTCTCTTATTTGAACGTCAAATATAGAAACAATTTATAGGAATTAAGTCCATGAGTTGTCATCATAATTGGATAGCTTGAGACCCTTAAAATACAAACTTCTATTCAAAAAGATTACTTTTTTTTTTTTTAAAGAATTATAACTTTTGAAAATATGAAAAAATTGTAGTTAAAATAACTCTTGGTTCAAGAAGTGTCTTTGGCTAGGAACATAAGGTTTACTAGAGTTTTTTATGCAATTAATATGTGACTCTTGACAAAATTCAGTTATATTAAAAAACTTACGTAAAAGAACATTAAAAAACTTACGTAAAAGAACAAGTGAAAAGATATCCTCATCCATGGTCAGGTAAATTAAATAAAATATGAAAAAAATGAAATATCATCCGATATTCACAACATACTAGATCAAAGCCTCCGTTTAAACAGTATTTTGAAAGAAATTATTGGTTTAAAAGAAATGTCTTTTATTTGGATGTGAAATACATAAGCTATTTATTGGGTTTAAGTTCTTGCATCATCATCACAACTCAATAGCTTGAGACCCTTAAATACAAACTTCTTATTCAAAAAAAGGTTTTTTTTTTTTTTTTTTTTTAAAAAAAAGAATTGTAGCTTTTGGAAATAGGAAAATATTATAGTAAAATAAGTACTCTTAGTTCAAGTAATGTCTTTGGCTAAGAGCATAAGGTTTTACGAGATTTGTTCACGCAATAAATATGTGCCTCTTGGCAAAAGTCAACTATATTAAAAAAAAATGGATAAATATAAAAAAGCTCCCTAAACTACCAACCGTTTTTAAAGTAGTCCCCTGAACTACCAAAGAGTACCAAAAAGATCAATTTTGTCGAAATATTCCTATAATACCCTTGTCACGTGTCATATATTCAACTAAAAAACAATATAAATTAAAACAATTTAAAAATCAAAGAAAAATTAAAATATTTTAAAAAAAAACTAAAAAGAATAATAAAAAAGGAAAAAGTATATATATATAACCTCCTCAAACTACCACCACATTGTCAATGTCCTTCCCTAAACTACCAAAAAATGTTAATGCATGTCACCTTAATGACAAAAATAACCTTTATAAAATTATTAAAATAAAATAAAAACTAAAAAAATATAAAATTACAAAAATTAAAAACTGGTTTTTCTTTTTCCTTTAAAAAAAAATTATTTTTCTAATTTTCAGTTATTTTTTTTATTAAAAAAAATTGTATTTTTTTAATTTAATAAAAAAACTGGTTTTTATTTTTTATTTTTTGGTTTTTATTTTTATTTTTTTTAAAAAATCATTTTTATAATTTTCAGTTATTATTTTTTTTTAAAAAAAAAATGAAACTTTTTTTTTTTTAAAAAAAAAATCGATTTTTATTTAATTTTTTTTAAACATTTTTTATTTTATTTTCGAATTTAGAAAGACATTTTTGTCTTATAAAAAAAAATTAGGGTCCTTTTTGTCTTTTGGTTGGTCTTAGGGGGCATTGACATTTTTTGGTAGTTTGGGGGGACATTGATAAATTAGTAATTTGAAAGATACATTGACGATTGAGTTATAGTTTGAGGGGTATATGTGTACTTTTTCCTAAAAAAAATATGAATGGGTGGCTCAAGACACCCATTTGGCCCACATTTTGGCCAATGGGGTGGCCGGCCACCCTCAAGCCCGATCTGAGATGGTCAAACCACCCCCAAGTGGCAAAATTAATGAGGGTGGTCAAAACCATTCCCAAGGGCCTTAGGGATGGCATGAGCACCCCAGTTTAGTCTGGGGATGGTTTTGGCCGTCCCCTACAGCAGATCTGGGGTGGTTGAACCACCACCAAGGCTCTTGGGGGTGACATGACCACTGTCTGCTTGGCCTGGGGGTGGTTTCGGCCACCCCTTACAGCCGATCTAAGGTGGTCAAACTACCCCTAAGGCCGTTGGGGGTGGTTTCGGCCACCCTTATAGATGATATGAAGCGGCCGAACCACCCCCAAGGCCCATGACCACCCCAATAGGCCAAGCTCCAACCCAATTTTTTGTTTTGAAAAATTGTTTTTTTTTCCTTTTGAGGGTGGCCGAACTACCCCCAGGCCAAACAGGGTTAGTTGGCCATCCCATTGGCCAAAAGGGGCCACCTATTCATATTTTGGAAAAAATATATATTAGCCCCCAAAACTACCACCATTTTTTCGGATGACTCCCAAACTATCAATGCTTAGATTCTGGCCCCCCCCCAAACTACCACTTTCTAATTTTTTGGCCCCATCCTTCTATTTATGCCATCAATTCTAAACAGAATTTCGAAAATACCCCTCCTACACTTTGAAATTCTCACGGTTAAGGAATGTGTATTTTCGGGTTTTTGGCCAATTTCTGTTAGAATTAACGGTATAAATAGACGGATGGGGCCAAAAAATCAGAAAGTAGTAGTTTGGGGGGTCGGAGTGCAAGTGTTGATAGTTCGGGGTGCCATCCGGAGAAAGGGTGGTAGTTTGGGGGGCTAATATATATTTTTCCCTCATATTTTTTATTAATTTTTTTTAATCCTTTTTTGTAAATATTTTTAATTTCTCTTTGAGTTTTAGAATTAAATTTTATTATTTTTTGATTGAATATATGACACGTGGCATGGTATTGTAAGAGTATTTCGACAAAATGAGCATTTTTGGTACTCTTTGATAATTTGGGGGTCATATTAGTACATTTGGTAGTTCGGGGAACTACATTAAAAATAACTGATAGTTTGGAGGGCTTTTTTATATTTATCCATATAATTATTTGTCAAGTGTACAGTGCTAGAGTAGCTAGTGGGATGTGAATTATTTTGTACTCAAATTTACATCCTGTCTAGTTTAAATAACTTTTGGCTAGGCGAGTGTGAATGCTCAATAATATCTTGAATTTGTGTACTTGCCAAAAACAAGTCAATCTTTCGGATAGTATGATCCGGCCCAATTCACAGCCTTCGAAGAGGATCTAAGTGAACACAAGATGGTCAGGTATTGAGGATGGTAATGGCACATTGAGAAGGGTCAACTTCAATTCACCTTCGTTATATTTTATTACATGATTGTTTCCTGGCGATGTTTTCAATTTTGGCCGACAACTCTACCTTATTATTTTGTATTTGAAGCCTTGTCATGTCCTTTCTATAGGTTTGAAAAGGTCCACACGGCCACATTAACATTCTTCTCCCTCTGCTTGCCGTCCCATTCAAAATGTTGATGCCACTTCCAAGAAACAAGTCCACAGATTATTATATATATATATATATATATATATATATATATCACTCGTCTCCTCCTCAGCTGACAGTTCCAAGCTTGTCATTTCTTCCTCTTAACCAATCAATTCAGGCATAATCATGAGTGGCAAAGCAAACAAGCAAGGCAAGTTGATGCACTACATGTTATCACCCATTAGGATTCTAACGAAGGCCACGGAGTTTTACATGAAAAGCATGGCGGATTGTGCTGGAAGGGCGGCCGGACATGGTGCGGCGGTGGGCTGCCCTGTTGCACGAGTCGCACGCTTGCTAAATGGTGACGAGGTTTTCAGGCAGCTTATGAGAACGGTTTCAAAGAGAAATGTGGAAAATAAGGTGAGCTTCGATATGCATAGGCAACAAGAGGTTAGGAAGTCCAATAGGGATGATGGTGCAATGGGGAGGAGTTAAGCGTTGGGTTGGGAAAGATTGGGAGAATTGATGAGGACAAGCCTTGCTATTTTGAAGAATGTGATGTCAATGTGAAGATGGCCTTTTATCCAAGAAGTAGAAGTACTTATGCCGTTAACAAAAATCAAATTGTACCCAAACATTAAATAGTCCAAATCTATCGTATCAAGAGCAACAATCCAAATATGTCATTAAAAAAAAAAATTAGGAGTGAGCCATAACCTTCCAAAGCAATGTAAAAGAGTTCTTAACGCAACAAGGACACAACGTTGAAACCAAAGCGGCACGGCTACAACAGAATGTTGGGTTCCATTTTGATTAGTACTGTTTGAGTTAAAAACTGAAATACGTACTTTGAGAAATAATTATTTTGTTTTTTTTTTTTGGATGAATTAAATCTTTTATAAACCAACCTCAAAACAATTACAAGCCCTCCAGTGAAAACTGGAACAAATTCTCAAAGAGATAATACAAACAAAAACCCAACAGACTGCTACAAACAGCAGAAGACAAACAGAACACAAGGACGAAAGCAAAAAAGAGCCTTTACCCTCTCAGCATCAAATCTCCAACTACAAGAGCATCAAATCTCCAACCCCATCTATTAACAAGAAAACTCTGTAGACAACTCTTGCCCGCACCTCCCATTTGACCTAGCCACTCGATCTTCCTCTGGTAGAATTATATTGCCATTAAGAAAAACTTAACAACGGAAAACTGCATCCACAGGCCCCTGAATTCCTGCCCACTAAAGCAGAAATAGCAGAAGACGATCCCGCCCACCAGAATACCATCATACAGAGTATCCCGAACCAAACGCATCTGCATCCTCAGACCAAACTAAAAAGAGGAATGCAGTTTCCAGCGAAATACTAAGGTATGGTCGAGATCCTTGAACTGCCCATTAGCCACCCTAGAGCGAACTTCCCATCTAATACAATCCATAAGAGATTCTTCAATTTTGGGTGAGGAATTATGCAGAAGAGCATTCATCTGTTTCCAAATATTATACACAGTGGATCCCAAACACAGCCTCCCCAAAGTTGCCCTAACACCTTTTCCCCTTAGCACCTTCAAACCCCAAGCTTCAATAGCATCCCAATCCAAAGGAGCATTTGGAATGGAACACTCGGACATGATATTTATCCAGATTCGGCTACTGAACCTACACCTAAAGAAAAAATGTTCTCGGTTCTCTTGGGCGCCACGACATAATAAGCACAAAGTGCATCCAGTGTAACACCATCCACACATTCTCTCCTTTGTGACTAATGCATTCTGGAAAACAAGCCACAGAAAAAAAGAATGTTTAGGGATAGAGGATGGAAACCAGACCAATTCCCACCATCCAACAGCCGGGTGCACCTCTCTAAGCTTGTCCCAAGCATCAGCACATGTATACTGTCCATGTTTAGCATTCCAAACAGCTAAATCAGTATCTCCAAGTTCAACCTCAAATAGTTGGCTTTGAATTACAACCAAAATATCAGAACGAGTTGGAGGCCAATTCCATTCTCCATTTTTGATAGCAACTTCAAGTTTAGACCGTAAAGGAAAGCCTGAATCATGAACAATACGGTGGCCAAAGATTTCCAAAAGATACTTCTCATTCATACTTTGGCTTATTCCAATAAAATTTTTCCCTTTTTTTATTTTTTCTATTTTTTTAATTTTCCATTCTCAAGTGGGAATAGAAAAAACTTTTGGGCTTCAAGATTGAGATGACATTTTTAATTTGGTTTTATTTTTCTCTTACATCAACATTCCTCAATATAGCTTCACTCTTTTGTATTACTTTACCTTCTTGCTTGTGCCTAAAGTTGAGCAATAGGTGAATGGAAGTTTTACCATATTTGAGCCGTGAGAATATCGCTACAATACGATATCATTTACTTACCCTTTGATTGTGACAATGCAATATGCTTAACACTAATGCTAAAGATTATATTTTTCTATTTTTAAAGCGGCTTTTAACGTTGATTTTTCAAATCATTATTGGATTAGAGATAGATCATTACTCATATTTTAATGAGTAGTTCGGTATAGTAAACGGGTCTATGCTTCTGTTTCCGTTATTTTATATGTTTATTACCTATTTTGATTTTACTTATGAAACTTGGTTTGAATTGTATATGTACAGATGCCTACCCACAGAAAGACCACAACTACTCCAAAGTTGTCACGGCTTGGCCCTTCCGTCGAGGGGCACAACCAGCTTTTAGGCTTTGGAGGGGCCAAATTGAAAAAAAATAATTTGGAGGGGTCAAAATTACAATTTTTTTAAAGAATAGGGGTAAAAATTATATTTTTTTCTCTTTTTTTTTAGATTTTTTTTTTTTTTTTTTTTGAGGGGAGCCCTTTGGGCCCCCCAAGCCATAGTGTGGCTCCGCCCCTGGGCACAACCATCTCCCTATGGGGCAGGGCCATCACGATTCACATCAATTCTCCTCCGAAAGGGGGGCTGTCGTAGTTGATCCTCAACGCCGATGACAAATCACATGAGCAGGGGTGGAACTAAGAAAGTTTGTTTGGGGTGGCCATAACTAAAGAGAAGAAATTTTTCGTGAAGAAGGGAATTAATGATAAACACCTGAGGCTGCACTCGTGGTTGGTGCAGATACATAAAGCCCTCGTCATGTTGAGGGTGGAGAACGGGGTGACATGGAGGTGGGAGGCCACCCCAAACAAACTTTCTTAGTTGCTAAAAAAAATAAAATAAAATAAAATAAAAATTAATTAATTGCTTTAGTTATGGCCACCCCAAACAAACTTTCTTAGTTCCGCCCCTGCTCATGTGATTTGTCATTGGCGTTGAGGGTCAGCTACAACAGGCTAGCCCTCCCTTTTGGAGGAGAATTGTGATGCACTGATGGCCCTGCCCCATAGGGAGATGGCTGTGGCCCCTCGATGGAAGGGCCAAGCCGTGACAACTTTGGAGTAGTTGTGGTCTTTCTGTGCAAATGCAATCAATAATACCATATAAAAAAAGGACAATCAATAATAACTGCAAGTAGAATTGACTGGTGGGAGCTACAAAACCTTAAACATGAAGTCATGGGCAAGAATTCGCCCCAAGGAAGGAAAGTTTGGTAACGAGCTGTCCTTTTCATCCTTTCCATAGCGATAAGAGAGTTTGGCAGTGGCCCAGCCTGTACTGTTCAGTTTCTGTCGTATATGATGATCATTTCCTCCCCTACCCCGATGGACAGTTTTGGTCACCTGCGCACGCACACCTACACGCCTGATCTCACAGTACTTGGAAGGAGGCAACGGAGCAGACAGGCTAGACGGCTGACCTGGTTGGTGATTTGGTTAGATCCCACGTGCAAAACCACTTTTTCCAGTAAGTTCCGGTATCTCTGACAATTGGATAATTATCAACTTTATTTTTTATTTTTATTATTATTGTTATTATTATTATTATATATATATTTTTGGTATAATTAACAATGTTGTTTAATTTGACTCGACTCACAACAAGAAAATATAGACAGAATTTTTTTATAAATTGGTTTGTAAGAAATTTCATACAACTCATATATAAAAGTGATATGTATCTCTTGATATGTGAGAAACACATGTTATTTTAATAATGTGTACTTCTCATATACTTTTTTAATATTATTAATAAAAACATACGTGCTTTTCACATGTTTAAAATATTCATTTATATATTTGAAAGAGTAACATTTTCATGTTCGTGACCCATCAGTTTCATTAATTGTGATTTAAAACTTTTAGGGATAACTTTCCAAAAAGGTATTGAAGTATTGGTGGTTTTGAAAAAATGGTATTAAATTTTCAAACATCTCAAACTAGGATATTCAAGTTTTTAAACGTCTCAATAAAGGGTAATCCGTTATGATTCACTGTTAAATCCTGTCAAAATTTCTAAAAAATATATTTTTTTTTTAGGAAAAAAAAGAAAAAAAAATTTGCTAAGATTTAGGTGTTGGTCAGAATTTAACAAAATTTGCAAAAAAACCTATGCTTGAATCTTTGAAAATTTTTATAATTTTTTTTAAAAAAATAAATAAATACAATGGTATTTTGAGAATTTTGGTAAGATTTAATAGCAAATCCGATCCTAACAGATTATCCTTTATTGAGACATTTGAATACCCTAGTTTGAGACGTTTGGAAATTCAATACCATTTTTTCAAAACGATCGATATTTTGATACCCTTTTGTGAAGTTATCCAAAACTTTTATGTTACTATCCAAAGTGTTTAACATGTTTTAAGTACAATTTTAAACCATGTATATGTAAGTTCTTTAACACTTTTATTGCAAGACGGTTTTCAAGGTGAGTTCTAATCAAAGTTTGTATCAGTTGGTATCAGAGCCATGCACTACATCACGGGTTCAAGTTACAAAGGAGACGATCTATGAAATAGAATGGGTTGTTGTGAATGTCATTTCCAGAACATGGTGGTATGCATGCATGTTACGATCTCAAATGTTCCACATGATTTGATTAAGTACAATCTTAATAATGTGTATATAAATTTTTGACATTCTTTTATTACAATTAGTTAATTTTCTAGAGTAAGTACTTCAAAAATCAATATGGTATCAGCTGAACTGTGTTACTGGATTTATAAACATGAAGAACGGACAATCATAAAGCAATAGAATATTTGAGAAGTCATGGGCAAATTCAAAATCACATGATTATTGCTCGACCCCCCGCAACTAAACTTCCATGCCCATGCAGTCAACGAGGCCGAATGAACTTTTTATGAGACGAAAGCAACAGAATCTGTGAAAAATGATTATAAAAAATAATAAAAAAATCACCATTCCTTCTAAAAGTGAATTTATTCAATATTTTCACACTACCTCTAGCTCAACCTAACACCTAGAATAATAATTTAAATATTTAATCAATACTCTAACATGTGAGTAATATGTTGATCATGAATTTTATTTGTTGTTGGTAGGAACATGCAAGTTGTATTTTAGTAGTAGCTAGCTAGCTGCCATTCTTACATATGGTGCCGACTCCAGGTATAAGAACACAAGATCCAGTTCAAACCCGTCAACCAAATTTTCAGACAGTGACATTTTGATCATTGGAAAGTTAGATATGCAGCTTCTGACAAAGACAATACCAAAATGGGTGTCTTTGCGTTTGCTTATGCTATTACTTGTGTCAGCAAATGTAGCATTCTCTGGCTCCATCGTCAAGTACCTGCCAGGCTTTGATGGCGAGCTTCCATTTAAGCTCGAAACCGGGTAAGTTTTTGTATATATATGTATATATATATATATATATATAGTGTAGAAATATATATATATATATGTTCATTTCATGGGGATTTATTTGGTTTCAGATATATAAGCGTGGGGGATTCCGAGCTATTCTACTATTTCATCGAGTCCCAAGGAAACCCTCAAGAAGACCCTCTTTTTCTGTGGCTTACAGGAGGCCCTGGCTGTTCTTCTTTCTCTGGAATTGTCTATGAAATTGGTATTTCCATTATCCTATACGTTCTGATCATTTTCAAGACAAATCAATTTCTATTATACTATACGTTCTCATTTTCAAGACAAATCATCACAATCAAGGGCAGAGCTAGCTTTTACAATTTGAGAGGGCCAAATTGGAAAGAAAAAAAAAAAAAAAAATTAACGGAAAAATTTTACTTGGGTGCAAGGTCCCAAATCCTCAAGTGGCTCTGCCCATGATCCCAATGCTTGTCTAGGAAAGTAGTTTATTTAGTATTTTTTTTTGGGGGGCAGAACAAAAATTTAAAAGAATATATATAAAAAAAATTAATTTTTTTTTTTTTTTTTATACCAACGCTTGTCTATGAAATTGGTTCTTCTTTTATCGTTTTATGTTTTCATTTTCCGAGACAAACCTCCCAAAGCTGAAATAAAAATTCACTAAGTTTATATATATATATATATAAAAACTTGAAAATTCCAATGTTTTTGTATTTTTTATAATTTGAAAACATAAAACATTCATTTTCTTTTAAACTACTAGAAAATTGAGGAATGTTGATGTAAATTATTTTAGTGGTCAATGCATGTGGTTTAAACTACTATCAAATTGCTTATTGAGTTTCCAATTTTATCATTTAGCTCATTTTGTTTTTTTTATGGCCGTTGTCAAATAGTTCACTCCCTCAATATTTCATTAGATTTTTTAAAGAAAAAGGTGGTATAAAACAACATAATTAAGAATCCTATAATGTCAACTTCTTCTTCTTTTATTTTATTTATTTATTTGCTTTTATTTTTTTTAAAAAAAATTAGTTTTTAGCTTTTATTTTATTTTTTCTAATTTTAAGGCTTTTTTTTTTTTTTAAAAAAAAAATCTTTATTGGCATTCATAGGATTTGTTTATTTAAACTCTTACGTGTGTGATGCACTTGAATCGTACCTACTATTTATGAAGGCCTTTTACCAAGTTTTCATGATATAATCTAGAGATTTTAAAAAAATAAAAAATAAAAGAATGGAAAAACAAATTGTAGAAAAAAGATACAGGAAAAGGGAAAGACAGATAAAAACAAAGATTACAAGCTAAAAACTCAATAACCCAACCAAAAAAGACTACAAGCACCTCAAAGCCTATAAAGAAACCCAACAAGGTAGAAGTCACTTAAGAATGCATCCTGTGAAAGTTGCGGTCCACTAAGATGGATAAAACTATCGGGAGTAAGAGAACCCATGTAAACTTAGATTTAGTTCGTCTTAAAAAAGAAACCGAACAGACTAATAAATACGAACTTAGATCTAATCCAGCTTCCAAGGAAACTAATAAGAATAAGTGAAACAACAGCGAAAATTGGATCTCCAACACAGAAAAAGAGTTTGAAGCCCAAACAGTTTGGGTTTAGTTGTAAAACAACAACACAATAACACCCAATAGAAAAACATAGAAAAAAAATTAAGAAAAAAACCCATAAACAACAGCTTCGACGATGGGCAAGGCAAAGCGGTCCGGTGTGTGAGGTCCATGTGCCAACGTGTGGGTGTCAGATGGGGAAGTGGTTGATGACGCTAGGAAGCTGGGACGCCGGAGAGACCAGTGGAGTAGCGCATTGTAGGCTAGAACTGGCAGAGAAAGGAAGATCTAACTTCAAGAAAACCAATCTTCGATACTTCACAGATCCAGTAGACGACGCGATGGAGAAGTCGAATGGCGAGGTGGATGATGCGGCCGGCAAGGGGGGGGGGGGGAGACTGAGGCTGCGATTTTATGATGATCGAGGATAGGTCATCAACAAAGACGACAAATAGAGCCTTATAAGAGGCTGGCAGAGAGTTTCTCTAAAAATAGAAACTCAATAGAAAATAGTAGAAAGCAATAAAGGAGGGGAGGAGGAAGGAAGATTTCTTCCCATAGAAGAGAGCGTTTTGAAAAGATCCCCTTGATTCTGGAGTCAGTATCTAGAAATGTGTTTAGTATCATTTTCTTACACATATTTTTTGCAAATTCATTATTGAATATGTGGAATTCACATGTGGTCTTATAGATTCAATGGTAGGTTCCCATCAACTTGGTATCAGAGGTAGGTTTACCAACAAAGATCATATAGAGAATGGAAGCTGAGATTCTGGAACTGAAAGAAGGAATGCAAAAGATGGCTACATAGTCACAAATGCATAAATCTTTCCGTGAGCTTAGAGAATTAATTTCCCAAACTAACGCCTCGACATAGAAGAACAAAAATGAGAAGGGTTCACCATCTCATTCACCAAGGGAGAACTCCGACTACTCGAGTGGGTCCAAGGAGACGGGTGGAGAGAACCATCTGAATATACCGCACACAACTAAGTTGGATTTTCCTCAATATTTGGGAGATGATCCCATGGTTTGGTTGGATAGGGTAGTGCAACATTTTGCCTACCAATCGATGCCAGATTACAAACGGGTGATCATATTGGCTGCCTTTCACTTAGGAAGTCAAGCCAACCAATGGTGGCAATGGATGAAGAAGGATTTTGGGGAGGAGCAACTTGCAAATTGCAATCACATGGGAAGGGTTCAAGAAGGAGATAATAATCTGTTTCGGCCCCACTGAGAGAATATCAATGTGACTTTGAAAGACTAGCCAATAGAGGGGTGGGTGGTAACCTTTCTTGGAGGATTAAAGGACGAGATTATGGATGCAGATCTAATGTTTAAAGTTTAAACCACGAACTCTTTACAACGCGTTTGAGCTAGTCCTTAAGAAGGATGACCCCATCAACAAGCAAACAAAGCATCATTAAAGTGAGCCATGGCAGCTCCTTTTACCAAATCTTCAATGGTGCCAAAAGTGACAAATTTTCCAATTCTATGACAACAACTAATTCACTATTCAACCCAACAACCAAGAAACGTGAGTTGATCATTCTCATTGACAGTGGGTCAACCCACAATTTTGTGGATCAAAAGCTTGCTCAAGCCCTCCATCTAGCTGTTATGCCCATTGAAGAATTTGTGGTCAATGTGTCAATCAAAAATACAAGATTTCAATTTCTATACCACATTATTTTCCTTACAATTACATGGACTAGATGTGGTATTAGGCATGCAATGGCTTGAACCCTTGGTGTGTAATTGGAAGAATATGACCATGGAATTTGAAATAAATAGTTGGTCATTCATCATCAAGGCCCAGTGGTACCTACCAGAGTGGATGACATGTAAGATCTGGAACATGAAATTCAAGTTGGCCGGGGCGGCTGTAACACTCCAGTCCCATATTGAAAAAAGATGAATAATTCACATAGGGTGAATGGTTTATAAAGATACTCATAGGTGATAAGTCTCACATCGCCAAGTTACTAAGTGAAACTGAGCTTTATAAGGGATTCTAAGAAAGCTCCAAATTGACTAGTCTTTTTGGGGTGACAACGCAGATGTGGTTAACACTTTTTCCAGGGTTGTTACAAATGGTATCTGAGCCACTTAGTAACGACAGGTCACGTGGTACTGGAGCACTGCATGACATGGCCGTAACGAGGACGTCAGGGGTTTAAGGGGGGAGTTTGTAACACTCCAATCCTATATTAGGAAGAGATGAATAGCTCAAATAGAGTGAGTAATTTATTAAGATATTCGTGGGTGTCAAGTCTTACATTGCTTAGTTACTAGGTGAAACTGAGCTTTATAAGGGATTCTAGGAAAACTCCAAATTGACTAGTATTTTAGGGGTGATAGCGCAGATGTGACTAGCACTTTCCCTTGGGTCGTTACAAATGGTAGCAGAGCCACTTAGTAATGCCAGGTCATGTGGTATTGAAACACCGCATGACGTGGCCCTCACGATGACGTCAAGGTTTTATGGGGGGAGTTTGTAACACCCCGGTCCTATATTGGGAAGAGATGAATAGGTCACATAGAGTGTGTGGTTTATAAAGATACTCATGGGTGCTAAGTCTCACATTACCTAGGTACTAAGTGAAACTGAGCTTTATAAGAGATTTTAGGAAAATTCCAAATTGACTAGTCCTTTTAGGGTGATAGTGTAGAGGTGTCTAGCCCTTTTTCCTGGGTCGTTACAAATGGTATCAGAGCCACATAGTAACGCCATGTCATGTGGTACTGGAGCACTGCATGACGTGGCCTTGACGGGGACATCATGGGTTTAAGAGGGAGAGTTTGTCACACCTTGGTCCTATATTGGGAATAGATGAATATCTTACATAGAGTGAGTGGTTTATAAAGATACTCATGGGTGCTAAGTTTCACATTGCCTAGTTACTAGGTTACTAGGTGAAACTAAGCTTTATAAGGAATTCTAGGAAATGTCTAAATTAACTAGTCCTATTGGGGTGATAGTGTAGATGAAATCTCTTATAAAGCCTAGCTTCACCTAGTAACAAGACGATGTGGGCCTTAGCATGCACCCATGAGTATTTTTATAAATCACTCACTCTATATGAGCTATTCATATCTTGCTAATATGAGATCAGGGTGTTACATCGGCATTGTATGCTGTTTGTCCAAGGTAAATCGAATGGAAGCAGGGGTCATGGTATCTCGATCAAGACTTGAGAATCATGCTTCAGGAATTCGGCCATTTAATGGAGGAACCAAAGGAGCTTCCACTAACTAGAGAATATTTGACCACCAAATACCAATGAGGGAGATCGAGGGCAATGCCAGTCAACGTGAGACCTTACTGCTATGCCCATTTTTTTTTAAAAAAAAAATGAAATTGAATAGCAAGCAATGGAGATGCTAACCACGGGACTTATTCGTCCAAGCACAAGTCCAATCCCTAGTCTTCACCAATCTTGCTAGTCAAAAAGAAAGATGGGTCGTGTCGTTTAATTTTTTTTCGAACTCTTGGGTGGTTAATGCAGTAACCATTAAGGATAGTTCCCAATTCCTATGGTGGACGAGATGTTAGATGAGTTGCATGGGGCTATGTATTTTACTAAATTGGATCTATGTGCGGGGTACCACCATACTTGAGAAGATTTTTGTTTTTCTTCTTTGACGACATATTGGTCTATAGCAAGAAGTGGAAAGAACACTTGTCTCATCTTAAAATAGTCTTTGGAATCCTAAGTGAGAGGAGGTTCTTTGTGAAGCCTTCGAAATGTGTTTTTGGAGCTCGAGAAGTAGATTATTTGCGGAGTGCGGGAGGATAGCCGGCCAGAAGATAGAACCAATATAGCCATGATTATTGAGTATTAGTAAGAAATGTTTGTGGTATATCTTTGGCTCTAGTTGGAGTTTTGTGGTCTCTCATACCCGAAATGAATTGATTAATACTTTCAGTATATTTCTATTCATTGTTGTGAGTTCCCATCAAGTGGCAAAAAGGGGGCGGTCGTGAAGGTTAATTAAATGTCGAACTTCTTCAACTTAATCTATCTCGATAAGCACCTCTATTATGTTTATGTAATTTTTAGAATTTGAGTTCTTTCAACATTGAGAATGTTATGGTGATCAATATGTTTAAGAGACCACTTTACCCAAAAATTTAATTTTATGGGTATAGACTCAATTATATTATATTAACTACTCACACTTATAACCATTTATCCAACAAAGAACTTAATTACTTTTTTATATTTACACATGTATACTTAACAATTTTTTCACCCCATGTCTATCGTAGGATCATTTGTCTGGGTAATCTTAATTTTAGTCATGCCAAACACGTCCTTCATCTCTTCTCCCATTGCGAAAGAGACCCACCATTTATGCATGTGTACAATCCCCACTCTAATTGTAAAAAGTGTTAAAGTACGGATTAAATAATTAAATTCATTTGTGTGCAGGTCCTATAGAATTTGATATTAACACCTACACTGGGGGCTTACCAAGATTGGTACACTACCCATATGCATGGACAAAGGTTCAAAATACAGCCTTCTTCACTCCAACTCACCTTTTGTCTCCTTTTTTCTTGTACAAATCTCATTAATCTGTGGTGATAAATGTGCATGCAGACAGCGAGCATCATATTTCTAGATGCACCTGTTGGCACTGGTTTCTCCTATGCCCGAACTCCAGAAGGCTGGCCTTCCTCAGATTCAGAATCAGCTGAGCAATCTTATCAATTCCTAAGGAAGGTACTGCATAAAAACTCATGCTTCAAGAATGAAAATTCATACTTCTTTGACAGATATTATTATGGTAGAAATGTAGAAAACCTCAAAGTAACAGTCATAAGCTCATGGACTACAATTTCTTCAAAATATTCATTAACTTATGTTTTTGGGGTATGAGCAGTGGTTGGATGAACACCCACAGTATCTCCCAGTTCAACTATTTATTGGTGGTGATTCTTATTCAGGCATAACCGTGCCACTAGTTACAAAGAAAGTCATAGATGGTAAGATATATAGTTTCTTGATAATTAGAATCTATATATAAATCAAACCCTCTTTGATAACTATACTAACTAAGCTTTGTTTATGGGCTTGTAGGTGTTGCTGCTAAAGTAAAGCCACGAATGAACCTCAAAGTACATAAACTTACCATATTTGGGCGTTTTATTTTGCTTTAATTTGCATTATGGTTATGACATTTCTTCGAAATGATCTCAGGGGTATCTGATTGGGAGCCCACGAACAGATTCTATTATTGATGAAAATTCCAAAATAGTATTCGCTCACCGGATGGCACTCATATCAGATGAACTTTTTGAGGTGAATCATTAATATATCGATATCTATATTAGAGAAACATTTATGCTTAAGAACAAAAAATATGGTGGTGATTTTGTTACATACGGAATTAATATTATACCTTTTCAGCAACTCAAAACAAGTTGTAACGAGGATTATGTGAACGTAGATCCATCCAATACAGCATGTGTCATGGCTCTTGCATATTACGAAAAGGTGAGACTGAGATAGATGGATATTGATAGTAATTATAAGATGGTAAAACTTCACTTAATCCTTTTGAATTGTCGTCGTTTTTGTAATTACCCCCTTCATGCAAACTTAAAAAACTCTCAATTTAGTGTATTTAACTTCTAATTTTTTGTAATGTCACTATTCCATTAGATTTGTTCTTTCTAAGTCTGTTAAAATTCCTAAAATACTCATATATATATATATATATATATATTCAAAGATTCAAGTGTGTATATTTTTGTAAATTTCGTTAAATTATAACCAACGCCTAAATTCTTATAATTTTTTCTCTTTTTTCATAAAAATAAATGGGTATTTTGAAAATTTTGACACATCTCTGTTAGGATTTAACTTAAAATTGAAAAATGAATATACTAAATTGAGAGTTTTTGAAGTTTAATTAGAAGAGTAATTGCAAATGTGATTGAAGTTTAGAGAGTTAAGTGAAGTTTTTCTCTCCTAAGATTAATTTACTCATGCATGAATTTATACGAACTGTAGACACTAAATGATTCTCTGAATTGCAGTGCATCGAAGATCTCTTTACTAACGACATTTTGGAACCAACTTGCGCTTTTGCATCCCCGAAACTAAATACAGAACTGGAACGAAGATCTCTACGAGAAAATCCAACAAATTTCATACTTTCACCACCAAGAATTCCTGAAGAATGGTGTCGGGTAAACTTCCCTTCACTGCAAAATGTTCGCACCGTTTTTTATTGCGTCGCTTGGTAAACGTTGATAAACATAGGGTTGAAAATTCAAATTTGTGTCAGTTACTGTTCAAACGACGCAGAATATGTATAGCAGTGTGATTAACAAGTTCACTTCCCATCTATCTGCAGAATTTCAACTATGCATTAGCGTATATGTGGTCAAATGACGAGAGGGTTCAAGAGGCTCTGCACGTTCGACAGGTTTGTAAATATTTGTTCATGGCAATGATGTTTGAATTGGTATGATATTATTGAGATGTCATTTTATGATGGCAACAGGGTTATGTGTTGGACTGGAAGAGGTGCAACAAGAGCTTATCATACACGAAAGATATCCTTAGTGTGGTTGATGTTCATCGATATCTTAGTAAATTTGGCTTACAAGTCTTGGTAGAGAGGTAATCGCTTCATATCTTCTCTTTTTCTAAGCCCTAGCTTGTAAAATTATAATTCTACCCCTATGAAAACGCCGTTAATGGTTTGATAAAATTGCAATTTGAACTTTAAAATCACGGTTTAACCTATAAAATCGTACGTTTTTAAAACACACCTCATTGCCTACATTTTGAAAGCACATTTTTTACACTTTCAAATCGCAAAATTTTAAACACATTCTCAAACGATACAAAATTTACAATTTAGTTTAAAATCGTACTTTTTAATTATAGGTGAAATCATAATGTGCCTGCAAACACACTCTCAATTCAAGATTTACGTTTTTTTTTTTTTTTTTTTTTTGGGCAAGCAATGAAAGTGATTCCGACCAACTCATTACTAAGGCCTCGTTTGGTTTGCGGAATGCCTATTCTATTAGGAAAAGGAATAACTATTCCTGAGAATAGATGAAGGTGGAATAGAATAACTATTCCTATTATTTTGTTTGGTTGTAACGGTGGAATAGAACATTGCATATGTATTCTTTTGTTTGGTACAGTGCAATACATTAGTGAATGAAATCATATTATAATCAAATTTTCTAAAACACCCTTATAATAAAAATATAATTATATTCTTAAGGACATTTTTTTTTTCTTTATTTTAGAAACATAAACAATCATACTATGACCTTTTTTTTGTTTTTTTCATAGAGTTCATGGCCTTTTTTTTTTTTCATATACAATTACGCTACAAAATGATTTGTAAGGAAAAAAAAAACACACACACACACACATATAATCATTATATCACCATCATAAAAAAATAAAAAGAAAAAAATAGATCATCTGCAAAGCCCTTTTTTTATTTATTTTTTATTTGTTTTCCAGCAACAAACATTCATTATTTGCTTACAAAGTAAAATGATTTATAAGAAAAAAAAAATAATCATCATAAAAAAATAAATCATCTGCAAAGCCCTTTTTATTTTATTATTTTTTATTTGTTTTTCAGCAACAAACATTCGTTCTTTGCTTACAAAGTTTTTCTCAAACCTCCGCCAGGCAATTGGAGTCCTCCCGATATTAAGAGGTACTCGTTTTGCTACATCTAAGTGCATTCTGTAGGCTAAATCATAGGAGAAAAAAAAAAAAAAAAGACTAACCCACAACAAATAAAGTTGGGTTGAGAAACAGAGAGAGGGGGATGAGAATATAATTGCAGAGATGGAGAGAGATACTGATGGTGCATTTGAGTAATGATTTTTGAAATCAGAATTAAATTCTTATTATGTTTGCGAATTTTGAGATTTGACTTTTTAGAAAAAAAAATTGAATAAAATATGATTTGTTTATAAAAAGTTGAATAAAATATGATTTGTTTTTGAAAAAGTTGAATAAAATATGATTTATTTTTGAAAAAAGTAGAATCAGAATTATATTTTATTTTCAAAATTTCGTATCCAAATACACCATGAGTTGAGAAACAGAGAGAGAGAGAGAGAGGGATAAGAGACTTGGGTGTTGAGAGGGTTGAGGTTTTTGGGCAAAAGACGAATTTTATTTATTCCCACAGGAAAGGAATAGGTATTCCACTCATTTTTGAGTGGAATACCTATTCCTCTTCGTAAGGAATAGCTATTCTGTGGGAATAACTATTCCCTTAAATAATATACAACCAAACAAAGGAATAGCTATTCAGTAGGAATAGTTATTCCTTTCCATGGGTCTAATCCGCAAACCAAACGAGGCCTAAAGGTTTTGGTTTTGCCACAGTGGCGACCGCGATATGGTTGTTCCGTTTGTGGGCACAGTGAAGTGGATAAAGTCTCTCAACTTGACCGTTGCCATCGATTGGCGACCTTGGTTCGTCGACGGCAAGTTGCAGGGTGGGTATTCTTTGCAATATAAACTAATTAAGGTTGTTTTTTTACCTAAAGATATATTCAGATCATCTCTTACTTAATTCTTCCATTTAGGTACACAAGAAAGTATTCAGAAAACGGATTTCGTTTAACATATGCCACTGTAAAGGTAAGTAAATTACATACTTTTATTATTTATTTATTCATTTCCACTACATTTTTATTTTTTATTTTATTTTTGGATATATAAAGGAAAGTTCATGGGATCTTTTGCTTTGTCTTGTATAGGGTGCTGGTCACACGGCTCCAGAGTACTACCGTAGAGAATGTTACTACATGTTTCATAGGTGGGTTCATTATTACCCATTGTAATTAATAAAGGGTTGGAGCTTCAATAAGCACCCGGCATGTAATTTGCTCCTTGTGGAGCGAGCTTCTTGTATTTATAATCTTTGGGTGCTTCATTTATGTAATTCATGTACTAAGAACATGTTATGCAACTTCAAATCTAAGGATTGAAAGCAGAAATTTATCTCGAGTAGTCTATTTCAGTAAGGAATATTATTACTACTCCATTGTTGTATTACCAAGGAATTTCTTAGGATGACTAAGAATATTTTGGTATTACTATTAGATGGGTTTTTGTACTTTGCACACTGCATTAGGATGTTGAGAATGCTGAAAACCAAGGGGTTGCGCCATATAAACTGTCTCACTTAAGTAGCCATGGAGGAAAGCATTGCTGATGTCGATTTGCTTGATGGGCCATCCTGACGTGACAACAAGAGATAGAATAGTCTGAATGGTAATTGGCTTGATTACCGGATTATAGGTTTCATCATAATCTACACCTGGTTGTTGATGGAACCCCTTGGCTACTAGACGAGCCTTATAACAATCTACACTTCCATCTGATTTGTGTTTGATTCGAAATACCCATTTTGAGCCAACAAGATTCATGAAAGATGTTAAAGAAACCTAGATCCAAGTGCCATTGTTGAGGAGTGTATTAAATTCTTCTGTCATAGCCTTGCGCCAAGCTGGAGATTTGATAGCAGAGGTGACATAATTGGGTTCTGTTTATGCAGAAGAATTGGTGGTTGTCAAAGCATGGGGTAGAGGGTACCTTGTAGTGCCATCAATGTAGAGCTTTGGTTTGTGAATTTGGTTCCGAGCTCTTGTCACCATGGGATATAGGCTAGTAGGTGCATCCAAGGTAGACAGAGTGGTAGCAGCAGGAGTGTTAGCTGCAGAAGACCTGGACTCATCTCGATTTGAATGAGCAGCAAGGGCAGGAATGTTGGCAACAGGATGTCATGGATCATCCCTATTGGACTGAGTAGCAGGGGCAGGAAAATTTGTTGTAGGATGCCTACACTTACTGGTTGTAATACAGTTGCTGACGTTTAACATAGGCCATTACTGCATTATATACAGAGTTTCTGTTATACAGTTGCTGATATGAAATCTATTTTATCACACTATACAAGGAAGGTTTGAATTTCAAACTATTCTATCTAATCTATTCTCCTTGATATTCTCTGATATCCCATGAAATCTTCTTCAATCAATATCTGCGGTTGGTTGGCTAGTAGCAGGTGTTTGAGTTGAATCAGGTTGCTGACTTGACTGACTTGAGTTAACAATAGATATTCCAATAGTCCAGACACTGAAGAAAGAACTTGAAAGAACTCGAATTCTGAATGCCACTTTCTTTAACAAATAACTAACATTTTGTCACATGAACGTAGCCAATATAAAAAACTAACATTTAGGTTCTTGGTCTTCATTCTTGGCTGAAGATATATCAACTGGCCGACCACCATAAAGAAGAACCTGATCCTGATTTATTTTTCTAATCAAATAAAAGTGGAAGCTTGCGAGACATCCTGATTTACAACAGCCCCCTATAAAAAAAATAAATAAATAAATTCTCATTCATCTAAAAAACTAATAATTTTAAATGATTGCTCTCCGCAACTAAACTTCAGCTCCCACGCAGTCAACAAGGCTGAATGATCGCTGCCATTGCTATATATGGTTCCGACTCCAGTTCCAATCCAGCAACCAAATTTTTCATACAGTTGCAGCAGAAGCTTTTCATAATATGCAGTTTTTGACAAAGTCATTCATCTCTGTTAATCTCCCAAAATGGGTGTCTTTGCGTTTGCTTATTCTATTACTTGTGTTAGCAAATGTAGCTTTCTCTGTCTCCATCGTCAAGTACTTGCCTGGCTTTGATGGCGAGCTTCCATTTAAGCTCGAAACCGGGTAAGTTTGTATATATATTTTGAGTGTAATATATATATATATATATATGTGTGTGTGTGTGTGCGCGCGCGCGCGCGGGGTGTAGAAATATGTTCATTTCATGGGGGGTTTGGTTTCAGATATATAAGCGTGGGGGATTCCGAGCTATTCTACTATTTCATCGAGTCCCAAGGAAACCCTCAAGAAGACCCTC